>OV656867.1:89509931-90709931 GCA_927399465.1 Sarcophaga caerulescens
TAAATGTTGGGTTAGAAGGTTGGCACTTGGGCCAGATAGTCCAATGAAATCTCAAATCCTTGCACTATAGGAACCGACCATAATAGTTACCAGATTATATCACACCCGTCAAACTTCTGAAGTCCTACTCTCACTTCACAGAAAGATTCTGAGTCCATTGGCGACATTGAAGGAAGCTTCTAGAAAGCTCATCAGTCTGTTACTTGCACTGAATTTCCATTTGATCTGACAATCGTCCCGTACTAGTCTTGATGAGTTGCGTAATCAAAACAGTGGCACAAAAATTCAGAGAATAACGATACGTTGGTTATACAAAAAAGGGGCGTGATGTGGTGACGAAAGTACTTGATTACAAACTTTAGCAATCCAAGAACAAATGCGGGAGAAGACAATAAAAATTAATCATGGTTTTCAAATGTTAAAAATAATTTAAAGTGTTTAATCACATTTTAAATAAACTGTCCAGAAAGCCTGTGTATAAAATCAATAACGAACATCATCAGGTGGCGGCATATCATGAAAGAGATTAGCAGCCAATGCACAAAGTATCATACCACTGCACTCAATACAGCAACCCTATTATACTAGAAACTTGCACACTTGATTGAATAAGATAAATTCGATGAGAATTGTTAGTTAATCGCAAGAAAATCAGGCAATTTCTTTAGGGGAACTTTAAATGGTAATCAAGGTAGGTATTGTGTTGGCTTGCTAGACGTGAAACCTCAGTTCAAACCCCGGGTAAGACATCCGCAACTAAACGAAATATGACAAAAAATATTCTTTCGACAACTTCCTCTCAGCAGATTTCTGGCAAAAACTTTGAAAGTGAAATAAAATTGCTATAAAAAGTTTCTCAAAAACCTGTCGTTCGGAGTCGAAACTGTTAAACTGTAGGTCCCACCACTCAGGTATAAAATTAACACACACAACATAAGTGGTGTGTGAGAAACCAGGTCGTAATCCTGACTAAAGGGTTGTAATTACCTATTATGTATGTAATCATGCGAAAACGTAATACAATACGACGGTGGTAAAGGTACTCAAACTCGGCTTCCAGATCAGGAAAAACGTTAGAAGTCTTAGCTGGGAATCACTATACTTTGGCTGACTTAAATTCGGCTAATTTCTTAACTCGGTTTTTTTATACATGTATTGCCAACCAAAAAAAACAGTCGCCTTAGTCTAGTAGGTAGTGTGTTGGCTTATTAGACGTAAAGCCAGGGTTCGTATCCCAGGTCAGGCATCAAAACGAAATATGAAAAAAAAATATTTCTTCGGCGACTGCCTCTCAGCAGATTTCTGGCAAAAACTCTGATGGTGTTTTCTTTTCTACAAAGAAAATGTCACCCTCTTACAAGGTGCATTAAAAAAATTTTTGACCAACCCTGTTGTAATGTCATTTTTTATTTGAGAAGAACATAACACAAATATTAAAAAAGGGTATGCCCTGTGTTTACCACTTATTAAGAAAATGAATGAGGAAATGCCAATTTGTTCAAAGGTGTTGCCTGATCGCTAATTTTTCAACTCCATTTTTTGCACGCTTTTTTTATAACAAAAAAAAAAATTTTAACACTGTTCTAACATTGAATGCAATTTTTTATATTGCTGACCATGTAGCTTTAATAATGTAATATTTCCTTAAGATTACTCCACAAAACAATGAAAAAATTAACTTCAAATTGGATAACAATACCAGGCGACTTTTTTTAAATTTCATCTGGTAGATCTATAAATAAACAAGAGTCATCTGCTTTACAGGGCATTATGGCCGACAAAAATCCTCTACCAAACCCTCCACGTGGGTGTCGGCTGGTAATGGTGGTTGCCCGATGGGGTGTCCACCAGCCAAGGGGGGAGTCTATACTCATTTGATCGTAAGGTCGGATGAATTATGGCTCTCGCCATAGGATAGAGGTATGGGCTGGACTAAGGTGTTACACGACCCGTGCCGATAGTCAGCCTGGCTGGGGGCCCATCAAAAATATCCCAGTCGCTAACGGAGTATCCTGGATACCGGGCGACCTCCAGGATTAACCAGCCTTACCTGGGCACAGCGGATCCCTGCTCAGGTGGACCTTCCCCTTATCCGCAACTCGTGGGACCAAAATATGAATGAAATTAATAAAAATAAAAAGGATAATTTGAAAAACACCTCCACTAAGGAGGACGAGAACGGAACTCGTAAAAATCCGCGTACGGGTGTTAAGCCGACGCCCGTCTCCAAAAAAGAGGGAAAAGACTTGGTTGATGCTAAAGCAGACCAAGAACCCAGTACCTCAAAAGACTACAAGCAACAACAAGCCAAAAGCGTCGGCCTTTCCAAAAGCAAGGTTGCTCCAAAAGCCGGACCTTCGTCCAGCAAGAATGGCCTTGGTAATGCAAAGGTTGACACGGCACCAAAAGTAAAAGAATCGAAGCAGCGGTACAGGGAGCGATTGAGCGCTAAGCGGGTTCTAGACAGGATCTCCAAGATCCCAATAGATAACCGCACGCAGCGCGAAGTACAATCACTGGCCTGGGCCAAAGAAAGGCTCGAAGAACTTGACAAAACGTCGGCCACAGAGACGGCTGTCAAACGACAACGATCTTCTGAAGGCGACGCACCAGGCGCCAAAAAACAACGCAGCTCGCATCGCACCAATATCTTATATAGTGAGGTGTTAAAAGATAGCATCGAGATGGCGGTTGTAGATCGCTCCGATCCAGACGGCAGTATTACACCGTCAAACTGGAGACTCGTAGCAGACGTCCTTGCGGACGTCTTTCTAGACGTAATGGAGGAGAATCCGGGACCGGCTCCAGTTTACCAGATGAGTGGCTGGCACCAAGGACACGTGAAATTAGTAACGTGTGCCGACAAGAGAGCCCTGGATCTCTTCTCCATCGCCTTAGCTAGGGTAGGTGAAATCTGGAAGGGCGCCAAATTAGAATTAGTGCCCAAGGACGCCATACCCAGCAGACCAAGAACACGCTCCTGGATACCTGTAACTCCAAAGGAGCCAGAAAAGGTACTCAGGATGATACAAATATGCAATCCAAAGCTACCAACGCACAATTGGAAGATTGCAAAGATAGAGGAGCGCCATGGATCTCGCTGTGCGACTATCATAGTCAACCAGGAATCCCTGGAGCACCTAGCAAAATCCAATGGTGCGGTGGCCTTTGGGTTTGAACATATCATCCTGAAAGTATATAAAAAGGATAACCGCCCCATGGAGTCTGGTGACAACGCCCCTCAGGGGGATAAGCCACAAGACGAGCACATGGGCGGATCGGAGGAAGAAGAAGAAAAGGAAGGTGATAACCTCACAGCATCCTCAACACAGATCCATAGCCGATCCAGAGTTAGCTCTCTATCTTCCACTGGATCGGACATAGCATCTGTCCTTGGTATGCTGCTGAGGGAATCTCAACTCCTAGATGAGGCTGATCAGGAGGATGATAGCCTGGACACAACGATGGTAGAGAGGAAGGAGGATGAAACAGACCATGGTCCGAGTAATCCAAATAAATCTCCACCACTCTAAGGCAGCATCGGCTGCACTACTTCTCCGGCTGATAAACAGAGGAGAAGACATCGCCCTAATCCAAGAACCATGGTCTATGGCCAATAAGGTTTGTGGATTAGGGCTCAAAGACTACAGGCTGGTTCACGCCAAACTTACGGGTAGGCCCAGATCCTGTATACTAATTAAGAAAAACTTAATAGCATATTTGCTCCCTTCTTACAGTAACGAAGACCTAACTACGGTTGCGACGGAGATAAATGGAAGGCAGTATTGGATTTCATCCAGTTATATGCCACATCCAGCCGAAGATCCTCCACCAGACGCAGTAAGAAGACTGGTCACCGAAGCCAAGCGCGCAAAAGTTGGCCTGCTCATTGGATGCGACGCCAACTCTCACCATACCATATGGGGTAGCACGGACGTTAATGAACGGGGTGAGTCACTTTTTGATTTTATAATCTCTAATGATTTAACAGTATGCAACGTGGGTAGCACGCCCACTTTTGTAACTAAGAGTAGAAAAGAGGTACTGGATATAACCATTGCCTCGAGAAGTAGTTCTGATGAGGTCAGAGATTGGAAAGTTTCTGAGGAACACTCCTTCTCTGACCATAGATACATTGAATTCTCTCTAGATAGGGAGATCCAAAGTGTGAAAAAGGTTAGGAATCCCAGGAACACAAATTGGGATACTTATGATCGTCTTGTCAATCTGGGCATGGGTCCACTTACGCACAGTAGAATTGATAGTGTTTTGCAACTGGAAGCTACTGTGGCTGTTTTTACGAAGGCCATATTAGGGGCCTTTGAAAAAGCTTGTCCGAAGAGAGTCAGCAGAGGGGGACACAAACCTCCCTGGTGGAACCGGGATCTGGACAGGCTCAGGAAAGAGTCGCGTAGACTTTTTAACGCGGCGAGAAAATCCGGAAAGGCGGAGCATTGGGAACAATATAAAGTGTCCCTGGGCGACTACAAGAAGAACTTGAGACGAGCCAAGAGAGATTCGTGGAGAAGTTTCTGTAGCAATATGGAGACTATCAACGAAACCTCCAGGCTAAGAAAGATTCTTGCGAATACGGCCTTCGTGCCGAGTGTACTACAGAGGACGGATGGTTCATGGACCAACTCAGAGAAGGAAACTTTAGAGCTTCTCGTGAATACGCACTTTCCACTGGGACAAAACTTGGATATGCAGGTGAGAGTCTTGGAAAGCGATTCACATGAAGACTACTACCCAATCTTGTCGGTAGAGGCAATCAAATGGGCAATAAATGGTTTTAAACCGTTCAAATCTCCGGGTCCAGACGGAATATACCCAGCCCTACTACAACGCTTGAAACTGGAACACATCGCGATACTTAGAGAGATGTTTTCCGCTAGTATTCGGCTAAAACACATACCGTCGGAATGGTGTAAAGTGGGAGTGGTCTTCATACCAAAGGCAGGAAGAAACTCTCACACCACACCTAAAGATTTTAGACCTATAAGTCTCTCTTCTTTCCTGTTAAAGACCATGGAGAGACTCATCGATGTTGAACTACGCCAGACCTTAGATAGCAATTTGCTATCTGGGCAACAGCATGCGTACAATAAGGGTAGATCTGTTGACACTGCCTTACATAACCTAACGTGTACGATAGAGAGATCGCTGGCACGAAAGGAGTATACCTTGGCGGTTTTTCTGGATATAGAAGGAGCCTTCAATAACGTGGAACTGGGTGCTATTTCCGGCGCTCTAACGAGACTGAATGTACCCAATACTCTGGTGAACTGGATATCCAGACTACTACGTGGAAGAACAATCTACCCGACACTGGGGTGCTCGCTCATCTCCAGAGAAGTAGGAAGGGGAACTCCACAGGGTGGAGTACTGTCCCCTCTCCTATGGAATCTTGTGATGAATGAGCTGCTAGTGATGTTGGAAAACGTGGGATGCCGAGCGATTGCCTATGCGGATGACGTTGTTCTCACTATTTCGGGTAGATTTGTTGACACTATAAGAGACAGGATGCAACTTGCCCTAGGGAAGGTTAGGGAGTGGGCATCTGGTCGTGGTTTGGGTGTTAATCCCGGTAAAACGGAGGTTGTACTCTTCACGAGGAAGTACAAACCTCCACCTTTTCGTCCACTGAGATTGTACGGGGCGGAACTGGAACTCAAGGAGGAGGCGCGCTTCTTGGGCCTTATCCTGGATAGGAAACTATCGTGGAAACCTAACATCACTAACAGACTAAGAAAAGCCTCCATCGCCCTCTACGCCTGTAACAAGGTGTTGGGGAAGAAATGGGGCCTGAAACCTAGGATGACTCACTGGATCTACACAGCGGTGGTCAGACCTATCCTGACCTACGGATGCCTGGTGTGGTGGGAATCCCTGAATAGGACAACGAACCTGAACTTGTTAAGCAAGCTACAACGATCTGCTTGCATAATTATTAGTGGTGCCCTGCGCACTACTCCTACGATCGCTCTGGAGATGATCTTATACCTTCTACCGCTCGACCTATACTGCAGGGGTGTGGCGGCCAGGATCAGTAGGCGTCTCTGGGCGACTGGACAATGGCATGCATCGAGCATTGGTCATACAAGGATACTTGAGAAAGCTGATATTGTCGGAAGCATAGACTATATGACACCGCAATATGACTTCTCAAGGAATTTTAGGACATCCATCCCGAAAAGAGAGGACTGGGGAAAGGGTGTGGCGCACCTAACGGGTAATGCCGCACAAATCTACACCGATGGCTCCAAATTAGAAGGAGCCGTTGGTATTGGCATCTATTCGAGATCAATCGGAATATCCAAGTCTATGAGACTACCAGATCACTGCAGTGTCTTTCAGGCGGAAGTGTCGGCTATTCAAGCTGCGGTGAAAATTGTTGCGGACAAAAATGTTCGAAGGATCATTATACTTTCCGATAGCCAAGCGGCCATCAAGGCGCTGGATTCTAGTGTGATAAACTCCAAGACAGTATACGACTGTCGCAGATGTCTCAATGAGATGGCGAACCGATGCGATGTCTGTATCACATGGGTACCGGGACATAAGGACATTCCCGGCAATTGCAGAGCGGATGAATTGGCCAGAAGGGGTACGACCGTCGAGCTCTCTGATGAATTCTCTACATTGGGGATCCCTTTAAGTACCAGTGTGCTTATGATTAACAATGCAATCGTGGACCTTGCCAACAGTAGATGGGCAGCTTCGGATAAGGGCAGAGCGGCGCAAAAAATCTGGCCAAAGCTGGATAGAAGGCGCACGACGACTCTGCTTAAGCTCCAAAGAAGCAGGCTCAAAGCTGTTATCGGGGTTATTACGGGGCATTGTATTATAGGAACACATGCGAGGCGTATTGGTCTTGGACACCTTGCGAATGATTTCTGCAGAAGCTGTGGAGATGAAGAGGAGGATGAAACTATTCTTCACCTACTTTGCACATGTCCGGCACTTGGTCGAAGGAGAAAGAAACACCTGGGTGCCTACTACATGGAGGACGTAGATGAACTGTCATGCGTGGAAATTGGCAGTCTAAGTCGCTTCATCGGAAGCTCCGAGTGGTTCCTGGAATAGGGGAAAGATGAAACTGTGGTATCACAATGGGCCCTGTATGAGGCCTAAGTGTGTCCGCTCTTCGGGTGGACAGCCACTTCTACCTACCTACCTACAGGGCATTATCAGCACTCTCGATTTATACAGGGCATAAAATGCAATGCCCTATACCATTGGCAAGTGCGAATTATTTAGAATAAAACATACCACCCTTTTAAAGGGCGAAACATTTTTAAGAAACAAACGCAAAATTGCATTTTGCGTTAATAAAATGCACAGTTTTTGGTAGAAAAGAAAACACCATGAGAGTAAATAAAATTGCCATGAAGAGCTTCTCAAAAAATCTGTCGTTCGGAGTCGACTTTAAACGGTAGGTCCCGCCACTCATGTATAAAATTTAACGCACACAACATAAGTGGTGTGAGAAGCTAGGTCGAAATCCTGACTGAAGGGTTGTAATGACCAATTATGTATGTATTGCCAACCAAACGCTAATCGCTGCCTATGGGCAACAGGAAAAAATTCGTGTTCATCTCTAGAATATAGTCCGATCCGCTTTCATTTCTGTGGTAAATTAATTATTGAAATTATTATTTAATGAAATTAATTATTTAATGAAAAACTCATCCCAGTTTTTTGCCAAATGGAGTACTATTTTTGGTACTTTTTTCTTAACAAAGATTTCTAACAAAGTTATAACGATTAACTTCTCTAGTTTTTGTCTCAAAAGTTTTTCTAATTCGGAATCCCAAGTAAGTAACATTGAATTTCTTTATTAATTTTGTACTAAAAGCTCCTGAAAAGTAAGCAATTCTGACAAGCGGTACATTTATGTTTTCTTTTTAGTTTCTTCTATGGAAAGTGCTTAAAACATAAAAGAAAGCAACTGAAATTTCCGAAGAAAAAAAGAAAAAAGAATTCGTCTTTTCATGCTTTCTTTCTTATTAATTGTGTTGTACGAAAATATGTTTTAGTATGGACTCTGCTCAAAAGGGGGAGTACAGGGGATAAAGTGGGTACTATACACGAATAAATATGTACTTTAAGCACACAATCAGGTACTTTTTTTTCTTTTAGTTGTTGTGTGCAGCAGTTGTATTATATTCGAGGAGAGAGAGAGGAGATATTGTTGTCGGTTGTTGGGAAGAGAAAGTTAAAATTCCATTGTATGAAACAGTTTTTTTTTTCTTCCACCTTCTTCTTTTACTTTATTCTTGTTGTTGTTGTTGTTGTTCTTGTACAATGGAATTTTCTTAAACAAGCAAAAAAAAAAACAAACTGAAAAAAAGTAGCCATAAATTCGAGTACAAGTAAGCGAATGAGAGTATGTACTTAAATACGAAACTAAATAGCACTGCATTAATGGAACGTATTTTGAGGGAAGAAAATACTTTGAAAAGCAGTTTTAGTTCGATAGGATTGACAAGGTTTCTGTCTTAATTTGATTGCTTTTCACTATCCTTGTGGGACAATAGCATTTGTTGGAAAGAAAAACGGCATAGAAATCCTCTAATGTAGCGATAATCTAGTTAGTGTATTGGCTTATTAGACGTGAGGCTGTGGTATAAACCCCACAAAAAAAAACTCTGAAAATAAATCAAATTGCCATGAAAACTTTTCAAAAATCCCGCCAATCAGGGATAAAGTTACACAGACAACATGGATGGTGTGATAAGCTAGGTTGTAATCATAGCTGCCAGATAATGAAGCATCAAATCGTCAAATATTTGAGAAAAAATCGTCAAAATCGTCAAAGACGTTCATTGAAATCGTAAAAAAATCGTCAGAAAAGATAAATAAATAAATTGAAAGGTTTTTTAAAAACAAAAACATAAAAAGTCAATATTAACCAACAATAATATTGCATCATCTATACCCATGTGTGGTGTAAATATTAGGGCATCAGAAGATGGAATACAACTCTCATGTATGGGTTGGCCCGTAACGTCTATTTTGAGGCTTCTCGACCGTTTACAGGAGAGGCCGTAGTAGCACGTTAATCACGATAGTGTGTCCAACTCCATTGATTCATTGGAGCATCATTGCAATGTGGCTTGTGTTTCACTGTTCTATCGCTACTACAACGGATATTGCTCGAGCGAAATAAGGGGACTTGCTTATGAAAATCATGTATTCCTACGTAACGCTCGTCTTTCTCGGCCAGCACATCCGTATGTGGTCGATTAGACAGTGTATCGCATACTGCATTACAGACAAAATTCGTTTGTTAGACGGACTATTCGTATGTGGAACTCCCCTCCTGCAGGGATCTTTCCTGTTACTTATGGTATTAAAATATTATAAAAATATTTAAACCTAGTGTCCATAAACACTGCTCCCTATTTCCTCCTTCTAATAATATATTTTCCGAGTTCCAAACACAATGCCATCCCCTGAGTGTTGGTCGTATGAAAAAAAATAATCGTACTTGCCTTTGTTCTTCCGATGGTGTAATATTAGAAGCTATAATCGAATTTTTAAAATTGTCGGCAACGACAAATGCTAATTTATGCTCAACTACGATGTTATTTAGGAGTTGTAATTTTTTGGCTTTTAAAGGATTAAAGAGGCATAAAATACACAAAAATCATCACAGGTATTCGAAAATAACTTAAAAATATAATACTTTACTCCTTCTTATTACTAGCATAAATTTCCAACAGTAACAACTGTAAAGCAAAGCTTATAGAGGCTTTTAATTTACTGAAGTAATGAAAATTACGTAAATTTTTAATTTCTAAAAATCGTCAAAATAAGGGCATAAATCGTCACATCGTCAATATGATATTTTTGGACCACAAAATCGTCAAATCTGGCAGCTATGGTTGTAACCCTGACTAAAGGATGATAATGACCAATTAAGAAAATAAGTAAGAATGGGATTAGCCACTAAGCATATCTTTAGCTTCTCATACCACACATCTTGTGTTCTTAAATTTAATCAATGAGGGAAGGAATCTTTAATCTGTAGGAACATTTTTTCAGATGCTGTATATTGATGTCAGAATTGAAGAGTTTCCTCTACAATTGATAGTCATGCAGATATCCTAAGTTTCTGAATTCATTAAGAAAGCAAATGAGAGGCATAATAAACATTCTTTTTCGGGTTTTTGCAACAAAAGAAATTGATTTTAAGAATTTCATACATTTGCCCATCCATACTTGCTGTCTTTTGGCACCAACGCATGCGCATTTGCATCAGAGATCAGCAATGAATCGTTTTTCCGCTACTCATAAGCACTCATGCAATTTTGAGTATGAGTGAATCAACAGAATTGAAATTCAACTACTCTGATTCATTCGTACTCGCTACAACATTGATTTATAAGTATAGGTTGCAATGAGTATGAGTACAACGTTGACATCAAACTCACAACATTCGAAATGTGTTTGATTCATACGCCTACTCATTCTGATTCATAAATTTAGAAAAATACTTATAATACTTATAAGTGATTCGAGTGGCTCGAATCATTCATCAAAATTTACAGTCTTTGTTATTGTTGCATATACAAACAAAGAAGAAAAGAAAGACAAAGACAACAAGCAAAGCAAACACACAATCTTCTTGTGAGTATAGTAGTGTTCGTACGCGAATCATACTTATTTTGTGCTTCGTGTAAATGTTAAGTAGAGACGAGTCGAAGTCAATAACATCATGCGTATTGTTAAGTATGAATACGACGAGTACTTCCAACTTTGAGTATGAGTAGTATGAGTATGATATTAAAATAAGTATGAATGCGTATAAGTCTCAGAAATAATAAGTAAGTCTCGAATCTACTCATCGTTTTGAATATTCGTTGCTGATCTCTGATTTGCATGCACCATAAACAGTAGGCAGGCGCCTAAATAAGAGGACTTTGGCAAAAATGGAATTTCTATTTCTTTTTGGGTTCGCATGGTACAACACTTAGTTGAGATATGATTGGATTAAGAAGAATCAAAATAAATAAAAACATACAAGGGTGGTGGCTCTAGGAGGGCGAATAAAAATCATTTCAACATTTATCTCCTTCCGCTTAGCCATTTGTTTAAGTTTAAGAACTAGACTATACAGCGGATGGATGGGAGCACAATCCATAGCCTAATTCACACATTTTTGCCATGTTTGCATGAGATTCACTTTTTTCCTATTTTTCCCTCAAATTAAGTGGTATCAATGGCTATCAAGCATCGATTAAATGATTCGGTTTGTTAAAATTTTGTCAAAAGTCTCGTAACAAATAAGATAGAGGCAGTGTCTCCTTTTTGAGTTACCTACACAACTTTCTTAAATGGTTATTACAACGCTTTAGCCAGGATTACAACCCAGCTTCTCACACCACCCATGTTGGGTGTTAATTGTTACACATTAGTGGCGGCACCTACAGTTTAAAGACGATTCCGAACGACAAATTAGCGAAAAACTTTTCATGGCAATTTTATTTTGCTCTGACGATTTTAGCCAGAACACTGCTGAGAGCAAGACGGCGCAGAAGTCGCTGAAATTTGAACCACGGCCTTACGTCTAATAAGGCAGCACACTACCTACTAGACTACGGCCACTTCTTGAGTTAAGAAACGGAAAATTGAAAAAAATAAAATTGCTTGACAATGCTTGTTACTTTGGTTTGCTTTTCTGATCTTTTCCTATATTCCTCGCACTTTTCCAATGTTCAGCAATTTGAGCAAAAGACGAAAAAGCGAAAAATATACAGAAATTTAAAAGAATGCAATGATAGAAATCAAAATTTACACTTTTGCAAAGTAAAGTATTTGGTGCACGAGATAGATTATATTCGCCAATATTTATTCTGCAAATATGTTCCAATCCTTCTTCATATGTTGGTGTTTGGTGAAGTTCGAATAAAAACGTATGAAGAAGCTCATAAAGATCGTGGACGAAGGAATGTGAAGCTTTACAGACGTTGACAACGTCTGAATTGACACCAAGAAAGTGAATGCTGTATGTGCCTGATGGAATTGAAAGGGAATTCTTCATTGTCAGCTTCTAGAATCTGTTCGTTTGACTATGCTGACCTGTACTGGCAATTATTAACAGGATTCAAGTAACCAATTCAATGAAGACGATCAGAAAAAGTGTTGTATCTCATCAAGACAACTCCAGACACTGTGAGAGCTTGACTGGGAAGTTAAGATACGTCAACCATATAGTCCGGACCCTGCAGTTTCGGATTCAGCATTCACTATGACGATCTGATCAAACGATTGATTCTAATTTTTGCTGTCAACTATTAATGAGATTGAAGAAAATAATTCTATTAAAAACGCCCTAATCGATCAAACGGAAAGGTGGTGCATGTTATCATGACAATACCAGGCCACACGTTTCTTTAATGGCTCAACAGAAACTGTGTGAGCTTGGTTAGAAAGATTTAAAGCTTCCATAATATACTCAGGGGATCTTGCAACTTCCAATTATCATAAGTTTCGATCTCTTAACAGGGTAAATTCAAATACCATAGAAGTGTGGCAGACTTCACTAGCGCATATACTGTTTTTACGATCGTCGATTGTCGCCTGAAGTTACTCGTCAAAACGCTGCTTAGACCTTATCAGTGCAGCTTCAAGCCTGGTGAGCCTACCATCGACGAGATCATCACTTTACGTCAAATCTTGGAAGACTCATGAAAAATAAGTCGATACATCTCGTCTTTTTGTCGAATATACGGCCTCAATACAATAGCCTCATTAGGAATCGTGTTTTTACCGCAATGTCTGACCTCAGTATTCCTGTAGCTCCGTCAAAGCAGGAATGGACCTCTCCGAACCCTTTGATATCGTGGGAGGTTTCAGACAAGATGATCCCCCTTTTTGCCAAAGGCGGGAGTGCATCGCATTGGCATTATTTTCCACAAAAGTGCTTGGGTACATTGACGACATTGACATCATAGGGCGGGCGTACCAAGCGTGATGTTACGGCTGCCTTTAGCGCTATTTAACGGGAATCAATGAAGATGGCAGTCAGGCAGAAAATGAATGCAAAACGAACTATATGTTGTTGACAAGTAGAGGAAACAAATTCACTTTTGGAATACGTTATTGCAGGCAATGATGATCAAATAACGCTGTTTTGGCTGTTTGGTAAAATTGGAAGGTAATATTCGATATGAGTCAATTGCTTCAAGTCTGTATAGCTCTTAACTCAACCATTTAAACGAATTAATGAAGAAAAACTGTCCAGCAAGGGTGTTATGGCATATTATCTTCGATGTTCCATCATTGACTGCTGCAATTGACTAGAAAGTCTTGATGTACCCACCGTATAAGTGGAATATTTGTTAAGTCGTTAGCAATACGTGCCAGCACCAGAACTTGTTCAATCGATAGTACGCTTAAAATTATACAGTATTAGAATCAAAAAGCTGATCACAAAAATATAGAAGAACCAATACATAGTATTAGCCATGCCCCCTTAAAATGGGCGGCAGGCATATATATCTGAGAACAGACAATCAAACAAGATCGTTTTTCGACTCAAATGAATTCCTTTTATGATCTGAGCACAAAAATTTACTCATTTTATTTCCGTGGAATCTAATCGTCTTTGCAAATAGAAAAAAGAATGTTAAACGATGTCCAATAACAAGAAGAAGACGAAAAGTCTATGAAAAAAAAATGTACAAGTTTAAGTGTGGCAGCCACATTAACTGGCTAAATCTACAAAAAATCTACTATGTGTGCTGGCAGGCTGCAGTAGCATGCAGGCATTCGGTGATCATAAAACCGTAACTCTTGTTGTGAAGAGAATTTTGTTGCTAAATTGATTATTTGGACTTCATTCCAAAGCTGTGTTCTTACTTACTAGCTGGCAGGCTGGCTGGCTGGCTGGCTGGCTCTCTGGCTAATAACTGTCTGTGTATTGTTGTTGGTTTCATCCTGTGCTTCTAAATGTAACTGCAAATTTAGGTATTAAAAGTGATTGTGAAACGAAACAAAACAGAATTCAAATGAAATTTTCCTTTAGAAAAACAAAAATAAAAAACCCTCCTTTGAAAAAACAAGGAATGCGGATTTACAGGGTAAATCTTCACACTTTTAAATGGAATGAAAAGAAATTAAAAGAAGAAAAAAAAGAAAAAAAAAAAGGAATTTGCTGTTGTTGTATTGTATTTTGCTTATTTCGCTTATAAAAACAAGTAGAATGTTGAACGTCGAATTGCTGTGGAATGTTGAAAGTAGAATGAAATGATTGTCTGTCTGTCTGTCTGTATGCAAAATTTGTTTAAAGCACACACAAAACCAGTAGAACAGCTTTGAATGCCTTAAAATACTTTGAAGATGAAAAGAAAAGAAAAGCCTGAAGAGAATAACTGCTAAAGGATCTTCTTATCGGTGTATTGGAATTCATTGTCAGCGCATACCAACCAACCAACACACACTGCCATTGACAAGTTTTCAAGCTTTAAATGGAAGGAAAAAAATTGTACAACACACTTCGCCAGACCTGAATAAGGCCAAAGTAGTTCCTTGTCCATCTAATTATACTACAAAATCATAACAAGATCGTATTCAATTACGAGGATCATACCAAAGAAAATATAAAAATTATGGAAAAAAATTTCCAATTAAAGTAGAATACTTATTTAATTAGTCATTACAGCCCTTTAGTCAGGATTACGACCAAGTTTCTCATACTATCCATGTTGTGTGTGTTAATTTCAGCTATGATTAGAGTGATCTACAGTTCAAAGTCGACTACGAACAACAGATTTTTGAGAAAGTTTTCATGGCAATTTTATTTCATTCTCAAAATTCTTTTTGTCAAAAGCCTGCTGAGAGGAAGGAACCTTAGAAAATATTTTTTTGGACTTCGTTCTGTTCGAGATATCTGAACTGGGGTTTGTACCGCAGCCTTACATCTCATAAGTCAACACTCTATCTACTAGACTATGGCTACTTTGCCATCCATCTCTAGCTGATTATAATTGTGCTAAGCGATTGGTGAAAGAGGTCCCAAATAACTGAAATCGTTTGACTACTAGCACTGGGTATTCATAGAGAAAATATGAAATGTTAAAGAATAAACACACATTCTTCGCATGCGTTCAATGATCCTGCCCATGTCTTATCGCGTGCTCTTTAATTCGGAAAATTAAGATCGAATTTCCTCTAGACGACCCTATCAGAACTCTGATGGTAGGAGGAGGAGGAACACACATTCCCCGCATGCTTACAGATTGTCCAATGATCCTGTCCCTATTTTATCGTCTGCTGTTTAATTTCTAAAATTAAGATCGAGTTTCCCCTAGACGACCCTATCAGGACCCTGATGGTAGGAGGAGGAGGAACACATATTCTCCGCATGTGTACCGATTGTCCAATGATCCTGTCCCTGTTTTATCGTCTGCTGTTTAATTTCTAAAATTAAGTTCGAGTTTCCCCTAGACGACCCTATCAGGACCCTGATGGTAGGAGGAGGAGGAACACACATTCCTCGCATGCGTACCGATTGTCCAATGATCCTGTCCCTGTTTTATCGTCTGCTGTTTAATTTCTAAAATTAAGTTCGAGTTTCCCCTAGACGACCCTATCAGGACCCTGATGGTAGGAGGAGGAGGAACACATATTCTCCGCATGTGTACCGATTGTCCAATGATCCTGCCCCTGTCTTTAATTCTGCAAATTAAGGTCGGGTTTCCCCTAAACGACCCTATCAGGACCCTGATAATAACCTAACAAGCAAAGAAAATTTCAATTTGACTTACAGAAGCACGATCCTCTCTGCATATTACTTGCCTACAGAATCGTAGTCAAGAAAATCCTTTACAATCCACCCCACGCCTTTTCTATTCTTCCCTTCTAAGGGAAGGGTTTGGAGTAGTCCGCAAAGTCAAGTTTGCGATTAGGTAGGTCTGTATTCTTTAGAAACCGAGCAGGCTCTAAAAGTAAATAATTGCCACTACCGTAGGTCACAACCAGCGTTGCCATTTGCCAAGTTTTCCCTTTTTTTTAAAGTTTTTGGAGATGCGAAAAAGTTTTCATTAAAATTGTTTTCTAACAAAACAAGTTTTTTCGACAAAATTAAATTTAAAATTTTTTTCAATAAATTCAGTATTAACACAGGAAATATTTACATTTTTAAATAAAATATTGTGTATTTTATTAGTCCCGGACAAAAAACGAAAAAAAAAAACATCAACAGAGGGTACCGGGCTCCGGAATTTCCTTTAAAAACGTTGGTACTTTTGTAGAAAACAAGTTTTTTTTTGTAAAAAAAAAATTTTTTTCCCAGAAATAAAGTTTTTTAAAAAAAAACCTGGCAACGCTGGTCACAACACTCATGGATAAAATTAACACAGACTTACAACATGAGTAGTATGAGAATCTAGTTAGCAATCTTGAGTAAAGTGTTGTATTGCTAAGGAAGAAAAGTTAGGCGGTATTGGTACAATAACCTAAGAAATGGAAACCATTAATGGAATGGTTTTGTAAAGTAAGAATGAATATGGAATTTACTAGGGCCTAGAAAATTCAAAATTTCACAAAAATTTCTTCGTAAGAAGGTTGTGAACATTTCAAAAGAAAGAAATTTCATTTCGAGATCGTTAAAATGCTGCAGAAAGAACTAAACCAAGTGTATGCAGTTAAATATACAAAATTATCCGGTGATCATTAGTTAAGAGTCATAAAAACACATACGATGACAGAGTCATGAGAACGTTTTCAACCATTAAGATACGAAATACTTGAGAAAAACTATACTTACGCCCTTCTACCCAAAATCTGGGTAATATTATATGTAATGTTAATAATAACAACAATAACAATAACAATCCATTCATATATATGTACATATTCATACATTCATTCATTTATTCCTTACAATTGCTATTCCTTCAGGCAGTTAGACAGACAGCCAGTCATTCTATGAGCCTGCGAAACAACAACATATCCGTGAGAGATAAAACTGAAAAGGAATCAAAAAAAATCTTTCTTATATTTGTTCTCACTCTCTCATACAAACAGGATATTTCTTTTTTTATTGTTGTTTATGGACAACAACAACAAAAAAAAAAGAAGAAAAAAATTAAAAAATAATTAAAATTTCTAGGAAATCTCATCAAACCAGAACAAACAAAACACAAATGCAGAAAGAAGTAAAAAACAAAAAGGAAAACAACAATGAGAAAAAAACTGAACAAAATTAAGAAACAAATTAAAGTGGCAGAAGCGTTGACTGACTAGGTACACATGTACAGAAGAACACAGGCATGCAACATTTTCTATTCATTCAACAAAAAATACGCTGCTGCGGCTGCTCCTCTCGTTATCAGTTTACACAACAAAAAGGAAATCATTCTCATGCTCTTTATCCTCATCATCATCGTAATTGTCGTCGTCGTCATCATCATCAACTTTTAAACATGATCTCTGTGTGAGTGAGTTTGTTTAGGTGAAGCTGGATTTTTTTTTTATTTTTTTTCAAAAAAAAAAAAAAATAACGAGAATCTTTGCTGTAAATTGAAAAGGTTTTTATTTGATTGAGAAAAGTTTTCAAGAGCCTTTAGCACGCATGCGAACATATGTATGTACATACCCCCACCTTGTACAATTACACTCGGCAGCAAATGCATAGGAATGAATGGCGAACCTCAAGAAACAAAACTTTTGATTAAAACCTCAGATTTTAAATCTTTTTAAAACAACTGAACACTAGATCGTCCCTTGCACTCAATCAGATTATTGTAGTACTTTACGGGCTGGAAAAAAAGCCTTCACATGGCGGCGTCAGAATATATCGTATGGTGGTGATAATATACGCATATTTACAGACAGTAAAGCAGCCATTAGATTCCTAGAGATTGTCCAAGAATGTCAAGTATCTCTAGAGAGATAGGAGATAACCAGACATTCGACGTTAAAACCTATTTAGGTTCCTGGACATAAGGACATCGAAGATAACAACTAGACCGACACACTTGCTACAGCAGGAACCAAAGAAAATTATGTTGGAGTTGTACATAGGATAGGCGCAACCTCTACAGAGAGGCAAACAAATGAATTCCATTCATTGGCAAAGGTAAGATAGGCTAATGAACCCATTTATATTAACACTAGACAGATCTGGCGCAACAAAGATATACAGTGGCAGACTATATTTTTGGTACATTAAGCATTTTTAAATAAAACAGTGAAATTCTACTCGAAATAAATTTTATAAATTTTTATTTATTTATTTTACCTTATAACACTAGTTATAAATATCTAGCTTATATTAGAAAGGCACTAGCAACCAAGGCTATCTATCGGCCTTATTATTTCAAGATATTATTAACACATTCGTACTTTCTTCGGTAGTTATAACAAAATATAAATTTCTTCAATTTATTTTAATAAAAACAGTTAAATTCAATTTTTAATTCAAATTTACTGGGACAATAGTATTGGCACATATTCAAAAAATTAATAAATATAAGATTAAAATAAATCTCTAGTATTTTGTAGCGTTTCCTTTTTGCTTAATTAATGCATCCAATCTCCTTGGCATTAAATTAACCAAATATTTTGCAACATTTGCGCCGATATATTTCCATTCTTGGTAGAGAATCTCTTTTAGCTGAGTATTATTTTAAATGCTGTGTTTTTTATGCGTTTTTCCAATTCTTCCTCAGATGCTCGATCGGATTTAGGTCAGGGGATTGTGGCGGGTGGGACAAAATATGAGGGATGTTAGAGGCTATCCACATACGCACATCACGAGCCGTATGTTTGGGATCATTATCATGCTGAAAAAAATAATATTCCGACAAACCTAATTTCTCCACACTTTTTTTGACATTTTCTTTTAAAATATTAAGTTATAGCGATTTATCCATACTCTGATCGATAAATACAAGCTCTCCAACTCAGATGAAGCCATGCAGCCCCATACCATTACCCCACCACCACCATCATGTTTAACTGAACACAATGTGTTGTTCTTATCATAAGCAGTATTTGGTTTTCGCCAAACTAGTTCTTTTCCATCAGATTGGAAAATATTTAATTTACTTTCATCAGAGAACAACACATTGTTTCAGAACTCTTCGCCCTTGTTTTTGTATTCCTGAGCATAGGCTAACCTTTTTTTTCTCTTCACTTACAAGTGGTTTTCTTCTAGCTACTCTAGCTTTATACCCAGCACGGTGTAATGTTCTTTGAGTGAATTTCCTTTCCAAAATCTTCTTTAACTTCCGCAGCAAGTCGAGTGAACGTCAATTTTGGGTTCTTTTTAACCTTTCGGACAATTTGTGCCTCTTCCCTCTTACTAAGAGCTCGCGGACGACCAGTACGTTTTTTGCTAGACAAATTTGTTGAACCAGCAAAACGTTTTATAATACTTCTGATAGTAAAACGGCTTCGATTTATAATTTTTCCAATTTCTACATAAGTTTTTTCTTGACTATGCAGATACAAAATAACTTTTCGCTTGGCTAGGGATGTCTCTTTTTCTTTTTTTTGGCACATTTTTAATTATTTAGCACAAATTCACAGTTTAAGACTCTGACAATCTTCTTTAAATTTTTACAATAGCATTAATTAAATCATAACAAAATTTTCCAGCTATTTGCATATTTAAATGTTGCATTATCTTAATAATTTTAATACTATAGCTACATTTTCTAATTGTGTGCCAATAATTTCGTCCGCTAAAATGCATGTCCTTTAATTAAAATCACAATTTTTCCATTAACCGTCTAATAAAATTTAAAATCAAAAGCTACTATTGTATAAATAGTATCTTTAAAGAAACACTTGTGTTTAAATTCTCTAAAATTATCAAATTTTCTAGAAGAAATTCAAAGATTTATGTAAAATAACTTATTGTGCCAATAATTTAGTCCGTCACTGTATACAGAACACAATTCGCATTAAACCTAACAAGATTCTATCTAAGGAACCTCATAACAGTGATAATAGAACACAGGCCGCTAGGTGATCACGCTAGGACGCTGAGGATACGTCATAATGACTTCTGCAGAAGTTACAACGATGGGGAAGAAAAGGGGACCACAAAACATCTTCTCAGGCATTGTCCGGAACCTCATAGCAATGATAACGGAACAGTGGTCTCTGGGTGCTAATGCTAAGAGGCTGAGAATATGCCATAATGGCTGCTGCAGAAGTTGCAACGATGGGGAAGAAGAGGAGACCACACGACATCTTCTCTTTCAATGTCCGGAACCTCATAGCAATGATAACGTAACAGAGGTCTCTGGGTGCTCATGTTAAGAGGCTGAGAATATGCCATAATGGCTGCTGCAGAAGTTGCAACGATGGGGAAGAAAAGGAGACCACAAAACATCTTCTCAGGCATTGTCCGGAACCTCATAGCAATGATAACGTAACAGTGGTCTCTGGGTGCTCATGCTAAGAGGCTGAGAACACGCCATAATGACTTCTGCAGAAGCTGCAATGACGGGAAAGACAAGGAGACCACACGACATCTTGTCTGTCATTGTCCGGCATTTGGGAACCTAAAAAGGAAGAATTCTTGGACAAAAACTAGAGGTCTACTAGGCAGTATGTTGTTAGCTTATTGTACGTGAGCCTACGGTTCAAACCCCAGCCCAGACATCTCGAACGAAACAAAGTATGAAAGAATATTTCTTTCCTCGGCTTCCTATCAGAGTTAAAAAAATTTTCATGAAAAAATTCTCACTCCGATTTAACTTTAAACTTTAATTTTTTGCCTCTCATGGATAAAATTAACACACACAAAATTAGTTCGTAATCCTGACCAATTATGTAAATAAGTCAGTTTAATTGTAAACTTTTAGCAGGACCCCGCTATAGTTGTGCTTTCTCTCGAAATGCTTTCATTTTTAAAAAATTTTAAATTCAAACAAAATGTCTTATTCTTAGCAATTCTTTAGTAAACGATCCCATTGTGAATAATTTCATTTTTTGTTCATAAGCATACGCCATTTTCTTTTCAATATTTAACAATAAAAACAAAAACACAACAAAAATTGTTTTCTCATTTTGTTTTATTGTTTTGTTGTTATTGTTTTTGCAAATAAATTCATGAGTAAGTAGTGTAGTGTAGATGTTAAACACAATGGTGAACAACAACAACAACAATAACAAGAAAAAATAACAAATAAAATTTCAATGCCGCCATTATTAATTTATTAAAGCTGTCTCTCTCTCCTTCTACTTTTCTCGCCCCTCATTTGAAACCCCTTTCACCATACGAAATAAAACGAAAATAAAATTGAAGAATGAAAACAAATCACCAGCATCTCTTACCAAAAATGTAATCACACAAAGCTTTACTCTTAATAAACAATAACAAAAACAAAAGAATTAAAAAAATAAAAGCTTTTAAACAACAATAACAATAATTAAAGAGATCACCACATACTAGTGTACGAGTGTAACTTATCTCTTATCTCTACACACACACACATGCAAAAAACAAAAATTTTGTTAGACTGCGAGCTACATATTCTTATAAGAAGAGATAAAAATTAACACAACACACCAACACAAGCACAACGTAATTATGATAACAGTGAGCGCAACAAAAGTAATTTTTCTTTGCAGAGAGCCTTGCATTTAAAAGAGATTTAATTTCTCTTAAATATTGTAGACAAAATAGAAAACAAATACGTACTCTTTGTTAAAAAACTACACACAAGTATTAGAATTTATTTCTACGTAGCATTTGCTTGCTTATGCAATGTGTGTATGTACATGTGTTTTACTCTCTAATGTTTGAGAGCAAAATTTAAACGGACTTTGGGTACTTGTTTATGTGTACGTATGTATATGTGTGTGTGTGTTCTGTCTGTGACCAGTTGCTGTGTGTATGTCTCACCAGAACCACATTCCATTGGGGTCTCTAAAAGTCATTTCATTCACAAGTTTTGTTTTGTGTTTTTTTTTTTTTTTGCTTTGTGTCTCTCTCTGTCTTCTAGTTTTTGTTTTTGTTTTCTTATTCTTATTGTTGTTTTCTTTTTTATTATTTTCTTCTGTTTTTTATTGTTTTTTTTTTGTTTTGCATGTTGTTTTTGTTTCTTTTACAACAAATACCACCAATAACAACAACAATAACAATAATAACAATAAAACGGTAAAATGTAATAAAATGTTCTGTGGTCACCTCCACCACCACACCACATTTTATTACTGTTTCTCTCTCTCTCTCTTCATCTAACATTGCCTGTGTAGAAAATTGAATGGTTACCGATTATAATCAATTACACTCACAGAAATTGGTGTGGTAAACTATAAGAACAGCATCTTGAAGAAAGTTAGAGTTCTGAACTAACACTTAAAAATGTTTACATAGCTGTACGAAGCAAGCAGAAATTAATTTTAAGCCGCTAAAAGCAAATTAAAAGTATAGATCATGAGAAGCAGCTTCTTATCGATGACCTCTAGGCAATTTTACCCACATCCTAGTCGAATTCGATAAAAATCTTTATCAATATTATCAACAATTGGGCTACCCTAATAAGGTGCATCTTAACCAGTGGTGTTGTGCTAATTTTATTTTACCGGAACGCGTTCCGGACTCTGGTTCACGGTTCGGAAAAACAAGCCGGTTCGTTCCGGTTCGGGTTCGATTCAAACCCTTGTTTATAAAAATACATATAAAAATTCGTCAAAAATTAGAAAAAAAAATCAGCAATTCTTTTTAATTTTTTTTTTTTTTTTTCAAAACGTCAGCCAATTCTTCTCGTTATCAGAAATCATCTTTAGTTCCGGAACGCGTTCCTGTCCAAAAAGGAAGTACCGGAACGACGTTCCCGAGCGTTCCGGCTCGACAACACCACTGATCTTAAACATAAAATTACTGGAACAGTAGCAAGAAGGCCTGGGTTATCATCTTTCTCAGATTAAAACTATAAAAATTCGTGTTCTAACTTTGATAACGCCCATTTCGGGTGAACGCACGCAAGCAGTCTAGATGGTAGTATGTGTTGTCTTATTAGACGAGAGCCCAAAGTTCAACCCTCGGCTCAGACATCTCGAACAAAACAATAAATTAAATAATTTTTCTGCGGTGACTTCCTCTCAGCAGATTTCTGGCAAAAACTCTGAGAGCAAAATAAAATGCCATGAAAAGTTTCTCAAAAATCTATCGTTTGAACCTCAAACTGTAGGTACCGCCTCTCATGTATAAATTAACACACACAACAAAAGTGGTGTAGCATAGCAAGATGGTAGCAAGATGGTCTCAGAGGAAATCTAGAAAAATTTTATTTTCCACTTGATGGTGTCCTTTTTGAACGAACGAGCAAGTAGTTGCTCGTGTGTTCGTTTGTTAGACGTGAGGCCGTAGTTCAAACCCCAGTCCAGAAGTCTTCAACAAAACGAAAAATGAAAAAAATATGTTCTTCGGCGACTTCCTCTTAGCAGACTTATGGTAAAAACTCTAATTACAGTGAAGAGTTTCTCAAAAATCTGTCGTTCGGAATCCATTTTAAACTGTAAGTCCCGCCAATTATGAATAAAATTAACACACACAACATGGCTGGTGTGAAAAACTAGATCGTAATCCCCACTAAAGGATTGTAATGCTCCTTGTAAGTTTCCAAATTGACTTTGAAAATCTTTTAACCGCTAAAAGAATCCTGTAGAATGTAAATATTTTAGAAAATTAAACCAATATCAAGTAAATTAACAGTGTCGCATAACATATCTGAAGTAATTTTTGTTTTAATCACTGTCAATCCCGCAATGAATAAGTCTACATGAAATAAGTGCTAATTGACTGAAACTATGAGTGACATTTACCATGAAATAATCGAATAAGTGTGTAAGTTTGTTAATGTTTTTTTTCCTAAATTGTACTGAACCTGATTCCATTGATTCTGGTTATTATTGTAAATGAATGGCCAATTATTCTGGCAACTATTCTGCCTGTCTATCTATCTGTCTGTCTGTCTGATTGTCAGTCAAAGTTGGTCAATAACTACTCATTTAACAGTTAATTCATGAATTAATTTGAAAACGCAAAAAAAGCATTCTTTTTTTTTTATTTACTGTTCGTGATAAAATTCCATCATAAAAAGTAGTTCATTGATAAATATTATGCCCAACCATCGTTTACCGATTTACTACTACCACTACTGCATCTACTACTACCACTACTACTACCACTACTACTACCACTACCACTACTATTACTACGGCCTACTGCAGCTATTGTTTGCTGCTACAAAAATATTACCACACTGACACATGGATACAGTAATGGATATTTACCTAAGTGCAGTAAACGCTTAAAGATTGAAGAAAAAAGATTTAAAAGTATTATTAAAGAAAATTTATTTTAATCAATTAAATATTTATCATAATTATGACTTTGGTGGGCTCTTTATATAGGGTGATTTTTTAGCTATTATCTTTTTGGCAACACTGGTTTAAACAGCTCACGCACGTTTCGTGTTTTGTTTCACTGTCAAACATCTTCAGTTTGGTTTACAATTTAACCATGAATCGTCTTACAAACGAACAACGCTTGCAAATCATTGAATTTGGCATCATTGGACCGTACTTCTTCAAAGATGCTGCGAATCGTAACGTAACTGTGAACGTGAGATGATATCCAACTTTTTTTTGCCCAAAATGCAAGAGCTTGTTTTGCATGACATGTGGTTTCAACAAGACGGTGGTGCCACATGCCACACAGCATGCGTAACAATGGACTTATTGAGAGGCGAGTTCGGTGAACATTTTATTTCACGTTTGGGACCGGTCAATTGGCCGCCTAGATCGTGCGATTTAATGCCTTTAGACTATTTTTTGTGGGGCTATGTTAAAGCTCATGTCTATACAGACAAGCCCGCTTCAATTGACGCATTGGAAGACAACATTGAAGCATTTATTCGTGAGATACCGGCCGAAATGTTGGAAAGAGTAAGCCAAAATTGGACTAAGCGGATGGACCATTTGAGGGGCAGTCGCGGTCAACATTTGCATGAAATAATCTTCAAACATTAAATTATATGGACCGTACTATCGATTCAAATAAAGATTTCATGCATTTTTCTGAATTTTATGTGTTTTTTTTTTTTAAATATTTTCCTATAGCTCTTAAAAAAATCACCCCTTAGTTACACCGCTAAGCATGGCCTTAGGTTGGACAATTTTTTACCCTCAAATGACATTTTACGGTTCATCAAAGCTGTAACACAACATTTTTCAGAGTCAGAGGCTACTGTAACAACCTTTCGGCCCGCTTTACTGGCTTAAGTGGTTATTACAACTCTTTAGTAAGGATTACAACCTAGTTTCTTACACCAGCCATGTTGTGTGTGTGTCAATTTCATACATGAGAAGCGGTCTCTACAGTTTGAAGTCTGAACGACAGATTTTTGAGACATTTTTCATGGCAATTTTATTTACTCTTAAAAATTTTGCCAGAAATCTGCTGAGAGATAGTCGACGAAGAAATATTTTTTCATATTTTCATTTTGTTGGAGATGTCTGACCTGGAGTTTGAACTGCAGCTTTACGTCTAATAAGCGAACACACTATCTACTGAACTACGGCGACTACTAAGCGGCGTGATCTACAGGTTAATGTCGACTCCGAACGACTGATTTTGGAGAAACTTTTCAAGGCAATTTTATTTTACTCTCAGAATTTAATTTTTCCAGAAGACTACTGCCGTTTTGTTTGAGATATCTGAGCTGGTGTTTGAACTCTGATAAGCCAAGACACTACCTATTAGAACGTGAAATTGACACATTTTGTGATAAACAATCAAGATCCATCAAAAATTCTGAAAATTTTTGAACTAAAAGTTCATTTGATGTGATGACATATATAAAAAATATCACTCGGCTGTTAGACTCTTTAAATAATAACTACGGTAATTTTTGTCCGATTTTATCAAATGATGACACAATCTCTTCACAAGAGAACAGACTTTAAGAATATTATCACTTATCCTATATTTTTTTATTAAAGTTTGCTACTATGAATGGACAAACTTGAAAAATATGAAAAAAATTTGAATTTTCCAATTTTACCATATCAAAACTCATAGCATATTAAGTCGAATAATAGATATGTGTATATCGTTTTAAAGGTCCATCTCTTCCCTTTCCAACAAGATTTAAATTTTGGAAATCGGGTCAGAAATGTTTGAGTAATCCAGAAATTTGTACGTAAAGTAAAAAAAAAAAAACAGTTTTTGTCAAATAAAACAAGTTTGGAGGGTTCGAGAAAAAAAGGTATTTTTGAGTTCTAATCAACTAACTGAACAACGTAGACTATGTAGTTACTCGGGTGTATTTTCACTGTCGCACCGTGTTATTATTTTTTGTTTTTTTTTTTTTTTCTTATAAATGTTTTCAGGTTACTAAATACCATTACAATTCACATATCATTTTTCTTATCATAAACTAAACTAATAAATACCGAAATAAAATCAAAAAAACTAAAAACAAAACAACATAAAATTAAACAAAAATAAATAATAATAAAAAAACAACAACAACAACATAAAAAACTGTATTACAAAAGCTATGTACGTAGTTAAAAAAAGAAATGGAATTTGATTGCAACACTTTTTTCGTCAATGAAAATAAAAATAACGTAACATTTTCATTACATTTCATTACACAGGGCATTACACTGCATTCCATTGCATTGCATTCCATTCCATTTCAATTCATTCATACTATTATGAATTGTATTTCAGGTCATAAAATCTGTTTATGATTTCGGGTATTTGTTCTGTACATATACATACATACATACATACATATGTATACAGTTTTCATAATTCATAATCTACAGTCAGTTACAGACAGATTAAATGCATACTTTCATGTAAAGGGTCCGCCAAATAAATTTTTTTTTTTGAAAATGCTTTTAAAAAACTGCTGAATATTTTCTCAATTTTTTTTTTTGATTTGAAAGTACAATCCTTCCGGTTAATAATGGAAAATAATTTCATTCAAATGGCTGCCTCGGCTGCCCATGCAGTAGCCTACACGATCGGTCCAATTTTTAAGCACATTATCGATTGTGTGCAGCTGTATTTCACCAACGGCTTCACGAATATTGTCATTTAAAGCGTCAATTGTTTCTGGCTTGTCGGCGTAACACTTATCTTTGACGGCACCCCACACAAATAATAGTCCAGCGGTGTCAAATCGCAGCTCCGAGGTGGCCAAACGACATCAGCTCTGTGGCTGATAATGCGATCTTCAAAAACAGGGCGCAAAACATCGAGTGTAGCTTCGGCTTCACCAAATGTTGCCAATATCCTCCTCTTCAATTTTTGTAAACAAAAATTCGTTCAACATGGCCCGATAACGATCGCCATTGACTGTAACGGCCACTCCTTGCTCATTTTCGAAGAAAAATGGCCCAATTATGCCTCTGGACCAAAATCCGCACCAAACAGTGACTCGTTTTGGGTGCGTCTGCTTTTCAATGTATGCGTGCGGGTTTTCTGTGCCCCAAATGCGACAATTTTGCTTGTTTACATACCCGCCAAGATCAAAATGAGCTTCATCTGAAAAGATGATTTTTTTTTGCCAAAATCGGCATCTTCTGTAAGTCGATCGCAGGCCCACTTAGCGAAACGAAAACGGGAATACACAACCATATTCTTTCAGCGGAAGGATAAAACTAATTATCTGTCAAATCAGACATGAGCTAAGTGTTACCATTCACGAAATAAGCACTAGTTGAAAAAAAAAAACGTTAGATGGCGGACCCGATACATACGTATGTTTTTATTTATGTATGTGCAGTATCTGCTGTGTAACAAGTTATAATAAAATAATCATCATAATAATAATCTCTTTCATGCCACCTCACAAATATTTACATTTTACATACTTTTGTAACTACATATTAACACTTTAAATTATTTATAATTTTATTTACATCTGTTTGTACGTACATACATATGTATGTACAGTTAAAAGCCTTGCACATGCATTCGAATGAAACCCACTAAATACCAGACAGTCAACCAAGCAAACGATCAACCACCAACTCAACTAATCCAACTAACATATCAACGTAGTATCTGTCTTTCTGTCTGTCTTTCAGTATTTTCATTAAAAAAAATAAAAATTCTTAAGCACTTACAAAAAAAATGCATTAAAAGCCTAAATAATAAATAAAAACAGAATTAAAAAAATACAAAAATATATGTATGCCCAAATATACAATAAAATGTCGGGTACTTTATTTGCTCATTCATAAAAAAAAATTTTTTAAATAAAATAATGAAAATAATGAAACTTATCATATAAATTCATAAATTCATATTCAATGTAAACACTTCTTTACAAATACATATGTACATAAGCACATACATGCCTACATTAGTAAATATATACATACGCATGTACAGGGGAAGATAGACCTTGGACCGTTGGTGGCACTAAGATGGAATCAAAGAGGGCCATAAAATACTTGGGAGTGATTATCGACGACAGGTTGAACTTCAAGGAGCACGTGAAATTCATCGGCGAAAAGTCATCTGTGATCTAGGGAGCACTGACGATGATGATGCCAAATATTGGAGGAGCAAATCCATTTAAGAGGAGAATAATATCGAGGGTTGTATCGTCGATAATGTTATATACATACATACATAATTGGTCATTACAACCCTCCAGTCAGGATTACGACCTAGCTTCTTACACCACTTATGTTGTGTGCGTTAATTTTATACATCACCTACATGGCGGGACCTACAGTTTAAAGTCGACTCCGAACTACAGATTTTTGAGAAGCTCTTCATGGCAATTTTATTTACTCTCAGAGTTTTTGCCAGAAATCTGCTGAGAGGAAGTCGCCGAAGAAATATTTTCATATTTTCGTTTTGATGTCTGACCTGGGAATCGAACTCGGTGGCACTCTCCTTGGGGACGACAAGGACGAAACTGTCCTCGGTGTATCATATAAGCGAAATGGGCAGATAACTGGTTTCAGGAGAGTGTCTGATGAAGCGGAACTGGTATTGGCGAAAACAATACCGATAGACATATTGACGGACGAGATGAGGAGGATATACTTGCGCCGTCTCGAGGACCCAGGATAAACGGCGGCTATAAAGGCACGGGGAGTGAAGGACTTGCATGCACAAATGGCAGTCACGATGGGAGAACAGTTTAAAGGGAAGATGGACATTGCACCTTGTCCCTGATAAAACCCCTTGGTTGGAGAACAAGCATTGCGAGCTGAATTTCTACGTAACCCAGTTCTTGACTGGTCATGGATGCTACAGGAAGAACCTGCACAGATTTGGACATGACACTTCCCCTATATGCCCAAACTATGTAGATGAGGAGGAAGATGCGTATATTCTAACATGCTGCCCCATATTTGGATGCCCCGGAGAAACGAGTTTTGGACCAAACCAGCTTATGGCAGAGGTATTAAATTCTAGGATTCTATGGTGCCAATACAGCCAGAGGATGGCTGAGGTTATGCTGGAACTCCGAAGGTTGGAGGTACGAAGGCGTAATCTGAATTAAGGTGATAAGGCTTTAAAGCAACCAGCCCTCCGCGAAATAATACCTTACGGTAGTCCCGCGGGGAGAGAGTAGTTGAAGAATATAGGGGCGGTGGGTGAATCGTGCACTCTTCTTCGAAGATTCCCACTCCGGCTCAAGACAAAAAAAACATACGTATGTAGACATTCAAATGCATAGGTTAATATGCTCTACGCCAATATAAGTGGTCTTACAGAACATAAAAAAACAAGCCTACTAGGAGAGAACATATACTAGCACTATATTCATATATAACGTGGCACACAAGTCGTTACGCAATCAAAAGATGCTATAATTTTGGCCGTAATTGTCAGCTCTAACGAGGAAGAAAAAAGGAAAAAAGTTTCGTTGAACTCTGAAAGGTGATTGCAGCATTTGTTTTCCTAGCTACTATGGTAGGTAGTTTGGATTGGTAGCTTCGATACCAAAAGCTCATTTGAGTACGCAGAGCGGCCCGTTGTGACGCCACAGGTAAACGCAGTCTCTGTACTGACCAAGTTCTTCCAAACCAGGGAAAAAGAAGAACTTGATCAGCGCATAGGCTGCACATTTAAAGCACGACTGCCCCACGCTGGAAAACCAGCCCGAAAGTTTGATAAACGAAGCTATATCCTTGACATCAATGGATGATAGCTCCGTCAAGCTTACAAGGATTGGAGAAGCAAATAACCTATATATACACCTCGCAAGAGATGGGCAAAGAAAGTGGTCTGCTCTTCCTCAGCGAAGTTGCACCCACGGCAGAAGTCGTTAGATAGGAGCTACATTCTTTCCGCGTGTCTTCCCATAACACAATGACCGGTAAGCATGGCCACTAGATAGTGTCGCATAGACAGTGACTCTGTTGGCTTAGACAACAGCCCTACCTATCAGAATAGGATGCCGTAGACTTATCATCTGCTCACCTGAGAACATTACACACATACATACATAATTGGTCATTACAACCCTACAGTGAGGATTACGACCTAGTTTCTCACATCACTTATGTTGTGTGCGTTAATTTTATACATGACCTACATGGCGGGACCTACAGTTTAAAGTCGATTCCGAACGCTTAAGGATTTTTGAGAAACTTTCCATGGCAATTGGATTTACTCTCAGTGTTTTTGTCAGAAATCCGCTGAGAGGAAGTCGCCAAAGAAATATTTTTTCATATTTCGTTTCTTTGTAGATTTCTGACCTGGGCTTTGAACCGAGGCCTTAACGTCTAATAAGCCAACACACTACCTACTACTTACCAGACAAGACTGTGGCGACATCTTAGGACATTCCCTAGCAAAATAGCTGTTGACCGCCAAACGCGCTGAATATCGACTCCAATGAGAACAACCAACACTCTGAAGGTGACTCCGTGAAATCGAACTAATGGTGCACCAAACAAAGCACAATTATCTTTTCTGGGCCACCAAAACTCCGCATATAATACGCAGAAAGCGATTACACCTGCTCAAAGTATACAGAGTTACGTGGAATTTTATTTTTTGAAAAGTCCGCGGACCAAACGATAATCCACAAATGCTCTACGACTTTTTCCTAAATCAACTGGACGAACTGTAACTGAAAATTGATTGCAATAGGATGGAACTACGGTGCATGCTGCACAATCTACAACCAGCAATCTAAGGTCTGCATTTACAGAGCAACTAAACAACATCCAACGTAATCGTTCAACACTTCTTTTGTATGTAAGTCAGGAGTTTACGCCGATAATTCTTATGCTCTTGAAATCTCTAGAAGTAGCTATCGCTAGAAGTGCTTGTAAGAGTACACCTACAACCAAATAAAGTTCAATTCACACAATAATTAAAGCCGGTTGAAAAGCTGATTGAATGATGCAGCAGCAGACATTCAATGCTAATTATTTGAACAAAATTTCTGTGCAGCAATGCCAAAGAGAAATATGAAAAGTTTTGCGACTAAATATTTTCCCACAACTGTATTAAAGTTGTCAGTTGTGGTAGAGTTGATAGAGTTTTCATTTTCATTTGTATGAAATGTATTCGAATGTGTTCTAAATTTCGCAATGAAATCTATTCGGAGTTTTTCGTATCGAATAAAAACAATCTAATCGACGGACATTATTAAACCACAAGACAAAAACAACAAAAAAAAATAAGAAAAACAATGCAACAAAAACCAGTACGTAATAATAATCAAAACGCAATAAATCAAATGCTGGCTGCAATTAGAAATATTCGTCGAAAATGGAGTAGAATGGAGTGAAGCAGAGAATTGCTGCGCTAACTAATACTATGTTCAGACATGCACTTATATTGAGTAAATCGCAATAAACGGCATTATTGATCTCAATATTTCATATAAAATGTCAATTAATTATTGCTCAATAAATTCATAAATTGTTATAATATTGATTAAAACTTGAAATGCAGCACTGTCATAAGTACGTTCAGTGAGCATATTACAATTTTCCGAACACTTTCTATTGATATTTGACAACTCAAATATCAACAACGACAAACAAAAAAAAAAAAACCAAAAAAATAACGAACAAAACAAAAACAATGTTGTTGAAACAACCAGCTGTTTTGTTTACCAGCTGTCAAATGAATATTGAATAAGCAGCTGAACTGCGTATATTGTTATGTCTAAACACTTAAAATATTGTAATCAATAAACCGAATATTGACTCAATAAAAGTGGATGTCTGAACATAGTATAACGAAGTATATTTCATATTTTATTATTCAATTGGAACTTAAAAATCTTAATGGAATAAAAAATTTATTGAAAATATTATTTAAATTGAATAAAATAATGAATGACAAATGCTTCAACACTTTAAGTTATGCAAATAAAGGGGGCTGCCAACAAACACAAAACCTTCTTTACGTTTTAATATACATACGTAGATTTTGAAATTAAATTTGAACGTTCACCAGCCTTTGGATATGAATTATTTTTCGTTTAAAAATTGTATTCGTATTGACTGGTCGGCCCAAACGTGGTGCATCTTTGACATTTAATTTCCAAAACCGATTCGAACAAACCTCCCTTAAGTCAGCCGTTTACCTACAATGTTTTCAATTTATTCACTGGAGTGAGCATGCGGAAAACCCAATGATGATACACACACCTGCTCAAAATAATAGATACACCTTATTCTAAAATATTAAAGAAACGTTAACTGCTTTAACCAAAAAAGAAACGAAAGAATCTCGAGGCAGACCTAAGAAAATCAGCTCAGAAATCAATACACGGATACTCGTATTGGCAAAAAATTAGCTCTTTAAATCCTCTGATGCTATTTCTGCTGGGATTTTTATTGAAATTAGTCCAAGAACAATTCATCGTCGACTTGTGCAAGCTAATCTTTCAGGAAAACCTTGCTGTGAAATTTTTACTAATGGGAAAACGGAAGAGGGATTACAATAATAGAACAGAACAAACAGAACATAGAGCAGATGGCGGAAAAAGTAACAAAAGATAATCTGAAGCAATGAAACAAAAATAAATTCGTTTAGAAATGAATTTATTTCGATTTCATCGCTCCTATATAATACTTCGCCTTATTTTCCGGACCAAAGTAAATGCTCTTTAGCAAGTTGTAATCTCTCTTCCGTTTTCCCATTAGTAAAAATTTTGCAGCAAGTTTTTTCTAGAAGATTCGCTTGCACAAGTCAACGACGAATTGTTTTTGAACTAATTTCAATAAAAATCCCAACAGAAATAGCATCAGACGATTTGAAGAAGTCATGTTTTGCCAATACGATTATCCGTCTATTTGTTTCTGAGCTGGTTTTATTAGGTCTGCCACGAGATTCTGCCTTTTTTTTTGCTAAAAGATATTTGCACAAAGTCTAAAGACTTTCTTAAGTTCTTCGATATCTCTCTCAATGATTTTCCGTGATTTCTCATGGTTTTAACAATTTTTTCCTTTTCTTCAGTTCAATGATAATTTCCTTCCATTTCCTTTATAATATTTTTTTATTTTTATGTAATTTTATATCAAAATTGAATTATTCTTACCGTTTCACATAAACACAATGAAAAATCACTCAAAAGTTTAATTTACTATGGAAAAAATTACAAATAAGTCAAGTGTATCTATTATTATGATCAACAATTTTTATGGATTCATCGGAATTTCGCTTTTTATATTTAAATAAATACATGTACCTGTCAAATTTTTCGTTTTAAAGATGTTAGCCAGATGGAACTATAATAAAAAATAGTTTTCACTATGTTTTCGAGGGCATTTTTACAATTAACGTTTCTTTAATATTTTAGAATAAGGTGTATCTATTATTTTGAGCAGGTGTGTATCTCAATTCCGATATTAGTAGATAAGGCGAAAAATCAAAATAGCACCTCATACTTGGGGCATACAGTTGGAGAGGGAATCTAGTTCTTTACAAAGGTGAAGCTCTGAGAATAATAGGACCGTAGTTTTCGAATTACAAATATTTCGGCCCATTTGGCAGTGTATTTCCCTTTTTTATAATATTATCCAGCGTATTTTTTTTAAATTTTTCCCTCATTTTTAAATCAATCTAACTTTTTAAAAGAGTTACGAATAAAACAAACTGACCCAAACAGGGCACTATTCAAACAAATGTTGGAATTAGTGTTGAAATATTCAAATAAGTGTTTGAACGATGTATAAATAATAAAACCATTCAACCATTTGCATTATAACGCGGAAAATAAGTAAATAAGACACACAACAGACAACAACAAAATACACACATTGTACGGTACATAGAATTTTACAATAAAAATGCATACGTATGAGAACTGAATAAAAAAAAAAGATAAAAGATGCAAGAACTTCATAGAAAAATAGTGAATTTATCAAATGTAAAATTGAATAGAGCTGTGTAGGCAGTGTAAAAAGAAAACCGCATATGCATTTTATATAACCCAATATGAAAAAATGTAAATTTCTATTCATTGAAACTTTTGTACATTGAAACTTTGTGACTAAAAAGACTAGTTTCGTTAGATCTTATGATTTAACAGACATAGCGACTAGACAAGCCGCCATTCAAAGCGAGTTTTAATGGCATTCAAAACGAAAACGAAAAAAAAAAACAAAAACATTTAAAGAAGTCGCTTAAAACACCTGTGCTGGATTAAAAAATGTTGTTGAAATCATCATAATTTATATTTAGGAAAAAGAGACATAATTTAACATTGAATTACAACTTTATTTAACAGACTAAATAGTTTTATTGTGTGTGCGTGTTTTTTTTTTCCTAATTTAATAATCGAATTCAAATTTTAAATAAAAATTTGTACTGCCTGCCACCCAGAAAGCAGTTCTTTTTTTTTTTTTTATCAGCATAAAAATCAAAAATTTTTGAAAATATTTTAACAATTTACGAAACTTGTTTGTTATTCTCAACGACGATATTGTTTAGAAAAAAAAAAAAAAAATTTTTTTTTTCTTTTGATGTGATTGTAATCTTAAAGGAATGCAAGGTCTTTTACATAAAATTTTTTACATTTTACATTTACTTACATACATATGTATCTACATACATATGTATGTACATACATACAATAGTACATAGTATTGTACAAACTTATCTCGTATTAGAATTTGTTCGAATTCATTGAAATTTATTGTCTAATAAAGTAAATTTTTTGTTTTGGTAAAAGAAAAATCGAAAATAAATCTTTCAAACTCTGCAATCAATCATATTGTAAGTGTAAGTGATTTTTTAATTATTTTACTCATTTCTTATTACAGAAATTGAACATTTATAGTCGGGGGTCAAGCCCAAATACATTACCAGTACCATTCAGAGTTTTTGGTTAAAAATAATCAAAAATAATCAACGAAAATATTGAAACAAAAATTTCCTGAAGCTATTAGCGTTCGTGTTGCATTGCTGATGTTGTGGAAGAATGTTCCAGAGACGAATAGCATGTAAATAAAACTGCCATGCGGAAAATAGGTATCGATGCCGAGGAACTATAATATTCCTACTACGGGTTGACTGGACAAAACGTAGCCTGTCAAATAAATAACTCGGTATCCGCTTGTTCACAATTCGATGCAAAAATAAAAGTACACGAATATTCAGAAGATTATCAAAGGTAACCCCGAAAAGGCTCTTAGCTGCCACAGAGATATAATCATATCTTCTCAAATTATAGACATATCTAGCAATATTATTAAATAGAACGTTCAGCTTACGTTTGCTGCTAGAATCGCAATTACCAAACAGCTCGCATCCATACAGTAAGCAGGGAATCAAATAAGTTTTCGCAATTAAAATTCTAATCCTCAAAGGTATATAAAGTTGCGTGGACCAGAGAGCTCGTACTTAATATACGTCTGCCCTACCAGTGAATTTACGTGATTATCCCACGTCAAATTGGAGTTAAAAATTATTCCTAAATTCCTCATAGCATGAACCATCTCAATCTTCTCACCATTCATCATAACATCCCTAGAAATTGTGGGTACAACACTTCTTCTATGCAATAAAATACACTTAGATTTCCCGGGGTTCAAACAGAGACCATTAGCAGTTGCCCGTAAGAAGATCCGTCTAAGTTCCCCATTCAAACAATCAACGGCACGTAAAATATCGTCCACCGGGCTATTTAAGCAAAGTTGCACGTCATCTGCATATAAGTGGATTTTGCAATTCAAAAGATATCCAGGTAAATCATTGACATACAAGGAGAAAAAAAGTGGTCCAAGGATAGAGCCCTGAGGCACACCTTTGTCCAAAGGTAGAGAATCAGACCATTTGCCCCTCTAAAAAACAGATTGTGCGCGTTGGGAAAGATACGAGTGTATAAGTCTGGCAGATGTATTAGAAAATCCGAAGAAGAATTTAAGTTTCCGAATAAGCATATCGTGATCGACCGTATCGAAAGCTTTCGAATGATCCAAGAGAACTAAAAAGTTTACATCGCCATTCTCCAAGGCCTGTCTAACATTTTTACTACATCTAACATTGTCATGAAAAGTATCGTTCGGAATCGTGTTTAAACTATAGGTCCCGCCACTCATGTATAAAATTAACGCACACAACATAAGTGGTGTGAGAAGCTAGGTCGTAATCATGACTTAAGGGTTGTAATAACCAATTAACTAAGTTAGTAAGCAAGTAGGGTTGGGGTTTGTCGTTATGTATGGAATACAATGTCATTTAAATGACCAACATCTAGATTGGGTACAGCCGTCGATCCCTTAGCGATAGCTTTCAATTATCTCGGCTATAACTGAACGAATATTGGTTTTTAAATGCTTCAGTGTTAGGAGATCATCCTGTATCGACATGTACTTTGACGTAGAACCACAAAAAAGTTTAACAGGATCATACCGCATGATCTTAATGCCTTACTACTCCTTCTAGATACTTCTCAAGCCAAAATCGAACGAGTTGTATGGCACGTGATACTGCCTTGGTAAAACCACATACTGTCTTAATCTTCAATTGAAAGACAAAAAAGTTGTCTACCATACAGCATTAACGCTTTGAGTTGACTGTAATGCTTCTTTCTGAGCCTTTTACGAAAATATACGGCCCATAAGGCAGACAAGTGACTTTTTCCGTATGCAATGGCTTTTACTCGATGATTTCTGGGTTCACCGACTCCCATATTTGATAATTTTGCTTGTTGACGTAACCACCGAGTATTTTCATCTAACGTCAGTCCAATATTTTAAAGAAGATAAGGAATATTAAAAACGTACTTTAGTTCTTGTCTTATGTAGTTCCGGTTTATTGTTACTTTATTCAGCTTGTGATTAAGTTCTGTAGCTGTTTTATGTTCTCGTTGCCATTACTTTTCCCTTACCCGCTACAGTCCGGACTGTAGCGTGTACGTGTCCCTACGTAATGGAGACGAGCCCTCCGCGGTCGGGTGAAGGTGGGTTAGTGTGAGGCCGGGGACGTTCGAATAAATCTGTTGTCCAGATTGCGAACAAAATAAAGGGACTAGACTGCATTACATTAAGAAAAAGCACGATGAGATCTAAACCGCACTCCAACCCAAAGAAAAATAATGAATTTATGTCGCCTTCTACGTGTATAAACATTTACACTGCAATTCATCGATAAATCGTCTGTAGAAAATGCATGTCATCAACAAATTTACTGTACAAAGTGCTAGTCATCGATAAATTTACTGTAAAAAATTAAAAAATGCAAGTCATGGACAAATTTACTATAGAAGATGCAAGTCATCAACAAATTTACTGTAGAAAAGACAAGCCATCGATAAATTTACTGTAGAAAGTGCAATTCATCGAGATATTTACTGTAGGAAATGAAAGTTATCGACAAATTTACTATAGAAAATGCATGTCGTGGACAAATTTACTGAAAGAAATGCAAATCAGCGACAAATTTACTGTAGAAAATGCAAGTCAATGACAGATTTAATGCACAATTATTATAACGCATCTTTAAATACAATACTAAGTAATAAGGTGTTCATGGAAAACTTTTGACTCTTCCAGACTAACAGATTTCCGGACAGTTCGTTAGCTACAAGAGGATTATGGCCCTTAGACCCAACAAAGTTTGATATGCTTGTTTTGATCAAGTGCATTGTAATAACAATTACACCTGATTTTAAAAACGAAACTCATTGAATCGGCTTTCGATATATAAGAAGCTGAATTGAAGAACCTTATTATAAGTATGTATTCCAAACGAGTCGGGTGGTCGCTATAAGGATATAACTTCGAAAAGCTTCGAACTTTTCGCAGTTTTAAATAAATCTAGTTCAGAACTTCTTCTAACTAGACGGTGTATCTCATATTTCTCATGAAAAGTAAATTCAACCAAACGAATTTCATTTACAATCTTTAGACCCTTGATCTCTTTAGCATAAATGGTAATGCAGTGGAGTTTAGTTTTATACACTCTTTTATAAAATCTTAATATTGTTTCTGTTGTTGTTGTTGTTGTTGTTGTTGTTGTTGTTGTTGTTGCATCTCGTTATTAACCGACATAAAGAACCAATTTTGTGTCTCTGATTATAATTTCCTTTCGGCATTTCAAACATGTTCAATACTTTAATAAAATAAAGAAAGAAAACAAAAAAAAGAAGAAGAAAATTCATATAAAAATCGAGAATCACACGCATTAAAAACTACTTTGGCTCACACCCATGTGGTCAATAATACCCAATCAGGACGCACTAATACAGCAGCACAGCACCATCAGAAAAGTGAAAAGAACTGCATTTGACCAGGTTAAGCTCCTTTTTCTGTTTTTAATCTTGAAAGCACAACACAGAATAACAAAAGTAACGTAATTTATTGAAAAGATTGAAAACACAGTAAATGGAAACAAGTAAATGGACTCAAGCGATACGACAAAAGGTCGTCCAAACAAAACCAAACGTTGGAATGATCCACAAGCCAGGGCTAACAACTGACTGCGAATAAATGAAAATAATGAAAATCCAACGGCGGCAGTGGCGAAAATAACAATTGCATTGAAAGCGACAAACTTTAAGGCGGATAAAGAAGAATGAACGGAAATTTCAACAGTAACGTTGACCAAGTGAATAATTACACAGCCTTCCAAATTTGGATTTTTTTTGTGCAAATAAGATGGCACCAGGTGTTTCCTAAGGCATTTTGCGCACTGATCACGAATCTGGATTCCAAAACTTTCCATCACGTCAGGTTTTCGAGAAAAAGGGGAGCTGAAACCCCTAAAAATTGCGATTTGGCCATTTTTGAAGAATTGTAGAGCTAAACACTGACGTGCTAGAACCATCGCTATTATCTGAAATTGACAATTGATCTTTGCTCTTTAAAATGAGTCGAATTGTTTGCATGGACCCTTAAAGTAGGGGGTGGGTTTATGTCAAGGGGTGCAAGAGAAAAAGAAACACATTACGGAGGTCCTTAAAAATGAATCAGATTTACTTGAAAATTGTTACTCAGGGGTTTTTGGGATCGCTGATTACAGATCTTCATTCAGATTTAAAAATTCAAAATGGCGGATGTAATATGGCGGTCGAGGTTTATAAAAATTAATCAGATTTACTTGAAAATTGTTACTCGGGGGTTTTTGAATTTTTAAAATCTGCTCACTTTTAACCTGTTTGACTTTTGAAGTCCTATCACCTATCGCCAGCACCATTGTGAGGTTCATAGCATGGTACTAATACAGATCTCTAGCGAAGATTACTTACTTACTTACTTGCTTAATTTATCATTACAACCCTCTAGTTAAAATTACAACCTAGTTTCTCACACCACCCATACCGTGTGTGTTAACATTATCCATGAGTGGCGGGACCTACAGTTTAAATCCGACTCCAAACGGCAGATTTTTGAGAAAATTTCTCTTGTGGGTTTTATTAACTCTCAGAGTTTTTACCAGAAATCTGATGCGGGGAAGACGCTAAGGATATATTTTTTCATATTCCGTTAGGTTTGAAATGTTTGACCTGGTGTTTGACACGTTGCCTCACGTCTAATAAGTCAACACACTATATACTAGACTACGCTGATTACATTTCATACATCATACTATAAGCCACAGATTTTTCAATTTACTTAAGCCCTTAAGTAGTTCATACAAAGTGTGCAGAAATCATTTTCTAGCCAACAATACAAATAACATTGTTCTGATCTATTAAAAGGACCTATTAAGGAATGTTTACATGGATAACTTAAATCGCTTGACGCCTGCATTGTAAATGCATTTTTTACGTGCGTATTCCGTTTGCATTGGGCCAACAACATTAACGTAAGGCGACGTAATCAACTCATATTGCCGAGACGTAATCAACACACACAGCTTCCTTTGCTGTTTATGTTTGGTTTTTTGTTTTGTTTTTTCTTTCATTATCATCTTTCTACATTTTGAAATTCCTGGAAATTCTCTTAATAAAAATAAATTCAAATACAACGACGACAACAACAATAACAACATCATCATAAAAAAAACCATCAAACAACAGCAACAACAATAAACGAGAAAACGAAATGAAAAACAATTTTGCCGAATCAAAAAGATTTCAGAAATAACAAATGAACAGTGCGACACAAACGTTGCAACAAAAAAAAAAAAAATATGAAAATATAACCTCAAAAATTAAAATCTAACCTCATTAAAATCTAACCCTCCACAGTATTACGAATTTTATCGAAATAGTAACCTGTTGTCTAGAACTGCTGCCCCAACATAGCAACTACATAGTAACATAGACGTTACTGTAATGGTATGCAGGGGTTTTTTTTTTTTTTGTTTTTTGGTCGTTATTTCCCGATTATTTTGTTTTTCTACACTTTTAGGTTAAGAATTCAGCACTTTTTTGTTTTGTTAAAAATGCAAGAAAAACACGAACAACGCCAACATCATGATTATTAACAACAACAACATCATCATCATCATCATCATCATCATCATTGTCGTATTCTCTCTCTCTCTCAATTCTGAACACATAATGGTGATGGTGATGTTGACGATGATGATCATGATCATTGTCCAAATTGTCGGCGTCTGGTCTCACCAATAAAGCTTCTGTTATTGAATTTTGTTTGTAACCCATTCCCATTTCAGGATTCGTAAAAATTATTTATTAACGTTGTTGTTTAGGCCGAATGGATGGATGGATGGATGGACGAAACGAACGTGCGAACGTGGATGAAGAAATTGGACAGACAGACAAAAATGGATGGATGGTTGGGATGGGATGGATGGTTCGTGGGTACGTTGGTTGCTTAGTTGGACGATGTGTTGTGTTCAACTCAACAAAACAGGTTAAAAATATCTGTACAGCAGTAGCGGTAAGAACAACAACAACAACAACGATATCAATGAGAATATTGCCAGCTATAAAAGTAGCATAATGGATTTTCTGGCTTTAAATGAACCACCACAACACCACCACAACACCACCACCAACAACAACAACAATAATAAGGAACTTAAAGGAAGGGCCAACAGCAACAACAAATTCAAACAAAAAACCAAAAAATAACAAGAATGGTAAACCGAAAAATAAAATCAACGAAATGGAAAAGGAGTTTTAGTGAAGCACCAGCAGCAGCATCAACCAAAAAAGCAAAACCAGACCATTAACAAGAGTCGGAACAGCGCAATAGCCTCGGCTTTAGTCTCTGTCGAATAAAAACAAAAAAAAAAAAACAGCAAAAAAAATCAGAGGCATTCCAAAAAAGACAATGACTTCGAATTTTTCTTGGAAAAGCACTGTTGTTTTGTTTTGCAAGTCGTCGTCGTCGTCGTCGTCGTCTCGTTTGCCCATATAACGACGAAAGTTGTTGTGTTTTTTTCTTCACTTTATTTTTTCTTTCAATTCTGTGTGAGATGTTTATTCCATGTGAATGTGCATTTTTGAAAAAAAAATTTTTTTAAGTATGAAAAGATTATAAAGAATACCCTTTTTTTTTTGTTTACACCTCCCCTTCCTCTCTTCTCCGCTTAATAATAATGTCCCGAGTATGTGATCATTAGAATTTATGAAATGATTTCCAAAGAAAACTACAGGTACATACGTACATACATATGTATGTATGTACATACGTTTTGAAATCATTTCGTACAGGATGTATGGAAATGGAACTTTTAAATTCGTAATCGAATTTCTAGCCAGTACGACACTCTGCCTTTCTTCAAGATCCAACAACAAACATAAGATTAAACGGTAACTTTGCGCCAGTTACAAATATGTTAACAGCAAAAGTGGCTTTGCTAAATATGTGGGTTTGCGTCTTTGGTTTTTAAATTTGAATTTATCTTAACACACATAAACTTATTTCATTTCAAATTTTTATTTCAAATATACATATGTACAAGTCGCCGTGGTCTAGTAGGTAGTGTGTTGGCTTATTAGACGAAAGGCCCGAGTTTAAATCCCAGGTCAGACATCAAAACGAAAATATGAAAATATTTCTTCGGCGACTTCCTCTCAGCAGATTTCTGGCAAAAACTTTGAGAGTAAAAATTGCCATGTAAAGCTTCTCAAAAATCTGTAGTTCAGAGTCGACTTTAAACTGTAGGTCCCGCCACTCATGTATAAAATTAACGCACACAACACAAGTGGTGTGAGAAGCTAGGACTGTGCAAGCTGTACTTGTCAAGGAATATTCATAGAAGGTAGGAGCATCTGTACAACAAGTACAACAATGCAAAAACAACAGGCATTTTGTTTTTGTTAAAGTGCTAGCGGAATGTCAAAAAAATTAACCCTCAAACCTCCATAGGAAATTAATAAAAGCAATTAAAAAAACTAAATAAATTTTATATATTGAAATTTCTTTTGATTTTTATGTCATGCTTAATTACGCAATAGTGGGGCACCTATAAATTATAAAAAAAAAATATTCCATGCAGTCGATAACATTTCCACTTTATGTAAAGAACATGTTTTTATATGGCCATCGAGAAAAATGGCAGCTGCAAACGTTATTTGTTATTGGGCATAGTTTAGGCACCTAGTTGGAGAGACCGAAATCTTTTTTTGGGTAATTCATCACTCTCGTCTAAATAAATATTAATATAGTAAATCTAGGTTGTAGTTTAAAAGATATATGTATTTAGTGTTAAAGACTTAAATATTATTAATCATCTTGCAAAAATTTTAATAAAATTGGCTTCTGAAGAATCCTGAAGAATTTCTAGAGTGCGTATCGTTAAGGATACATCCGGTACCTATGAGGGTTTATAAATGCGAAAATGATTATCGAAACAAAACACAAAAAAAAACAACAAAATTTTGACATTCAAAAACTCGTCAGCTGTTGAGACGATCATACCTATTGGATATGCCTTGGTACTTGTCACAGTTGACAAGTACAATTCCTCTAACCTAACCTAACCTTTATTTCGAATATTAATTTCAAAGTCCAGTCATTGGCGGCCCTGACAAGCAACACATAGATTCATAAAATTTTTATGCGCGTAAAAGGGTTAAAACCGTAAAATAACCGTTATATTCTCCACAATAATTCTTAGAGTACTTTTTGTAGAGCAATCTCTAGAAATGTAAGAGAATTATTAGAAAAAAAATTAATGAATTGAAACAAATGATTAGAGCTCCTTAATAGGACTTGGCCACTAAAGTCTATAAACCTCTAACGTATATTAGTCCTTCAAAAGAAAGCGTTACTTTAACGCCACACATTGAGATTCTTCAGTGAAAATGTGACATCATTTTGTAAATCTATTGTAGATAAAATCGGTAAAAAAAAAAAAAAAAATATGTTGTTGCCGTTGTTGTTCATGTTAATGTTTTTTTAAAAGATATTTTGTTCGCTTCCTTCTTGCGAGTCTAAAATGAATTGGCAAAAATAGATTTGGATTTGAGACAATTTAAAAATAGTCTGTAATTTTCAAATTTCTTTTCTTTTTTTTTTTTGCTTCTGACTTTCTGATTCTGTTGTAGACATTACCGTGATGATGTTGCTGCCTATGTTGTTACGGTTGTGGTTGTTGTTCATTGCTCGTGTTTTTAGAAAGCAACAACAACAACAAAAAAAAATTGTCTTCTTTCATTAATTGTTTTTGTTTTTATTTCTTTCTTTTTTTTTTCCGAGGATGATGTCGCAATGATATTTTGTTGTTGCTGTTGCTTGTTGCTATTATTGTTGTTTTAATTCAGTTGACGTTTTCGCCATTTCTCATATGACAATTCTATATAAAAATCTTATACACATACACATGTATACATGCAGACATATCTGTATATATGTATGTGTAGACTATATTTACATCTACAATTAGATTTAGATATATTCAAACACAACAACAACACACACACACACACACAGATACGCACTTACCCATATATACATATGTATGTACATATGTATACTATTTGTCTATTTTTCTATGCATAAGCGTGTGTGTGTGTGTGTCTTTTTATAGAACATTTCAAATGAAATATCGTCTGGCCACAGGGAGCCCAGTCGGAAAAATCACTGCCGACCACACCGCACTACGGCGGGACGTCTATCAAAATCACACAAAAAAAAGAAAAGCAAAGCAAAGAAAAAAAAAACTAGAAAACAATAAAAATAAAACAACAACCGACGATAACAGCAACAACAAAAATAATAATAATTTTAAGTTTAAATGCCTAAAAAGCAATGACAAACAAATATACAACACACCGTCTCTAAGAAACAGAAAATAAAAACAAAAACAAATGAAAACAACAAGAAAAATATTGTATAAATAAATACAACAAAAACTATACAACAATACAAGTAAAAGTAAAAAAAAAAAAAATAAAGAAAAATTCTAAAACGTTTTATTTTCATTTATTTTTTATTATTCAGGGGAGAAATCAAATGAAAATCGTCTCAAAAGTGTCTTTAAATGAGTTCCCATAGAACATAGAATTTCGTCTTTTTTTTTTCTTGTTTTTATTATATTTTTAAAGAATCTTTATGAGGCAAATTTAATTAAAATTTGCAAAAATAAATTTATTTAATTAAGCAATTCAATTCAATTTTGTCTGGCCTTTGGGTATGGCATCGTACTTATAACCCCTAAACTAGTTGTTTACTGAATTGGCCATTATAACACTTTAGTTAGGACTGTGCTTACATGTGGCGTTAAATAGACCCGCTATATGTGCTCAAGTGAGCCTTGGTAATCAAAGCTACCACTTCAACTTAAAACTTAGTATTACGATCTGGCTTTTCCCTATCTCTCTCTCTCTCTATAACAGGATTAAAACACTTATCTTCAACAGATTAGCAGCAAATCTTTCCATAGCACACTGAGGAAAGAATTTAACTCAAACTAAGCTCCCGCAATTCTTCTTCGAATCAGATTATAAAGTTATGAAGTTTCGTAAAGAACCAATTCATCACATGAGGTCAATTTAGTCGAAACTAAGCTTTACTTATTAGACCGGAAACAAAATATTTGTGTTTCAGTACCTTATTGGCTAAAATGAAGAAGAAGCATTTAATGCCACTCTCAATTCTAGGGCACTGTAAATTATGGGGTTTTATGCCGTCAACTTAAACGATGTTATATTTGAAGCAGTGTCTGGGGTCCCATGGACTTTTTTTGTGAAGTCACCGTAGTCTAGTCTAGTAGGTAGTGTGTTGCCCCCGGTCCAGACATCAAAACGAAATACAAAAAAATATTTCTTCGGCGATCTTCTCTCAGCAGATTTCTGGCAAAAACTCTGAGGGTAAATAAAAAATTGTCATGAAAAGTTTCTCAAAAATCTGTCGTTCGGAGTCGTGTTTTAAACTGTAGGTTCCGCCACTCATACATATATAAAATTAACGCATACAACATAAGTGGTGTAAGAAACTAGATCGTAATCCTGGCTGAAGAATTGTAAGAACCAATTATGTATGTATGCATGTTAGAGAGTTTTGTAAAACAAGAGGCATACTTTTGTATATCAGTACTCGTATCTTGCCCCTTTAAAATTATCGTACAACAGACAGCACAATGGCCCTAGTGAAGGGAATTGCAGGAAAAATCCAAAAAATTGCTTCAACTAAAGACCATTTTAAGTTTAGTTTTAATAAAGTAAATTGTAGGACCAGTTTTTTTCTATCGCACTTCTTATATTATATAACGCAGTTTGATAAATCTTCAAAAAATTGATATCCCAGGGACCAGCACCTAATTTTCCATATTCGGGTAAGATTTAAACGCAACGAAGTACTAAGTTTCATTCAGAGATGTCTCCGGGACAAAAAATTTATCGTATATGTAATTTCAAAGAAAGTATTGAAAGCACTTTCAGAATTTGCAACGAGATTTGAAGAAAAAAAATTAATTTGCGTGGTTTTTTGCACTTTTAGGTTAGGGTTTCTGAAAAATCTAGGCTGATGGAGCAATTCTAATATCGGATTTAGGTTTAGTGCATCAAAAAAACCTTTATAGAGTTATGAGTTAAAAATCTTTGATGACGTATGTTAGCCTATATCCTCAGGACTACATTTATCCACTTGTGTGTGTTTTGTAGAAATGAATTTCCTTCGAATATACATAGATAGGTATGGTGGTCGGTGCCTAGGTTGCTTGCAATGCAATTTTATCTTTAATATGTATGTGTAGTCTTATGCAAATTATATTCCAAATTTGTTGCTATTTTTTTATAGTTCTAACTATGTCGATTTATTATAAATGTAGTTTAAAAGTCTCGACAACATTGTGGCAACATTGTTTTCCTGAGCAACTTTGTTGCATAGCAAAAATAATTTGGAAATATTTTTTATATTTGACAATTATTTCCTTTTTCCCTTTTTTGATTTTTTTTTTCAAATAAAATGCTTTTAACATACACGAAGTATGTACGGATGTATGTATAAACATTTATATTTATTCCAAATATTTGGAATTGTATTCCCTAAATTTGTTTTTCTCGTATTATTTTAAAATATTGTTGATCAAACAACAGCAGTCTAAGTCTAATGCTTGCAGCATTAGCATAAGCAGTAAAGAATGTAGTTGTGCATGCAGCAATTTATGTAAATATGTATGTACGAGTATGTATGTAAATGATACACTGCTGCAATCAAATCAAATAGTAGACACAGCAACTTTAAGTAGCTGTTGCTGGCTGCATCCAAAACATCCACAGACGCAGAGAAGAACAAAAACTATAAAATTCCTTTTGGGGTCACTTTTCTAAAGAATGCGGAAATTTTGAAAAGAATAGCAGAAAAAAAACAATACAACACGAAAAAAAAATAGAACCACAATCTTTTGTTATTGTTGTTGTTGCATTTCTTTTTACAGGAAAAATAACAAAGTCTGTATAGACAACGAAATAAATAAAAAAAAAAATAAAAAAGCAACAACTACGTCAGCAACTTTTAAACGGAGCATCAATAGCAGCAATAGAGCATCAGTTACTATAGATAGGCTGGAGTTATAAAACTAAAATTTGTCTGCAAATTTAAGTGATTAAAATGGGTTCTAATGAATGTTTAGTTACTTAGTTTAGTTTCCATTGAAACTTTTTTTTATAAAAATCATTTTTATTTGGCCGTATAAGGTAAAGGATATGATTAATTCGATATCTCTGTGTTAAGTACAATGGATAAAGTAGAAGAAAATTGTGTGGAAGTTCAATTTGAAATGGGTTGTCTGTATTTACAATAGCGCTTCAGGTGTTCGTAAATTCTATATACGAATAGGGTAACTACTGTCCATGAAATAGTACTACTCATGTGTCCTATTGGCTATACATTAAATAATACCTTGTTATGAAATTATAGGGACAGTAGAACAAGCAAAGTGGCTTTGTCAGTGGCTTTGTTATCTTCTAAAAGGATATCTATCAACATAAAATGCTCCTGATTTACTACTCAAATGTATTTTATGGTAGATACCACTATGCATTGAATCATACCTTGTTAAGAAATTATAGGGACAGTAGAACAAGCAAAGTGGCTTTGTCAGTGGCTTTGTTATCTTCTAAAAGGATATCTATCAACATAAAATGCTCCTGATTTACTATTCAAGTGTATTTTATGGTAGACACCACTATGCACTGAATCATACCTTGTTATGAAATTATAGGGACAGTCAGTGGTTTTGTTATCCTCTAAAAGGATATCTATCAACAAAAAATGCTCGTGATTTACTACTCAAATGTATTTTATGGTAGATACCACTATGCATTGAATCATACCTTGTTATGAAATTATAGGGACAGTAGAACAAGCAAAGTGGCTTTGTCAGTGGCTTTGTTATCTTCTAAAAGGATATCTATCAACAAAAAATGCTCGTGATTTACTACTCAAATGTATTTTATGGTAGATACCACTATGCATTGAATCATACCTTGTTATGAAATTATAGGGACAGTAGAACAAGCAAAGTGGCTTTGTCAGTGGCTTTGTTATCTTCTAAAAGGATATCTATCAACATAAAATGGTTCTGATTTACTACTCAAATGTATTTTATGGTAGATACCACTATGCATTGAATCATACCTTGTTATGAAATTATAGGGACAGTAGAACAAGCAAAGTGGCTTTGTCAGTGGCTTTGTTATCTTCTAAAAGGATATCTATCAACATAAAATGCTCCTGATTTACTAATCAAATGTATTTTATGGTAGATACCCCTATGCATTGAATCATACCTCGTTAAGAAATTATAGGGACAGTAGAAGCAAAGTGGCTTTGTCAGTGGCTTTGTTATCTTCTAAAAGGATATCTATCAGCATAAAATGGTACTGATTTACTACTCAAGTGTATTTTATAGTAGACAACACTATGCATTGAATCATACGTTGTTATAAAATTATAGGGACAGTAGAGCAAGTAACAGTAAACACTCTATGGACCTGCCAATGGCTTTGTTATCTTCTAAAAGGATAACAATTCATAATATAATGGTCCTGATTTACTATTCAACTGTATTTAATGGTAGACATTACTGTGGATTGAATCATGCTTTTTTATAAAATTGTAGAGGGAAATGGGCACCATAAACAAGCCACAGAAAACTTCAAGAGTTCTCATTAAATATACAAGATTATGAGGATTATATAGCTTGATCTCCAATTATAGAAATTAAAAAAACAGTTTGGACGAAAGATAGGCTGCAACTACTGGCCTAAGACGATAGACAAGCAAGCAAGGCTTAGAAATCTAACCCAAAAAAATCCAAACTGTGGTGCAAAAATCTGTTTCGCCTGAGCAATTTTAAAAAACATTCGAAGAGGAAGATTCCCAGAACATGGCAAATCAGATACAAATGAACCCCAAGTACGTACATTTAACTTCTCCTCTGCAAATCTGAAAAAATGGAAATAGAAAGTGATATAAAGCGACTTTACGGACAGTTTTTGCAACTGTGTATAGTGCGTTGCAGAGTACAGCAAACAGCACTAATGATCAAACTATTTAGAACTTTATCATTACAATCATGAAACAACAGAACCTATGTATTATTGAACTCATAAATTGTGAAAACGAAAAAAAATTCGCCCTAGTGTGTTGGCTTATAAGACACGAGCCAGTGGTTCAAACCCTATCTAAGACATCTCGAGAAAAACGAAATATGTATAACACAATATTTCTTGGGCGAATTCCTCTCAGCATTCTTGTGGCAAAAACCCTAAGAGTAAATAAAATTGTCATGAAAAAGTTTCTCTAAAATCTATCGTTCGGAGTTGACTTTAAACTGTAGATCCCCCACGCATGTATAAAATTACAACATAAGTGGTGTGAGGAGCTAGGTGATAACCCTGACTAATGGGTTTACAACCGATTAAGTAAATAAGGACAATAAATAGAAATTGCGTAGCAATAGTCCAAAATACCAGTGCTCATAAAACTATTAAATGATATGTTATTTGAACGAATACTATCGTAACTATTATTTACTAAACTGTCTTGAAATATTTAAATCCCTATAAACTTGTATACGACATACTGCTCATACTAATAGTTGGCAACAATACTGTATATGTACTGTATTGGCAATGACGTTGAAGATATTATTGATAATGACGTTGCAACTTCATCTCCTTGCATCTTAATGCAAACAAACAAATTGTTGTAAAGAAACTAACAATAGATTCTCCATCATAAAAAGTGTTCACAGAAGAAAAACAGAAGAACTACAATGTATAGGAAAACGAAAAAAAAAAAAAACAAATAATTTACCTTTTAGAAACGCAGATATTGATGAAGAAAGAAAAACATTCCATCCATCCACGTCGATTCCAGTCCAGGCAACCATTGAAACGTCAACTGTCCGTCTGTCCATTTCACCAAACAATTCAAAAGTTTTCAATGTTTTTTTTTTTGTGTTTTTTCATTCTCTTAAATAAACAACAAACAAATAAACAAAATTAAACAAACAACAGCAACAAAAAAAAAAAGAAACATCTAATATACATAAACAGATCGTTAAAGAATGGAATCTATTTTAATTTTATAGCGAGTGTAAGAATTTAAACTGGATTCGAAAAGGAGCTAAAGATGGCAGTACAGTACATTCAACCGGGTCATAACTACTAAGCTAAGCGGAAAAATTTATGGAGAAAAATTTCTTTGAGTCATGCTTTTGTCATATCTTAGGCATTGCCAGTGTTTTAGGATTCTGTCGCAAATTACTAACGGCTGCTGTTAGTCTACAGAATACAATGAATGTAAGGAGTGGCCACAAAAAAATTTGCTCCTTTACTTTTTTTTTATAAAAACTAAACCTTATGGTAAAATTAATTCCACATTTATTAAAATATTTATTTATTTATTTATTTAATTTATTAAAAGTAAATTAATTTACATTTAATAATAAATTAAGGAACTAGCTGCAAAGGCCTTCGTCCTCTTATTAAAATAAAAGAAAATATTGTTTAAATTCTGATCGATAAAACATTTTCAGTCTTCAATAAGTCCTAACAATATTTTTTTCTGGATTTCCTTCCATTAGAGTTTTTGTTATGTCGCTAGTTAGCTAGCACTTCTCCACTTTATATAGTACTAGCAGATTGTACCCGGCGTTGCGCGGGTTATGTAGTTTGGATTAGTTTAGAAAATTAAAAAAAATTATTGGGTAATTTTTGCATTAAAAATAACAATAAATAAAAAACCGGTTTATCGGTTTCGAAACCGGTTTTGAAACCGGTTTCTTAAAAAATGCAATTTTTCAAATTATTCGGAAACCGGTTTAACGAACAACCCATTTTTTTGAATACTCTAAGTCCTAAATATAAATGCACTTAATTTGCCCGTTTTTCGCCCCTTTCCTCATTTTTGGACCCCTTTTGGTTCAACTTTTGAAACAGAACACCTCCAATAGCTATTTGGGAAACTTAACCAAGCTAAATCGTAAAAAATTACCTATAAAACAGATAAAATACAGCATTTATGCATAAAGTACTAATTTTTGCCCATTTTTTCTCCCCTTTGACCCATTTTTTCCCCCTTTGGGTCAAAATTTTGAAAAGATTTATTGCCTATAACCTGCACCGACAAAAGTTCGATCAATATCCCAAATTTCAAGAAAATCGGTCCAGGCGTTCAGGCGTGATTGGCTATACACTCAATTTGCCCGTTTTTGGCCCCTTTCGCCCTTTTTGGACCCCTTTTGGTTCAACTTTTGAAACGGAACACCTCCAATGGCTATTTGGGAAACTTAACCAAGCTAAATCGTAAAAAATTACCTATAAAACAGATAAAATACAGATTTTATGCATAAAAGTACTAATTTTTGCCCATTTTTTCTCCCTTTGTCCCATTTTTTATCCCCTTTTGGTCAAAATTTTGAAAAGATTTATAGCCTATAACCTGCACCGGCAGTGGCTCGATCTATATCCCAAATTTCAAGAAAATCGGTCCAGGCGTGATTGGCTAACAAACAAACCAACAAACAAACAAACAAAAAAACAGACTTACAGAAAGATTTATAATATATATTAGGATTTTTAATTTTTGAGTAAGCATTCCATACATAATTGGTCATTACAACCCTTCAGTCAGGATTATTGACCTAGTTTCTCACACCACTTATGTTGTGTGTGTTAATTTTATACATAAGTGGCGGGACCTACAGTTTAAAGTCGACTCCGAACGACAGATTTTTTGAGAAACTTTTCATGGCAATTTTATTTACTCTCAGAGTTTTTGCCAGAAATCTGCTGAGAGGAAATCGCCGAAGAAATACTTTTGTATTTTGATTTGATGTCTGGCCTGGGGCTCGAACCCTGGCTTTACGTCTAATAAGCCAACACACTACCTACTAGACTATGGCGATCTTAGTAAGTAAGCATTCCATGTCTTCTAAATACCTTGCAATAGGGAGGAAGGTCAACGCAATTTGATGGATTGACATGAATGGCTCTAATTAATTCCATTTTACTTTAGTACCGACTGACAAAATCTAGGCAGGAAAATGAAGACACTTTTTTGCAAACTTCAATAGATTCGCTAATAATGAAAGAGAGCTTCTTTTACCAATGTACATAACTTCACATTGCATTCAATTTTCCAACAAACAATCTTTCATTACCTTTCCTCCTTGAATCCAGAAAGCTGTAAACAATCAGCTGGAAAACGACCACAGCGCTCATTGTTTTTTCACTGTTCTTTGATTTTTTTTTTTTTTTGGATTCTCTGTCAGACACTCTATGAAGTTTAAATGTGTTAAGAGCAGCTTATTTTTAACTTTTTTGACAAAAAAGTCCCAGTACTTCACTTTTTGAGCCACTTGTTTCTTTCAGAACTGTTTACTGAGACAAATAATCAACAAAAGCAGATTTTTGTGAATTACAGTAGAAGATATAAGCCTAGAAATATGCCCAAATTATTGCGCGCGCACTCGTCAGCATGGGATTATCAGCAAACTTATATGATTGGGACAAAGTATCCCGTTTCCAGAGACTCCGCAATATAATAGAAGATGCGCTATAGAATGGAAAGCTTTTTAAAGCCGGAATATTTTATTACAATGTAGCGGGCATCGTATAACTAATCTTCTGAGTATACGACATGGTAGGCAGAGAGAACAGCATGATATTATGAGGGTAAATCAATAAGTCCGTGACTTTTTGAATAAAATCCACGTTTGTTCTACCTTTTGACGAGATCATTAACGAGATTATAACAAGTTTTGAGGAGATTATTTGTTTGGGTGACAAATATTGCAATTTAAGTTTAGGTTTAGGTGAGAGGAGGACGTGTACTTGCCATTGAGACAAGTACAGTATTCGGGGGTCAAATTGACCCATTATACTACGTCCTAAAGGAGATAGGGAAAAGGAAAGAAGGAAGGGAAGTAGGAAAGGGAGGATAATGAAGCGGAGGAGTGAAATCAAATCAATAGCCGAGCCATTTCTAAGGGTTTGAAAACAAAGCAAAGCTTTATTCGAAGAAGGGGCAAATTGTACCCCGATTCATGGATATTTGATATGTTTAAAGCCATTTTATATGCAAGAGACTGTAATCAAAAGCTGTCAAATAAAATAAAACAAACACAGAGTGTTAAAATTTCGATAGGCCTCAATCAAAAGATAACTATTCTCGAAAATAGTTCTATAAATTTGTTAACGGCAGGAACTATTTAGAGAACTTAGTGAATATAATTTCAAAATCCATATTGCCTCTGTGTTACAGCTAAAGTTTAGCTTGCAAAATAAGATCTTTCTTATATCGAATCTAACTAGATAACTAGACAAGTTAGATTAGATAGGCATAAATAAACAATACCTTTGAATAACTGCTAACAATCAATACTAAAATGTTCGTTGATCAGCATGGAATGTTCGAAAAAGTTGTTCGAAATCATTGTCGCATAACTTCACAAGACTTTTAATAATTATCGACCAACAAAAAGAAAGAATGCAACACGATATGTTGAGACCTTTAAAATAAATTTCAAAAAGAAAATCGAAAATAATCGAGAGAGAAAAAAAAACCGAAGTGTTAAATGATAAAGTATGTCGACTACAAGTTTTTTTTCGGTTTTTTTTTCACTTCTTTTTTACATCTTCTGAAAGCATAGCCAAAGCAACAGAAAGAAAATGAGGCATACAGACAGACAGACAGACAGACGAACGGAGCGACCACTAATGGAGTTAACCAACGAACTAAATAAGAGTATTACTAATGAGGAGACCTAAAGCCCTAAAACCCTTTGAATGTTTGTTGTGTGTTGTTGTCTGTGGTTGGGTGCATAACTTTCAAGTTTAACTTTCATTCAATGGAAGAATCAAAATTGAATGGAATCAAGTCGAAACGAGCGGAGACGAGTCAAGTTGAAATGAATCGAATGAAATTATTATGCCGGATTTTGGGGATAGAGAAGGGACAAAGACGAGGACGGCTGGTTAAATGGATCGATGGAATGGATGGCTGGTTGTGTTGGGTTGGTAAACTGCCGGTATGCTAAAGAGTTAAATTCTGACGCCACTTAAACAACAACAGCATTCTCATTATTATGATAATGATCATGATCATCGTCGTCATTAACACAATAAATGCATAAATGAAATGAACGGTGTTTTTCTGTTTTCTTCTTTATAGTTTTTTTTTTTCTTCTTCTTCTTCGGTTTTAAGACTGGGTTGATTGTGTATTGGCCTACTCTATTGTCGGCCTAGTTGCCATTAATTATAGAACATTGACAATTAATAGTTTTTGGATTCAATAAGTTTCAATATTTTTTTCTTATTGTGGAATTCGTTCGTATTCATCGTATGCATAAATAAAAGTGGAATTATGAATGAAAAAAAAAGTATTTAATTTAGGACTATTATTATAGTGTACCTTTACGTATACAGCTAATATGAAATGATAAGATCATCACTAAATAAAGATTTCATATGATAAGATGCTGTCATATTTGTTATTCTATTATTTAATTTAAGCACATAATTTATACAAAAATCGTTATTAAGAGGGGGGGAAAACATGCATGGAACACGTTTATCACTAAATTACCTGACTTAATGTAGACCATTTTTACAATATTTACCCAGAGTTAAGTATGTATATACTATTGAATCACGCTAGGTGGCGTTAGAGGTATAGAAATTTTAATAAAGAAAGCTTCTTTGGCAGTTTATTTGTTGTAAAGTTTAAGTACTTACTTAATTATAACCCCTTAGTCAGGATTACAACCTAGCTTCTTACACCACCCATTTTGTGTGTGTTAAATTTATCCAGAAGTGGCGGAACCTACAGTTTAGCCTCCAGCCTGGAAAACAAACGACAATTATAATCACTCACTCTCAGAACGGACTCTGTGTAGTTGTGGACTGCACTCGGCTTCGATGCTCACTTTCAACGTTGCCGGCTTGTGAAGTCCTATCAGTATCTACGCTATCGCCAGCATCACTGTGAGGTTCATAGTACCTACTAAGACAGACAGATCTCTGGAGACGACTATATAAGGGGTGATTTTTTAAGAGCTATAGGAAAATTTTTCAAAAAAAAAAACACATAAAATTCAGAAAAATTCATGAAATCTTTATTTGAATCGATTAGTACGGTCCATATAATTTAATGTTTGATGATTATTTCATGCAAATGTTGACCGCGACTACGCCTCAAATGGTCCATCCGCTTAGTCCAATTTTGGCATACTCTTTCCAACATTTCGGCCGGTATCTCACGAATAAATGCTTCAATGTTGTCTTCCAATGCGTCAATTGAAGCTGGCTTGTCTGTATAGACATGAGCTTTAACATAGCCCCACAAAAAATAGTCTAAAGGCATTAAATCGCACAATCTAGGCGGCCAATTGACCGGTCCCGAACGTGAAATAAAATGTTCACCGAACTCGCCTCTCAATAAGTCCATTGTTACGCGTGCTGTGTGGCATGTGGCACCGTCTTGTTGAAACCACATGTCATGCAAGTCAAGCTCTTGCATTTGGGGCAAAAAAAGTTGGATATCATCTCACGGTAGCGCTCACCATTCACAGTTACTTTACGATTTGCAGCATCTTTGAAGAAGTACGGCCCCCCAATGATGCCAAATTCAATGATTTGCAAGCGTTGTTCGTTTGTAAGACGATTCATGGTTAAATTATAGACCAAACTGAAGATGTTTGGCAGTGAAACAAAACACGAAACGTGCGTGAGCTGTTTAAACCAGTGTTGTCAAAAAGATAATAGCTAAAAAATCACCCTTTACTTACTTCCGCGCTTAATAGGTCATTACAACCCCTTAGTCAGGATTACAACCTAGCTGCTCACACCACTTATGTTCTGTGCGTTAATTTTATCCAGAAATGGCGGAACCTACAGTTTATCATCGAACAGCCGATTTTTGAGAAACTTTTCATGGCAATTTTATTTATTCTCAGAGTTTTTGACAGAAATCTGGTGAGAGAGAGCCGCCCAGAAAAATTTTGTTCATATTTCCTTTACATTCGAGATGTCTAGGCTGGGATTTGAATCACGGTCTCACTTCTAATAGGCTAACACACTGCCTACTAGACAATGGCGACCTCATATTGAAGGAGTACTAACGTACCTCTTCACGATGATAATAATCAATGAAAATAATTCGTAAGCATACACACATAATTGGTCATTACAAGCCTATAGTCAGGATTACGACCTTGCTTCTCACACGACTTATGTTGTGTGTGCGTTAATTTTTATACATGAGTGGCAGGACCTACAGTTTAAAGTCGATTCCGAACAATGGATTTTTGAGAAACTTTTCATGGCAATTTTATTTACTCTCAGAGTAATTTTTGCCAGAAGTCTGCTGAGAGGAAATCGCCAGGGGCTAAACTACAAGCCAACACACTACCTATTAGAATACGGCGAGAGATGATACACCAAATTAATTAACAATGTGTCCATAATAAGAAGATTGATGACAGGAAATCGCTGAAGAAACCAGCAGTTTCGTTCACTGAGGTTTGAACGAGGATCTCACTTCTAATAAGCCAACACGCTACCTACTAGACTGCGAAGACTTGGAACGCACCTCTTCACGATAAAAATAACCAAAGAAAACAAAAGTAATTATTTAGTATCTCGAGATGAATTCAATCATGTTTAGATTGATTGCGGTTTAGCTGCCATTGCTTATTTATTTTTTGGTATAGATTTGGTCGAGATATGAAAACATTTCCATCGCTTTGACTATACTCGGACAAAGTTGCAAATGATTTTGTCGGAAAATGATAGCAAATATAGAAGGAATACTAGGATCAAGTGTAATTAACTCAGTGTTACTGCATGATTCACCCGTATGGGAGGACAAGATTGAATGAGGGACATGGTGTATATCTAAAAAGAAAAACCTGCTTAATGGTATGATACGCGGACAACAAACCCTGATTCCCATCGATATTAACGCATACTGCTAACATCTTAAAAGAATGCGTTCAATTTTATCATGACCATGAGAATAATTTTGACCCTTAATGATTTGGCATTTCAATTTCAATCATATCATGCATCCAATGACTGTTTAACCGATATCTAACGATTAATTTCATATTGTAGATATACGAACACGTTCTCACACTCTCACGAAGCATGCAACACTTGAATAACAAGTGTTTTCGTTTGTTTTTGTTGTTTTATGACACACAACGATTGTAGCATGTGATAAGAAGTAGAAAACGGAACGTCACTCACACAGTGTACGTACGTACGTTCGTAGAAATGTTGAAACTAACTGGTAAAGAGAAAGATACTTCGATTGATAGATAGACAGATAGATATGTATGTATGTAGATAGTGGGACAAACAACAAACAGTTTACGTGTGTATCGATCGAATGGAATGCAACCAATAATCGCTATAGGAAGTGCAAAATTCCTCAATAGGCTTGAAAAAGTAGGTAAACAGTAACGTATAGAAGAACAAAATGAATGTAATTTGTTCGTTCGTTTGTTTGTTCACATGATGGGAATTTCTAGTTGTTTTTTTCTCTCTCTGTACCTTGATTAACTGTTAAATACGAAACTAAATAATACTTAAGTATGTTGGAAACAAAAGATACTGAAACACATACAAAAACAAAGATCTTTAAAGATTTTTTTTTACGATTATTTGCCTAATCGTGTTGGTAGTTTAGTTCTCACAGTTTTAAATAAATCCTAACGATTCCCTAGAATATTGTACACATAATGCACGCATACATACATACATTACAATTGGATTGTCGGCAAAATCATCAATTAAATTTCCTAGAAAATCTCCCAAAAGGAACAGAAAAGAAAGAAAACCTAAAAACGAAAATTTATTAAGAAAATCACAGTTTGTTTTAAAGCTTAAGTGGTGCACTGACTGACTATTGCATATCGATCGATAAAAAGTGTTGAGGGTGCCTGCCTGCCTTTAAAATATCCTCAATACACAGATGAGATACAAACAACACCATCAGCACTGACTGTGGCCATATCATTTCAATGGTGAGATAGTAAAATTTCCTTTTGCTTCATGTTCATGAGTCCTTTTTTAGTGTTTAAGTGTTTATTTTATTTCATTGCTGGATACTTTCCTAATAAAGAGAATTATTTTTATTATTTACACAACCAGTTATTTATTGTTTTGGTCTGATATGGTGTTGTTTGGTTGGCGAAAGATCAAAGCACCGGAAATAAAGACAATAAAACTGTACAGAGAAGAAGAAAGTATTTGAAAAATTATGAAATTCAAGTTGTCATTGAAAATGTGTCCTTTTTTTGTGGGAATTATTGTATAAGTGTTGTCCTTTCCAAGAAAACTTCTAAGCCTATTAGCCTGTTTTCAACATTTCCATGAAAATATCATTATCCTTTCTAGACCTACACCTTTTTGTGCAATCTACCGCCGTACGATTAAAGCAATTGGATTGAGGAAAGTAAAAGCATATGAAAAATTTTTCTTGGAAACTTGAAATTTTCCTCAGAATATATGTATATTTGAGATGAACATTTTTTTATGGTAAAACTGTAAATGTTTCTCACGGACCTTTTTAACATTTTCCAAGAAATCAAAGAAAGAAAAACACCCAGAATACTAAAGCATCGTAAACATAAAAACAGGCCACACTAAAAAGTATTTGAAAAAAAAACCTATTGGCAACACTGTATATCCTTATTTGCCTCTTTTTGCTTGACAAAAGTACCGTTATTCTGTAGAGACATTTGCTAGTTAACGTAACCACCAAATGAAAAATGAGCCTCATGATGACCTGGTAGTCTAGTGAGTAGAGTGCTACACGATTCGTGTGACAGTTGTGTGTTCGATTCTCACCAGAGTCTGGTCTGTTACACTACACCGAGCATATGGTCAAAGATACTAAGCTCGTAAATAATTAAATATATAATTTGCAATGCCTCAACGCCGAAGAAAATTTTATTCGAAAAATCTGCATTGAAAGTCTGCTACTCTAGCATCCAATTAGTATATCTACGGCATTGTGAATGGTCAGCAATTTTTAATTGAGTTGGACTTTATATGGATGGACGCGTAAATCCAAATGTAAAATACTCCGCAAGGAGCTGTAAGATAAGCCCAAACACAAAGAATGCCATAGAATTCACAAATTCGGATTATCGCCACACTTTTCCTATCAGAAACGATATTTTCAGCAGAGCGTACATTGCTATGATGTACAAGCCTGCACCCAGATCTAGTCTCATCGAATATCTTTATAATCTTGTCAATTTCTTAAAAAATTTTGACGATCGTAATCACACTGTAATGCGTGAAAAGTGGCTACATTTGATGTTTCAACTTTTTAAATGATTCAACTTAGTAGAATGAAAATAAATGACAATTCAGATGATAAATAAGCATTTTGTTTCTCCAACTTCCGTCAATTGAACAATAAAATCCAAGTAAAATAATAAAAGAACGCTACGGACGTCTTGGAGGATGCAAAATATCATGATTCATTACCCTAATTGCGGTTGTAGTCTAAAGGGGCTCACACCTTATTGCCTTTTTGAAAATGACTTCGTACAGGTATGGATATGATTGATTTCTGATCTTCCTCGCTGGTGGGAAGCAAGAGTCTGGCGGTTTTCAAGATCTTACGTTTGGAGGATATTGAAGTCTCTAAATTTTATAAATTCTAAAACCATGACCAGGGCTACTCGATTTAAAACTAATAACATCAGTTTTGATATAAAATGTGGAATTATTCATACCAAATGATGCTATTTTTGCCTATGCGAACAATTAAGAAACCAGATTATGTCTCTACAGAAAATAATTCACTCTATGGGTCCTTGCCCAAGCAGATGAAACTATTTTAGAGAAAGATTCAACGAAAGATTTATGGACTCCTCAGCATTGGCGGAGAAATCTGTATTGCATGAGCCATAAATGAATAGTAATGCTGTTTTAAAATATGTCGTTGGATGAGAAGAAAAATGTGTGAAAATAATCCCAAGACTATTGAGAGAAGACGTTGTCCAAAACTCCGAAAATGGAGATTGAGGAAAACCTCCCAACGCTTGATGCAGGTAATGGAAAAAGATGTGCACAAGATCGAAGCGTATGGGGTCTATTTGTTCTCTTTAGATGGCAATGTAACTTCAGCAAGATGATCCCTCTATACTCAATAGCTATATGTAGAAATTTTGTAGGCCTGTTTCGAATTTTGACTGCCTGATCAGTACCCCGTTTATCTCTCTTAAAATTGAAGTAGTATTCACAGAGGCCGTCTTATAAGGCTGAAACATATTTGAATGGAAGTGAGATATTATATCTACACATCCCTGGTACCCTAACACACATACATAGACTATATTGAAGACTTCCGAACCTTAATTTAATATTCCAAATAAGATTTCTTATGATTTCCTTAAGCTAAAGTAGATTTTAGATGAACTTTTTGTCATAAATATCCTGGCTACTCTTTTAAAGTTCATGTACATTCGAGATTCGGATAATAGCCAAGATCTCAAAGAACTCTTCTAAAAACTTCTTCTTCACAGCATTTTTAATAATTCATCAATTTCTTATTATTCTGCGAATGGTAGTGAAATTTTTAACATTCCTTGTGCATGACAAACGATTAAATTCTTTTAAACTTCTGCCACATTCTTATATTATATTACCAAAGGCAGTGGAATGAAAGGAAGACTAACAAAAAAAATCAAAAACAAAAAGAAAACGACTTTAAAAACAGAAAAAGAAGTATGTTGTGATAACAAAAGTTGAAAGTTTATGTCTGTATAGTGGAGCTGAGAATTGGCCGGCGATTTTCGTTTGGATAGTTGATTGGAATGGTATGTTAGTATTATATCTGTATATGTGTGTGTTACTGTTTTCGGACATATTTTTCTCTCATATAATACGATACATTTTTCGGTAACTCGTTTACTAAAAGTCAATCCACATATAGGTACGTGTCAGTTTTATTAATGATCGTGGGAAGGGAATGCGACTTGCGTCTAAACGCACGCACAAAGCACGTTCCTTCTGCTTCTTTTGCTTCTACTTCTTCTTCACTTTAAATCGAATCGAATAAAAAAAAAAAACAACAGCAACAAAAATAATAATAAAATCACTAAAAGCAACAGCAGCAAATAGCAATAATAAAACGACGACTATAACCTAACCAAACCCAAAAAACTTTTTCCTTTACCAAGAATCATTAAACGAACCAGCAAACTGTGGCAGAAACGGCAGCAGCAGCAACACATATTCACATTGATGAATATTTTTGTATGAATTAAGGTGGCCAGGTTAATTTTTTTTTTTCGTTTTTTCAAACGATAAAAATTATTTTGGAAATAAAATTAAAACGAATTGAAATTCACTTCTATTGCCTGATTGAAAGGTTATTTTTATTTTTGCTTTACCGTTACTTACTAAGCCCCCCTTTGCTTATTTTCTTTGTTTTGTTTTACATTCTCGATCTGTTCTAGCAGATTCTATGATGATAGCTTTGGCATCTGCCGTTGGCTACAAATGTGATCCTCAGTGAACATGTATTGGGTGTAGTGGTGAAAAATTTTACTAATTGTGTCGTACTTTTTCTCAAGAGGTCGACCTAAGCTAACATTTCTATAATGTTCGTTGTTAGCGTTAGCTTCTCTGAGGAGTAGGGACCAGCTGACTTCCTGGAAAAAATATTAGGAGGATAATCAAGCCTCTTAATTTGTACAAAATTCGAAAACCATGATTTAAATTAGTTTGCCGCCTCCGAGGTTTGATCCTGGATTTCTACTGTTTGAAATCCAACACTTTAGAGCAGCCACTTTTTTTTTTCTTTCGAACGTCCCCGGCCTCACACTAACCCACCCTCACCCGACCGCGGAGGGCTCGTCCCCATTACGTAGGGACACGTACACACTGCAGTCCGGACTGTAGCGGGTAAGGGAAAAGTAATGGCAACGAGAACATAAAACAGCTACAGAACTTAATCACAAGCTGAGTAAAGCTACAACAAACCAGAACTACCTAAGACAATAACGTGAATACATTTTTATATAATAATTTACAAATTAAAGCAAGCATATAAGCTACGTCTTATATTACAAACACTACAATTAAAATCAATAAAATCATAAAATAAGTTGAAATCATTACATAATCTACGAAAAGGAAAATTACATCCATAGTTCGTTCTATAAAAGTCTAAGGAAAGAGGACGATAGTGCCGTGAAAAATCTTGCTGGAATACTGAAATTCAGCTTACAAAGCAGATTTAACCAGATTAAAAACAAAACAAACCCCTAAAACAGTCCTTCTACGTTCCAAAGTTGGAAGTTTTATCAAACCTAATCTAGCATCATATGACGGAAACCCATTGGCACAATCCCATCCTAAGCCACGTAAACAGAATAATAAAAACTGCTTCTGCACAGACTCTATTGAATCACTGTGACAACGATAGTATGGATTTCCAAAGGACAAGAATTAATCACATACATAAGTGGACGAAATTACGCCCCCGCGAGAGAAAACCATGCATTTACACTTTCTCAAGTTAAGATCCATTAAATTAATTCTGCACCAAGTTACAAACAAATCAATATTTCGCTGAAGAACAGCCTGACCATGATCATCATCAAAAGTATAAAATAATTTAACGTCATCAGCATACATCAGAATATTACAATCAGAAATAGCACACGGAATGTTATTAAGAAACAATAAAAACAGTAAAGGACCCAAATGGCTACCCTGCGGAACACCAAAAGTAACATATACAGTCTTAGACAATAGATTCCTAAACAATACCCTCTGAATCCTAAGGGAGAGGTAGGAGCCGAGCCAACGATGAATAATATCAGGAATACCGATTAATGAAAGTTTAAGAAGCAAAATTCCATGATCAACCCTATCAAAAGCTTTACTGAAATCAGTATAAATTACATCAGTCCGAGCCCTGGCAAGAAAACCCCTGAAAACATGTGTAGTAAATTCAAGAACATTAGTGACAGTCGATCTACCCTTCAAAAAACCATGCTGGGAAGGGGATATTAAAGATCTCGTATTAAAAAAGAGATAAATCTGTCACCAGTTTCTCCATCTTCTCGATAGATGTAGAGATTACATCAAACCTTAAGCCCTAAAATGAACTGAAAGAGATGTTGCTGTCGAAGGCAAACTATGAGAGCGCGCTCAACATGTTTTTGTATTGATTAATAGAGCGACGCCGTAGTCTAGTAGGTAGTGTGTTGGCTTATTAGACGTGAGACCACGGTTCAAACCAGACAACTCCAACAAAACGAAATATAAAAAAATATTCCTTCGGTGACTTCCCCTCAGCTGATTTCTAGCAAAAACTCTGGGAATAAAGTAAAGTTATCATGAAATCAACTCTAAACTGTAGGTCCCGCCATTCATGTATAAAATTAACACACACAAGTGGTGTGAGAAGCTAGGTCGTAATCCTGACTGAAGGGTTGTAATGACCAATTATTTGTGTAAGTAAGGAGTGCGCACGAAAAAAACTGGACTTACACTTTTCGTTATAGAAATAAAACTAAGTGGCGGATTTTTTTTGTTTTATATTTCAATTAAAGTAAATAATATTTGAATTCTTTTGTGTATAAAATTTTTTTCTGACAAAGGTCTCAGAGCATCCAACTTTTTGAGCCACTTTTCTTCCAGACATTTTAGGGTGTTCTTTGTTTTGGTCGGCAAATCCTTTTTTTCTTCCACTTCCACGCTTTCTCTCAATACTTAAAGAGTCCTTATATTGTTTTATTCTTACCATAGAAACTGTTTTTTGGTTAACACCTGCGAGCCTAGCAATCGTTTTTTGTAAGCGTCGCGGTTTTTCATTGAAAATTTGAATTATTTTTTTACGACATTCTTGTTGGGTGCCCATTTTCAAAAAACTAATTTTTCTATTGCAATGAGATTTAGCACGTGGATTTTGAAACAGATGACTAACAAAAACAATGTAACGGTATTCATTTTTTTCAATTATGATAAAAGTTATAAGCTTAAAAGTAGGCCCATTTTTTTTTTGTGCGCACTCCTTAATAGCATGTGAGAAAGGAGGTGCATCAGGAAGACTGAAAGTCAATGTACTGGTTATTAATGGAATCAAAAAAGTTGAAGACAATTTCCTTATGACCAGTACTGCTGGTATATCATCTGTATCAAAAAACTTACTTCTGTTACGGCTCTTCAATAGCTTAATAGGAGTTACAATTAAACCAGAAAATTTCGGAAAAGTCTCTGCGTAAAATACAAAACTATCCTAAACTTACATAAGAGAACGAGAGAACGTCATTTTACTTCATAACCCCCTTCAAATTTCTACCAAAGTATGAATGCGAGTATGATTGCTTTCAATTTTGAGAAAAGTAAACACAAAATATGTGTCATTTAGCAAGACAATATTTTTTCTTAAGATCTTCTATTGTTGACGACAAAAAGATTTTGAATGGAATTTATTTAAACACCAAAAGACTAAGATAAGAACACAAGCAAAAACGAAATTATGGCTATAAAAAATAGAATTTATTTTTCTTTTTATGCCACATACATACATACATATGTACATATGTACGTACAAAAATACTTCAGCGAATGTCACAACTATCTTAAGCAAATTTATTTTGAAATCAAATGTTTAATCCAATTTGAGAACCTTCAATTTATTAGCTCTTCGGTATCACCTAAGTGCACAAAAATAACACCTATCCTCCCCCTATTTCTTTTCTTGTTTTTTTTTTTTTTTTTCTTTAAATGTCATTTCAAAATATGTACGAGTACATACGTATGTAGGTAGGTATGTGCGTATATTTTCAAATAAAGAACCGTGTCATTCATTCCCCCATCAAACAAATTCATTTGGGGGACAAAAGAATACAAAAAAAAAATGCCATCGTTTTTCAGTTTCACTTCTGTTGTTACCAACACATAAAGACCAAAAAAAAAAAAAAAGAAAAAATTTTTTAATAAATTTATTTTCTTTTCTTTCATTTGGACAAACATCTCTTTAATACCATACAGTAGAGTAGTATTATATGATGATAAATTACGTAGATGTCTATTTTTAAAACGATAAATTTTTCAAATGCCCACACATTTCTTATTTATTTATTTATTTTTTATTTTTTTTTTTTTTAAATTTTAATTTTATTCATCATCCCTCTTTCAAAAACGCCCTTAACGACGAAGACAACGACGACGACGACGATGGCAACGAAAAACGTGGAAATATCAGCGCCACCTTGATGGATCCACGTCAATAAACGATTGTATACAGTTTTGTTTTTTTTTTGTTTTTAATTTTTATTTTTATTTTTTCATATTTTTGTCTGTGTTATTTATTATTGTTCTTATTGTTGGTTTTTTGTATTTTTCTTAAAGAATATATTGAGTTTTTGTATATTTTTATACAGACGTGTAGAAAAGAATTATTGTCTTAAGGTACCCTTCATCTTCGATAGGGGCACTACATATGTGATACAACAGTAAATATGTTTGCAATACGACGAAATAATGCAAGGATTTCCTTAATATACGAGAGCTTTTACCAAAAGACTTCGGAGAGGAGATCGCAGAAACAAATACAGTGGGATCTCGATTATCCGTGATGGTCGGGACCGGAAGCATTCTGTATAATCGATTTTCCCGGTTAATTGGGTACCAATTTTGGCTAGTTTTTTAATAGATATTTTTATTAATTAATAAATTAATATGAATATGTACATATTTATATAAAACCTAAATAATTCAAGGATTTTTTATACATACATGCTTCAAAAATATAAAAAAAAATAATTTTTGTCGGAAAACAGTGAACAGTATATAAGGATTTCGTATACTAATGAGGGAATTCCCCTTTTTCGCTTGTTTGTCCAAAGTAATAGAAAAAAATTTTTGCTTATAATCACGGATAATTGAGGTAATCACGGTTAAACGATGCAGAAAAATTTAAGTCGATCCAAATTAAAATTAAGTCGATGCAAAAAAATTTCTTTTTCCATCCCGGATAATCGAATCACGGATAATCAAGGTCCTACTGTACTCTTTTTTAATTTTTTTTTTTTTCAAGCTGTCAGAGCATTGGGCATTGACTAGACTTTTAAACCTCATACCTATGTATTAGCAATAAAAAGGGATTAAAAATCAGAGACAAAATTATTTGTCAAGGGCAGCAAACAGGTTTGGATTATAAAGTGGCTGCAGAAGAAACTGCCAGAAAAGTTTGCGAAATCTCAGGCAAGCCACTACTGTTGTGCAATGTCTGACATTATTCTGCTGAAACGGAATTCACTTCTTACTGCTTAAAAGTAATTTCCACTGACTCATTGCGATTCAAAAACAAATGATGTCGTATGTAGCTCGAAGCGATTTAGTAGCAGTTCGCAGATTTTTTTATAAGACCTGTCCTCCTCATTAATCAAGTAGCTCCGAACCGTTGTACGGTTTCACATGATGACCGCACTCAATGATTTTCAACATTTTTAACGATATTTTCGACGAAGATTCAGGTTTTTCTAGATTGGCAATCTTTGGAGTAATAGGATTCGGATATTTCCTAAACGAAAATTCGATTGGGGTGCTGTTCCCCTCAAAGTGATCTTTGCTCTTAAGGGGAAATGTTCTTTCAAAAAACCTGCCAAGATCCTAAAAGATTCCCTCCTCAGTTTTACAACTCATCCCGTTTTAGGAACACTTTATCACCGGATCTATCAAAAAAAAAAAAGTGTCCCAGGAAAAGTCTGACAGATTGACTTCTCTTAACCGTTCATCTGCAGCTTTATAATTCCACACGTCATAAAGTTACGGAATCCAGTACAATACTATCCTGTCTTCTTTCAGACACACAGTGAGGGATCTTTCTGTCGACTGAAACCAATACACACATATAACCACCGTATTTCCTGGCGCAATCCATTCTCGAATCAGCTCTGCTGTCTTGGTGATTGCAAACACTTCAGTCTGCAATATACTGTACTCATCAGGGAAACTATAGGACAGCTTAATGCCACTCACATGCCATAGACTACCGCCTCTGATTATAAGGATACAATGTTTGATTACCAACGAAGACTCTCCTTAAATATGGAATCTTTTACATTGAATAACCGCCGTATCCACTACCGCAATCCATTCTTGGGCCAGCTCTGCTGCCTTGGTGATTGCAAACACTTTAGGCTGGAACATCGTGCACTTATCAGGGAAACTATAGGACAGCTTAATGCTATCCACATGCCATAGACCCCACGCCTCTCATTATAAGGATCTTGAATCTTTTACATTGAAAAGCTACGGCAAAAAAAATTGAAACAGAAATGCAAATACGATGATGCAAACTTCCTTATACTTAAGTTTTTCAATAAAAAAAAAAAAGAAAATTTAGATTTTTAGGCTCTCAAGAAGCCCTAAATTTAGTTCATTGTTTTAATTTCGTAGAAAAGTATGCCACCAATCGCATTATTTAATAGCTGACACTGAATTCGTTATCAATTCACCTCTTTTATTATAGCATTTATGCTTATTTATGATTTTTAATAGACGTTTTTGTCCAGACAAAATATGTTCTTCGTTCATATCTTTTTGTGATCTCGCAAATAAGACAAAAAAAAACAAATTCTTTACATAAATAAAAAAAAAGAAACGTTCTACAGACAAATATTTTTGTTCAAATTACTTTTTGTTGTACGTATATCAGTTTAAATAAAATTTTAGTTCCTTTTAAATATATTTTAATGTATTTATACATTTTAAATTAGAAAACAGAAAACGTTTAACGAATACATAAAATTAAATAATTTTTCTTTTTTTTTTTTGACGTAAGAATCTTAACAATGATTGTAATCTTAAACAGAGTAAACATCTTATTTCTTAAAATATTTTGTTTAAAAAAAGTGAAATATTATAGAGAATTTTTTTTTCAAAAATTAAACTGCATTACCTATAGTTGACCTCCTCGAGGCAAATGTTCCTATTAAAAAATTTGATATATTTCAACAAAAATTATTCTCATTCGAAATTTCTTTCCACTTTTAGAGAACGTTGGCGGGCAATACAATTGCCATCTTGTAGTACCTTTATACTCGTATTATCAGCCAAAAGTGCGGTATTATCCTTATGCTGAATGTTGTTAAGGAAATAAATTAAATATATTCCCTTCCGAATGGCGTTGATTATCTTCCGAAACATTTTTTCAAAATAGACATTAAACAAGAGAGTCGATAGTATAAATTCTTTTCTGACGCCTCTGTAAGCTCCACTTTGGGCCTTAAATTCACTTTGGATCTTAACTCATGCATTCTGTTGCCAATATAAACCTTTATGCAGCGCCTATACCAGTGGACATAAGAAAATGACCAAGTCTCTCGTGTTGTACAGTATCGAATGCTTTTGCATAATCAGTGAAACAAAAAACACTTCATTTTGCATATTCCTACATTTTTGAATTAATAGCTGGGGAAAAAAAAATGGTCATTACGTATACCTATTCTTGTTTAAAATCAAATTGGAATACGTTAGTCATAAATTTGGAATGGACTAGTCTAAAAAAGTATAGAAGTATGGCTCTTAAAGCTAATCCATAGCCTTTCTTAAGAATGCTTACGAAATTTCTTTCAATTCATCCAAAATATTTTCTCGACATAGTGCTAACAGTGGAAGATGACATTAAAGAAGGTAATAGGATCAAATAAAGAAGAAATTTACTGTTGCTAAACAACTTTTGATGGGTTAAATACCTTAGGGAGTGGCCAGAACTCAGCCCTAACTATTGTCTTTTGGCTTCTATGAATATTGGTCATACAAACATCCTTATTCATTCGCCGAGGGGCAAATGTTTCAATAATAGCTTCTTAAAGCGGTATTCGCTTTCGCAAAATTACCAAAAAAAAGAACGACGATTGGACGACGTTGCCGTTTTGGTCCAATTGGACCAAAATTGGTAGTTTTTATTTAAAAATGCTACGATTGGTAGTTTGGTTGGTTTTTTTTTTTTTTTTTTCATAATAAACTTTAAAAAAAAAGTTTAAAAAAAAAAACACAACACAAATGTTTTTTTTTTTAAATGAAGACATATTTTTAGGATAATAGTAACCGACATACACACCAGAGATCAGCAACGAGTATCCAAAACGATGTGTAGATTCGAGTCATACTTATAATTTCAGCTACTTATACGCATTCATACTTATTTTAATATCATACTCATACTACTCATATTCAAAGTTAGAAATACTCATCGTACTCATACTTAACAATACGCACGATGTTGTTGATTTCGACTCTCCATGATTCAACATATACACGAAGCACAAAATAAGTATGATTCGAGTACGAATGTGTGTGCTTTGCTTGCTGTCTTTGTCTTTTCTTTTCTCTTATTTTGTAAATGCAACATTAACTACTACTGTAAATTTTCATGAATAATTCGAGTGACTCGAATCAATCGTAAGTATTATAAGTATTTTTCTAAATTTATGAATCTGAATGAGTAGGCGTATGAATCAGACAATGAGTCGAATGTTGTGAGTTTGATGTCAACGTTGTACTCATACTCTTTGCAACCTATACTTATAAATCAATGTTGTAGCGAGTACGAATAAATCAGAGTAGTTGAATTTTAATACTCTTGACTCACTCATACTCAAAATTTCATAAGTACCCTATGAGTAGCGAAAATACGATTCATTTCTGATCACGCAGCTTAATAAATAAGTTCAGTTAATTTTCTCTAAATTGCTCATGAAGAAGGTTTAAAAAATTTGATATATTTTTAGGCTTAAGCCAAATTTACATGCAGCAAAATTTTATGCTGCATGCAGTAAATGTTGCATCATTTTGTGCTGCATGCAGTAAAAATGTTGCATTCATGTTTCACGCTGCATAGAAAAAATTTGCAATTTTTCAAAGAGTTTTTTTTTTAAATTTTACAGTTGCGAAAAATAAAAATTACGATAAAAAATTTTTTTCATTTTGCAGTTTTTTTGTGTTGTGTTTTGAAAGCAACACAGGGTGTTTATAATATGCATGTTAAGTTTATAATATGCCTGAAAGTATGTAACAATTGAAATAAACGAAAATGATGCAACTTTACTGCATGCAGCACAAAATTCTGCTGCATGTGCATTTTCATTTTTTGGTTTAAGCCTAAAAGTACGCTTTTCTATCAAATTTTGTAATTCATGCACTCACGATCAGCGTTGCCGTTTTGATCCAATTAAAAAATTAAAAGATCAGATACGCCGACAGTTTACCTAAAAATCTCGACAAAATTTAAATGTAATAAAAGTGTTTTCCTGTCGTAATTCAAGTTGTTCCTTATAACAACATATCCTATAAAATTGATTTCAAATAAATTTCTGATAAATCTTCTCCAGTGCTTGAACATACTTTTTGTAACCAAATTTCACTTAAGTGGGCTTTTTTAAGAGTTTTGACACAGCCAATGGTACTAGATTGGATGCTAATTGACTTGATACTAAGAGGGTAGTTTAAATATGTTAGCATTACTAGGATATGGATGTGGTAGATCATACAGATCTGTTCTTGATATACTCTATTTATCGTCAATAGGATTCACTGTACGAATGGGTACTATATGGATGGATTTAAATTGAAGATTAGCATTGGAGGTGGTTTTCAAATTCTGAAAAAGTTAAAAGGATATTCTCTAAAAGGGGAGGATGGATGCAGCGTCCTTCAGATAGGCTCAAGTATTATTAAATACATGACCAATACAAGTATTATTAAATACACCTTCGAAAACTTACTGAAAGTCAGGTAGCAATAGAAAACTACATCTGCCCCTCATTTAATTGAAAAAGATCTCGTCAGCTGTGATGCTGCGCTGATCCTTTTCTAATAGAGACTTATGTGAAGGGATTGTATGTTTCTCATAATAACTTCTATGGAATGATGTAAAGCAGAAGGAGACTATCGTTCATCTCTTTTGCTATTGCCTTATTCCACTAAATTTTCTGAAAAGTATATGTAAGGAGTGCGCACAAAAAAATGGGCCTACTTTTAAGCTTATAACTTTTATCATAATTGAAAAAAATGAATACCGTTACATTGTTTTTGTTAGTCATCTGTTTCAAAATTCATGTGCTAAATCTCATTGCAATAGCAAAATTAGTTTTTTGAAAATGGGCACCCAACAAGAATGTCGTAAAAAAATAATTCAAATTTTCAATGAAAAACCGCGACGCTTACAAAAAACGATTGCTAGGCTCGCAGGTGTTAACCAAAAAACAGTTTCTAAGGTAAGAATAAAACAATATAAGGAGTCTTTAAGTATTGAGAGAAAGCGTGGAAGTGGAAGAAAAAAAGGATTTGACGACCAAAACAAAGCAAGTAAGAAAAAAGTAAGTCTGGAAGAAAAGTGGCTCAAAAAGTTGGATGCTCTGAGACCTTTGTCAGAAAAAAATTTTATACACAAAAGAATTCAAATATTATTTACTTTAATTGAAATATAAAACGAAAAAAATCCGCCACTTAGTTTTATTTCTATAACGAAAAGTGTAAGTCCAGTTTTTTTCGTGCGCACTCCTTATATACGCGACTCAGAGGATTGTTCAGTATTGGCTGATAAATTCAATAAATCGAGTTTCGATACAAAATTTTGCATTAATTTTCATTAAACAAATCTTATTTTTTTGGTGGAGTTTAATATTTGCCGTAGACTTATCGGAAATCTATAATCGATTCTAAATAAACGTAATATAATAGTGCTGACTTCATAATGAAGTACGATATGTAATGAATTTAAATCGATTTATCATAAAATTAAGATTTGAAGTTGAATATCAAGATTTACATTGAAGACCACAGGAACAGTAATGATAAGTGTGCAATATTTAAAGGTATTACAAACATAATCACAACCAAACTCTACTCCCATAATACCTCTGATGATATAAGAGTTTAAAAAAATAGCACTTAAAACATTTGTTTTATTAATTTTTCTTTATACAAATTTTTAAAACCATAAACAAACTGTTATCTTGTGGAAAGCTTTTGGCCATTTAAAAATAACATTTGTTTTATGGAAAATTTATTAATACATACTTTCAATTTTGTAGCTATCGATAACTCGTGCAGAATATATGTATACATACATAAGTTTTACAAATAATTTTTATTATAATTTTTTTTATTTTGTGTGGCGCTAAAATTATTACTGTCACTTCGTTATAAGTTCCTAAAGATAATTCATTTAAATTTGATTCTGTTTTTGGTTTTGTTTATAATTTATCGATTGGTTATTTAGTGTAGTAGCCCAAATAGATAATCTGGTTAGTACACGGGTAGTTTTTATATAAACAAAGTGGTTTTATCATTTGTTTTTTATTTTTCTTTTTTTTTATTGTGTTGATATCAAAGTTCTAGTTCTTTAAGCGATAAGCGAATGTCATTTTATTTATAATTGGAATATTTAAATTTTTATTTTTAATCTTCTGTTATTTAATATTTTACCCTACACAAGTTCAGATGTTCATGACCGACTATTTAAACCTTTCGTTAGGATTTTTTTCACATATTCCATCTACTTTTGTAGAAAAATAAAAATAGTAAAATAATGGCTTCATTTGAGAAAAACGAGCAGAATGGAATGGAGCAACCTACATTGTTATATCGTTTCTTAACGAGATTATTTGATTTTCCGGGAACTTCTTTGCTAGGTAATATTTTCCAAATCGCATTATTTTGAAAATACCGAACTCAGCAAACGCCAAGGAAAATACTCAACACCATTAAATGCTAATTGTTCATCAAATCATTCTAAAGCTGTTAAAGAGAGTGATGCACGACTTGTATGTCCTAAAAATAACTGCTCTATCCTGGCTATGGTTGCTTTATTGTTGCGAATCTTTGTTTTCTGCTTAAACACCTTACAGAATCCTGTTCAACGACCTATTATTGGCGGTTAGTTTCGTTTTATATGGACATTGAGATCCTAGAACTAGTATTGAAAGTATACATACATACATAATTGGTCATTACAACCCTTCAGTCAGGATTACGACCTAGCTTCTCACACCACTTATGTTGTGTGCGTTAATTTTATACATGAGTGGCGGGACCTACAGTTTAAAGTCGACTCCGAACGACAGTTTTTTGAGAAGCTTTTCATGGCAATTTTATTTACTCTCAGAGTTTTTGCCAGAAATCTGCTGAGATGAAGTCGCCGAAGAAATATTTTCATATTTTCGTTTTTGATGTCTGACCTGGGATTCGAACTCGGTCCTTCAGTCTAATAAGCCAACACACTACCTACTAGACTACGGCTTTAATGCTACACGTGATAGATGAGCCTTCCCTAATGTCAAGCTAAGTATCTAAGCTCAACCCAAGTTATTATTATAATTGAAGTTTCGAGGTCAAGCAGAGAACCATTATGGTATGTTTAAAGTTGAATACAAGATTAACTGATTTTCAGCTAAAACTGCCAATTACGCTGTCAAAATACTAAAGTAAACATCAACTGCTTCTCAGGAATCAGACCCTATTTACGACGCTCCTAACCTGGAGAACAGACACTTGATGTGCCCTCGGAAGTCATTTAACTTCACTTCAACTACTTATGTCTGAGCCCAAGAACGTGTCATTGAATGGAGTTACATCCTCTACTATAGACTTAACCTGTCTTGCGATATCAGATTTCATGAAGCTCAGCTCACAATAATTCAAAAATATTTCAAATTATCGATTTGTTGTAAACGCAAATGTGTAATTTCGATTTAATTCTCTGAAGGATAGATACTAGTTCAAGTGATCGATAAATCAAAATTTCGGAATATAAAGCACTCCTCAGTCGACCATGTTTTCATTTCTTTTGGCTTGTTTATGTTTTATTCCTACTATGCTATGACAATTTACGTTTTGTTATTGTTATTCTCATTAAATACTGAAGACGTGCAGTTTTTGACATGACGATCGAATACGAAAACTTATTAAAGCTACATCCAAGCAATTCATAAACGGCATGTGTACATTATTTTGGGGAATATATGACGTTCGTTCCATTAATAAACCGAAATAATATAAGAGAAGGAGAGAGGGCAAAAAGTCGGCTTATTATCAGTAAAACGAACAACAACAACAACTACGACAATTACCATAAAATTTAACACAATTCACTACCGAACGTATAGAACATATGTATACAAAAAGATTGAAGAAGAAATACAACAAGAACAACAAAATAAATAAAATAAAGCAGACCCAGGCAAAACAGAGACAAAGACAAGGAGGAAAAGAAAGTCCGAATCCACAAATCTTAATCACAGAAAAACAAAATTGTTGTTTGTGTTTTTGTTTTTGTTTCTGTTTCTGTCTCAGTTTCAGATTCGGTTTCACTTGAGTTGAGTTAATAATTTTATTTATTATAAATAAATAAAATAAAATAATTTAGATTGTTGTACGAGCAAGTAGCAAATAAGAGTAGATTGTTTTTATTATTTTTGTTTCTACAATTGTGTTTTTGATTCTACTGCCAAACAAGTAGTAAATGAAAATCTGTAGCCCAGTGAATTTACTCTATTGGACATTTAGTCAATCAGTTTTTGGGTGCTCTTGAACATCAAACACTCGCTTAACCGTCCATAATAGTGAAATAATTTATAAAACGGATATTTATAATACGAATAAAATTAAAATAAATATTTTGTTTAAATTAAATTAAATATTTTTTTTTAATTCCTGCTTAAAAACCAGTATAAGCATTATGTCTAGTAGTTTAGCACGTTTGCGTTTAATAACCTTTGATGTTACCAACACCCTGTTGAAGTTTCGCACCAGTCCCGGCAAACAATATGGAGAAATTGGTGCCCTCTTTGGTGTCTTATGTGATAATGATGATTTAGCGAAAAGTTTCAAATCGAATTGGTGTGTATTTAAGTGTTTTAAATAAAAAACAAAATTTTTAAGTTTAAAAATGTTTTAAAACAACAAAAACAAATTATTATCCCAGGCATAAAATGAATCGCTTATATCCAAATTTTGGCAGAACCTCAGCTATAATGGATTGGCAAAAATGGTGGCGTGAATTGATATCACGTAAGTGTATAATAATGCATCAATTTAAAGTCATTAGAAAAATTTAGAAAAAATTTATTTTAATTAAATAAATTGCTAAACCTTGCACGCAAGCGAAATTTTAAAAATATCGACTATTTTCAACGAAATTGGAATTTCAATTTAAACTACAGAGATTTGCTTTTTATAATTCTATTCCAATAAAATTCGAATTTAAACTTCAATTCTTACAATTTCGAAAAACAAAATTAGAAAGAAAACATAATAAAATTACTTTCAATATAAAAATAATTAAACCGATCGTGTTTTAACATATAAAGCTTCATAAAATTGTTCTAAACATAAAAAAACTATTTTTTTTATCCTATCAATTCAATATGATTACCGAATTTTCATTATTTAGGATTCTTGAGTGATAAAAACCCGAAAATATTTTATACGTGCTTTCACTATCTTCCATTCAAATGTGAAAATATTTCAGTCAATTAGTTTAGATAGGGATTCTACTGCTTGGAGTTCTCTCTTATTATAAGTCCACAGTCCACTGTTCTTCTGAAAAAGTATTCAAATTACCAAGGCTTTGTTTTGTTCGATAACTTGTTGCTATTTTGAAGATAATTTCATTCACATAGGAAAACACATCCCTTTTTTAAAGAAATTACTTTTAAAAATTTCAATTGTAAACAATTTTTCACCAACGCATTATAGATAAGAGCACCATTACTTGGTGTCATGTTCGGTCCATATGACGAATGCCTAAGAACTTCTCAATCAAAACATGGAGTTTAATTATAATTGTGTCTGACCGGACGTTTTCCTGAGAGAACAGAATTCATCCTCTGGTTTTTTAAAAGGTCTAGTTGCTGACAGAAAATTATTCCCTGTTAATGTCACTACGCCGCAAAACCTGCCTTACTGTCAAATCTGGCTTTTAGGCGCCGTTTATATCAGCTTACCGAAATTCGAAGACAACTGTTTTTCCTCAAAGTTGTCGAAAGTAATTGATATTTCACGACCAGTCCCAGTCTGCTTTACAACTGAGTTACTCTTCTTGCGATTCAGATATGACTCGCAAATGGAAACCCAATCCATAGGTTTCTTTTTTTTTTTTTTTTTGTATTAACTGAGGAGGTGGGACACAAATTCATTATTCATCTAGCGATTTTACGGGTTTTATCCTCTGAGGAAAGAGCTAATTTTCATTAAATTATTAACATTTTCAACAATTGATTTGCCAGAGAGGAGTGCGTCTTGGACTTCAAACTTGCCGAAACAAAATCAAATAAATATGAGCAGAATCGACCCTTAAGATAACAGGTACAAAAACATATTTCAAGATGTTGGACTGGTGATTAAGCCTTTACTGAAGAAAAACTGTGAAATGTGATTTTGAGTCTAAGAAGCTTTTTTTAACATAAAATCGAGTCTCCTTTCAACTAAAATATTGTGATCCAATCGCACGATTACTAAAGCCAAATCTTGAAAAAATACTAGTAAATATTATGAATTCATTATTCATATAAAGTATGTACGTTATGAACTTTAAATTAATTTATTTGAAATAAACAATAATCGAGATATTGAAGCACACCGGTTTTTGGCATTGATTAACAGCTTTATTTAATCTAATACATATGTCTAAGAACTATTATTAGCTTGAAATCTTATCAACGATATCTATTTACAGATGGTTGGGCGACAATATTATTATCACACATGTTTTCTATTATTTTTCTTTGTGGAAATCTCAAGCACACCGGTTTTTGGCATTGATTAACAGCTTTATTTAATCTAATATGTCTAAGAACTATTATTAGCTTGAAATCTTATCAACGATATCTATTTACAGATGGTTGGGCGACAATATTATTATCACACATGTTTTCTATTATTTTCCTTTGTGGAAATCTTATGCGAAAACAGTACAATTTGTAATCAGATATTGTGTGGAATAATTTCGTTGATTTATATCATAAAACAAGTGACACAGATTGATTAAAAAGAATTTGTAAAAACATAATTAGCAATAAATAAAGATAATAGATAGCAGATATATTTGGCAAATTATATTAGTATGTCAGATAAATGGTCTTTTTAATTTTTTATCTGATCGTACAAAAAATCTGATTTAATAAAAGTGTCGGTATACACTTTATTATGACGTGTTGTTTGCATGTTCATTGACTAGACTTTGATCTCTTTTAAATTAATTTTAAAAATATACTTTTGTTTAAAGTTATTGTTTTAATAAATAATAATTCAACGTAAACGCTATATTAGATTACTTTAATAAACTTAATTCGAAATATAAAGTGTACAATAAAAAGAAAAAATAATATTTTATCATACAATTTAAGTATGTATTGTATATATGCATACAAACATAGCATAGTTCAAAAGGACCCGTTTAGATACAATATTGCGTTGCATTTTGTTGCTTGTTTAAAACCCGAGATCTTATTACTAAAAAGAAAACGGAATTAAACTTATTTAACCTACATTAGAGAACAAACCAATTGCATTTATGCAACGCTAATTGCAGATGGGTTTGGAAAAATATCTTTACTACATAATACATAATTGGTCATTAAAGCCCTTCAGCCAGTATTACGACCTAGCATCTCGACTTTGAACGACAGATTTTAAAAAATTCATGGCAATTTAATCTGCTGAGAAGAAATATTTTTTCGTATTTCATTTTTTTGGAGATGTCTGACCTGAAGTTTAAACTGTAACCTCACGTTTAATAAGCCAACACACTACCTACTAGACTACGGCGACTTCTTATCTTTCCTACACTCAATATTATCAATAATTGATATGTGTTTCCTTTTCCCTTTAAGAAAATGTTTTTCTTTTTAAGAATTTCATTGCTCATATTAAAATTAATTTTTTCCTACTTTTAGACACTTTCGATGAATGCGGTGCCAGAATACCCGATGAAAAGATTGAAAACTTTAGCAATCATCTGTTGGACCTTTACAAATCAACATCCGTATGGGAGCATTGTAATGGCAGCATAGATTTGCTTAACTACTTGCGCATGCAACAACAATTGGGCAAAAAAGAATCACCGAATCGTCAACCGCCATTTGCAATGGGTGTTATTGCAAATTTCGATCCACGTCTTACAATTCTATTGAAAAATCTAAAAATGGATCATTATTTTGATTTCATATTAAATTCATATGATTGTAAAGCGGAGAAACCCAGTAGAGAAATTTTCGACGTGGCAGTTAAGCAAGCTGATATGAAGGATCTCAAACCAGAAGAATGTCTGCACATAGGTGATGGACCCACTACAGATTATATGGCAGCAAAGGCCTTAGGCTGGAATGCGGCATTGGTGCACGAGAGAAATGCCCAATATTTAATGCGTAAATATGGTGAAGATAGAATTGATAGGAATTTTATATATCCAAGTCTATTTGATTTCCATAAAAAATTAGCTAATAATTCTATATATTGGTAGTTAAGCTTAACGTTATTGTATGTGTTTGTGTTCCAAATAGAAATTCATTTTACTGTAATTTTTGTTTTTTATATGACGTTATATTAAAATAACTTTTAAATAAAAACTAATTTAAACAAAACGAACATGGTTCGAATCTTTAACTAACTAAATAACGAAATTATTTTTGGGGTTTAATATCTGCCAAAAGTGTTGAATGTTTTTCGAAAAGTTCTACTAAGGGATCTTGGGGTTTATTGTATTCACGATCGTATTCCACACCTATGGCCCATAGGGATTCCAAGTCATAGGATTCTCTAGCGGTAGGTGAAAATATATGCAGTGCTATGTTACCCAAATCCATGGCCATCCAGTCGCGACTTTTTTCACCTTCAATTTTGGGTAAAATATCACCTTTTCGTCGTTTGATTTTATACATGCGTCTGACAAACTCTGCCATGGCCAGCATATGGCGATAACTGCGTCCGCTGCATACTGCCAGATAATCAACATACTTCAATTCCTTTGGTACAGAACACACAAAAATATCTTCAGCGTTTTCTCGGCGTAAGACATCTACTAAATCTTCAATATCGAATACTCCAGTAAGGCCTCCTTAAAAAGAAATTAAAGATATTTGCGAATATTTAAATCATGGATGTTGCGCCAATTAAGACTAGCAATTGTTATGAGCGTTTATAACTTTTCTTATGGGATCGATGAGAAATAGGCTCTCATGAAATTAGGTGAGGATTTAATGTAATTAGATTTTATAAATGAGAAAATTATGAAGCAAGTTGGCATATCTTAAAATTAAAAGCTTTAAACCATGCAATTATTGCAAAATATTTTTTATAAAGCAAGATAAGCTATAAATAAGGCAGAAAATAAACTTTAATTGCAGAAAAACAGCGGAATGTTAAGTTTAAAAATATTAGTAACAGCGAATTTAAAGCATGCGGTTGAAAGGAAATACAACGATTGCATTAGCACCAGATAAATAAAATAAAATTAATAAAAAAAAAACATTAATAATCAAAGCGGATTTCAAACAATATTCAGAATGTATAAAATCAAATCCATAATTTTAAAGTATTTGAATACACATTTTAAAACAAATTGAAAAGTGTTAATATGATGAACAGAGAATTTATCGAGTGTTAACCTATACATTACGAACATTAAATCGAAACCTTTCAATAATAACTTATAAAAGGATTGTCGAAACCATTGCGTAACTTTAACTATACAATTATTAACATAACAATTTTGTTGTGACTTTTTTCATGTGACCTGAACTATTATTTTACACTACTTTGCTTGTGTATTGAATTGATTTTGTTTCGATTAAATGAAATAATGGCTGTCTATTATTGTTCATCTTATTTCTATAAAGATAGTACACTTATTGCCATGGTTTTTTTAAACGAACACTTTTTCTGGCTTCTGACAGTAAGGTACAGGCGTGTGCTTCATTATATTCTTAAAACTTCAGCACAATGAAATCGCCGTAGTCTAGTAGGTAGTGTGTTCCCTTATTAAACGCTAGCCCATGATTCAAACCATAGTTTAGACATCCCAAAAAAAAACGAAGTCTAAAAAAATATATTCTCGGCGACTTCCTCTCAGCAGTCTTCTGGCAAAAACTCTTTGAGTAAATAAAAGTGTCTTTTAAGCTGTAGGTCCTGTTGCTTATGGGTGAGGTGAGAAGCTAGGCTATAATCCTGACTAAAGGCTTGCAATGGCCAATTAAGTAAGCAATAATATAGGCTAATGCAATAAGAGCACTTATATCTAATAATCGCCTTTTTCTGAAATATTTATAATACTCGTAGTGGCCAAACAACGTTAGCCAGAACATTCATGCTCAAAAAAAGTGATCTTTGCAAACTTTTACACCTAATGCATTTCAGAAGGAAACATTGGGATGACTATAAAGTACTGGGTAGGGTAGTAGCCGTAGTCTACGAGATAGTGTGTTTGCTTATTAGAGGTGAGGCCTCCGCTCAGACTCCAGGTCAGACATCAAAACGAAAATATAAAAACATATTTCTTGGGCGACTTCCTCTCAGCAGATTTCTGGCAAAAACTCTGAGAGTAAATAAAATTGCCATGAAAAGTTTCTCAAAAATCTGTCGTTCGGAGTCGACTTTAAACTGTAGGTTCCGCCATTCATGTATAAAATTAACACACACAACATCAGTGGTGTGAGAAGCTAGGTCGTAATCCTGACTAAAGGGTTGTAATGACCAACTATGTATGTATGTACTAGGTAGAGAGGTATTCTGACAACGAGTAGCAGGGAACATAGGTTAAGGACAGTACACCAATAATAAAAATGATATGATAAGCATCTTTCCAATGTAATTAACAAACAAATAATTATAAATTTTTACAAAACGAAGGCAACAAAATGCGTGCAATTGTATAATTAGTATAATGCCAATCCTTAATTTGTATGATAAAATGATAATAAATAAATAAATGATACATGTTAATGGAGCATAATGGCCATTGTGATAACAATCAATAACATTGAACATGTACTTACTTTTCAAATTCAAACCCACACAAGTGTCATCCACAATTTCATCCGATTCATCTTGCATCTGATAACGTTCTTTCTCTTCGTATATGTCCAATATTTCTGGAGATTCTTCTTCTCGAAATACTTTAAACTTTTGGCTCATGGCGCCTGTTAAAATGTATTTATTTGACGACGCACTTGTAATTTTCTCTTGGGAATCCGTTTGTTTTTCTCCCTTTTCTTTGGCTTCACTTTTCCCTTCCGGTTGTGAAAATTCATGATGAAAATATTTTATTATAGGAACACTTAAACTTTTATCGTGCACTAAACGAAATAAACGCGAACTTAGCATTTTTAAGGACACATTAATTTTATTATAAAATGAAAATTTCTGAAATTTACCGTTTTTTCTTTATTTTACCGCACTTATTAGAAATGTCAAAAACATGTGTTTCTGTTATGCTTTATAAAGGCTGTATAGCAAGTAGTCAACGTATTTTATTAACAAAAATGTGGTTGGCAATGCAAAACTAAAGGGATTTGTTTAATTTTAAATTCTATTAATTATTCATTTATATAATTTACTAGCTGTACCATGCGCGTGTTGCTGCGCCACCAACTAAAATAAATTTGAAGGAAAGACATTACACAAATGTCCAATTAATTTTGAATCATTTTATTGATTTTGTTTCCCGTTCTCCTAATGATTCAGATGAACGGGCCTGAGTAGTACGCATTCGATCAGTTTCTAATCTCACTTGTCGTTGTTCAAGTGGTTCAAGCGAACTGGTCTCAGCAGCGTATACTCGAAGATTTTCCAGTCTCAATGCTCGTCTGATTCTGAGGCTCGTAATACTATTTTCTTCCGTGCTTGTAGTGTAGGTCGACCAATTACTTGTCATTCATTTTGAATAATTTTCAATGACGCCATCCATTGGGAATTAATCGCACCAACCTCCGTCGACTCATACGCAACAACTTTGTTAAAGAATGCACAGTATACGATATTGGTCATACCAACTTAGAAACCTTCGTCGGCTCGTGTGCAACAACTTTGCTAAAGATCATAACATAATCAAATGCACAGTTTACGATTTAATTGATTTTAAGTAATTTTCAGTGGCTCCACCTGCCGGAAATTAGTAATACCAACTTAGAAACCTTCCCCGGCTCATGCGCAATAACTTTGCTAAAGATCATAACATGAAGAAATGCATAGTTTACGATTCTATAAGGTACATACAAACACACATTCGTTTTTATATATATAGACTATGGGAGGTGACACGCCCACTATAGTCAATCCGCCCATTTTGTTCATATATACATACGTCAAAGTTGTCCATACAAAATTTAAGAACTCTAGCTGTTGCAGTTTATGAGATATGCGACAACAAATACTTATTTGGTATTTGAGCGTGGCACCTCGCCTACTTGAAATTTTAAAATAAAAAGTAGCCTATAGTTCCTTCCAGACATACAGGAAGGTACTGTTAAAATTTCAAGAAAATCGGTCCAGCCGTTTAGCCGTCTATAGACTTCAAACAAACAAACCCACAAACAAATAAACAAACATTCATTTTTATATATAAGAAGATAATAATTTAAATTACAATAATTCCTAAAGTTGAAAGCACTAGCAGCATTGACTATTGCCTTACATTTATATTTTAAAAAACACCAATATGATAAGCTAACTGTCCTTGAAGAACAGCGACAGGGTTTAGATCCATTGTAAAACTTCATTAATATCTAACCCGGGGTTCTAACATTCTATAAAGGAAAACCTTTCTAAGTTCAATATATAGCTTTCTATTTATATTGGAAAAACGATGTCAGAAAATGAAAGGTCAAAAAACTCGGCCTCTTTATGACAAAACGAGGGGTCTGACTCATGAAAGAGAGACTTTTCCTTCTCCTTGGACCCTCAGCTCCTGTAAAAGTCATTCAACGGAATGCCCAGTCTTTCAGCATAGCTTACAAAAGGACAGTGGCCCATAGGAAACTCTATTGTGCGATGAATACCTATAGAATTTAAGGAGGAAAGTGAGGCCTCTCGCTCTCCATATGAGTCCAGCAAAGTCTAACAATAATACTCGTAACTTCTTGCTAGCAATGAGGCTTTCATGGAAGAGGACGAACATCGAAGAGACCTTCATTACGGATTTAATCTCAGCCTGGCTGTCAGAAAAAATCAAAAGATTTTTAGGGAAACCTCGTCACCCATAAACTTATTAACTTGGATTGACTTCGTTCAGGTCCTTATGCACTGTTTTCTTCTATTTTCATTTATTCCTATTATACGTAGTTGAGGGCACAAATTGCCAAAAGATGATTTTACCAATCCACATTATTTGTACTTTAAAGTTTTGTTCTATTCCATCTAGCTCCTTGATCTGCCTTCAGACAATTTACACTTTAAACTTATTTTCACTTAAAAAAAAACCCACAATAGTTTTCTTTATTAAATTTATTTTTAATAATATTTTCTTTTGTGTTGAAAAAGAAAAACAATTAAAATAAATAATTATTTTAAAAAATAGTTTAACTTAATTTTTGAGAGAGAAAGGAGTGAGAAATATTAATATTATCAATATAATCGAATAAATATTATTTGTAAATAGCAATGAAAATTAATAGAATGATAAAAGAAAAACATTATATCAGTGGCATAATAAATAAAACAATTTTAATGAATGTGACATAATTTGAAAGTCTAAAATTAGACTGAATTTAATTTGAAAAATATTTTTTATACAATTAAACAAAATATATAATTTAAATACATACTTTTGGAATAATTACAAATAACAACAAAACTTAAATTAAGAAGAAAAAAGTATAAACTAAAAACTAAAAAAAGAAAACAAAAAATAACATGCAAAATAAAACCTCTTTAGCAGATTTACAAAATCAATTGAGCAAAATATTGAAAATAATTATGGAAAATTGTTTCTTTTTTTTACTTTTATGCATTGTTAAAGTAACAAAAATATAAACAAATACAGAAATTATATAAACAAAAATATGTTTAAACATATAAAAATGTTTCATATACATATGTATGTATTATGTACGTATGTTATACATTATTTTTTAAGTTATTTTATAAGTTAAAGTTTAGTGTATATAAGAGCAATACTTTTCTTCATTTTATTAGTTAGTATTTCTTTATGTTATGTCTTAGTAATGTTAGAGTTTTATTTTACTTTAATATTTTATTATATTTTCTTAATCGTTTGATAATTTATATGTATGTATATATAAATCTTCATTTTATCGTTATCGAGTTATCGTTTTATCTACCATTTGTATGGAATTAGACATTTAGTAAATAAACAATTAAAGCCAATAGAATATTTTAATTTAATAATATGTTAATAATGTGTTTGGGTTCTGTTCTGTGGATTCTTCTTGGATGAGGTTATCAGAGAAAGTATAAAGTAGAGGTTTAACAACAAATGATGATATTATAATAAAAGCTCAAAGTAATAGAAGATCTTCTTCAGCTTTTTTTAATTTATTCTTATCCCCCTGCTGTTGACTTTGCTGCTGCTGCTGCTGCTGGGCATTATCTAAGTTGTTAGTGGCTTGTATAGTAGGAAGATTTTCAGCTGCTGCTGCTCTTTCCTCAAGAAACTTATCAAATTCTGAACTGGTCACTGTTTCCTCTAGACCTTCGATTTCTTTCTGCAATAAGATAACAAAAAAATTATCAACAAATTTCTATTTCATTCTTAATATCTTTAAAAATTACTCCATATTGATTGTATATGTATGTATGTATATATACAATAAAAGCAAATAATATATAATTCTACAAATGTTATGAACAACTAAGAACTAAATGAAATGAAATATAATGAGTAGGTGTCAAAATGAATGTAAAATATTGTAACTAAATTAGTAACTAAATTAATACAAACGAAAAACAGGAGAAAAAAAATAAACTTTACTTACAGAGCTGCCTAACCATTCTTCCATTTCATCGATCTCATTTTCTTTTGCAGGCTTTTTAAGGTTTAACCAAATAAATTTTGTAATTTAAAATAAATGAACATAAAATCCAAATTGGAAAGAAAATTTTTTCATTCATTTCAACAAAATAATTTTTAAAAAGCCATTCAAGTTGGAAAAAATAAATAAATAAATAAAAAAATAAATATTATTTTAATTTTTTTGTGGTAAAATAAATTGCCAATTTATAAGAAGAACAAAAACAAAAATAGAAATCATATTTGGTATATAAAGGAAAAATAATTAAAAGAAATATTAGTTTTTTTTGTAGAATTTCTGACAATACTCACTTTACTTACCGCCGGCATATTGTTGCCCGGACGTTTAAAAGGTGATCCTAAGCTGCCAGCGGTAGCATCTAATGTTGGAATGTCTTTCAATAAATCACTTTTGCTGAAAAAGAAATATTGAATAAATTAGAAAGGAGAAGCAATCTATTTATTTAGCAGAGAAATATCCCAAAATTTGTATACGAAAGTAGAAAATTCTGAATTCTAAGCTGATGAGTATTCTATTTCTGAAGTCGCCATAGTTCAGTAGGTAGCGTGTTGGCTTATTAGACGCGGGACCATGATTCAAGCCCCAGATCAGATATGTCGAACATAATGAAATATGGCTTCAACTTTAAACTGTAGGCGCCACCACTCTTGGAATAAACTAATACGCACAACACTGGGTGGTGTGAGAAGCTAGGTGGTAATCCTTACTAAATTACCAAGTATTGTACTTCCACCCTATATTTCTTATTTCGTTTAATTGAGGACTGGTTTGATGCAAGACATACAAAAAATTATTATTTATTTATTGCTTAAAATATCATTATAAATTATATTATAATTATTACCAGCTGTGTATCAAACCGACAACTCTCACACAAGTATTCTAATACACTACCCACTAGACTGTCATGGTACCCAAATTGTTGTATATTCGCCTCTGATTTTTGATAAAGATTAAAACTTTTCACGGCTAATTTAATTTGGTTTTTAAGTTTTTCAAGGTTCAGTTGGTGCAAGAATTGACAATAAGTGAACAATAATTTCATTGAAGAATAAATAATTTGATCAAATTAAAGCCATTAACGTTTAAATGTTTACTTAAATCAAATTTGCTTGGGAAGTTCAAAGGCATCTAAATGGATGGCAATTTTAATCTAGCGTTTAAGATAGGCCACTTTGCTTTGCCCCATTACCAATTGTAATTGCCAAACTGCAGAGAATAACTTGACCACCAAGACCACCAAATTTAATTTCTGCCAACTACTTCCCTGAGAGTAATATTTAATATTTTAAAATGTTAAGTCCTGAAAGACATTTTGCATAAATTGGCGATATAGAATGAAAACATTAACAGATGTAGTGCTAGTATATTAGTAGAGTCCATTTGCTAAATAGAATTTAACATTGATAATAAATTTTTATTTAGAATATATGTTTTTTTGAAATAATAAAAAACTAAATTCAATTACTAGAGTGTCTTGTCTATTAACATAAAAATGTTTTATCAAAGCTAAACAGATAATAATAAATAATAGATAAAAACTTACTTGGTGCCATTGGTGCGAGACTGAGCTAACATATCAAATTCGTCGGCATCCTTGGCTGTGGGTTTCGTTGTATTACTCACACCTAAAAAGCAAATCATTTAATAAAAGCAATTCAATTTTCAAAACAATGTATTCTCCTCTAAAATTACCTAAACGACTAAAACTATTTAATAAATCATCTTTATTACTATCGGGAAAATCTAATAATTTTGGTGATTCGGCAGCAGCAGCGGCTGAGGGTACCGAATTTGTGGGTGGTGGTATACCAATAGCAGCTCCCAAAACAGCCGAAGGGGAAATAACACCAATGTGGCTGGCACGATTCTTTTCATAACGTTGATGGCGCAAAAATAAATTATTCAATTCGTCATTGATGCGTAACAGTTCAGCGGTTAATTCATCATCAGTAACACGACCAATTAAATCCACAATACGGGATTGCATTTCTCTAATGAAATGAAGAAGAAAACAATGTCAATAATGGAATGGATACTATTTTAATAACAAACTTACTTGCATGTAGCTGTTAGATCAGTAAGTAATTGATAATCATCGGTATTTTCTTGGCCAGGTTTGAGTTCTGTTAACATTTCACCCATAATCGACATGTTAACGGAAACAATTTCCAGTTCAGAATGCAATTTAGCAATTTGTTCGGGCGACAATTGTGTAGGAGCAGCAGTCTTTGAAATGTGATTAAAAAATAATTTAGGTTTTTAAAAATTTATTTTAAAAAAGAGAATTTTGCTAGAAAATATTACCGGCATACCAGCGGCATTCATTATGGGATGCTGGGGTGATATGGCAGCCGGTTGATTTAAAACTTGAGGTGGTGGCTGTTCTGGAACACTCTAAAATAAATTTAAAATAGAAAACATTAGTTGTTCATATAAAATGGAAAATATTTATATTTTCACCCTTTGTGGTGTATATATGGGAGCCATATTCTCTGCATCGGGCTGGGGAAATTCGATGCCTTTATTCTTTAGTTCAGTGTACATTTGTATGACACCATTCAGTTCGGGTTGATTTTTAAATGCATCCGCCCAAGTCTGTATTAAACTGAGAACTTTTTCTTGAACCACCATGGGTGGATCATTTTTGGGACCGATCAGCTTAACCAAATCCTGTATGAAATCTTTATGTGCCACTAGTACATGAAATGCTTTGCCACAATTTTTCACACAAGTTTCCAAGACGATCAATGTAAACATTATCACTTGATTGTTTTTGCCAGCATTCTGTTGCAAACGTTTACGTATGGCTTTCATGGCATCTCGTGCGGTATCGGAAGATTCATTTATCATATCGCATATTTCCATATTCAATGCCCAATTCTCTGATGCTAAAGATGCATCGGTGGCTTGTTCTAAAATTTTAAAAATCGAAAAGGAAAAGTATGTAGTTAAGCTATACGATAATTGCAAAATAAATTGGGGATAGAAAAATAAAAAACAATTTAATCTGTTTTTCTATTTGTAGGTACTAAAATTAACACTTATTGAATGGGAATATTTAGCAATTAGCACTTATTCCACTTATTTAAAAGTACATTTTAAAATAATTTTCGATAATACAATACAATTTTTAAAAATTATTTTTATTATTATTATTGACCCTTGTAGAGAAAATAGTATGATTTTCCAAACTTTATAGAATTTTGGGAATACCGATTTTCATTATTTTTCTTATTTGGATACACTCAGTTCGAACATATATTTTCCAGTTAAGGACAGAGAAACGAGAGAGTAGTCCTTCCAGATTAGCTTTGATTGCAAAACATGTGAAGGATTATTACAAAAGCAATACTTGTACATTCCCTTTATTATATTAACTTACCTCCTTACAAGTCTGAATGATATTTTAACCATAAACAGTTTGTTATCTCTCACAATCATGTTAAATTATATAATTAGCATGCAATGTCCTCTATATTCTTTTTACCATATTTTTTTACTTTTGATGACACACATTTAATAAGTAAAATTAAAAATAAAAAAATAAAACATTTCATACCAACCATATCATATCATGGCCTGTATCAAGGGTATTCACCTTCATATGTTTTGTTGTGCTTTTGCCATATAAAGTGAAAAATAATTAAGTGTCAAATGAAATTGTTCGGATCAATAATCTTGAAATATTTTTTCAATTAGACTTAACAAATTATTCAGCAGTAAAATGACAAACGACGACATCACAAAGATTAGAATTTAAATTGGAAATAAAAACAAACAAAAAAATCTTAAAAAGCAAGCGCCGTATTGTTTTTAAATTGCTTCATGCTACAAATGGTTTTAAAATCTTTTAATTTATTCCTTGGCTGAGATAAGAAAATTTCATTATTTTTGTTGTAATTTCAGGTCATATCTGAAGCAGATGTAGTATGCACTAGAGTAATTTAAATTATTTTTGGCTTCTAGGAATTCTGGTAAATGCAAAATACTTTTGCTTATAAGATATGTCGTGATGTTATACGCACATGCTATCTGCACAACCTTTCCGACCATTTACTGAACCTGTGCTGTACGCAAATCAAAACTTATGTCCGTTTTTTAACTCACCAGCAACTAGATTCCTTAATAGAGCTTTAATTCATTTACAACAGACTACAAAGACATAATTTTCATCTCTTCGAAATAACGTTAAGCCAATGTGTTTCTATTCAATAGCCTTGCATTACAATTTTAAACATAAGCAACAAGACAGAAGGTTAGGTTAGGTTTGTCCCAATGACAAGTACAATACCCAGAGGTCAAAATGACCCATAGTAATACGTCCTAGAGGAGAGATAGAGAAATATATGTATAGGGGATATTGAAAAAGGAGAAGAGGTAGGAAATGGAGGATAAAGACACGGAAGAAAAACAGATCGAACAAGACAGAAACTTCAATGCAATCCTCAGTTTTATCATATTTAATATAGATTCGCTCCCATCACATTATATTCATGTCCAGCACTCTATAATACTTTCTTGTCCATAACCCATCCAGGATAAACCTCACATCACAGTAGTATTCAGTATCATACTGACAATTTGAGCTACCTTTAGCTATCGCAACACTAATGTACGTCGCCGTATTCTATTTAGGAAGTGTATTGACTTATTAAATGTGAGGCCACGCATCAAACCCCAGGTCAAACATCTCCAACAAGAGGAAATTTGATTATTTCTTCGGCAACTTCTTCAGCAGTTTTCTAGAAAAAACTCTGAGAGTAAATAAATTTATCATAAAGAGTCTCAAAAATCTGTCGTTCGGAGTCGACTTTAAACTGCCGGTTCCGCCAATCATGTATAAAATTAACATACACAATATAAGTGGTGTGAGAAGCTAGGTCGTAATCCTGACTAAAGGGTTGTAATGACCAATTATGTATGTATGTATGTATGCATGTATACTCTTCAGAAATGTACTAGTAGGAGATAATCTCTTGAAAAGTACTGCAGATTATTTTGGCATATCTTTTGAGGTACAGCAATTCGTAGGGGGGACCTCTTTATAAAAGACACTTGCAGGATTAATAAATCAAAGGAACAAATAATATCTTTTGGAAAGGGATTTGCAATTTTAAGTGATGTCAATAGCATTGCTAAATCAAAACCTCTAAAAGTTTTTGATTCATATTTATACTGTAGTACTTGGAGCTATGAATCAGAAAAGATCTAAAGAGATAATAACTAAATGGTCACCATTAAACTATGATAAGAGTCAAGAGCCAAGCTGAATTAAATTTCCAATGCCTTATAGTACCCAAAGTAAACAAAGGCTTCATTGCTTTCTACCTGGCAAGTAAAGTCTGGGAACCCGTATAAGTGAATAATTAACCCCTAGAATCCATTTTAAAATAGCTTACAGTTATATTCGTTACAACTGAAATTTGTTTGCATAACAATGCTTTAATTTTAAAACATTTTAGTGTATCAATACATACATATGTTTGTATACTCGTATAGGTAGATAAGGTTTTAAAATATGGAAATTAAACGACATTTGCAATACCAATAGTATCGACACTTGAAAAAAAAATTAAAAGTAAAGTAAGTTTTAATTTAAAGTTTAAATATTTTCAGTTTTTAAAATTTCGAATAACTACGATAAAAATAACACATTCTTGTTGAGTTAATTTAATTAAAAAATTAAAAAAATTATTTGATAAAATATGTAAGCATGTTTGTTTGTATCATATCTTTCATATCTTTTCTTTTGATAATTTTATCAGTGTATGTACGTACTTTCATTCATATCTATCCATCTGAACTAAATTAACTGAAAAATAAAATTCATTTCTAAACGATATTAGTCATCACGACCAACAAGTAGTTTTTATGAGTAGTATGTAGTAGTAAGTAATATGAATTGGCTGCTAAACTGAAATTTATTATTGTGTTTTTTTGTAGTTCAGCGGTTTAATGGTTGATGATTACGTAAAATTATTTACAATCTTACCTCTCTATATATAACACTTACTATGTATTTACGAATCGTCTGCGATTATAAGTTGAATAAAATTAACATCGTATGTATATAGACGTGTGTATATATGGTATCAAGTGTTGCGCTTGACTTACATTCAGTCTGAATTTGTTTTAAAATTTTAATTATTATTTACATATATTTGAACTTTAAAGTGCATTTTTAAATAAAATAATTTAAAAAAAAAAACAAAAAAAGAAATAGAAGTTACTGAACCAAACAGATTCAAAGAGATAATCGGTATAATAAATAAAAGAGCTGGTAGGTCTGACTGGTTGATAAAATTAAGCACAATCCACAACGATTGCCTCTAGGACCTTGTTAAAGCCTTGGAAAGGTATGCTCAATGAAATGAAAAGATAAAGAGAGGCAAAAAGTGTGGGTTTAAAGCAATAAAAACTTTTGTTGGAAAATTAGAATAAGAGGAGATCTGAGTCATGCCTCAGACAATATAGAAATAACCTAAGGTATTTATGACAAAACACTGTAGACACAGAGTACATCCATACAGAATAAGGATTGTCTCGAGCTCATGAAGAATATTTCTAAATGAGTTGAAAAGTGTTCATGTTTTAAAACAAACAAAAATATTCTTTGTTAACGTAATAAAATAAGAAACAAAGTGTTTTATTTTATTTTAAATTCTTATTTCTTTTTTTTTTTTTTTTCATTTAAAAAGTGATTAGATTAAAGTGAAATCCATTGTTAATATTTCTTCAACGTAATTTAGATAATTTTTAAATTAATTGAGATAATAAAGGAATTGTTTATAGAAACATAAGTGAATTACATTTCAAAGAAATGTAATTTTGAAAATAACAATGAAAGAAACATTACCTATTAAGCCTTAATTTCTATATAAAATCCCCTTTGAGTATAATAAACAAGCTGCCAAGCGGCCATCAGGGCACTGGATTCTAGTGTGATAAACTCCAAGACAGTGTACGACTGTCGCAGATGTCTCAATGAGATGGCGAACCGATGTGAAGGGGCACGACCATCGAGCTCTCTGATGAATTCTCTACATTGGGGATCCCTTTAAGTACCTGTGGGCTTATAATTGACAATGCAATCGTGGACCTTGTCAACAGTAGGTGGGCAGCTTCGGATAAAGGCAGAGCGGCGCAGAAAATCTGGCCAAGGCTGGATAGGAGGCGCACGGCGACTCTGCTTAAGCTCCAAAGAAGCAGGCTCAGCGCTGTTATCGGGGTTATTACGGGGCATTGTATTATAGGAACACATGCGAGGCGTATTGGTCTTGAACACCTCGCGAATGATTTCTGCAGAAGTTGTGGAGATGAGGAAGAGGATGAAACTATTCTTCACCTACTGTGCACATACCCGGCACTTGGTCGGTGGAGAAAGAGACACCTGGGTGCCTACTACATGGAAGACCTAGATGAATTGTCATGCATGGATATCGGCAGTCTGAGACGCTTCATCGGAAGCTCCGAGTGGTTCCTGGAATAGGGGAGAAGATGAAACTGTGGTGTCACAATGGGCCCTGTATGCGGCCTAAGTGTGTCCGCTCATGACTCCATCGGGTGAACAGCCACTTCTACCTACCTACCATAATAAACCAGTGAATTCTTCGGGATTTCTACTGGGCCGAATGCTAAACTAATACTGGATCTGAAACCCTGCTTTTACTATAAAATTCTCATAGCATTTTTATATAATATTTTAGTTTTTTTAATGTTGAAGTAGTCTTTTAATATAAACCCGAAAAATTTAGGTGACAAATAACCCAACATCAATATATGATGCTCTTTGCAAGCTTATGGAAAGAATTACTAACCATTATCTAGCAAAATATCAAGAGTCGAATAAAGTGCTCACCGGGGGAAAAGACAGTTTACGTTGGGTTGACCTATCAGGATTACTCTCTCAAAGTTAGAATTAGTTTATCTAATAAATTGGTAAGTATAGGAGTGTTCCTGTAAAAATATACAACGCCTTTAAACCAAGGGTGACACGGTGAGCTTTTATCAATACTTATGTGATGTTTTTGTAACACAGGCTATTTCACTTGCTTGCCTGTTTATATGGGAAACACAAACAAAAATGAGTGTTTTTGTTTGTATTTTCCATGCAAAAAGGCAAGCAAGTGAAATAGCCTGTGTTATAAAAACATCACATTAATGATTTTATTTTTGATAGTCATTTCTCTTTATTAATACAGAGCTTTCTCGCGCTATAGATACTGTTACAGATGGGATCACATAAGTCAAGTGGAGATACTTCAACTATATTAATGACCATAGACAAAATCCTTTGAAGATTTTGGTAATAATAAACATCGAACCTGTCGATCCGGTATCATCCTCTAGAGTCAGAAAGTCTTGATATTTTATAAAAAATTTCAAATGAAAGGAACATTCAACAACGATGGTGGCTCAAAAAGTCTGTTTGCATTTGTGACTTCTACCAAATTTAAGCCTGTACCAAAATCTAATTATCTAGAGTACATTGAGAACTAAAAGATGGGATCCCTTAGAGAGAAAAAATATATATTGGTGACAAAATGAATAAAATACAACATATTTGTTTAACAAAACTCGTAAAATAAAAACTTATTTAAATTATTTTAAACTTTAAAATAGAATAGAGAGTTTTACAATAAATTTAATGTATTGTCAGAGGTTCACTTCTATAGTAATAGTATGGAAGTTACAGAATTTTATTTTGCTAAAGTTTTGCTAGAACACGTACATTATCAGGAGTAAAATATGTATATTTGTATTGAAAATACTGCCTCATTTTTATTGTTTTTCGATATTTCATCATCATTTCTATTGAATTGTGCCGAAACTAATTTTTTCGTATAATAAAAATACAAACTGTAATTCAAATGAATTACAATTTGATATAGACGGTCGGTTATTTAAATATAAATAAAAATAATAATAAAAATAATTATTTAAATGTATGTATGTATGATTGCTTGAAAACCACACTTTACTAGTAAGTCACATAAAATTTTGTAAGAAAATTTGAAGAAAATTTTTCATATTTGGAAAATCATATTACATACAATCAAATTGTTTTGTAAATTATTGAGAAACATAAATAAAGAATGAAACAACAAGAAATAAAATGTTTTTTAAATCAATAAATAATTACAGAAGAGAACAAACAGTGTTTACGTTCGTTCTACATCACAAAATCTTTGATAATATTTTAACAAGTTCTTTTGTGTTTAATATTGTAAACAGAAACTATCTAAAGGCCTTATGATGATTTCTTACAAAGACAAAATGCCTCAAGGTGCATACACAAGTACAAGTTATTTCAGTCTTTAAGTTATCAACAAAAAAAAAAATGTCTTTTTATACAATTCAATTTAAAGAATATGAACTTTTAACCTTTTCCATTCCTATTGAGGCTAATGTGAGACACATTAACAATAACAAAAAAGAGACTTTCACAAATATGACATGCAACAAACAATGAAAATAAAATGGTCAAGCAAATGTAAACTATTAACCACCTCACTTCATGCAACATCAAACGAAACAGTGCAATAAATATCATATACTTTGCAGTCAAATAAAATTGCAAAAAATAATACAGAAGGTAAAATTTACATAATTATAGTTATAGAAACCTATTAATATTATAGAAGGTATAATGAAAAGTAAGTGCACAATTTATGGCTTGTTTTTGTGTAGCCAGAATGACTCCGTACAAGTCAAATTGACTGTTGCCCTTCTTAAAAAAATCGTGATCAATCTTACGGCGACTTTCTTCCACTTACACTAGTTATACATATATTGCAGTTATGAAGCTCGTTCTTAGGTCATATTTCTTCATCTTGAAGAGTTAAAAACTAGAATTGGTTCCCATAACTGCAACGCCAATATTTCCCTCACAGGCTTATCTGGAGACATTGCTCCCTTTTATACTCCTATAGAACAACGCTAGTGATACCAACAACCCAGCGAAAGCTGTTTCAACCGGAAGTTCCGAAGGGAGACACTTCCGGAGACAGCAGCAGAGCTGTTACAACAACAACAACAACAACAGATTTTAGTATACTTCTGCATTATTTACCTAAATACTACAACACATTGTGCAAAATCATTGGGACGGATCTTCAGATTCCAAGGGAATACTATTATTCGATATTGTCAGAGCTACAAAGATGACTGAATTCTGATAACAGTCATCAGTGATAATGCTGAATAAGTCTACACGAATAACCTGTCTCTCATGCGAAAAACGGCAGCGTATTTGATAAAAAATGTGTTATTGGAGACGATAGATATTGAAGCATGTGTGGTTAACTTTCAACGCATGCATGAAATTTAAATTTTTAGGGTCTATCTAGTGTCATTAGAGAGACTCTGAGAGGAAGTCGTCATACATATACATATACTTGGCGAATGAATGCATTACAAACACGACCTTGGCTAGTCTTATCAGTTACTTTAAATTTACAGACTGGTTTCGATGAAGTCGTAGGTTTGAAGTCGTGTCGAGAATGTAGAAAAAGGTATTAATTTTTTAAATGCTCTCATGGAGAATCCGTTAATATTGAAGTGAAGCTGTAAATAACATCTACCATCAACTGTCAGTGTTCGATGTAGAGTATTAAAAGTATTTTCCATTCCATATTAATAAATTCTGTTTTTTATTAATGAACAGATTTTTAATTATTTTAAATCAAGAAGTAGACCATTACAACAAATTAAAGTAATTGTTAGAGAATTTAGTCTAAATTTTGTCGATAAAGCACTATGTAGGGTACACAAAAGTTAAAACAAAAGCCGGCCTTTCAAATTATTCGACTGTATTAAATATTATAAACAAAATACAAACAACAAAAAAAGTACGTTTAATCATACCTTTTTATTTGTTTCTAATTCTCAATGACTCCAGTTTAAAATCTGTTTGTTTTAAGTTACAAATCAAAGGACAGAGCGTAGATACCACACTAAACATATGGTACCGCTAGCAATATTAAAAAAAAGTGAACTTTGATAAAAAAAAAAAATAAACACAAAAACAGACAAAAAATATGGAAGACAAACAAAGACAACAACAATGGAAAATATCAAAACAACCAAAAATATATCCATATCTACATAATAAAAAAACATAAAAATAACGTTATTGCACCTGAACGGCAAATGAGTAATTGAAAAAAAACACACACGAGCAAAGAGACAATAAAGGGAAAGAGTGGAAGAAATGGTGAAAATTCAATTTCTTTCCAATACAGCTGGTTTTTTAAAATGTTTTCTAATGGTCTCATGTAGAAAAAAGAAACACAATAAAAACCAGACAAACTTAAAACAGTTACAAGGTCCTTTTCCAAAATAAAATTAGCTTTAAACACATATTTTATACTCAATTGTACATTTGCATGTAATCAACTTACCGATCCTTTGACCAACAGGCGTTGAAAATGGGTTGGTACCCACATTAAAAAATGAAGCCATTTTTTGTTGTTGCTTTACAATAAGTTACACTTTATTGTGTTTATTACTTTTTCACACTACACAATTAACACTTTTCTTGCACCTTTACTTGATCTTTTTTCTTCTTAAATTAAATAAATAATTTATAAGTATATGTATTAAAATTATTTTCAACTTTTCTTTTTATGTTTTTACTTTTCTAATAAAATTTTCCGTATTCACTTTTTCACTGAAATATTTTTTTCAGAATGACTACACAAAACAAAAACAATAAGTATTGTCATTTTGACACTTACTGAATTACAATTTAGCGTTGCCATACGGTTTGCTTTTGCAAACAAGTAAAGCAAGTGGTTCATGTCTACGCAAAAAAATAATTGGTCCTAGTTCACATGTATCAGATCTATCACATACAATTGGCAAATTGAAGTAGGAATTTTATACTATGAAAGAAAGAGAGGATAAAATTTGCCGGCACGGTCAAATATGTACCATTTCCTGAAAGTTTTACATAACGAACGAAAAAGAGCCACTGAAGTTATTCGACTGTCTCAGGCTCCTTTGCATCACAGCGCTACAGATTGTGCAGATTGAGTTGTACGGTAGTATAAAACTGTGAGCGTGTTAAATGTTGAAAGACCACACTTGATTGTGAAACCCTCGGGTAATAGTTAAAATTTCTATTTCAATTTCATAAATCGATTTTCTTTTGCAGCGTTACCAACTCTAATTAAAAATTTGACTGTGTTAACTTAATACACTTTATGTCAAACTGTATGGACTGTAGCAGTGTTGCAAAATTGAAATTTTGAAATAGTACTGAACTATAACTGAAAGAGTACCTATTTGCATCAAATGGTAGTTTTATAAAAATATATTTATTTATACTTTCGTACGGAATGGAATAGAAAAACTAACTACATATATGTTTCTCATATACAAAACAAAAACAGTTGACATAAGGTTTAGTCAAAAATGTCGATCAGCCTCCTCATTGCTCTTCGTAATCTAAAAGCGAACATACAACGTGTTAGCCCCTGGCTAACCGGGGCTAAAAAAGACCTTTACCATTAGCCTAACCCCATTTATAGTTGAAAAGCGTAAACAATAAATCTGTAATAATAAAAAAGTACTGAAATGTTTTGAAATTGAAATGTTGCCAGAAAACTAAAAATCTGTAACCAACTTCTGAAAAAGAGGAAAAAATGTATGAATTCTTTAAAAATTTTTCCTGATGTTAAATTTAGATCCGATACAAATTTTACAAAATTTAGATCGAACAAAAAGCACAAAAAATTATAAATAGAAGAATTTCCAATTTGCATTTTGGGAATAAAACTAAAAGAAAGAAATTATTCAAAAATTCATTTACAAAATAATTTAAATTTAATTATTTTTTGTATGCAGTTTTTTAATTTTAATTTTTTAGAATTTTAAATAGAATGACACAATGGCAACATTGTAAACATCGGTAAATGCCTCCACTACTTATTCTAGACACTCACCGTCCAAATCACAATATACAGTACATGTATTTATGGTAATACAGTACCCATTTCGAATAACGCCACTTTGGTGAGTTTCGATATTATTCACCACCGGATAAATTCAAAACATTTTGGAAGAACTCACCACACTAGAAAATCACCATACTTCGATTTCATTCACCACCCGGAATAATTCACCACATTTTGTAAATACTTACCACACTAGAAACTCACCACAACTACAAAATCACCACACTTAAAAAAATAAATTTCTTTTTGCTTTTCTCTCCAACCAGCAGCGAGATAGTACATTAAACAAACGAGGCTTAATTTTTACTTAATAAACGCGGAAACGGAAAAAGAATGTGCGAATTATTCATTAAAATATATATTTATTTTTTGAACGAACAAAAAAGAATTTGAAGAAAAAAGTACATACTGAAAGCTTGGTGGGGGTATTGCGGTATTTTTGAAATGAAAAAGTACTGAAAAAAAATACAAAAGTACTAAATTTTTCAACACTGGACTGTAGCATTTATAGGTTGTCAGTACTTTGCCAGAAACGAGCCGAGAGAAAGAGAAGAAATTGTAATTTTTTCTTCGCAGGGGAAGTTTTCGATTAAACGTCTTTAACAAATAAATTAATTATAAAAAATTAAATTAAAAATGGCTTGCAACGCTAGCAAAGTTCCCTTGTTGCGTGTTATTGCTGTAAGTATAAAGGAATTGAAAAAAACTAAACCAATTGGATACAAAAAATATGAAAAGTGAGACAAGTAAAGCATATGGTTACGTAAATGTTTAAGAAACGTAACCAATCGATGGTCACAAAAATTTTTTTACAGTGATTTTGTACAGAATAAATTGCAAATAATAATTCTAAATATGTGTTAAAACAGAAACGCGGCTATTCTGCCTCTGCCTGTCCCAGACCAGTTGGCCAGGCTGCCACTGTGGAATCCAAACAACTTGACAACAAAGTTGTTGTTGCTTCGGCTGAAGCCCAATTACCAGTATCTCGTGTCTCTGTAGTATTCCGGTTGGTTATTTATTAAATACCTTTGGTATGTTGAAATAAAACTGATTTTTAAATCATATTTCAGTGCTGGTTCCCGTAACGAATCCTACGATACCCAAGGCGCCTCACACATCTTGCGTGTTGCTGCTGGTTTGACCAATAAGAACTCTTCAGGTTTTGCTGTTACTCGCAATATTCAACAGAAAGGTGGTGCTTTGAGCGTAACCTCTGATCGTGAAGTTGTTGCCTATACTGTTGAAGCCACTGCCAACCATTTGGAAACTGGTCTGCGCTACTTGCAAGACGTTATTCATCCTGCTTTTAAACCCTGGGAATTGGCCGACAGTGTACCTCTAATCAAGACACAAGTTGCTAAAGTGCCCCCTCAGGTAAAAACCGCATTGAAATAAAGGAATATGTATAGCAACACTAATCTGCTTTCAACTTCTGTTTTAGGTTACAGCTGTTGAATTGTTGCACAAGGCTGCCTTCCGCACAGGCTTAGGCAACTCTGTGTACATTCCCAAATTCCAAATCGGCAAATTATCTAGCGAAACTATGTTACATTATGTTGCTAATAACTGCACTGCTGCCCGTTGCGCTGTCGTAGGTGTAGGTATTGATCAAAATGCCTTGGTTGGTTTCGCTCAGAGTTTGGAATTGAACAGCGGTGGCAAATCGGCTAGCAACTCTGCCAGCTATTACGGTGGTGATGCCCGCAAAGATACTCCCGGCAATGTAGCACATGTTGCTGTTGCCGGTCAAGGCGGTGCTCTCAGTAATACCAAGGAAGCTTTGGCGTTTGCTGTTTTGCAACATGCCGTTGGTGCCAGCCCTGCTGTTAAGCGTGGTGCCATCATTGGCCCCTTCGGCAAAGCTCTTAGCTCTGCTGTTGGTGACGCTAATGTGTCCTTTGCCAGCTTAAACGCCACCTACTCTGATGCCGGTCTCTTCGGTTTTGTTGTCTCTACCGATGCCCAACATGTCGGCAAGGCCGTTGAGGCTGTTGCTCGTGTCCTTAAATCAGGCGCCATTTCCTCCGATGACGTTAACCGCGGCAAGGCTCTCCTTAAGGCTGGCGTTTTAGAGGCTTATGCTACCGATAGTTCCCTTATCTCTGAAATGGGCTTGCAAGCTGTGCTCACCCAACAAGTTCAAAGCGCCGATTCTTTAGTATCTGCCATCGATAGCGTTTCACTGCAAGATGTACAACAAGCTGCCAAGAAGGCCGGTTCCTCTAAACTGTCTGTGGGTGCTGTTGGCAATTTGGCTCATGTTCCCTATGCTTCAGATTTAGCTTAAATTAATATGTAAAGCTGTTTACATTTTCATTTAAATTAATTAAAAATTATTATTATTAAAAGCTAATGAAACCAAATTGAAGGTTTAAGTAATATAGGCAAAATACATGTACGATAAAAAAAATTTAAAAAGTTAAAACTAATGTTGATTATTGACGGTCATTATTAACCCATCTCCCTAAATAATGAAATTTTGTCCAAAAAAAATCGATCGATGTAGTGTTGAAGTATTTAAAAATAAAAGGAAAATTTAAATAAAATAAACTCTAAAGCGGAGTTGTATATAAACAAATTTTAAATAATTTCTTAATTGAAATACTTTTTTAACTTCACCACTTCTTTATAAATACTCATTACATAGTGGTATCAAAAAAATTCGATATTTAAATTGATTCTTCCTCGTAAAAGGAAGACGTGCTGTAATCCTAGAACCTACTATATATTCCCTCTATCACCAGCTATATGACTGAAAAAGAGTAAAGAATAACAATGACAGCATTGGGTTCCTGTTAAATAAATAACCTTCGCGTCGAAATTTTTTGAGATAATATGGTCGGAAACCGAAATTGCACAAAATCGCATATTTCAAACGCAATGTGGCATCAAGATGCTGAAACTGCATTCACTTCATCTCAGGGAAATTTGAAATTCATAAGTACTCCCTTGAACTGCATTTTAAATTATTTTCATGTTACAGTTCCTGATAAAGAAATCCAGGAGAAACATTTACTACCACGGTGTCCAGACCATTGTGTAATTCTTGCAGACCAGTTGAGTCGTCTAACGTCAATGTTCCTCAGATCGGCCAGTCTATTAATATGCATCCGTTCATGCTACACTATTGCCGAATTAAATTATTGTCCCCTCTTCATATTTCGATCTAAGCTTACAATCAATCTTCGCTCTAAATTTCCCAAATTTGTCATCAGTCAAATTGGGAAAGAATATCCGTATAACAGCAAGTAAAATTGAATTATTTTTGCGCTATTATCCGCAATAAAGTCTGCTCAAGTATATTTCCTGCCTAAGACAGAAATTCCCATTATTTTTATATAAAATTCAACAGCAAATATAATCCAATTTGTAATGCATAAATAGTATATGAACAAATTTTATTTCCTTGGATATTATTAATCTTATTACTTACAGAACTTTAACTCTTACAAATCTAGTCAGAATTTAAAATCTCATGTAAATAAATGCATTCTTATTAACGATTATTTGCTGAAATTGTGTTTAAAGTTTTGATTTTCTCATTGTGAATTGTATCAACGCATTCATAAATTCTTCACTCTTGAAGCGATGATATAACTCATCACATTCCATATCAATAGCATGAAGCAATTTCGTTTTCTCTTCGCTGCGCATAAGTTTCTTGGAGATTTGTAATGCTTGTGGCGGCATTTCAGAATATTCTTTCAATTTTGGCCATACAGCTGTATGCAATTCGGAATGTTTATAAATGCGAGAAGCAAAATTAAATTTATAAGCATCGGCAGCGCTAAGCTTCTCGCCAAACATCAATATCTCTGTTGCCTTTGAGCGACCCATTAGTAAGGGAAACAAAAACGAAGAACCAGCTTCGGGCACAATGCCCAATTTTACAAATGGTGTGGTGAAATAGGCCTAGCAAATGTATCATAGTTTTATATTATTATTCCGAAGAGTAAACTAATGTTTTTAACTTACGGTTTCGGAACACCAAACCAAATCCGATATGCCGGCCAAGGTTGTACCTATGCCAATACAGGGTCCATTCACCAAAGAAATTATTATCTTGGGACATTCTATAAAGGCACAAACCATTTTCTTAAAGATTTCATTGCTTTCGCGTATATAGACATCAAAGTCTTCTATTCCGCCGGATTGTGAAAGATCATTGCCGGCTGTATAAAAGTCGCCAACTCCAGTAAAGACCACAATAGTAATTGTGTCATCTTGACCAGCTTCTTGTAATACTCGTGCAATTTCCTGATAGGCTGTACGATTAACGCAATTTTTCTTTTTTGGATTATTAAATTTGATTACAACTATTTTGTCTTGTTTCTCAACGACGAGCTCTTTATAATTTTGATACATTTTAACCGACTTTTCAAATCAAATAATACATTCAGGGTATTTATAGGTTCTAATGACAAAGTCCAAGATTATTAATCTTAATAATGTATGTACCAAGAGTGATAAGGAGTGTATTATTTTTTTTTATGGGAAAATTGGAAATATCAGCTGAGAAGGTTTTTATTTATGGCTAATCAATACACCGAAAGAAGTTTTATGTCTTTTTTGATTTTGCATTAAAAATTTTGGGTTCATTTTTTTGGACAACCATATAATTATAGTTAAAATGATTTCATTCAGGTCAAATATATACAGTTTTTTTATATTATTTGTTGTCATTTTAAACTATTTTTGTTTAGAATACATTCTTCAATACCACAATAGGCCCTATGTGGCCTAAGTATGTCCATCCAACTCCTATAGATGGGTAGCCACCGCTGTAACACGCCCTCCCTAATGATAAATAACATCCCTGTTTCTGTGTTTGTTTACATTCCAATTCTTCCAATAAACTGTAATCAGCTGATTAGTAGTCGATTTGTTATTTCTTGTTGTGTTTCCTGTAGAATATTTATTAATTGTATTTAAATTTGTTTATATTTTGGTTTTATTAAGTTTTCTTGTTGTCAATTTAAATTTATTACTAATATTGTTAAAAAAGTGATCATAAAATGACCGAATTTTTAGCAGAAAACAATGCATGTGGACAAAATTTACTACGTATTGTTTCTATGGGTAATTCCATTATAGCGGAAATTTTACGCCTAAAGGATTATATTCCGGACATTTTCCGGTAAGTTTTATAAACTTTTATTAAGTTTTTACAACTTTACTTCATCAAATCCCTCCTATATAACAGTTTGGATACCAAAGTTGATCAACAGAAGTATGGCGAAGTTATAATGGATTTTAGTTACTTAAAAATTGCTGAAGCTCAAGACTTGAAAATTGAACAAAACCCAGAATTACAGGATTTGGATGATGAAATACGTGAAAATTATTTGGATTTATTAACACGCTTCTATTTAGCCTTTGAGAGCACTCATCAGTATGCATCAGATTTGCAGCAATTCATAGATGAGTTAAATCGTGGTTATTATATACAACAGACTTTAGAAACGGTACTACAAGACGAGGAAGGAAAACAATTAATGGTGAGTGTGGAATTTCTTAATCGCGGTTGCACTATCTTTGGCAGCAAGGCATATTTTTTTAAATATTAATAGAATTTTTTGGTGGATGGTATGGTGGATGATATGGTGCCTCCAGGTCGAAGTATTAACTTATAACTTTTTTTTTTGAAAATGCTTTAAAAAAAACTACTGAATATTTTCTCAAATTTCTTTTTTTATTTGAAAGTACAAACCCTCCGGTTAATAATGGAAAATAAATGATTATGCGTTTTCGCTTCGCTAAGTGGACCTGCGATCGACTTACAGAAGATGCCGATTTTGGCAAAAAAAAATCATCTTTTCAGAAGAAGCTAATTTTGATCTTGGCGGGTATGTAAACAAGCAAAATTGTCGCATTTGGGGCACAGAAAACCCGCACGCATACATTGAAAAGCCGACGCACCCAAAACGAGTCACTGTTTGGTGCGGATTTTGGTCCAGAGGCATAATTGGGCCACCTCGCAGCTGCGATTTGACATCGTTGGACTATTATTTGTGGGGTGCCGTCAAAGATAAGTGTTACACCGACAAGCCAGAGACAATTGACGCTTTAAAGGACAATATTCGTGAAGCCATTGGTGAAATACAGCTGCACACAATCGATAATGTTCTTAAAAATTGCACCGATCGTGTAGGCTACTGCATGGCCAGCCGTGGCAGCCATTTGAATGAAATTATTTTCCATTATTAACCGGAAGGATTGTACTTTCAAATAAAAAAAGAAATTTGAGAAAATATTCAGTAGTTTTTTTAATGCATTTTCAAAAAAAAAGTTATTTGGCGGACCCTTTATTACAGATCTGCAAACTTGCATACCTTATATTGATGTTGAAGATCCATAACCTTAATCTAATCATTTCATTAATTGTAAACTAAACAATTCAAACAAATTCTATTTTACTTTTCAGTGTGAATCTCTATATATTTTTGGAGTAATATTGCTCATTGTAGACTTTCATATACCTGGTATCATTCGAGAACGCCTTCTTATGTCTTATTATCGTTACAGCGGCTCTAAATCACATAGCGATAGCAATATTGATGATGTTTGTATGCTACTGCGTTCAACCGGCTATGAAGCTCACAAACCGATTATGAACAGCTCTGCAAAGTCTTCGAAAGATGGTGTGGCTAATTATCCCGAAACGTATTTTTCACGTTTTAAATTTGAACAGAATTTTATTGATATGGTTATTGGCCGTCTAAGATGTGATGATATATACAATCAACTAAGTATTTATCCTCATCCCGATCATCGTTCTACGGCCTTGTCAACACAAGCTGCCATGTTATATGTTTGTTTGTATTTTTCACCGAAAATTCTACACTCCCAAATTGCACAAATGAGAGAAATAGTTGATAAGTTTTTCTCCGATAACTGGATTATATCTATATATATGGGCATAACGGTAAATTTAATTGACGTCTGGGATCAATTCAAGGCAGCAAAGGCGGCCTTATTACCCGTTGTAGAAACCGATGCCATTAAGGGATTTTGTCTGTTGCACAAAGAAAAAATGGAAAAAATTTTAAAGCAATCCCAAGAGATTTTAAGAGATGGCGTTTTAACAGACTATTTTGTTTTACAAAATATTACAAAAATTATTAATTTAATACGCCAATGTAATGTTTCATTACGTTGGTATTTTACACATGCTTCGCCAACGATTTATGAGATTTCTAGAGGCCCAGCATCCCAGAAGATTGAACAAACTGTTAAATTGGTACGCACAGAGTTAGGCTATAGAGATAGTAATTTATTTGAGCTATTACTTAACTGTTCACAATTGGAATTAGTTGTTAAGGAAATATTACGCACTCTAATGCAGGAAAAATCACAACGGTGGTCAGATTTTAAGAAAGAAGCACTTGATCGTGTTAATGAGTTAAGCGAAGCATTTTCAGGTTCACGTCCATTATCGAAAATCGAAAGTAATCCTCAATTAAAATTATGGTTTGCCGAAATTTCACAAGAAATTTCCAAACTTAACTGTGAAAATGTTAATTTATCGGGACGTACTTTAATTCAACTCATACAAGCTTTGGAAGAGGTGCAGGAATTTCACAATCTACAATCCAATATGCAAGTGAAACAGTATTTAATGGAGACAAGAGAATACTTAACTAGAATGATGCAAATAATCAACGTTAAAGAAAATATACTTATAAATATCCAACTAATTAGTGATCTCAGCTATGCTTGGCATTTAATTGATCGAGATTTTACAACCATAATGCAAGAATCCATTAAGAAACAACCCAAATCGGTTATACGTTTAAGAGCTGCATTCCTAAAATTAGCCAGTGCTTTGGAAATTCCATTAATGCGCATAAATCAAGCTAAATCTGAAGATCTTATATCAGTTTCAAATTATTATAGTTCAGAGTTGGCCAACTACATGCGCAAAGTATTACAAATAATACCGGAGACTATGTTTAACCTTATGGCCAGAATAATTCAGTTACAAACGGATGTTTTGAAAGAAATACCCACACGTCTTGAAAAAGATAAACTTAAAGAGTATGCCCAGTTCGAAGATCGCTATACTGTAGCGAAACTTACACATTCAATTTCGGTTTTTACCGAAGGTATTCTAATGATGGAGAAAACATTGGTGGGCGTTATTGAATTGGATCCCAAGCAACTACTAGAAGATGGCATACGTAAAGAGCTAGTAAAGCATTTGGCTAATGCCCTAAATGTTGGCTTGATTTTTACACCAAATAATAGACAGAAAAGTGCCACTTCTGAGCTGGAAACAAAGTTAGCACAGCTGGCTAAAACTATGGATGGTTATCGTAGATCGTTTGAATACATACAAGATTATCTTAATGTCCATGGTCTAAAGATATTACAACAAGAACTGACCCGTGTTATTAATTATAATGTCGAGAAGGAATGTAATGCATTTCTACGAAACAAAGTTCAAGACTGGCAATCGCAATATCAGTCCTCCACCATACCGATACCAACATTTTCGCCTTTGCAAGGTGACTGTTCACATTCAAATAATTTCATAGGACGACTGGCTTATGAAATACTACAATGTACAGATCCTCAATATACAATTTACATAGATTTGAAAGCCGCCTGGTATGATAAAAAGCCACCCCATAAGGAAATATTGGATTCACGTTTCTTTTATAAAGTTCGCGAAGCTATAGGTCCAGCCGGTCTTGTCGGCTTAGATCGTTTGTACACATATATGTTTGCTGCCGATTTAAAAAAATACGTAGAGAAATTACAACGAAATATTGATAGCGATCAAATGTGGTCTACAGCTTTGGCCAATCTTACAAGTGAATTAGAATCGAAACAATTTACAATATTAAATGCTGCAAATCCTTTAAAATTCTATGCCACCTATCATCAACGCTGGCTGAAAGTATGGCCGACAATGGTGGAGTGGATTCTAGAGTTGGGCCATAAGCAAATTTTAAGACAGCAGTTGGCCTTTGAATTAAATCGCAGTAGTAAAGTGAATGCAAAAAATTTAGAATCCGCCTTAGAAACGTTTAACAGGTAAATTAATATGTATATTAAATTCTATAAGGTCTTTCACGTTTGAGTTTCTTTTTCAAATTTAAGATAAAAGCTTATCGTGATTTTTAATTTCATTTTTGTCATGGACATTAATATATGTATGAGTTAAGAGGGTCTATAATTTGTGAAATTACTTTTGTCGACAATTTCGAATCGGTTAGTTCTGATTTTTTACTCATCAATTTTAAGTTTTAAAAGCAAAATCGTAATCGAAATTGATACTAGCAACGCAGAAACATATTAACAATGTTTTTAAATATCTTTACTACAGTTTCTCGTGCTTTGTGGATAATTGTAAATTATACTAAATTGTATTGAAAAAGAAACTCGTGATTCAAGGACTCTGTAATAAAATTTTATTAAAAATTTTGGTTTTTCGTTTCTTATCGTTTTTCAGATCTCTTCTAAATGAATTAGAGAATCCGGAAACTCAAGAAAAATTCAAAGACAATAAAGTCTTAGTCGATCTTAAAGACTATTTAATGTACACAGGCTCCTATGATCCACTGGAACAAATATTTGTTCTTTGCAAAAATTCTCACAACGTCTCCTTGTTCTTTTTCCTGTTTGTTATTGCTCATATAACAAAATTACAATTTTCCACACAAATACAAAGTCTGATTGCAAAAACTAACAAAGATAAAATAGACGGTATACCATTAATAGTGGGTCTTGTCACCATTTTACAACAATATCACAAGGATGTAAAGTTAATGTTCATAACGTATCTTTGTCAATATGTTAAAATATTAGCCGAGTCGAATATAAGGTAAGTCATAGTAATTCTTTTGTTACTTCTTTTCATATTTATGCCTTAAAAAATCTTTTAAATTTGCCTACAGTGCAAAACATGAGTTATGTGTGGAAGCTATAACGACAATACATTTTTTGGAAATTTTTATACGTAAAACAAAACTACCACGTAATGTATTAACCGATCGTCTGCCCGTTTTATTACTAAATCAGTATGAGTATTTAGGTTTAAGTTTAAAGAGTTAATTCGTATGTATGTATATTTTATATATTTTTTCTTTGGTTTTTTTTTTGTTTATATATTTATTAAATATATCCAATAACTTTACCAACAAATGCATTACACAACAATGATGAAATATAGTACTTTCTACGTTAACAAAAACAAAAGAGAATAATAAGATCTTTAGACACTAAAAAAAAGAAAGAAAACTACCCCTACTTAAATGAGGTAGAATTTGTTGCTGTTATTATTTCAGTTCACAACAAAGTGTGTAAGTTGTTTATGTAATAACGGTGGGTGCATTGCGTCCAGTGAACTTGGGCAGTTGAGAAATTTCCAAAGCAATATCAATCAAAGGTTTCAGCATAACACTAGCTTGACCCAAGACATTATCCTTTTCATACGAATCGATATAAAGTCTGCGTAAATAAACATATAAAAACAAATCATTTTAATAATGAAATAAATGATTTAATAATTAAAATTTACCTTACGGTGGCACCAGAACTACCAGTACCGCTCAAACGCATTACAATACGGCTGCCATCTTCGAATACAATACGCAATCCTTGCTTGGTAGCTACAGACTTATCAACAGGATCAGTATAGGCAAAGTTGTCGGCTACTTTAACTTTGTATGTTTTGCCACCACTTGAAAATTCCTTACCAGCAAAGGAAGCATCAGTAATGGTCTTCTCCATGGTAGCCATCATTTGATTGCAGGGTTCCAATTCACACTCTTCATAGTCATAGCGTGTGAAATAGTTACGACCATAGATAGCCCAATGATTTTTCAAAATATCTTCAATACCTTTGCCAGTATGTTGCATAATTGACAGCCAGGCTAATACAGCCCAAATACCATCCTTTTCACGTATATGATTGGAACCAGTACCGAAACTTTCCTCACCACACAGACACAAACGTCCAGCGTCCATTAAATTACCGAAATATTTCCAACCAGTAGGAACTTCAAAGATTTCTTTTCCCAGTTTCTTTCCCACCAAATCTACAGCTGAAGCAGTAGGCATACTTCTAGCAAAACCTTGTATACCATTCTTTTGGAAATATGGTATACATTCTAAGTAATGGGCAATAACGGCCAATGAATCACTGGGTGTAACAAAGAATGCTTTGTGACCAATAATCATATTACGATCCTTAAAAAATAGAAATTTATTGGGGTAATCATTAAAAATCTGTTAAGAGGGAAACAAATCACAAAACTTACACCATCACCATCAAAAGCGGCACCAATATCATAATCACCATTGGCGACAGCATCAACCAAATCCTTAGCATAAGTTAGATTAGGATCAGGATGTAAACCACCGAAATCGGGCAAAGGTGTGGTGTGTACAACACAATCCTCTGAAGCACCCAAACAATTAAGGAAAATTTCACGTACATAGGAACCAGTGACACCATTCAATGAATCAATACGCATTTTCAACGGTTTACCCGAAGTTTTTCCGCTGACATAGTCACGTAATTTGGCAAAATCGAAGATTTCTTTCATATGATTAACGTAATTGGCAACGGAATCAATTACTTCTACCACAAATGGCTGGCTGTTGACAGTGAAATTATTGGTTCCCACCTTACTAATGTCAACTTGTAGTCCTTTAACGGTTTTGTAGGCTTTAATACCATTCGAAAGCTCATAGATTTTGTTAGTAAAGGCATCAGGAGCTGGACCACCGTTTTCGCAATTGAATTTAATACCAAAATCATTTTCAGGACCACCAGGATTGTGAGAAGCAGTTAGAACAATGCCACCTTAAAAATGTATATTAAAATATCGAATTTTATTATCAGTTTAATAAGGGCGTGCAATTTATTTCAATTTAAGAATTCTTTTAAAATTCTATTACAATTTCAATGAATACAGTTATGAAAACCTTTTCAACTATTTCCCTAGATTTTTCGAATTGTTTGCCTATCCAATTAAATTTTTCTTACAAAACTTAGTTGGTCATAATTAAGACACACACAGCCTTTTTCAGTTTATAGATAGTTCAACTATTTTTTTTAAATTTTGTTGAAAATCTCTTAGTTTTCATTACTATTTCACGTTTTTTATGCATTTGTTTTTATTTCCAAGCATTTTTAACGATTTTTTGTTTTACATTATTCCCATATCTTGTTGAAACTTGACTTTCAAAAGAACTTAATGTAAAGAAACTTTTATAAGTAACTAGCAGATTGTACCCGGCGTTGCGCGGGTTATGTAATTTGGATTAGTTTAAAAAATTAAAAAAAATTATTATTGGGTAATTTTTGCATTAAAAATAACAATAAATAAAAAACCGGTTTATCGGTTTCGAAACCGGTTTTGAAACCGGTTTTTTAAAAAATGCAATTTTTCCAATTATTCGGAAACCGGTTTAACAAACAACCCAGTTTTTTTTAATACTCTAAATATAAATGCACTCAATTTGCCCGTTTTTTGCCCCTTTCCCCCTTTTTGGACCCCTTTTGGTTCAACTTTAGAAACGGAACACCTCCAATAGCTATTTGGGAAACTTAACCAAGCTAAATCGTAAAAAAATACTTTAAAACAGATAAAATACAGCATTTATGCATAAAGTACTAATTTTTTCCCATTTTTTCTCCCTTTGTCCCATTTTTTTTTTCTTTGGGTCAAAATTTTGAAAAGATTTATTGCCTATAACCTGCACCGACAAAAGCTCGATCAATATCCCAAATTTCAAGAAAATCGGTCCAGGCGTGATTGGCTATGCACTCAATTTGCCCGTTTTTGGCCCCTTTCCCCCTTTTTGGACCCCTTTTGGTTCAACTTTAGAAACGGAGCACCTCCAATAGCTATTTGGGAAACTTAACCAAGCTAAATCGTAAAAAATTACCTATAAAACAGATAAAAAATACAGCATTTATGCATAAAAGTACTAATTTTTGCCCATTTTTTCTCCCTTTGTCCCATTTTTTCCCCTTTGGATCAATATTTTGAAAAGATTTATAGCTTATAACCTGCACCGACAAAAGCTCGATCTATATCCCAAATTTCAATAAAATCGGAAAGATTTATAATATATATTACAGAAAGATTTATAATATATATTAGAATTGTTATTCGGCATTGAGGGAGGTCTTTACATACATATGCACATACATTAAACAAGAATGATGCGTGAATTTTATCTATAGTTAGTTCAGTTTTTTTATGTTTTGAGAATGAGTATATGCAAAGTAATAAGATAGATATTAAACAATTTACACACGCAAGTACATACATATGTAAGTCTAACATTTTTTAACGAGAAAACTTCAATTTGATTCCCAGTAGTAAACGTTGAGTTTTCAAAACTTAGGTCAATATCAATGACATTGACCTTCATTTGTTATTTTTTGGAATAAACAAATTAACTGTTAACAAAATCAAAATGAATGCATGAATACCATGTTATAGCGAACTGATAGAATTGTAAACAAGTTTTTTTTTTTGTCTGCACTTTTCGATTGCACTGATAAGATTACTGTAGTTGTAAAGTAATGCTTAGAATTTTACTGATTGTACTTAAGCACTTACCTAAAGCCTTATTATGACGTATCAAACTGGAAACGGCTGGTGTGGAGAGAATACCATTTTGGCCCACCAAAAGTTTTGACACCTTAAATCATAATGAAATGTCATTGAACTACCTTTTAAAATTTAAATGAATAGAAAAATGATTACCCCATTGGCAGCACACATGCGTATAATAAGTTCGGCAGCTTCTTTGCAATAGAAACGACCATCGCCTCCTACAACCAAAGTAGAACCTTTAAGAGCTTCACCATTGGCATCCAAAATACATTGTACAAAATTTTCCGTATAATTGGGTTGAGTAAAAACTTTAACCTGTTTTGTTTTCAATACATGAAAGATAAATTTTGTTTATACAAAAACCATTCCTATGTTTGTAGGTAGGAGGGAGTAAATATGCTACAAACCTTTTTGCGTAATCCACTTGTACCAGGTTTTTGACCCTCGTACACAGTAGTAGCTACACTTTCCACGCTTAAGGACATTCTTCGTAAAGTTATAAGAAATTTAATCCCTTATAAAAAATCATTGAAAAAAGACAATTTAGAGCATGTAAATCCATTAAAAAACTTATTACGTACCTTTATATTAATGTACTACTTATAGAAGATATAAAATGTTCTGAAAAATTCTTTTCGCCTATTTTTTTTTTTATTGATAATCGTTCTTTCTATCTATTTACGCGATGTGTGCTGTCTCGACCCGCTAGTAAGCTGATGAGTTTGCTACTGTTAATATAAGTTTTTGCCATTTACCCCCATATCGTCGTCCCCCAGCTGTTCGTTATCATCTTCAATGTCGCCTAAAGGTCATATATGATGTACGGATGCTTGCTTTAATGTTTATTTTTCACTATTCAATTCCATTATGCCGGGATGCTTCTCGCTGGAGATAAGTTATGCCGGTTGTTTTTTTATTGTTTTCGAATTTTGTTTTGATTATTGTTTTTACGCATATCAACATATTTTTATAATTTTATGGGCGGTTATTTTGTTTAAAACAACAACAATTATTTGTTATTTTGAAACGAATGTTAAAATGTAAACAAAATAATATCAGCTGTTGTACAATGATGGCGTGGCCAGAGTATGTATAATTATTTTAAGGTTGTATTATTTGGTACTTTGCAGAAAAACTTGGTTGCCAGACGGAAAAAAAGTTTATCCGTTTATTCACCACGTCCATATCATAATTCGCATATTAATTTTATATGTTTTGTTTATATCTATAAATAAAAGCAGAACTTAAACCCGTCTATACAAAACCCCCTTTTTCGCCAATCCCACTTAAAAATGTACTTTTTTAGTATGGTGAATTTTGGGAAGTGTGATGAATTTATCATGTGATGTGAGTAATATTGAAATTCATCAAAGTGCCGTTGTACGAAATAGGTACTGAGTTGAAAGTGGTTAAAAGAATGCCATATTGTTAAAAAAAAAATTGAGTGGCAGCACTTGCTAACAAAACACAAATCGATCGCTTCCTGTTTATTTATAACCAAGTTTTAGTATTTTTTGGTTTTGTTTTAAAGTTTTATTAATTATGGAGAATAAGATGGTTTTATTAGTTGTGATTTACATCGAACGTTGCTTATTGAACGGCTACAGAGAAGATTGGACTAGTCAAAAGCGTTTATTAGTAGGTTGTGGTTGTTGTAACGCCTTAAATGCTCTTTGAGTTCGGCAATGCCACATTATAAAGAAGCGGGATATTTCTTAACGGCAATTGAGAAAAATTGTAAAAACATATTTTAAAATATTACCAGGTTAGTAAATGCTTGTCTTCTAAAACATTACATTTTATTCTATTTATTAGTATTAATTCATATAGTATAACAATTTTAAAAACATAACAATAGTCAAATTTTATATTTCAAATTATCTTTAAACTTTATTTAATTGCTTAAACCCCTCTTCCTGATGCTTTAAATATTCCTTGCGACAGTCCATATCATCAGCAGGACGATTATAAGGTAGCCAAACTGGCTCACCCACAAAATAGCGTTTGGCTTTAATGTAATTCTGTAATGAAACAGTAGAACAGTTTTAAAATCAATCTCAATCAATTATAAATCATACTTACGTTTCTGTCTAAAGTGAAACGATGATATATGCCAGCTGGTATAATAATTAAATCGCCTTTACTAACCGCTATACGAATCCAATTTTCTTCATTACTAATGATTTTTTGAAACAATTTTAAAGGTATATTGGCACAAAATAAATATTCAAGTGTGTTATTTATACTCACTCTCTAACATCAAAGTAACCAGAACCATCCAATACCAAACGAATCTCTTCATCTGTGTGCAAATGTTCAGTGAAAAATGATTTCAACTTATTTTCATAATCAACTAAACATTTCTCAGAACAAGTTATTTCGTCTTCATAGCTATAGTTACGCTTTTTTCGCAAATTTTGCAAGACGTTATCGTGTTGATAATCATCGGCATTAATCTAAATAAAAAAAGAATACAATAGTAATAATACAAAAGTAATAAATAATAAGTGTATTATTAATGCATTTTCTAATTCCCAGAGATATTTTTTTCTAATACTGCAAACCCTAATCTGTCACAATATACAATAATAACAATAACTTTTAAAGAGATCAGACGCAATCCTCTCTCTAAATCTGTAAAGTGATAATAAATAATAATTAAAATATTCAACTGGAACCTACCAGAAAATGTTCCACACCAGTTTTAGCGAACAATTCCTCCAAATTAATATACACCGGTGGATTACGATGGTGTTCCAATCGTTGATCGGTGGTTTCATTATCCATTAGCCAAGCTTTAACCATTTTATAGGAAATTTATTAAACAAAATTAAGACACAAATCACAACAGCACTTTCTGATGTTTGGACGTTTGTTCACTAACTAAATGATGGGATAGATGATAACCCACAGGTCAGTGTTGAAAAATTTAGTACTTTTGTATTTTTGTCAGTACTTTTTCATTTCAAAAATACCGCAGTACCACCACCAGCGTTGCCATTTGCCAAGTTTTCCCTTTTTTTCCAAGTTTTTTGAGATGCGAAAAAGTTTTCATTAAATTTGTTTTCTTTCTAACAAAACAAGTTTTTTCGACAAAATTAAATTAAAATTTTGTTCAATAAATTCAATAATAATAACACGAAATATTTACATTTTTAAATAAAATATTGTGTATTTTATTAGTCTCGGGCAAAAGAAGCAAGGGAGGAACCACCAAAACAGACTGCACCGGGCTCCGGTGTTTGCTTTAAAAATGTTGGTACTTTTGTAAAAAACAAGTTTTTTTTGGTAAAAAAAAGTTTTTTTTTTCCCAGAAATAAAAAGTTTTTTAAAAAAAAATCTGGCAACGCTGACCACCACCAAGCTTTCAGTACTATTTTCATAAAATTTGTGTTTTTTTGTTCGTTCAAAAAATAAATATAGATTTTAATAAATAATTCGCACATTCTTTTTCCGTTTCCGGGTTTATTAAGTAAGAATAAAAACCCCCGTTTGTTTAATTTACTATATATATGTAGTGGTGGGTCGGTCATCTCTATCTGTCTAAGAAGTAGTAGTTACAAGTTAAAGTAAGTAGCCTTATTTAGATAGACGCCCAACGGCCACTACTGGTTCAAACCCAGGTCAGACAAAACGAAAACAATCATAACTAACCAATATTAATAAATAAATAAATAATGAATAAATAATGTGTAGGTAGAAAAAAGTGGTGGTAGGTAAAAAAGGTAGTTTAGGTTGCTCACCAAAAAGAGGGCCCCGGTTCTCAACCCTAGGTTAGGACAAAACGAAAACAAAGACAAGATGGGAAGGAAAGAAGAGCAAAAAAAAATTAAATTTTTTTTGAAGTGTTTTTGTAGTTGTGGTGAGTTTTTACAAAATGTGGTGAATTTATCTGGTGTTGTGAATAAAATCGAAGTATGGTGAGCTTCTAGTGTGGTGAGTCTTCAAAAATGTGGTGAATTTATCCGGTGTGTTGAATATTATCGAAACTCACCAAAGTGCCGTTATTCGAAATGAGTACTGTATTACCATAAATACATACATATACTGTATATCTGACGGTGCGTGTCTAGAATAAGTAATTTTCACATCTGTTAGTGCAGGCATTCACCGATATGTCTGGTTACTGCATTAAAACAATGTTGCCTGCCATTGTGTCATTTATTTCAAATTCTAAAAAATTAAAATTAGAAAACTGCGATACAAAAAATAATTAAATTTAAATTATTTTGTAAATGAATGTTTGAATAATCTTCTTTCTTTTATGTTTTATTCCCAAAATGCTTTGCAAATTGGAAATTTTTTGTCGAAATATTTATATAATTTTTTGTGCTTTGTTCGATCTAACTTTTGTAAAAATTGGTATCGGATCTAAATATATCAGGAAAAATTATTAAAAAATTCTCATTAATTTTTTCAGAAGTTGGTTACAGATTTTTTGTTTCCTGGCAAAATTTCAATTTCAAAACATTTCAGTACTTTTTTATTTTACAATTTTATGGTTTGCGTTTTTCAACTATAAATGGGGTTAGGATAATAATGGTAAAGAAAGGCCTTTAGACTTGGTTAGCCAGGGGCTAAACTAACGTATGTTTATTACGCTTTTAGATTACGAATGAACCCGTTGCATCGACATTTTTGACTAAACCTTACGTTTCGAATCAACTGTTGTTTTTGTTTTGTATGGGAAACATTGTAAGAAGTTAGTTAGTTTTTCTATTCCATTCCGTACGTAAAGTATATATAAATATAATTTTATAAAACTACCTACCATTTGATGCAAAAAAGTACTCTTTCAGTATAGATCAGTACTATTTCAAAATTTCACTTTTGCAACACTGCCACAGGTTAGTTAACCACTCAACAACTCTTTTTTTTATTTATTCACTATTATTGTTGTTTATTTTTCGATAACTAAAATGATAAGTGCTTCAAAGAATGCCATATTATCGAAAAATCTGAGTGGCAACACTTGTTTTAATTCTGAGCATTGCCAACATAAAATTAATGGAGCAACTACTACTAACCTCTATTCCGTTTGAATTAAAAATAAACAAACCGAATGGTTTTTTATGTTTTTTTTTATTATTTTTAATAATTAATTCTTTTTATAAACTTAAGACTTAAAATTAAAAATATTTTGTGTTCATTAATGTTTTTTTTTAATCAATGTTTAGGATTTTACTTAAAGTTGTTGTAGTTCTATGTGTTTGTTGCTGTTAATACAAATCTCTTCATCTCATTCTTTGTTTATAACTCAGTTTTAATATTTTTTTGGTTTTGTTTTAAATTTTTATTAATTAATATATTGTTCTCAATAAATAATAAAATAAAAATTGATGTAACTTTTTTTTTTGGTGGTCAAATCATAATGTTCTCGTACATGATTCGCTTCTTTTTATTAGAGAGATGTTGGTTGTTATTGCCTAATTTGTGATGTGCCTTTTTTACTTCTAAATATCTCCACAAAGTGAGAGTTTTACATACATACATATATGTATGTAATAGTAGATGATGATAAATGAGACACAAAATATTTAAATTAAGGAAAAAAAACGAAAATGATAAACTTGTGAAATTCAAAAGGAAAAATGCCAAGAAACGCACAACACTTCTTTCTTCTTCTTCGTTCATTAACTATTAGACAAGTTGATAAGAATACAAAAAAAATACATGGAGAACACTATGGGATTGTTGGTTGTGATTTCCACCGAACGTTGGTTATCTAGCGGCTACGGAGATGGATGGCCTAGCCGAAAGCTCTAATATTAGGGGGTTGTTGTTGTTGTAGGTGTAACACCTTACATGCTCCTTTCGATCTTGATGAGTTCGGCAATACCATCGTACATTTCCTTGACGGCTTGGAATTCGGTAAGACCCATGCGGCGCTTGTTGGAGATATCGTAGATACCACCTTCGGCTTCGGTGTGTTCACCACGGGTACCACGGACTTGCAAGTTGTATTTGGCGGCAACTTCTTCCAATTTAGCCTTGTTGGCGGCCAATTTGGGGACCTTAATGTGCACGGAGGCACGGATGGTGGTGCCCAAGTTGGTGGGGCAGAAGGTCAAGAAGCCCAAACGGTCATCGTGGCTGAAGGGAACGCGCTTTTCAATTTCATTGACGGCGGTTACCAAACGACGGTATACTTCACCCAAATCACCACCCATTTGCATGGAAATGATACGTAAGTGATCTTCTTCATTGCACCAGACCAAGAAGGTCTTGTTGTCGTTGTGGTAGATACCACGGCCAGAGGGCCAGTAGCGGCAGGCGTTGGCGGCTTGCAAGAAGCGATCACCCTCCTTGAACAAGAAATGATCATCGATCAATTGTTGTTGAACGGATTTCTCCATACCGGTCAAGGGGTAGAATTTACCCTTCAATTCACCTTCCAAACCGGACAAGGTGGTGGAGACCTTTTGTTCCATTTCTTTGTATTGGGCTTCGGTCAAGCAGGGGTTGAAGGGATAACCTTGCATGGAGCGACCGCAACGGACACGGGTGGAGATAACGAATTCATTGTTGGGGTCCAAGTTGGTGAAGACAGAGACATCACCGAAATCTCTTTGGGGGTGCTTGTCGGTCTTCTTGAAACCACCATGGTAATCTTCAATGATGGGATCGAAAAGATCAGCGAATACTGTGTAGGCTTCAGCATCGGGAGCATAGATACCGACACCGGAATCGTGGTTTTCCAAACCGGATTGGATGCAATCCAACAAAGTGGAGCCGAAGGTTGGGGTCTTCTTGTTCTTTAGATTATCGAAGACTTCCTTGGTCAAGTACTTCTTCAACAAAGACTTGGAGTCGGAGGCAGCCAATTTGGCAAAACCTTCTTCCAATTTAGCGAGAACAGCAGCATCAACCATGGTGTCTTGTTTACTAAAAAAAAATAGAAAAATGACATCAAATTAGTAAAATTTCAAAAAAGAAAAGTTTATTGTATAAAATAATGGCAAGAATATTTAATTAAGGGCTTACATAAATTTTTCACACCAAGACTTAAGTGAAAACTTATTTAAATGCAAAAATTCTTTTCTAATTCCGCGAGACGGTGATAACAATTGTGTTAATTGACAAAATCTTGTTAATAAACGCATTTTGAAAATTTTCTATAAACTAAGAATTTTGAAATATAATATGTAAATGAAAATTAACCCCTTCAAACACAACACGGGGTGATTTGAGTTTACAAAATATTCGAAATTTGAAAAGTTATTAGAAAAAATAAAACGACGTCTAGTTATAGAATAAAAATTCGAAAAAGAAAAATATTTTAATTATAGAAATAATAATGGATAACGGTTTCCTTGTTGGGGTTGTCAGGGAGTGAGTGGAGGGGTAGAGTATAAGAACATTTTGTTTTTGTACTAATGCCCTGTAGATTAGGCGTTGTCCATGTAAAATATATTCCCGCTAAAAATTTTTCTTTTGTTAAGCATATGACGACTGACTACTGATTGAAATAGTTTCGTATTCTTAGAAAATCCTTGTGATTAAATTATTTTTGCCACAAGTTCAGGGTTGTTTTTCCCATTTCCTTTTTTTTTTTGTTTTTGGCGATAAAAATCTTTGCTAATTCTGTTTGTTTTACTCAATAAAACTCTATTGTTTTAAATTAAGCGCTGACAAAAAAGTAAAAATTTTTTTTGTCATATTTTGCCTAGCATTAGGAAAATATTTTCCAAAATTCGTTCATATAGTAAATGAATGTATATGTTGCGGTGGTGCTACTTGCAAGGATAAACATTGTTAGAAGAGTATGGAGAGTGAAAAACATCCCTGAAAAATAGAAGAGTCTCAGCGGCACGTGACATGCGCATTTTAAAGGAGTGCCGCATAGTTGTGTCCTTTTTTTTTCTTTTGGCTTTTCATACATTATTATATACATAAATATATAGCTGTGAAAATAGTATATAGTACAAAATTATGTATATGGTATGTATGTATGTACATACAGGCGTATATTGGCGGTATACATATGTATGTAACATGTATATAAGCGGCGTGTATAAAAAAACATTTAAAATACCGGCATGGGTATCAATTGAGTCCACTTGGCATTCTTTTCAGCTAGGGGTGGTGGAGGGAGGTTGGCTTTTTATTATCCTCAACAACCGCGACTGTTGCTTTCCACTATATACGTATGTACGTACGATGATTATAGTGTTTAGAGAGGGTACGGCGGGCGTATGACTCTTTATGCATTTTTAGCATGCGAACACTGCAAGTTGGTGGTTTTATATATGTATGTACATATTATATCTGTATATAGCATATACATATCTATGGATGTATGTACATATGTACATACATGGTAAATCATGCATGCATGCATGCTTAAGCTTGTTTCTTGTTTCATCATGTTTTCTTTTTCGCTTGTCATTTATTGTAATATTTTTTGACCAGAAATATTCTCCCCTCTATTTATCGTGACTGTAACTAAATTGTCTGCTTGTATGTATGATGACGTCAGCTTTTTTGCATTTCTTGTTTCCTTTCGAACAGAAATGTGACTTGACCTAGGTGTATAGATCATTCACCATGTCGTATAGCAGTGAGTGAGTGAGTGGGTGGGTGGCTGGCTAAGAAAGTTTGTCATCAATTTAGGGTGTATATTCTTTTATTGGTAATAAGATAAGACTAGACAACAATTAAGATAAGTAGCAAGCAGTAACTACACTATATATACCAATAAAAAATGAATATTTCATATAATATTGTATGCATGTATATAATGTTCTTTAAAGGAAAGGGAGAAACCTAGTTTGAGTCACTAATTTTATATTATAATACTACTTTAGCTGTGCTCTCGCGTAATAAACAGTCATAAAATAAAGTTTAATTGGAGAAGCTATTATCAGTTATAATAAAATGAGGCCTTCTAAAGTATTTCTTTCCTTAAAGACAGTCTTGTTATATTCTTTGTATTAAACATCATCGTCGTCAACGTCAACATCATTATCATAAATGTTGATTATGAATGCTGACGATGATTATTATATGACTGACAATAGCTAAATAAGATTACATTAAATAGAGTACATACATATATGATATATGCATGTATTCCTGAAATAAAACCGGCATACAGTACTTAAACAAATTAAGTGGCCTTTTAATAAAAAAAAAAAAAAATAACATTAAATAGACAGGCATATGCATTAAGTTTAATAAATTTTTATAGAATATATACTCAAGATAAAGAAAAAAATCAAAATAATAAGTTGTATGGCTGGCATATTTTTATTAAAATTTCTCAATGGATCTTGCATATCCGGTACTTTTGCTTATAATGTTGGCTGGTATATGTATATGGTATATTCAATTAGAAAGTGGTTTAAATAAATACTTATCCTAATTCAAGAATTACAAATTTATTATTTATTAACTCAGAAATTCAATTGCAATAAATTGCAAATTGCAATTTAAAACAATTTGAGAGAAATTATTAGGAGATTGTAATTTGAATATGAATACTAATTGGTTTGAACACAGTTTCACGTATGCTAATATATTTAATTTAAAATTAAAATGTTTGGAATATTTTACAGACATTGTTGAACTCTGTTCAACATATTGTTTTTTTTGTATCATAAATTGTGAATTATTCTTTTTTTTTTCTCTTTTGTATCAATTTATCATTTTTTCTCAATCTTATAATTATACTTATACTTAATCTCTTATAAGAAGGCAATAAATCTTAAGTCTCATAAAATCTCTCAGCCTTCTTATTATTTTTCGCTCGTCAACTCATTCTTTGCTAGACCCTAGAAGTTTAGTTGACTTCTAGAGCCTACAGACATTATGATAAAATTTTTTCCAATTACATGTCAAATATTTATAAAGAAAAATAATTCATTATTTTGCAGGTTAGTACTTTAAATTAAAATTTGCCTTCAATAAAACTTTTTTAAACAGCTTCTTTGCCAAATAATTTATTTTCTCATAAAGATTTTATGACTCTGATTTTAATAACAGAGTAAAAGAGATTAATAAATTTCTTTTGCTATGTAAATTAAATTTTTGAAACGAATTAATAAGTTATGAGCCTTTACACCATTGTAATATGAAAATCTATTGAAAAATATATAATTTGATAACAGCTTTCAAATTCTTTAATAATAAAATCCGTTTGTTCTAAAGGAATTATAACATTTGGAAAGATTTTTCAATGAAAAATAACTTTTGATGAACTCATAAGCAATAATGTTGCTTGTATATAAAACCAGCCTTTTATAACAACCATAATAAACATGAAAATGTTTGACTCACAGTCAGTCCTGATTTTAATTAAATACCTTTATATTAGGCGTGGTATTAATGATTTTAAATTTCTACAATTTTAGTTAAAATTCATCGTTTCAAAATAGAAATGAAACTGGGCACGGTATATCATTTTTAAATTTGTTTTAAAAAACTTTCATTTTTCGATTGGATAAAAAGGAAAATGCTGGAATAAAGTTTCTTTCATTTGATTCCTCATACTGCTTTGTTTTTTTCATAAAAATTAAAAAAAGGAAATTAAATAAAAATTTTACTATTTAAAGTAGAATTTGTGAAATGATACATCACAGTAGTAAACAGACCAAGTAGAAGGAGGTTTTTTTTTTTAATAATTGAAAACAAAAATACACACCCTTCTGCATTAGTGGTAGCATCACCATTTGCTTCAGTAGTGGTGGCGGCTGATGCTTTGTCACCATCAGCGGTGTTTTCAGTAGCATTAGCGTTGTTAGCATCACCATCAACCACTTTGTCCTTTTTATCCTTGGATGCGCAACCGCCCATTTTAAATGAGTTTTTTTTTTTTTATGTGTTTGTGTGTGTGTGTGTAAGTGAGTTAGTGTAAGATTTATAAGATATAAGAGGTAAAAAGTTTAAAGATTTAGATTTATATGATGATTTTGTTTCGTTTTTATTTTTATATTTTTTTTTATTTTTATAAAAATTTGGCGATTTTGGTCACAAACGTTGCAGTTTTTTAATTTTTCGATTTTTATTTTATTAATAAAAAATATATAGTTTTCCTAAAAAAAGTTTTTGTTTCTGTTTCCGTTTATCTTTATAATTCGTATTTATTTGTATGGTTTTCTTGTGTCTTCTACTTTTAAGCTTAAATTATTTAGCAGGTAAAAAAATTAAATCACACTTTTCTTTTGATGTATAAAAAGGATTTTCGATCCTTTTAATTAATATTACATATATATTATGTAGGTATGTATGGTATGTATTATTATTATTAGCGGAATGTTTTTTTTCTTTCAACTAGATTGCTTGAGTTTTAAAAATGAATATGCTTTCTTTATTATTATTTTATGTTGTATTGTTTTTTTTTATTTAATAGGGCGCTGTCTTGAAAAAATGTGCGTTATTTTGACTTTTGGTTGAGAGAAAGAGGGGTTTTTTTTCTTGAAAAAGTGGTGGGTTGTATGAAATTGTTTTTTTTTATCTTCTTTATCTACTCTAAGTTTAATGTAAAAAAAGTTTGATGTAAAAATCTATTAAATTTTTATTTTCTTGTTTCTATGTAATGATTCGTTGGTTTTCTTTATAAGGACGTTATAATTCTTAAAGATTTTTCGTTTTTCTTTTATGAAAAAAAAAGAAAATTGACAATTGGTTTTTTATCTCGTTTATTATTTTTCACTTTAATTTCCTCCTTAATTCTGCTTTAATAATGTTTAATAAGTTTTTCTTTAATTACTCTTTGATTTTTGATTTGTGCAACTGCTGTTTTGATTTTTAATTGTAAATTTTCATTTATCGTTTAATAAATTTGTGCGTTGGGTTTTTTTTTATTTTCTATGATTTTTGTTTTTAATTAAAGTAATTTAATTTTTTCCTTTTGTTTAATTTAATTTTATTAGAAAATTTCAAAATAATTTTTCCTTTGCTTGCTTTGCCGCGCCCAAAAGTATACTATATATACTATGCAAAAAAACTTTTTTTTTTCTGATAATTTTCCTTCCTTGGGGTTTGTGTTGTGTTTCAGTTTTCAGAACAGAACTTCTTTTATAATTTTTTTTTTTTTAGCAAGCGCGCGCTATACCGACAACAAACGAACACACTCGGAAATTTATAAGGAACTAAACGTCCAAATCCTGTCGATTGTAGTGTTAAGCTGTTAAAGTCTGGTTGGAAATTAAATTTTATACTTATATACATATAAAACTACGCTCAGACCTTATATAGATAGGGTGGTGGTGTGGTAATGTATGTTTACTTATACTATATACATACATACACACACTCACAGAGTGTATGCATATATGTGTGTGTAACGTTGCCAACAGCCGGCACGCTTCTAGCGCAAGTGTATTTTGTTTAATACTCAAAATTTCATACACTATGCAACACACATGCACGATGTTCTACACCACAATGTACACATACACACACATATACACTAGTATGCATTGAAGTACATACATAGAACTGAAACAGCGAAGTAAAAATGCCTTCTATTCACTAGGCCTTTTATGAATATTAATTTTGTATGTGTGATTGGTTTGCTAAAGATTTTTAGACATTATTTTGTTTTTTGTAGGCAGGCTTCTTTCTAACTCTAGTGTAGAAAATTCTATTCTTTTAGGAAATTTATTAGAAAATTTGACAGGTGACAGGTGAAAAGAGTTCAATGTACTAAAACTAAGCATTACTCCTTAGACATGAAAATAAAGTCTGAGGCCTTCGTTAAGGCCATTTAAATATAAATGTCTGTCTTGCTTTTAAATAAATTTCTCAATTTTTGTGATTGTCTATAATTGTTTACATCTGTATGTGTATCTTTCTCTCTCTCTCTCTCTCTCTGTTTCTCTTGCGGTGAACATGTAGTATGATTATAATGCTCAGCTTTAACATTTTATTAAAAATGTAGTAAAGAGAGAGGCTGAGTAAAAATTTAAAAACAGGGATGTTGTTGAAACAGGAGACTGAATAATTTTTCTCTCTCATATTTTCCTATTATAACAGCAGAGGGGTTGTTAAAATTTTAATAATTTCCGTTTTTCTTGTAAATTTTATTTAACAATTTAAATATATTGTAACACAATAAACAATTCGTTTTTTTTTTGTTAAATTATTTACTAAAGCTGCTGGCTTATTGTTATAAATATAATTGAAACTACCAGCATATTTTTAGAATTCTCCCACCGTAAAAAATTTAGTTTTAATTAATTGATAATACTCCAGAGAAAGATGACAAAGTTTTCCGAGAGGTAATGGTATTTTTATACTCTTGCGATTTGTAACAATTAGAAATTATCTGTACTTTCACATAGAGTACATATGTGCATGGCAGCCCTGTTAATGAATGTAGGTAGAGTTACTAATTTGAGCAACTTTTTCTTTATAATTTAATTTAAAATATGAAAAACATAATATGCCAGCATAGTGTATGTAAAGCCAGTTTTAATGACTTCTCTTTCTATTTGGAAACTATTTACTGCCTTTGAATGTGCACAGACAGTATGAAATTCGTTATAAAGATTTAAATTTTTATGAACAATTTATAAAAACTTTAATCTTTAATTATACCCCTTGATAATCTACATTTCCTGTCTTTTAAATATTTTTTACTGTCTTAACACAAACGTGCTTTTGTTTTGATTGTTATCGCCAAACTAATTGTTTGATTGAATTTCATCATATTTGTGTTCACCACATGTGCTTAAATTTAGTGAAACTGCAATTAAAAGTTGATTTATCGAAACATTCGCTATACAAAATATTTTCAATAAGGATGCATGTGGTATCAATGCTGAAACACTCATTTGTAATGTTCAATGGTGAACTTAAACGGGCTTATCGTTTGTCATTTGTTGTTGTGTTTATTGATGTTATTGTGTCCTTAAGAACAAGCCAATGAACTTAACAATTCACACAATAAATTTTGAAATTTATGTGACATGTAAAAAGCATTCAAGAACTCAATACTACCGTTGACCCAAAATTCCTTGTAATATGTATTTTAGTCTTGGAAAAGGGAAAAGAATTTCAGAATTCGCAAATTATAGCTTAGGGTGACAAATTGTGGGTATGTTTTTAGGGTTGTTTATTATTGTAAAATTCAAAAGAAAATGCTAAAGGCACTGTAATGTTATTATAACAATCTTTTTTTGAAAATAAGGCTTTGTTTTAGCTTCAAATATGTTAAACTCCCAAGTCTCTTAAGCGTTTTTGTCAACAGACCTATTTGAAAGCATTTAATGTTAAGTTTTTGCTATAGTATTGTAAAAAATCTAAAACTTTTCTTTGGCAACTACTAAAGAAATGTAATAAACTAACAAGGTTCTCATATAGCTTTATGCATGATATATGATAATTACATTTCAATCCCTATTAATGAATCTCTTTTTTTTTTCGAACAAAATCCTTATAACATCAAATTTTTATTACTGCCATAAATTCCTAGCTATTTTTAAAGTCTATTTAAAGGCTGCTAATATACAATAATTTCATAAGATGAAACAAGGCGTTGGTGTGTTAACCAAAATGCTTTAGGTTAATAATATTTTACTCGTAATAAGGGATTTTGTGTGGTGAAAAAGCGAATCTCTTGTGTAAAGGATAATAATATTTACTCTCTACGCACGTGAGCATATGGCTGGTTAGTTAGTAAAACTAAAATCTTATTATGTTTTCTCTTGCTCAATATTTGTTGCCTACTACTACCCACACTCCTCTCACAACAAAATTATTGAGTGTAAATATTTTTCGTATGTATGTATGTATGTATAAATATTTGCTGGTATTGCTTACAAGCAAAATAAAAGAAAAAGGAAAAAAAAACCATTGCCCAGGTGCCTGTATTTATTATTGAGTTATAACGATACTAAAAAATCACGCTCCTTGACACCAAACAACTTATTTTGCAAGCCACAATCCTTTGCTCTCTCTCTTTCTCTCTCTGTTCTGTACTTTAAACTGTTTTCATTGCTCCTTATGCCTCTCACTGGTTTTTATAGATTTATAATATGTATGTATGTATGTAGACATGTGCTTAAGAAATTTATTGAATGACTGTTGGCGGCACAATATTAAAAAAAGCAGTGGTTCTATGGCATGTATGTACGTATGTATGTACGTATAATGTAAGTCAAGTGTTTTATTTTGTTCTGTGATTTTTTTTTCCACATACAGGATATAGATTGTTCAACACCTAAAGGCCTGTTTCTTTATGCCTTTGTTAAATTTTGTTCCTTTTTCTTTTACAAGTGTGTTTTACACTCCCAATATTTTCAACTTTTCTCTCTCAATGGAAAAACCCACAAACACATCATAATTTTTGTTTGCCTTACGTACTATTTGTATGAGAAATGAATGACTGTTTATTCAACAGTTTCCTTTGTAAAAAAGGGGTTTTTGATTTGTATTCTTTTCTTTTCTTTGTTTTTTTTTTTTAGAAATTTCTTTTTAAGCTGTAAATAAACATGTATAGCTAAAGCAAAACCACATGTTTAAATCATTAATTCAATGTCTGACATATAAAAACGCTTCCGAAAAAAGTCAAGAGTATTATGTGTGAGAAACATTACATACATACGAGTAGATATGTTTGTCAACACTTGAAAATGTTTAGAACTCAAGTGGCTGTCAAAAATTAAGCAAAATGCTATTGGATTGCATTTAAATTTTCAATCTCTCTAGGCACTGAGTCTAGTTTAAAACTTATTTTCATAAGTATTTCAATTGTATTGAAGTACTCCATTGCAATTTCTCTTTAATTGAAAGAATTATGTTTATAATTTATTAAATTTCAATTTAACTACAGCTTAAGCAGAGTACATAGTTATAAAATTCTAACTTTTTGAGTCCAAAAAAAGTTTCAAACTTAATTCAAAATTTTTATCAATTCATTCCTTTACAGCTCTATTAAAATGAGTCACAAATGGTAAACAATACAAAACAGAAAGGAAATCTTCCATTTATACAGGGTAAGTAAATTTTTTTTTATTAAACTACAATAGAACATATTTAAAGCAACATATGTATAAATATGGTAGCCTTAAATGTTTAATTAGAAAAAAAAATAACATTAACCAGCATCTTTCTTTAAAATAACAAATTTCCAATTGTCATACTATTCCTTAGAGAGGGTGTAAAATACAAGATACACTCAAAAAATCTGTTTAGTTAATTTAAATATTTATGGTATACAGTAGAGCATCATAATAAATATCTTTTACTTTCTTTTGTTAATTTCTATTGAATACTTTAGAAACTGATAATTAATTTAAAGCATGTTTTTTTTCTCTTTTCTTCTAACAAATCATAGGAAATTTTATTTTATATATTTTTTTTTTGTTTATTTGAAAACTAGAGCGTAAAGAAAACCTAAAGACAAAAACGCATATATGTATGGATGTATGTATGTACATATGTATACGATATATTGTTAAATGAAATAAATAAAAATGAAATTAAAAAAAAAAAAAATTATATGAACAAATACGTTTAAATATGAAATATAAAGAAACAGTTGAAAAAATTAAATGGAAAAACAAAAAATGTTTTCAAAACACTTATAAAAAGCTTTTATAATTTAATTTTTAATTGTATTTAAAATAATAATAAATTAAATTAAGACGACTCTCAAAGAGATAAAAAAATGCCATTCTTATAAAACAGTTGTTAAGATTTAAAAAAAATAAAGTTATCGTTTAAGGTGGTAGGTAGTTAGTTTAGCAAACAAAATGTTATTTTTAAAGCAAAATTCTTTGATTTAAATTTACTTTAGAATTTCTTTGAAATTTAAATTGTATAAAAGACATCTGGGAATTATGAGTGTATAAATAAATATTTATAATACATACATACATACATATGTACATATGTTTGTCTGTGCTAACCTTCCCTATCATTAATTTAAAATACTATCTCTTACTATTTTAAAATAAATTTTTTTTTTGCCTGCATCTTATCTATTTTGTTTATAAATCACTTTGGCTATTACACTCACTATATCATATCGTGTGCAAAACCTATTTTTTTAATGCAATTAACCAAATTTGTTATTATTTGGCTAATGATATTTGTTTGAAAAATATAAAGTTTGATTTACTGATTGACATTTTCCAAAAACTTTTTACAAGGTTACCTGGTAACATGGAAACTTAAATTTAAGTACAACGTTTAAGTACATTTTATATAGAAATGTCTTGCAACTATAAATAATATTATGGCCTATTTTATAAAGTTTAAACAAAAACAATTTTATGATTTATGTAGATAAGAACCTATAGCATATACATATATATATATAGAGAGAGAAAAATTCCCAAGCAAAGTAGTTAATCAATCAATTAATAGATAATCTAAAACAGTTTCAAGTACTGTGTTTTAGTTTAAAACATTACCTATATTCTACTATATTTTATTATATAAACTAGTTAAACGTGTTTAATTACTAAAAAACAAAGTACTTGTGTCTGTACACATATAAAATAATTAGATTTTTATTAATTTAATGATTACAATTAGCAATGAAGATAGTGAAAATAGCTAATTTGTTGAAAATAACAGCAGTTTGAGGGTTTTCTTTTTAAATACTTTGGAATTGGCAACCCTTTTTTCAAACTATTGCGTGAATTTTAGTCATCATTTACGACGTGCTATTAATTATTTACAACAATTTTGTATTGTACGTAATTATAAAATCGATTTTTAAATTATTAAAAAAAAAAAAAAAACAGAAAAAGTTTTATAACCCCATTTTTGATTACTAATAAAAGGAGGTCTATAAAAAAGGAATTTATAACAGTATATGTACAGTGGACGTCCAGTAGTACGAACGCTCTTTATTACGAATTTCCAATAATACGAATGGCAAAATTTTTGCATTGACTACTCTATAGTACGAATAGATGGGCATTTTTTCTATTCGATAGTACGAATGGTGGTTTGTTATAAGAATTTTTGTTTTATTTACGTATGAATGAAGTTTTTATTATGTTTTTACTACATTCTTTCGCGGTCATCCATGACAAAAAAAGACAATTGCTTTGCAAGATAAATTAAAAATTATAGCAGACCACGAAAATGAAACATCGTTGTTTGAAATTTCAAATAAATATGGATTATCCAAATCCACTATATGTACAATCTGGTGGATAATTCCATGAGTTTGTTAAAAAATCGGTATAGACTTACAAGTGGTGAATTTAAAAAAATGAAGGATGCACTTTACGTCTGGTTTTTAGCACAAATATCACAGTCGGTGGAGAACAATTAAAATGCAAAGCTGTGGAGCTGCACAAAAAATTCTACAATGGTCAGTTTTGTGCCAGAGATGGTTGGCTAACAAAATTTAAAAAAGTGTTATGGTATACGATTGTTAAAACAGTCTGGTGAGAGAGAAATTAATTTCTTCTTTTATGTGAATTATTTGAATTGGAACATAAAAATGCGTTGTTCAACAATACGAATTTTTCGGTACTACGGAAGGGCCTGAACAATATATAATTCGTACTAGCGAACGTCCACTGTATATTAATAAAAAAAAAAAAACTATAAAAATTTGCTTTAAAACGATTAATTGTTGAACATGATTTACATGTTGCACAAATTGTTAAATCAATTGAAATTCTTTTTTTTTTTCAAGAAATCTTTTTTTTGTTAATGGTTCAATAACAATATCTCCTCCATAAGTTCAAAAAAAAAAAAATTTAAAAACATTTCTAAAAGCGTTTTTTGTTTTTAAATAACACACATTTTTTTTCCTAAAACAACACAACAACTTTCACTTTTTATATTTCAATTTGTTTTAATTTTTTAATCAGTATTTATTTTTTTTACAATTCATTGATTTTTCAAATTTAAAATATCACCACTACTGGCTTTTTTTTTGTTGTTTCATATGCATTTAATTTCTTTTTAAATTCTCCGTTTTTTAATATTAATACAACATTTCAATATTCAAAATCAAAAGTTGTGTCTGCGTGTTAAACGTTTTAAACTTTGAATATTTTTTTTTTAAATTTTATTTTTATTTCGTTTTTTTTTTTTTTTTTGGAAAAATAAAAACAGAATTGCAACACGCGAACCGTTAATGCCAACTTATGATATTCGATTAACAATTAAACATACGTTAACCGTAGCCTAAACACCAGTCAACCATCTAACGCCAACCAAAACGTCAGACAAGCAGTAGAGCCTACAACTACACTCCATAAACAAACACTACTACTCCTCCTCTCTTACTCTTATTATTCTCTTTTTGTTTTGTTTTTTGTTTTGTTTTTAAAATAATAATAATGATAATAATAACAAAATGCTCTATTTTCTGTCATAGTCTACTAAAAACAACAACAAATAAAACAAACTCAATTGTTTATCGAAGTTAGCAAATCTCTTTGGAAATTTGAAATCTTAACGTAATTATACACAGACAGACATAAAGATTAGAAGAATTTTTTCTTTAAACTTCCTTTTTTTAACAAGCAAATGTTTATTGTTATTGTTATTATTATTTTTTTTTTTCTTTAAGTTTTATAAACAATTATAAGTTCTCCGATTATTTTAAAATGTTTATCTCAGTGAAATAAAATGAAATTTAAGATATAAAAACAAAAATTGCAAAATATAATGTACATACATACATACAGATATTGTATATTTTTCTTTTAAATTATTATAAAGCTTAATGGGTTGAAAACCACTTCTTAGATTATTTTCACGTGATTTTTATTAAATTAGTAACAGCAACTATCAAATTTGATTGACATTATCTGTATACAAGTCATAGCTCGATATAACGATGATAGTTTACTTCCCCTTAGACCAATTTGTTTGCAACAGAACCCTTTAGAGTTTCATACTGAGAACATAGTTAAGTTTCGGAAATTTTGCCGAATTATTTGAATAACACGTTTGCCTGCCAGACTGAACTGAAAATATGAATCTAGTAGATTATAGTTCCGCTAATACTGTTTCACTACATTTAATCTTTAACGATTAATTTTACAAAAATCTTTCAAAATACATATGTATGTATATATATTTTAACAGCTTTTAATTAATTGTTAAATAAATATTGTATGCGTTTAATATTTCTTTTTAAATTTTTTGTTTTGTAACAACCTGTTTACAAATTTGGGTTCTTTGACTTTTTATAGTCTCTTGATTTACTGACAATTGAATACTGAATAATTGAAATTGGTAAAACCACCACTACAATAAGTGTTATTGTTAATTAAAAATTCCAGTTACACATTTTCAATACAATGACCCACAATTTATGCAACTTGTTTTTGCATAAAGCCTTGGCTGTTTTTTTTTTTTTTTTGTAATATTATATAACAGAATTTAAAGTCACCACAAATCCATGTTAAAATGATAGGAAAAACATTAATTTGAAGTTTTGTTTGCAATTTGTTAATATTATTTGGCTCTGTTTTAAACAGGTGGCATGGCATGGACTAAATAAAATTGAAAGTAGTTGAAAATTATTATAAATATTATTTGTATAGATATACATACAAGTATGTATATACATATGTATATAAACCATTGGTAAATAAATAAAACGAAATATTAAAACCAATCAAAGTAGAGTCTGAGTACCAATTATAATTTTGCTGGTAGTAATTTGGCTTTTTCCTATTTCTAATGCTAAACAAACTTAAGCCAGTTTATAATTTGATTAATATAGACAATAATTGCTTGTATGTATTTAATACTATAAAATGCAATTGTATATATAAAGTTTATTTTATTGTTTAAGTTTATGGCCAATATTTAGACACACTTAGTTAAAGGGTATTTCCTTCTTATGAATTTTCTTTAATATTTAGATTCATATTGTACTTTCTTTACTGGTTAAGTTGCAAATTTGTCTTTTACTCGCGGTTATTTATAACACAAGACACTTAAAATTTTAATTGGCTTGTGTAACTGCTGGTTGCTATGGCCTGTTACTGGTATTTTCTGTCGGTTATTGGCGTATGTATTTGTTTTTATTTATTCTCCAATTTAATGTTTAATATGCATATAAATATTTAATATGTGAATTAGGTTTGTTTGGAATCTTTTTTAGTATTTAAAAATTAAAAGAAATTATTGCAGTAAAGTTTTTTAAGCGGAAATCTAATTTGCTCAGACACAATTATAGAATAATTGAAAATAATCGATAAATAAAAAAAAAAAAAAAAAAAGAAAAAGTAAGAAAAAGGAATTAACCTACTTTACATACTATATTTACATTATTTGATATATTTTTATAGCTTTTTATAAAAATGGATATACAGGTATTCGCCGACTTACGACCGAGATAGGTTCCTGGTCATCGGTCGTAAGTCGAATTTCATATAAAAAAAATTTAAGAAAAAAATTACATACTGTACTACTAACTTTGAGGGTCAGGAGAAATGAAACTACCCAAAATTTATATTTACTTTATATATAAAATTTATATTTTAGGAATTCCCCGCAACTACATATTTGTCTTCTTTAAGTATTTTCTATGAAAAAAATTAGAAAAAAAATGGTCGTAAGTGCGAATAGTCGTAAGTCGGGGACTACCTGTACATAAATTCTGTTCTACCTTTCAAAATTTAAAAAAAAAAAAAAAAATAGAGATGTGAAAGCAAATATGTTTGTATTGTTTGATGGCCGATATTATAATTCTATTTCCGAATCTTAACCTTAATGCCTTTGACATGAATTATTCAACCTGTATCAACAAGATTTTATTAAATTTTCACATAACAAACTTTCAATGCTCGATCCATTTGAAAAATTTTAAATTACTGGAAAGAAAATATAATTCAAAATTGTATTAATCGTAGTGCAGAAAACTTTGCATGGCGTTTTTTCTTTTGTATCATGAAATAGCAGCCTTAGTATATGCTAAGAAATATGTACAAATAAAACACGAAGTTTTTCGCTTTTAAATAAAGCTTTTCTATACTATAATGCAGCGCCATCTACATTTTATATATAGCATTTGTTTATCCTATACATCAACCATTCACAAACCCCCAAAGTTCTAGCTTTCCACATATAATTTTTTCTCTTCATTCTCTTTAAATTACTTACAGCTTTAGCTCTCTTTATAGTACAATAAGTTAACTGTAAAGAGCAAACAAAAATATATTTTTTATTTGCACTCACACACACATTTGTTTTGTTTTTGTATTTATTTGCGCGCCAAATGTCTGAATTCTCATCCCTTTCAACATATTTTTATTCCCAGTATAACAACACAAAGTGTTGACCATACATTTTTGTTTGTTTATTTTTCATTGGGAGATTCAATTTAAATGGTCGGCCGGTCGTCTTTGTATGTGTGTGTGTGTGTGTTACTTTTGTAATACGATTAGTGAAATTATTGCGTAACAATTGTTCTTCAAAAACAAATAAAAAAAAAATAAACTTCTGTGTGAATAGAAAGAAAATTGTTGTCATGTTGCAATAAAATGGCAAAGCTCTGCACATTCTTTTAATTGAAAACAAAAAGTGCATTGTACCCGCCGCAAGTGATGACTGAAAAAAATTTGGATTACATTAACAATTAAATGTAAAAAAAATCGGACGTGTGGATGGAGGAGGACAACAGATTGTGCAGTGCACATACAGCATGTGGATTTTAGTGTGGAAAAATCTTTAAGGAAATTTATCACTTCTGCAAGGTATTTATACAACAGTCTTAAAGCTCCATTATTGAAGTTAAAAAGTATGGATTTCCCATGTCTTGAATGTGTTTAGACTCTAAAGAGAGACAAAACTAGCCGGAATCTAAATTTTTAAGGTTATGTTTTACATAGACATGAACTAAACCAATATGGCAACAGCTAGACATTAGCAGAACGAAATTCTAGTTGCAGAAATGCCAACATGTCCCTGTTTATTAACAGGTTATTTAAATTAATAAAATTAAATGAATAACAAGAACGGAATATGATTTATTCTGAAGTCTAGTTACCGTTAGAACCAGTTAAGCTGCCATCGAGTTGAAAATAAGATTATTTAGATCTAGCCAGCCACATAAAAGGTCTCAAATGGAAGTTCCTCCAAAATCTAAATTTTTCATTGCCCACTGCCCACTATTCTTAAGCTAGTTTCTAATTTCCATGAAAATTGGCATGACAGTTACATACAAGCAACACTTGTATTCTGCCCATTACATGAATGCACCGAGAGAATTATTAAATAGAAAAATTTCAATAGAGCCGACCACCTGTCAGTTTTACCTAGCAAAACGTAAATTCATTGTAAAAACAAGTAATTTAATACTACTCTTCTCCTATGTAAAAAAACCATACAAAAACATTTTAAAATGTGAATTTTCTATTGTGTTGCTGTTTATTTGGCACAACATTTTCACTCACTTGATTTAAATAGATAAACTAAATTCATTCATACATTCAATTCAAGCAAATAAACTAAAAAAAAAACAAAAAAATTTTTTTTTTACGAGTATGTCTAACGGACCAAAGAGACATTTATTTGTTTATGAAATAAGAAGACAGAGACGTTTTCTAATAAAACTCAATTGAATAATTAACTGTAATAATCGCCACTAACCGAGACAAAATAAACAACAACAACAGCAAAAAATACTAAGGCAATGATACAATTGTCATTACACTTGAAGAAATTCTTGTTCTTTTAAACAAATTCCGTCTGTATCGCCTCTCTTTTGGTGAGAAAATCATGTTTGTTTCATATTTCTAATATTTGCTACACTTAGATTAAAAATACATATTCTTTTAATTATATTTCTAGTAAAACCCATACAATTTGTTTTTGTTAAATTTATTTACCGGCCGGTGGTATCTGTATCAGCTTAAATTTATTTTTAGATAATTTGTTTATTAATATAAACAAAAATAAACGGGGCTAAAAAATTTCTTCTTTTGTTAGGCGAAAACAAATTAAGAGAAATACATTTTTAGATGTTTGTTTAAAATATTTATAAAAAAAAAAAAATTATTAATAGAACATTGACTTTGAAATAAAGAGTAAATAATTTTTTGGATGTTTTTAAAAATTATTTAAACATAATTTTAAAGGTTATAGTGGGTTTAAAGGCCTTTATAAACGAAAGTAATTAATTAAATTAATCAAAATTTGCTGGAATTCAAAATTTACACTTACTTTATGGGAAAAGAAAGGTCTCTTTGAAACTTAAAGAATTGTTTTATACAAGATTTTTAAAGTCTACATTAGAATGTAAAAAATTGAAATGATTTAGTCTACGAATACATTTAAATGCCTAAATTTAAATTCATTAGGAACTTTCTGAAAAATAGCTTTCAAAAACCTTAATGTTGTCAATCAATAAATCAATGATTTTAATTTAATTTTGATTGATTTTCATAATAAATTTGAATATTAAGAAAGCATAACAAAGACATTGTGAAACTATTATTTAAGAAATTGGTAAAATTATTAAAATCAATTGGAACTGGATTGCATAGGAAATATCTTAAATATATCAAAATCGAGAAATTCTAATTTCAAATATATTGAAATTGCTTTCCAACACTACAAAAATATGTTTTCAAACAAAAATTTCTTTCAGTGCAAGATTTATTGCAGGGATACCATTTCACAAATAAAATAAACAATAAAAAAAAATCAGCAACCATTGTATTCGGTTTGAATTAACTTATAAAAAAAATATGTTATGCAACAACACAATTTTTCAATTCTAAAAATTTCATTTAAGAAACCAAAAGCACTTTTTTGTTTGTTTGTTTAAAATGCAATTAATTTTACTTGAGGTAATTTAACACAAACCATGGTAAAGACACTTGCCAAGGTTGAACAGCCGGTTGTAATAAATTTATTTTCTGTACAAGACCAGACCACAAGAAAAATTAAAAAAAAAGAACATTTTTAAGTGCATTTTTATGACTCAGCCACACATATTAGCAACACTGCTGCTTTGTAATAATATACTCAAATAAAAACGGGTTTTTAACTTTAAAAAAAGAGAGTCGAAGTTGTTGTTTTTTTCTTGCACAAGCCGGTTACCGCTTTTTTTTTTTTTTTTTGACAAAAATTAGAAAGAAACAATGTATGGGTTTTCTCTAAAAAAATTTTTAATTAAATAAAACTGTACTTTAATTGTACGTTTTTAGCAAACACTGTTAAAAAAAATATTGATCTCTCACCAACTCACAGAAATTTTGTTGTTAATTTGTAACGTAAATCAGTTTATTTCAAATAAATGTTTAATTAATAGATTTTTTACTGTCATTTAACACAATTTTTCTTTTATTATTCACCTGATAATTTCTTTCTTAAACTTAAAAAAAAATTAATATCTTGCTTTTTATTTTCAGCTCACCTTTAGAAAACTTTTTGCAACCGCAGAATTCAACGTTCAACGTTACAATGATCTTAACGTTTGCTTGACTTGACTGCAACACTTCGCTTTTTTAAATTCACTTTCAAAATTTACACACACAAAGGCAAGTAATTACACATATACAATATTATATTTTTTTCATTCACTCATACTACTATACTATCTCATGGCAAAAACAAAAACTTTCAGTTGTTAGGGAAAATAAAACAAAAAATAAAACAAAACGTATTGAAAAATACAATGAAAACCAACAACAATTTATATTGTTGAACATAAAAAAGTTCTATGAGTGTATGTGTGTGTGTGTGGATGAGTTAACTTTAGGAAAAAAAAATACAAACAAAAAGTACCACTTGGTGAGAAAAAGCAAACAAATTCTCTCAAATTTAAAAAAGTAGGCGTTTGTATATTTGTATTGCTATAAATGTGTGTAAAGAGCATAAATTATAGCATTTTTATCGAAACAAGCCTCCTGCTAAGCTTATTTATAAATATATAAACTAGTGTATATGAGTGCAGAATATAACCCACAATATAAAAATCCCTATTCTTGCTAAAAATAATGATGCCACACATAAAAGAAATCAAGAATTTCTCATAAATGTATTAAAAATTTTACCAAAATTTCCATTCACTCACAAGTTTTAACGGTTTTAAAATATTGTTGTTGTCGTAAGCAAATAAAGTTACGAATTGTTATTAGTAAGTTAAAGAATGAGTCATAAATACCAGCAAAATATGTAACTGTTTATAAACCAAAATATGTTTGAGTGCAGAAAGCACTCTCAAAGTACTTCGTAAAGTCTTGAGTTTATTAGGGGAAAAGAAAAAAATTAGTGGGCGTGAACACTCATAAATTAACTTTGTTTTTCGTTTTTCATTTGCCGATGATTGTATAAACAATAACATAATATCCAGAGTTTGTCAAAGTAAACTTTGAATGTGTAAAAACAAAACAAAGTTTGAAAGAAAATGGAAAAGGATTTGTCAAATTATTTTGCAAATTCAAAGTTCAAATCGAATTTCGTAATAAATTTCAATTTTGTCCTACAAATTAATCTTAACTGTTATAAAACCTACCAGTTTCCTTTCTTAATTAAGTGATCTGGCAATATTGTTATTCTCATTGTTCTCAATTTAGCCAAATGGATTATAAAAAAAAGCTTTTTCTTTACTTTTACTCTCTTGAAGGCAAATGCTCTGTATTTCTCTCTTATTCTAACCCTTTTATTGCTGTTGTTATGTTGTTCCATCCTATTTCAATACAGGCACAACACATAAACATTCTTATGAAATGGAAAGTAATTGTTGTTGTTCTCCCCTTTACCACTACAATAACAATTGGAAAAATAATAACAAGAGATGCAAACATACAAAATTGAAATTAAACGGAAGTTTCATTTCAAATGCAATGAATAGCATATTTTTCTTGTTTTGAGATTGTGTGCGTTTGTAATTAAAGTGGGTATGTGGGAGCAGTTAACTGACGTTTTAGTTAAGTTCTGTGTCTGTGTGTGTGTGTATGTTGCATTATATGTAGTGTATATATTATTTCTTCAATTTATTAAAGGCAATTTTTATTTTTGTACTTTTCTTTTTTCGTTGCTGTTTTTTCTGTGTTATTTGCTGTTGTTTAACAGCATATGTGTGAATTTTATTTTTTTTTTTTTCGTTTAGGTTTTGTCATTTATTGTCGTCGCTGTTTTGTCTGTCTTGATTTCTATTTAACTTAACAGAACTATTTGTTGTTGTTGTTGTCGTTTTTTTTAAATTTTAAATTAAGATTTATTTGAATATTGTTTGTCTTGTGTATATAGAGTTGTGTCGTGCATACATATGTATATGTATCTGAATATTTCTGGCATATTCCGCCAAATTTATTATTACGAAATCATCTTTTTCATATTCGCTTTGCAAAACTTTTAAATTATATTCTTTTTTACTTGTAAATAATCGAAACAATTCATTTTAAAATTTGAAATTATAAAAACTGTTTAATTTTTTATTTTTATTAAAACCTTTCGAAATGTGAAAATATCAAAAAAAAAAAATTAAAAAAAAACAATAAAAAAAAAATGGACAAAATCTTTAATAATTCTATTATTTAATATATGTGATAATAAAAAAAAGAAAATTACTGTAAATCTTTTGAAAATTATTTATTTTTTTTTTTGGTATTTTTAACTCGAAATATTTTAATATAAAAATAGAAATCTGAGTGCAAATGGAGTTTGAGAATATACCTATGTACATATCTACCTTGACATTGGTCACAGGACGTCAGTTCATATGGCGTTTTAAATATAAATTTGTTACATCCAATATAAGATTCCAATGAATCACTATTCGTATATTTGCTATGCTGTGTGTAATTTTATTCTCAAAGTAATTATTTTAAAAAATTAAAAAATGAGATTTTAATCAGTGGTGTTGTGCTAATTTTTTTTTTACCGGAACGCGTATATATTTATAATTATATAGACAGGGCCGATCCTGGGTAGGCGGCCGCTCTTTGCGGTCTCATGTCCCAAATTTAACGACGTGGGTGATTTTCCATGATAATCCTGGCGGCGGCGTTGTTTTTTTTTAGGTCTTATGTCCCAAATTTGACGACGGGGGGGGGGGGGAGGGAGTTTTCCCCCAATTTTCGCCCGTCGCCAGGTTTTAATTACTCGAAGTAATTAGTTCGGGTTCGAGTTCACGTATTTGTTTCGGTTCGGGTCGAGTTCCGGTTCAGCAGAAAAAAAAAATTTCTGGACTCCGGTTCACGGTTCGGAAAAACAAGCCAGTTCGTTCCGGTTCGGTTCAAACCCTTGTATATAAAAATACATATAAAAATTCGTCAAAAATTAGAAAAAAAATCAGCAATTCTTTTTAATTTTTTTTCAAAACGTCAGCTAATTCTCGTTATCAGAAATCATCTTTAGTTCCGGAACGCGTTCCTGTCCAAAAAGGAAGTACCGGAACGACATTCCGGAGCGTTCCGGCTCGACAGCACCACTGATTTTAATTGCATTAGGTATGCACAAGCCTGGCCATTACAGTGGGCCAGGTTAGCCCAAATAAATTTCTGACAAGCCAGGTTAATGTGAACCAAGGCAAAGACTCTAAGTAGTGCACGACGGTCATTTATTTATTCACTTGCGTTTTCGCAATTCGCATCGCCTGTAAAGTTACATCGTATGATTCAGGTGCGTTGTCGCGACAGACAGAAATGTTTTTCTCCAATAATATAAAATTGAACAGAAATTCAACCCTGGATCACGATTACTTCTTTTGATAATCTCAAAAATCTTCGCTGAAGTGGTGATATCAGTGGCATCAAAGAAAGGTGACGCCATCAGCTGGCAATAGGATTTTAGTAACATAATACTAAGCCTCCAAAAGAGATAAACTCTTGCGATTCGTTAGCTAGTAGACTACATATACAATAAGCGGAGAAGATAATCAGGTGATACGATATTGTCTTGAGGAAAGCAGTTAAATCATCATCTTAAACTAATTTGGCATGAGAAAAATCAGCGGTCAGAACGACAAATAGCGATTGCTAAAAGAAGAGAGTTCATTGTCATTAATTGGCGGACCAGCATGCAGTAAATAAGACACGTTTAATGCATTAGATGGCACCTAATGCTTTAGGATAAAGCGCTCTGTTTTGTTTTTTTTTCAACAAACAATATCAAAATAAGTTTGTATTACACCTGCGATATTTTACTGGACATACATATGTACATACGATGATTGGAGTGAATTTGACGTTATGAAAATTTTAAACTTTTATTTTAATTTGTTTAGCTTTGAGCTTATGTTAAATCTTAACAAATCTTTGGTATTAAAAAGTATTAGCAAATAAAGACCTAAAAATTGTTTATTTAATAGAACACAATTTTTCAGAAAAATTTATAATTTTCTTTATTTTATTATATAAAAAAAAAAAAAAAGTATTTATAAAAATTGTTTTGCAAAAATTGCTGAAAATACAAATAAAATTATGAAAAATAGAACGTAAACAATATCATTCAATGGGCACTACTATGAAGGAGTGTATTTACGTACATATGTATGTATGTATATATGTATGTACATACGACATGCGTATAGTATTATATATCATCTTTCTATATCGTTATGTTTCGTTCTGTTTTGTTGAAAATTTCTCAATAAACTTGAACTTGACGTTGGGTACCCTTCTATTTGGGGTTTTTGTTTTTGTTTTTTTTGTCACAGCATCAGTTTCTGTTGAAAGAAAAAAAAGTACGTTGATTTTAAACGCTTAACAACAACAGCAAAATTGAAATATTGAAATTTTGCCAAAAAGGAAAATTTTTGTTTACGAAAATCGTTTATTAAATATATTATAAGTATATATGTATGTATGTACTATCTATACCTATCTATGTATAACATACGTAGATATGTATGCACATACATATATTTCGTATGTACATACATCTGCAGTAACAGAAAAACATATAAAAACAAGTAGTTTAGAATTCATTCGATTACATAATTATCTGTGTTGTTTTTTCACTTTTGTTTTGTTTAATGATATTATATACATACGTATGTTATACATACATATATGTTCCTTTTACTGCACTAGGGAGCATAGGCCCGCACATAAGGAGTGCGCACAAAAAAAAATGGGCCTACTTTTAAGCTTATAACTTTTATCATAATTGAAAAAAATGAATACGGTTACATTGTTTTTGTTAGTCATCTGTTTCAAAATCCACGTGCTAAATGTCATTGCAATAGCAAAATTAATTTTTTGAAAATGGGCACCCAACAAGAATGTCGTAAAAAAATAATTGAAATTTTCAATGAAAAACCGCGCCGCTTACAAAAAACGATTGCTAGGCTCGCAGGTGCTAACCAAAAAATAGTTTCTAAGGTAATACTTAAAACAATATAAGAAGTCTTTGAGATATAAGAAGTCTTTGAGTATTGAGAGAAAGCGTGGAAGTGGAAGAAAAAAAGGATTTGCCGACCAAAACAAAGCAAGTAAAATAATACGTATTTTTCAAAAAACACCCTAACATGTCTGGAAGAAAAGTGGCTCAAAAAGTTGGATGCTCTGAGACCTTTGTCAGAAAAAAATTTTATACACAAAAGAATTCAAATATTATTTACTTTAATTGAAATATAAAACGAAAAAAATCCGCCACTTAGTTTTATTTCTATAACGAAAAGTGTAAGTCCAGTTTTTTTCGTGCGCTCTCCTTACATAAATATAACAGGAGCTGAATTATTGCAAACGATCGAAGGAAAATTCATTCATTTTTAAATCAGTTTTCAAAAAAAAATTTTTTTCAATTTAATTTATGTTTCAAAATGTTTATTTATTAGATAAAACATGATGAGATATGCTATCACATTATGGCTTATTTAACACGTTGAGTGCCATGGCAATTTTCAGAAAACTGGCCAAAAATGACCATTTGATTTAGTTTAGGTTTAGTGAGTACGAGATAACTCGTAGTTGCCACTCTAGAAGGGAACGCAATCTACGAGTTATCTCGTAGTTGACGGTCAACATGTTAAATTTCAGAATTTAGGATCAAATTGCAATTGCTTTACAAAGTGTGTCCTCTGAATTGAATGTTGTAGCTCTTATTCCTTTAGCTACTTTAACACATTGACTGTGCCACGTCACCCATTTTCGGGTGACAGTAAAGTATCTGATCGGGCCGCGTCGCATAAAAGACATTTTACTGTAAACGCGCGTGGCAGTCAACGTGTTAAGGAGCCTAAGGCTGCATTAAAGCATTTCCTCCATTATTCTTATTCATACATAATAATTGGTCATTGCAACCCTTCAGTCAGGATTATTGACCTAGTTTCTCACACCACTTATGTTGTGTGTGTTAATTTTATACATAAGTGGCGGGACCTACAGTTTAAAGTCGACTCCGAACGACAGATTTTTTTGAGAAACTTTTCATGGCAATTTTATTTACTCTTAGAGTTTTTGCCAGAAATCTGCTGAGAGTAAATCGTCGTAGAAATACTTTTTGTATTTCGTTTTGATGTCTGGCCTGGGCTCGAACCCTGGCTTTACGTCTAATAAGCCAACACACTACCTACTAGACTACGGCGACTTCGATTCGATTATTCTTATTCAGTTTCCGTTTTTCTCTTCTGTTTCAGTTTCGTTAAGTATATAATTCTCAGATCATTGGTCTACTCTAGTAGGTTTTGGTGTCTGTCGTTGTCTAGAAACAATTTACTTGCTTAATTGGTTATTACAACCCTTTAGTCAGGATTAAAACCTAATTTTGCACACCAGACTCTTGTTGTTTGTGTAAATTTATCTATCCGGAACCTAAAGTCGACTCCGAACGACAGATTTTCATGGCAATTTGTTGTTTACTCTCAGAGTTTATGTCAGAAATCTGCTGAGAGGAGGTCACAGAAGAAATATTTTTTCGTATTTCATTTTGTTTGAAACGTCTGGTCTGGGCTCTCAACCACAGCCTCATGTCTAATAAGCCATCACATTAGCTATTAGACTACGCCGGTTTCACTAGACTACTTGTACCTATAATGTCAATAATTAGAATGCACAAAGGGAGCAATAGCCCACAAGCAGCGAGCTTTGACCAGTAGAGTGAAATGCCTGAAGATCTAGGAGGAGCTTGGTTGAGAAGTTATTATCCAATCACTATCTCTTTTTTGTCTACCATCCTAGTCTTTAGTTTAATTGTTAAACTATACAAATCCATTAAATTGAATTAAACTAAAAAGATGAAAATTTCTTTTTTGTTGCTCACGATGGTTTTAGTTTAAAGAATTGGCATATACAAAAAATATTTATCAAATTCATCCTACAGAGCATCTACTGTAAGCATATCTAATCTTTTATCTAACATTTTAATCAAAACGCATACGTACTCCTCAAGTAAGGGTAAGGAAAGAGGAAGGAAATATGATTTTACTTGTAGTACATCAGCTGTTTTTAGGGGGTGTAGATGATAATTTTTTGTTTCTTATTTTTTGTTTAGATAAAAAGAATAACAACAAAAACATTAATAAAATAATATTGTTGTGAGAATTGTTGCCAACAAAATGTATATTGTGGGTGGTACAGGGCTATTGTTAGTGGTAAAAATAGCCGAAAACAATAACAATACAAAACATATGTTTTACTCGATTGTACATATGTATGTACGTACATATGTATACACGCATTATATATGTATAAACACAAGTGCATATACTTGTACTGTAATTGCTAATTTTTATTTGTGCAAATTTCTTTGACAAATAGCTGACTTTTAGCACGTACTATATTATATGTTGTAGGCAAATATGTATAATTTTTAGTATTCTAGCCGAAATTTTTTTTAAATTTAAGAAAATTGCCTTATAAAACAAAAAATTTAAGTTTTAGAAAAGATTGTTGTTAGCTTGTTTTTTTAGAATCATGTTTTTATAGCCCATAGTTTTGTAATTTGTTTAAAAAATAGAATTCTATGTACTAAAAGTTGTTCAAGAATTTGGTTTAGAGAAAAGAAATATTGCCTCTGGAAGATCTTTCTTCACAATCAGTCACAAATTACTATACATTATCAGAACGAGGTTCTTTTCAGTTTAATTAAACAAGTTTATCAAGCTTTTCCTTTCGTAGAAGGTTCGAGAATGATACTTGTGTGTATGCTATCGTTCGTTGTCTCTGCGAATGATTCTTACTTTTCGAATGATTCTTACTGTTTCTCAAGAGTTGACTCTGCCTGACCTTCATTATAGATGTTATCCTTTGAGAGGGAGAGTGGAGATTGCCTTGTTTAATTAGAGAGGATTACTTACTTACATAATTGATCATTACAATCCTTGAGCCAGGATTGAAACCTAGCTTTTCACACTACTCATGTAGTGTATAAATTCGACAGATTTTTTAGAAACTTTTCATGACAATTTTACTTACTCTCAGAGTTTTCGCCAGAGATCTACTGAGAGGAAGAGGACAAAGAAATATATTTTCTTGCTCGAGATGTCTGGACTGGTGTTTGAACCACGGTCTAGCCAATATACTACCTACTGGACTACGGCGATTTCAATGATTGTAGGAGATTGGAACTTTTTAATTTTGAAGATTTGAAAACCACGTTGAAAATTTGTACACTTTCAATGAGGTTTGAACCTTAACTGCTTGGGTTCTAGTTCCAGCTTTTGAATCACTACAAGAGTATGACATATACAGCCACAGTTCAACGAACAGAACAGCGAATATTTGTAATGAATAGCATTATTCCAATAGGATTACATATTCTAACTATGCTACATGAAACCCTCAATTTCATGGAAAAATAGTAAATTTCTTTGACTACATAATCTTTTTCCCCGATTAATATTTCTTTTCTTAAAAAATTCGTCATTTTCAAATACTTAATAATGTTAAAACACTGAAATAGATTTTACGTTATATTTTATAGTAGCATGTGCTTAATTCCCATTGAATATTGTAGTATAAATCTAATCTTTTTAATGCAATTTATTTGCAACACATGTGCTTTTTATCGGCTTAAAAAGGTCTCTTAGCGAACGATTATAATACTGTGGCCATATTTCTTAAGCTGTCAAAATTTTGATTAGATTCCGTTGGGAACAAGAATTAATAAAAAATATATTTTATTTTCTAAATTCAAGTAGCATTTAGCCAACAAGTAAAGAATTTATAATTAGAAATTTAATAGATCTATAAAAATATTTACTTATTATGATACATTTATTATTTTCTCATCTTTTTCTCTATTATAATATTATTCTTCCTTTTTAAAAGACATTTGCACGTGTCGCCAATAAGTGTATTTAAATATAAATTTATTTTAAAATAGAAAAAAATAATTTTTAATTTAAATTTAGAAGAGCTCAACCGAGCTTAGCTATTGCAGAGATGCTTAAACAAACATTTTAAACCTTGAAAATACAACAAAAAAATAGCGAAAATAGCTCAAAAAAAAAAATGATAAAAATAGCAAAGATCCATTAGTGAAGTTCTTCTGTCTATCCATTGTGTTGTTGATAACAAACATTTGTTTGAATATGAAATTGCTGTGGCGTGTTATATCATTAAGTGTTTGAAAAAATAAATTTAATTTTATTTTTTCTTTCTTTTTTATTATTTATTTAATATATACTAAAAGTACTATGCAACTGAGTAAAGTCTTGTGGTTTTAATAAAATATTGTATTTATTTAAAGAAGAAAAAAAAATTTATATTGAATCTAGTGAGAATATTTGTTTTAAAATACATGGGGTTTGAATAGCACTTGTTTATACAGAAATTTGCACTGATTTCTATGAATATCGCATTTTTCTTTTAAATAAAAAATGAAAAATATAAAGAAATTCATTTAATAATTTTTTAGATGTCCTTTTTTAAAATACATTTCTTCTTTATTGTTTCTAAAATATATAATATCTGTCTCTCTATATATCGACGCCTCCGTTCTATAACATTCTAAGTCGAAAAAGTGTGTTTTGAGTTATGAGCTCTCAAAGTTTTCACGCTACATACGACTATATGTGTATTCTAAGTAGATTTTTCCCTATAACTTCGGAACGGATCGGCGCATCTTAACCAAATTTTGACAGTATTTAAGTTAGAGAACGTAGAATTTAAAAATGCAAGAACATTAAAAACGTTCTAAGTACTCTTAGAACGTTATATAATGGAGGCGTCGATATGTATATATGTATATTAGGTGTAGTAAAAAGGAATCTATTATTTATTTATTAATTAAAATACAGTTACAAGTTCTATTATAATTATTACGAACTGAAGAAGTTTGACCACATGCTCGTAGTAGTGTAACAGATCAGAGTCTCTAATGGCAGTTGAATCTATAATCCACTAATAGCCTAGCAAACTATCCACTAGTCTAGACTTCTACGTGCCTTTAGTATGTTAGTGTAAAGCATAATAATATCGAGTAAGAATTTTTTATATATAAATTGATGGTCGTAAGTGACCGTCTGTTTTAATTTGACAGCATTTTTTTCACTCCTTATTTGGGTATTCATGAAATTTAAGAATGAAGTAGAGTATTTGAAGCTGCGTTTAATTGTCTTAAATGTCGTATGTTTTTTTAACTATACCGTACTAGATGGTTCTGCTCTTAATTGAACAGATTTTCTTAGAATCATTATCAAAATTTTATGGAACACATGAACACTATCATAAAAGTGCAGAGGGCACGAGAAAATATTCTATCCGTTCATTATTATAAAGTGGAAGTCCCCGTAGTCTAGTTGGTATAGTGTTGGCTTATTAGACGTGAGGCTAAGGCCTAGACATCATACAAAACTAAATATGATAAATATTTCTTCGGCGACCTCCTCTCACCATATTTCTGGCAAAAACTCTGAGAGTGAATACAAATTATCATGAAAAGTTCTTAAAAAATCTATCGTACGGAGTCGGCTTTAAACTATAGGTCCCCCCACTTACGGATAAAATTAATACACTCAACATGGGTGGAGAAGCTAGAATGTAATCCTGACTCAAGGGTTTTAAGGTTGTAATGACCAATAAGTAAGTAATGGTGCATAAAAACATACATTGCTATAATTACGAAAGTTTCTGAACACAATTTCATGTAACTTCAATTATGTTTGTGCGTTTGGTTAAGATCTGCCAATATTTGTTTTCGGGTCTCGTATATTTTAAATGTTTTTTGTCTGTCGTCAAGAATTGTAAGCCTTCGTAATTGTGGGTTAAGTTATAAACAAATAAATTTATTAAAACCATTTTAATGTTGAGCTTTAGAACAATTATTGAAAAAAAAAGAAATGTAAACTTCTAAACATTCAAAATTATGTTCATATTAGAAGTTTAAAAAATATTTTATTTTCTTAAACAAAAGCTAAGCAGAGACGTTTTAATATGACTCTTTAGCCTACAATAACCTGAATATATATTTTTTAAAATAGTTGCTAAAGACTTGTATAAAAATAGCATTCAATAGATTAGACTTTGTGCAGAATTTCAGGTGATTTACTGAAATAACTGGCACGTTGATTTCGTCACATACACTTCAGTCTCGCAATCGAATAATCCAGAAATGTTTAAACCCCAACCAATAAAATGACGCAGACAATATATTTGATAGCATTTAATCAGATTTTGTTTCTGACACAATTTTCAAAAGGTAAAAAAACTTTAAAGCGATAATTTTTTTTTGCAATGATAAGATTTCTTTTGTGAATTCAGGTAATTCATCGTATGATTCAATCAGTATATGATTAATTACTCTTAATAATTGATGTTGAAAGTTTTTAAAATAATTCTTCAATTTTTTGGTTTTTGGTGAAATTTTTAACGCATGTTTTATGGGTGGAGAATTTATGTTCTTTTAGAAGGCATCGAATGGCATCGACCCAACCCTTTTAAAACTTCAATAAAAATAAAAAACTTCTCTTTTTTTATTCTAAATAATAATTTTAATATTTCTAATAAAAATTTATAATATTTACAAAGGTTAGAAAGATAAAATTTTAATTAATTTGTGACTATACGACAAAACAATGAATAAATGAAAAGCAAACCAATTATGGATCATGAAGTCGCCGTAGTCTAGTAGGTAGTGTGTTGGCTTTTTAGACGTAAAGCCAGGGTTCGAGCCCCAGTCCAGACATCAAAAACAAAATACAAAAAGTATTTCTTCGGCGATTTCCTCTCAGCAGATTTCTGGCAAACACTCTGAGAGTAAATAAAATTGCCATGAAAAGTTTCTCAAAAAATCTGTCGTTCGGAGTCGACTTTAAACTGTAGGTCCCGCCACTTATGGATAAAATTAACACACACAACACAAGTGGTGTGAGAAACTAGGTCAATAATTCTGACTGAAGGGTTGTAATGACCAATTATGTATGTAATTATGGATCATATCTAGCAAGTATTTTTAAATTTTAGAAAAAATTTGTGTTACTTGATGTCGCCTCCTTCCTCTTGCTTAATAGCATTGAGCCTATTGGCGAGAACTTTTAAAACCTTGGCTTTACTAGCCCAAAAGTATTTATTTCCTTAATTAACACGTTCACGCCCACCCTGTAATTCATGCTTGTCACTCACTGGCGGCTGCACTAAGTGCTTTTAGCTCTATCGGACGCCAGCTATTAGGCAGTATAGACAATCCAACATTGCTACGGTATCGTGTAAAGTTTGGTGTGAATTTTGTGCGAATTCTTCGTGAATTCGTTTCATTCTCAACACATATTCTGACTTTTTACCGTGAAAATAAGGGGCTGATTTTTTAAGAGCTATAGGAAAATTTTTCAAAAAAAAAACACATAAAATTCAGAAAAATGCATGAAATCTTTATTTGAATCGATAGTACGGTCCATATAATTTAATGTTTGAAGATTATTTCATGCAAATGTTGACCGCGACTGCGCCTCAAATGGTCCATCCGCTTAGTCCAATTTTGGCATACTCTTTCCAACATTTCGACAGGTATCTCACGAATAAATGCTTCAATGTTGTCTTCCAATGCGTCAGTTGAAGCGGGCTTGTCTGTATAGACATGAGCTTTAACATAGCCCCACAAAAAGTAGTCTAAAGGCGTTAAATTGCACGATCTAGGCGGCCAATTGACCGGTCCCGAACGTGAAATAAAATGTTCACCGAACTCGCCTCTCAATAAGTCCATTGTTACGCGTGCTGTGTGGCATGTGGCACCGTCTTGTTGAAACCACATGTCTTGCAAGTCAAACTCTTGCATTTTGGGCAAAAAAAAAGTTCGATATCATCTCACGGTAGCGCTCACCATTCACAGTTACGTTACGATTCGCAGCATCTTTGAAGAAGTACAGTCCAATGATGCCAAATTCAATGATTTGCAAGCGTTGTTCGTTTGTAAGACGATTCATGGTTAAATTATAGACCAAACTGAAGATGTTTGACAGTGAAACAAAACACGAAACGTGCGTGAGCTGTTTAAACCAGTGTTGCCAAAAAGATAATAGCTAAAAAATCACCCTTTAGAACAGAACTCAATTATTACGTTAGTAATTATAATTGTTATTAAAAATAAATGTTTTTAATAGAGCTTGACTCTCAAGTATTCATTTTCGACAGTAGAAGTGATAAAGATTTAAATATTTGGTATTACGTACCGTCTAATAGCACCGCATACCGGTGGTACGAGCCGCCAGATGAAGCTGTCTAGTGCGGACCCCCGGTGCGGGCACGAGCCGAATTGAACGTGTTAAGCATTGCAACCCTGTAGCCGGGATTACGAATTAGCTTCTCACACCACTTAGGTTGTATGTGTTAATTTTATACATGAGTGGCGAGACCTACAATTTATATTTGACTCCGATTTTTTTTGAGAAACTGTATATATGATATGATATGTTTTTAAATCAAGCACCAAACCCTAAGCAATATAAATACAAAAAATAAATACAAATTATTCTAAAAGACTTATTTTCAATGGCCTTGTTCCACTTAAACTTACTAACTTAATTTGTTTTTATTCCTCTACCTACCAGATTACAGGGAGTAACCTTAGCAAAAAACACCTGTGATTTTTTTTTTGTATGCCAGAAATAATCGTTAATTATAGGCAAACAACCTTGAGATATTTGAGAAACTATTTAAACAAAACAGTTACAATAGAATGAATAGAATAGAAATTGATTTTTCCATTAATATTAAATCAAATCAGTGCGTAAAATTAAAAAAACATGGAATAGGCCTTACTTTCACTTGGGAAACCTAGAAAAACAATATGTTTTGTTTTGTTGCGTTTTTTTTTTTGCTTTTTTTAAATAAAAATAATTTATGAACGTAATTTTCCAACAATTTTGTTTTCTTTTATTTTCGATTAAATAATAACAATGATAAATTATTAAGTAAATTACGTAAAATTTTTGAAGAAAAAAAAAAATTCCCTGTATTCATTTTCTATGGCCGATGTACAGTCAAAGAACAAAGTCTACATACACCTCTGTATGTAGATATTTTCCCGCTGGTTTTTCCAAATTGAAAAAGATGTTATAGCGTTGTTAAAGGCATTTACAATTAAAAAGGTCTGAAGAAAGAACGTGTTTGAAGAAAATATAACGTAGAAATTATTGACGAAAAAAAAAAATAAAAAAATTAGTCTACATACAATGGTATATGTAGACTTTTTTCTTTGACTGCATGTATTCCAAAAGAAATGAAATTTCTTTTTGAACATTTGCCAAAATGAATACAATAAAGTCTACAAATAATTTGTTTTTTAAGAAATATTATTTGATATTTGATTTTCAGAAATTTTAGTGTACCATATAATGTTTTTGCTTGCATTTTAAATTTTCTTAAATTGTTTTTCAAACATTTAAATTTAATATCAATTTTAATTAGTTTTATCTCATGTAATGCTTGTAGAAATTCTACTTTCTAAATGCAATTTTCTTTTTTTTTTGTTATTTTCATGTCATTAGATAGTATACAAACATACAGTGAGCGTCAAAAGAAACTAGACATTAAAAAAATATATACTTTTAAAAATTACCGTTGTTTTTATTTTAAAATTTAAATTGTCAGTTAAATTTAAAATTGAAACAAAAAAAAACAATAAAAATTACAAAAAATTTCGAAAATTTTCCGGGCAGTCTCCTTAAGTGGTAAAAATTTGAGTTTGATGATTGTTAGAATTTTATCGTTAATGTAAAGTTCCTTTTGACGCTCACTGTATGTGCGTAAGGCATACAAAATTTCTACAAAATATTTTTTTAAATTATTTTATTATTGTTTAGTATATTTTTTTTAAATTTTACTGTTAATTTAGTTTGCTAGAGCTGTCGCCTTTTATTTGACTCAGTTTCTATTCCCTTTTGACGCTCACTGTATGTACGTAAGGCATACAAAATTTCTACAAAATATTCTTTTAAATTATTCTATTATTGTTTATTATTTTTTTTCTTTGAAAATTTTACTGTTAATTTAGTTTGCTAGAGCTGTCGCCTTTTATTTGACTCAGTTTTCATTTCTTTGTGCAATAAAAATATGTTTTTTATTTTAAATATTTAAATATTTTATATATGTATATTGTACAATATGTATGTATGTATGTATATACATATATTTTCTTGATTCTGTTGATAATTTTTGAAAATCTGCCAGAAAAAGATTTGAATTTGTTTGCTACACAGAAACAAGTGGTAAATTTTTGGCCACACGTCAACATTTTTCTTCTTCTTAATTCTCTCTTGCAACCAGGCATCAAATTTTTGAAAGTAACAGTAAAAATATATCTTTTATAATCTTTTTTATATCGTATTATTAAAAAATTAATGTGAATGCATTAGCGACAGGTTTCGTTTTTCTTTATTTTTTTTAGGTTATACAATCATTTAACAAAATAAAAAGAAAGAAAGAAATGAAATTAAAATAAAAAATGTTATTTAAATTTTTTCAAAATTATATATAAAACATAATAAACATATTTAGGGCAACAAAATAACATAAAAAACTAAGAAAAAATATTTTCAGTAACTAGATAACAGAGCAAAGTCATTGACTGGAGGTCTATTTCCAGAAATTTTATTACTACTTTTTTTAAAGTTCTAGTTTCATAACAACAATTTTATTTAATTTTCTATATTTTCCTTTTATTTAGATAGGTAGGTAGGTTGAAGGAGAGGAGACTAGCTAGTGTCTCATGTAGGGTTGCCAGCCTGGCTGGACTTGGCTGGATTGTCCAGTTTTTTTCATGCTTGTCCAGTTTTAAGCTATAATTTAATTTGTCCAGCTAAATAGAAATTTTTTATTACATTGCAATAACTTGGGCAATAATTTTCATGTTATCTTTGTCAAATCATGTTAGCTAACACTGATTGTACATTTGTTATACAATTAAGTTATGATTTCCCTCTTCTATCATCAGTGACAACATGTCTACATGTCTACATTTTTTCAGTATTTTTTTATGCCCAGCATTTTTTTGTTTTGTCCAGCTTTTTAAAACCCAATGTCCAGCTTTTTGCGAATCGAAATCTGGTAACCCTAGTCTCATGCCTATTGACATACGCCCAAGTCATTTAGTAGGCTTGTTGTCTGCACACCATTACATGATAGTAGGTAGTAGTCTAGTAGGTAGTGTATTGACTTATACTGTGTTCAGACATGTACTTTTATTGAGTCAATATTCGGTTTATTGATTACAATATTTTAAGTGTTTAGACACAACAATATACGCAGTTCAGCTGCTTATTCAATATTAATTTGACAGCTGGTAAACAAAACAACTGGTTCTTTCAACAACATTGTTTTTGTTTTATTCGTTGTTTTTCTGTTTTGTTTTTTTTTTTGTTTGTCGTTGTTGATTTTTGAGTTGTCAAATATCAATAGAAAGTGTTCGGAAAATTGTAATATGCTCACTGAACGTACTTATGACAGTTCTGTATTCCAAGTTTTAATCAATATTATAACAATTTATGAATTTATTGAGTAATAATTAATTGACATTTTATATGAAATATTGAGATCAATAATGCCGTTTATTGCGATTTACTCAATATAAGTGCATGTCTGAACATAGTATAAAGCCCAGGCCAGACAATCTCCAGCAAAACGAAATATGAAAAAATATTTCTTCGGCGACTTCCTCTCAGCAGGTTTCTGGCAAAAACTCTGAGAGTAAACAAAATTACCATAAAAAATTTCCCGTAATATCTCTCATTTGAAGTTGTCTGTAAACTGTATGTCTTGTCACTTATGTATAAAATTAACGCACACAACATAAGCGGTGTGAGAAGCTAGGTCGTAATTTTAACTTAAGAGATGTTAATGATCAATTATGTATGTATGTAACCTTACTTTTAATAGGAAGTCAGTAATTTGCACAAACTTTTTTAAGTTCTTCCAGTTCATTCCTCTTAGATGAGTTATGACTGGTATGGTGCCATCCCCAATATATTGGCATCTCGAGATTACGAAAACTAAACAATGATACAAGAAATCGTTTCGATGGCTTTACTGTATGCCCTGCATTTATTTTTTTCCACCACGCCAATACGTTTTAGGTATACGTTCATGTAAGACGGAGTGTACGCTCATTAGCGCTCTCAGGTTGACCTTGTTTAGTTTTAAAATACTCTTGTTGCTATGTCCTGTTCTCCGCATTTTCTGTCCAAGTTGAATTGAGCATCAGTTTCGATGGCGTAAACTTTCCAGTTTGAAGACAGGTCTAACATGAGACCTTAATTGCGCCGATTTCATCATAAATCCCTATAAATTTGGAAAATGCTTGGCAACGATACTAAGGATAAAAGTGAATGGTTGAATGGGGGTAATATGGAAGACATAAACTCTTTTGAGAAAGGCAGAATTCTATAGTATAGGGATGAGTAAAAGACAGATAATGGCGGTTGTGTTCGGTTCCATGGTGAAATATTACCAATTCATGGGGCAACTCGCGGGTATTTTCCAGGCGGAATGTTACTCTAACTAAAGGTGTGCTCAATTCATACTGCCTGTCATCTGGTAGACATTCGAACACTTACTTCCTTGCTTAATTGGCCGTTAACAACCCGATTAATGGATTTCTGCCTGCCGTAACACATCCTTTCAGGCGCCTCTGCTTTTTGCGCGCCTACGCCAGTTGGTCACACCAATCGATGACAGGGCTTCCACGATTTGGTCCTTCCAACGCAAACAAGTTCGTCCTCTTTGCCGACTTCCGCAGATCTCCGCATTAAATACCCGTCTCGTCGGAGCATCTTTCTCCATTCGAACGACATGGCCGAGCCAGCGAAGCAGCTGGATATTAATACGCTGCACAACGTCTATGTCGTTGAAGAGCTTTTACAGCTCACTGTTGGATCGGATGCGGAAATCATCGCCAACTCATACTGGACCGAAGATCATACGTAGAACTTTTCTCTTTCTCTCGAATACTTTCAAGGCTGCTGAATCAATGCTTAATAGTTTCCATGCCTCTGCGTCATAAAGAAGCACAGCGAGGATGAGCGTCTTATAGAATATTAGTTTCCGACCACTTCTATGATATTGACTTGATATTAGCATGGGACTGTATAGTCAAACTAAATGAGCTAAACAGGGAAAAAAAGTGTGTGACTCTTTACTGTCTCCTGATTCAAGACGAAATTTAGAGGGCAATGTGCTGGCAAATAAGCTTGCTACGAGGCAAGCCTTATGTAGAGTGGGAAGAGAAGTCTGTAAACTTACTGAAAGGGAAGATAAAGAGAGATGGAGGCTGTTTTCAAACCGTAAGCTTTGCTATACGCTACGTCAAAAGAACTATTGATTGTGACGGGTCCGCCATCTAACGTTTTTTTTTTCAACTAGTGCTTATTTCGTGAATGGTAACACTTAGCTCATGTCTGATTTGACAGATAATTAGTTTTATCCTTCCGCTGAACGAATATGGTTGTGTATACGCGTTTTCGCTTCGCTAAGTGGGCCTGTGATCGACTTACAGAAGATGCCGATTTTGGCAAAAAAAATCATCTTTTCAGATGAAGCTCATTTTGATCTTGGCGGCTATGTAAACAAGCAAAATTGTCGCATTTGGTGCACAGAAAACCCACACGCATACATTGAAAAGCCGACGCACCCAAAATGAGTCACTGTTTGGAGCGGATTTTGGTCCAGAGGCATAATTGGGCCATTTTTCTTCGAAAATGAGCAAGGAGTGGCCGTTACAGTCAATGGTGATCGTTATCGGGCCATGTTGAACAAATTTTTGTTCACAAAAATTGAAGAGGAGGATATTGGCAACATTTGGTTTCAATAGGACGGCGCTACGTGCCATACAGCCGAAGCTACACTCGATGTTTTGCGCCATGTTTTAGAAGATCGCATTATCAGCCGCAGAGCTTATGTTGTTTGGTCACCTCGGAGCTGCGATTTGACACCGTTGGACTATTACTTGTGGGGTGCCCGCAAAGATAAGTGTTACGCCGACAAGCCAGTGACAATTGACGCTTTAAAGGACAATATGCGTGAAGCCATTGGTGAAATACAGCTGCACACAATCGATAATGTGCTTAAAAATTGGACCGATCGTGTAGGCTACTGCATGGCCAGCCGAGACAGCCATTTGAATGAAATTATTTTCCATTATTAACCGGAAGGATTGTACTTTCAAATAAAAAAAGAAATTTGAGAAAATATTCAGTAGTTTTTTTTTAAAGTATTTTCAAAAAAAAAAAAAGTTATTTGGCGGACTCTTTACATCGATTGTCTATCGGTTAAACAAAACTGTTTTGCTAAACTTTGTTCTGGTAGACTAGAAAAATGTCTTTAAAATGTTTACAAATTTCAATTGTACTAGTTTCTTAGCTTCTTATCTGTATAATTCTGGTCTAAACTCTGGGTTTCTAAAGCTATTTCTAAAACTGTTTAATTCTTTTGCTACAAAGATTAATAAACTCGAGGGAAATGGTGTAAAATTTATCTGCTTGCAAAGGTTTTTTTTTTAAAGTTCAAAGAGTTCAAATCCCATGCCAATACCATTTTGTGCAACTACAATAGCAGATACAAAAAAGAAACAAAATGATTTAAAACCAAAGAATTCAGCTAAAAAAACGTGCAACGTTTCTAACCACAAAATTTATTTTATTTTTAATTTTTTTATTTTTTTTAAATTTGTTGTACTTTGTACAGAATACAACACAACCCACTGTGTAAGCGGACGCATTTTATAAGAATTGAAAGTGAAATTTTAATTTTTTTTGGGGGGTGGGGGGAGAAGAAATCACTAAAAATATTCCGTAACATGTGTCGTCTGAGGCGAGCAGCAACTTAACGTCTCTACACTAAACTGTGTGTAAAATGCGTGGCCGCACTAAAAGTGCATTAACCTTTTCGGTTAACGTTAGCGGTAGAGCGGTAGAACGATATTGTATATTACAAAATGAATTTAAATAAGAATAAATTTTTTAGAATTTTTATTTTTAAATTTAATTTTCGTGAGGAGTGCATTAACCCCTGCTGTAGTCGTTCGGCTGGTTGGTTGTCACCAAATATTACACCCAACGGTACTGAAGCGTACGCACAGGCACCGACGACAACGGAAGACAGCAAAACGTTACGTTTTTTTTTTTAAATTTAATTTTTTAAATTTAATGCATTCTGTTTGGGGGGAAAAATTCTTTTCTTTCTTTTTTCTTTTCTCCAATCCTTAACGCATTTATTCTAAATTTAATATTTCATTTCATTTTTATTTTATGGATGAGACAGCAGCAGCACTGTCATGCATGGCTCCAAGACAAATATTAAGACGACATCGTCTTTACGTTTCCTCTTCTTGTAAATACCTACAAACGTTTATATTCCTTAACTCATTATTCACATTTTGTGCTAAATTTAAAAAAAAATTATATTCTTTCAAATACATCTTAATGCATTACAACCGAATGACATGCGTGAGTTAAGAAAGAGAAATTTTAAAATCTTTGAAAAATTATTTTTTTAAATCCAAAATATTTTGAAAATTTTATTTTGTTTCTACAAAATTCTTGGAATATTGTAAATGTAATGTATAAAAGTTCTTTCCAGTGGCCAGAATTTTTCGAATCCAAAATTAATGAAAAAAAATCGTTTTTCTCTTTCCAAATTTATAGTCAAAACTTTAATTAGCCTCCGCATGGTCATTTATAAAATAGGCGAGGTGATAATCGCATGATGTAGTGACAATTCAGATTCAAATTTGATAGAAGGAAGAAATTTTTTATTATGGCTTTCGAAGCCAAGAATTCGCTGAACCACCTAAAACGATGACATAAATAAGCAATAAGCAGTTCCTCCCCATTACAAATAATACTTGTTCACAGAAGATGGCAACCCTGTTGTTCTAGTACCATTTATAGTAGTATAGTAAATGCTTGAAGTCGCCGTAGTCTAGTAGGTAGTGTGTTGGCTTATTAGACTGAAGGCCCGAGTTCGAATCCCAGGTCAGACATCAAAACGAAAATATGAAAATATTTCTTCGGCGACTTCCTCTCAGCAGATTTCTGGCAAAAAACTCTGAGAATAAATAAAATTGCCATGAAAAGCTTCTCAAAAAAAAGGTCCCGCCACTCATGTATAAAATTAACGCACACAACATAAGTGGTGTGAGAAGCTAGGTCGTAATCCTGACGGAAGTGTTGTAATGACCAATTATGTATGTGTGTAGCTACAAAAAACTTTAAACTGAAACAAGTCCAAGAAATAAGATGGAGAAGCAGCTTTATGACTGTCCTATGCTTCTTCAAAAAACTCGAAAAGTAAAAAATATTCACAAAGGGCATGTTTTAATAAAAAAAAAAGAGATGAGACCTATTGACATACACCTAAACCATCATGTAGACTTCTTGTGCGCCCACCATTAGGAATGCCACCTTACTTTCTATAGCAGGTCTGCATATTGTATAAGATTCTTTAAGTTCTTTCCAGTCCACTCCTGTGAGACGAGTTATGTCTCGCATAGTATCATCCCCAAAATATTGGAATATCGAGCTTACGAAAGCTGAACAATGACACAAGAAGTACTTTATCGTTTCGATGTCGCCAAAGCATGCCCTTCATTCATCATTTTCTACTATGCCAATACAGTTCAGGTGTATGTATGTACATGTAAGGCGGAATGTCACGTGAGTGCGCTTATTAGCGTGCTCAGGTCGCCTTTATTTAGTTTTAAGTAAGTAGAAGTATTTTTGTAATTCTTCCTACTTTGTCTTTATTCCACAATAGTCGATGCGACGTTTTAGCCCACTTTCTTAGCTTGGTCTTTAATGCACTGAAAGACATTCGATTATTCAAGCTTATGGTATGTAATACTCTAGCTCTACTAAGCAGGATATTCGGTTCCTCAATTCCAATTACTCCATAATTACCAGGAACTCAGATAATGCATACCGTCCTGTACAGGGAGTAATTGTTGATCGTATTTTTATATTTCAGAACGGTCTTTGATCCGATATTCCTAGACGTTATTGCCTTAATTGTCATTTGACTATTTGTAAAGATATTTAAATGAAGCTTAAGAAGTCGCCGTGGTCTGGTAGGTAGTGTTGGCTTATTAAACGTGAGGCCTCGGTTCAAATCACAGGTCAGACATCTCTAACTAAATGAGATATGAAAAAGAAATATTTCTTCGGCGACTGCCTCTCAGCAGATTTCTGGTAAAAACTCTGAGAGGAAATAAAATCGTCATGAAAAGTTTCTCAAAAATCTGTCGTTCGAAATCGACTTTAAACTGTAGGTCCCGCCACTCATATATAAAAATCGTAATCTTGACTAAAGGGTTGTAATGACGAATTATGTATGTTATGTATACATGAAGCTTATCAAATAATTACTAGCCCAGTTCATACGTTCCCTAAAATCACATCATCTCACTTACAATATCTCGCTTAAAAGATCACGGTTAAACAGTATGGAAGATATGTTTGGCGGGTATGACAAAAAATCAAGTATGTACTCCGAGATAATAAAAAATTCTTTTTAATCCCTTTTTCAATTTATCAACAGTCTTACTTACTTAATTCCATTTAACAAACTTTTAATATTAACCAAATTCGATTGAATTTAGGAAAAAATAGTCGTAATCTTACATTGATAGGTTCTTAATAAGTCAGCCTACCTTCTATATTAAAAATTATTAAAAAAAATTCGATCATTCTACAGTTGACGCCTTAACATTTAAGGCTTCATTTATTCACAATTAACAAAATTAATAACAATACAGGAACGATTTTTAAACAATTTTTTTTAAAATATATGTTTTTTATACATATAAATATAACATAATTTTAGTACGAGCAATATTATTCCCTCTATTGCTTGAGCGTTAGTAGCATTAGTGTTCTTTCTATTCAAACTCGAGACCTTGGTTTGCAACTGTGCAGATGCGAAATTTTAATTTTTAAAAATTTTGCCTTTAAAATTTTGAATCATAAAAAAAAATTTAAAAATTAACTCAATAATTAAAAAAATTGAAATAAAATATCAACCGTAGTGGATCTTACCTTGCAGAGTTTAAGTTCTTCATTTGATTTGGTTCTTGTGCCATGGTTTCGCCCATTAAAAACTCCGAAGTAGCATATTTTAATTTATTCTTCGTGTCTTCACCATTTTCCTTAGCTTTCGAAGCCTGCATAAACATTTTATCCGTGGCATCATTTAAGGAACCATTTTGATTTTGTGGCTTAGCAATAGATTGATAAAGCGCAGATGGTATAGGAGCTGGTGCAGGTTTTGGAGGTTCAACAAATGGTGCTAGTTTGGCCGGTTCTTCGAATGGGGCTGGCTTTGGAGGTTCTACGACTGGTGCTGTCTTGGGTGGTTCTACAACTGGGGCTGGTTTTGGAGGTTCTACAAATGGTGCTAGTTTCACTGGTTCTACAACGGGGGCTGGCTTCGGTGGCTCTACAACGGGGGCTGGCTTCGGTGGCTCTACAACGGGGGCTGGTTTGGGTGGCTCTACCACGGGGGCTGGTTTGGGTGGCTCTACAACTGGGGCTGGTTTGGGTGGCTCTACAACTGGGGCTGGTTTGGGTGGTGCTACAACTGGGGCTGGCTTAGGTGGTTCTACAACTGGCGCTGGTTTGGGCGGCTCTACGACTGGCGCTGGTTTAGGTACAGGAGGGGTGACAGGCTTTACTACTGGAGCAGGAGCGGGTGAAGGTGTGGGTGCGGGTACAGGCGTCGTTTTCGCTGTTACTGGCTTCGAGGCACTTGGTTGAGGTCGCTCAGCTGCTTTGGGCGTAGCAACATTGGCGGCTTTGTTGTCTAAGGCATTGGTGGCGGCAGTCTTGTTATTTTTATAGAAAATATCAAAGAATGTCCAACCATAATGTTTGCTACGTTCAGAAAATAATGAAAAAGAAATGAAAACCAAAAAATAAAAAATTAAAATAAAATAAATACGATTAAATTAAATTTATTAAAAAATAACACAGGCCTGCGATGGTTTTCCCCTTAAAAAACTAATTATCAATTTGGATACGTATTAGGTACTAAACTACGAAAAAAAAATACTAAAAAAAATCCATCACGTAAATTTCCTGAGAAAATTACTTTTTTAATTTTTCCTAGTACATATTACCCCGTATTACTAGGGTAAATTTCAAATTTCTTTAATAAAATTTTTTAATTACCAAATAATTGGAGACTTTTCATAGACTCTTCTAAACGAAATCTTAAAGCAGTATTACTGCATAATGGTAACAATTATGCTTCCTAGCCGGTCGGTCATTCCATTCATTTAAAAGAATGTGATGAAAACTTAGAATTCATATTAACAAAAATAAAGTACTCGGATCATTGTTGGACTATATGCTTCTGGGTCAACAAGGAGGGTATACAAAATATTCCTGTCTTCTTTGTGAATGGGATAGAAGAAATAGAGCACAACATTGGATCAAAAAAGACTGGCCAAAAAGAGGATAATTAACAACTGGAAATAAAAACGATATGAAAGAGGCGCTAGTTGATCCATTAAAAATTCTGCTACCTCCACTTCACATTAAATTAGGTATTATGAAGCAATTTTTGAAGGTACATACTACCTAAAGAGGGTCCCTGTTTCATGTACCTCTGTGATAAATTGAAGTATTTATTGGATGCAAAAATTAAAGAAGTCATTTTGTCGGGCCCGAGGTAAGGAAGTTAATGCAAGACTATAAATTTGAAAAAATCATGAATAAAAACGAAGAGAACGCTTGGAAGTCATTTAAAGAGGTAGTGAAATATTTTTTAGGAAATAGAAAAAGCACAGATTATGAAAATATAGTGAATGACGTGCTCAACAACTTTCATAAACTGGGTTGCAATATGAGTATAAAGTTGCATTATCTGCTTTCTCTTATTGACTTCTTTCCTGAGAATCTTAGTACCGTAAGTGAAGAACAAGGTGAGCATTTCCACCAAAATATAATGGTTATGGAGAGCAGATACCAAGGAACGTGAAAAGCAAACATGATGGCAGACTACTGCTGGATGTTGAAGAGAGATGAACCGGATAGAAAGAGGAGGAGTTTTGAGGGATGCAGAAATAAATACCATAAATAATTTTGATTTACTTAGAGTGTTTGGCATTATTTTTAACTAATACTGTTCATTTTTTAAATAAAACTTTTATTTTAAATCGTTAAATTCTTGTAATTTCATGAAAATCTTTAAAAAAATCTAAAACACGATGTGCTAGAAAAAAAAAAAAACAAAGTTGCATTTTAATTTAACGTACCTATGTAGATAGTTAAAAAATAACATAATTATTGGAAGGGGAAAATAAAAGTAAAATTTCGCAGTCCTGTGTAATCAAATAATAAATAAAGTATAAATTTAAAAAATAATAAAAATTTAAAACACTTTAAAATGATAAAATAAAGATCAATAAAATAAAATTTTAAATAGAAAATAATTTTTAAAATACGAAACTACTCGTGTTCCAGCATATATTTTTTAAAATTAAACAGCAAAAGCAACGTTATGTAGAGACATGTGCAAGGGCATGAATTCTGATAAAGCCTGTACTTTAGAGGTGATTACGGATGTACTCTTGGTTAAATTTTTTAATACATACGCTTATGTTTCCGGATACTTTCGCGTTAGACATTATTGTATCTTTTTTTTTTACATTCACACAGTCTAGGGTATTTTCTTTGATGGCATGCAGGCTGTGTTTATATGCTTGCGCGTCGTAAAATACGGGTTGAGAACCACTTTGATTTGAGCAGCCGGGGAGATCTTTGCATGCCATTAACCTTGATATTTTATTCGGTTTTTGGAAGTCTTTTTTTTTTTGAAATTCAGTCTAATGATTTTTCAAGTATAACCGGCGCGTAACATATAAATATTTAGATATGATAACCAGTTTTTATAACGTAGAATCGATCATTGGAAACTTAAGTTACGCTCACATTTAGCAAATATTTGTCAACAAAAAGAAAAAAAGTGGAAGTCATAGTTTACTGTCGTCAATCACACAATACTCCTCATCCAGCCGATAGAGATACAGGTTCGATATGAGGCGGCTGGCTCATATGGCGTATCGCCTTCATTCTTTGGGGTGATAGATCAACCAGAGCCACAAATCATATTACCAGAATATAGTTAGAACACTGGTAGGTCTCTCGTTTGACGCGCATTTTTCGCGCAGGATGCCCAGCGTATCAATAATACTTTTAGATCGATTTTCTTAGTCAAACAGATCCATGCCACAGATGTTCCCATGGGCTCATTGCTATATTAATGGTTCTAAACATGGAAATAGGAAGATCTCTATGGGTCTCTATATAAAAGAACCAGAAATAAAACTTTGCCTCCGTCTACTTGGCCATAATACAGTTTTTCAAGCTGAGGTACGAGCGATCAGGGAATGTATGATCTGGGCTAGTAATTATTTCTTAACCTTGACGTATAGGGACTTAAATATCTTAACAGATACTCAAATGGCAATTAGTGTAATAGCATCCAGGAATACAGGATCAAAGACCGTTCGGCAGTATAAAAAGGCGATTAGAAATTACTCCAGGCATGGAACGCATTATATGGATTCCATATCATGGATTCCTAAAACCAGAGTATTACATACATTAAGCTTGGATAACCATATGCCTTTCAATGCATTAAAGATCAAACTAAGAAATTGGACGGACTACTGGAGAATAAAGATAAAGTAGAAAGAATTACAAAAATACTTTGGGCGATTCTAATGAGGATTTTTAAACTAAATAAGGTCGACCTCAGCACGTTAAAAAGCATACTCACGGGGCACTCGGCTTTACATATACACCTGAACTGTATTGGCGTGGTTGAAAATGATAAGCGCAGGGCATGTGGCGAAGACATCGAAAGGATGGAGTGCTTCTTGTATTATTGTTCAGCTTTCGTAAGCTTGAGATTTTAATATTTTGGGGATGACACTATACGAGACAGAGTTCGTCTCAGAGGAGTGGACTGGAAGAAGTTGGGGAAGTTTGTGCAGGATACGGACTTCCTATTAAAAGTAGAGTTGGTATCCTGTAATTGTGAGCAGGCAATAAGTGTGTATGAAGGCTTAGGTGTATGTCAATAGGCATGAGATCTTTGGTTGGTCCTTCAACCTGCCTACCCGTCTCTGGAAACTCTTAGCACTTTCAGTTGCACTGCATTGTTAAACCCAAAAGCTAGGAATAAATTTCTTTCTTCTATCTATTAATTGTTTTTAATTTTAGACTTTTTAGTTCACCTCAGTTACAGGCTGTTTTGTATGAAATATGGGATTGAATTCATTTTTTTGTTTTTGTTTCTTTTTTTGTTTTTGTTTCTTTTTTTGTCATTTTATATGAAAATCAAAAAAAAAGAAAAACGATTTCATTTTCACTTGCATTTGGATTGCAATGGCTGGGAAATTCGTTGTAATAATTAAAATGAAAACTTTTTTCACTGCACCTACAATAAATAAGACACACAGACAGAGGTAGGGAGAGACAGTCGAACGATACACATTCATTAGTGTATGTATGTATGTATTGTTATGTGTTCATATAAAATTTCAATTTCTTTCATTTACAAACAAACAAAAATATTTTTGTATTAGAAATGCGAGGCTAAAATGAACATTTTAATTTAATTAAAAACCACTGAGGCATAAACTCTAAAGCTCTAGAGCTCTGAATAGCTAGCTAAGGCAAGTAGAAAAGAGGTGCAGTATATATGTATATGTAGACTTCAATTAAAGCCGTATAAATTGACCGACGAATAGACGTATAGACGACTGCCTTCCTGCCTGTCTGCCTGCCTTTTTGATGATCAAAAATGTTTGGTTGACATGTGAAAAATTTTATTTCAATTTTTCCTCTTTCCTTTTGGGTCTTTTTTTTTTAGTTTTATTCTAATGCCCGAGAACAAATGCACATTTTCTTCGGTTTCTCATCATTTGGCAAGCAATTGCAGCCAAAATTTCGCATGTCGTTGGTGGCAGTCGGTCGATTGTCTGTCTCATTTCTTTAAACTTTTAAACTAAATTATTGATGTCTGTGTATTCTTTTTAGTATTTTCTTTTTTTTTTTATTATATTTTTACATTTGATTTTAATTTTTCAAATGATTTAATGTTTTAGTTATTTTAAATAATTTTTTTTTTAAGATTTATTTTCAATAGAATTAAAACTTAATTAAACCTATTTTATGTGCATTATAACCAGATGTCGGCACCAATGTCCCCCGGGGGCCGAACATCCTCGGCTTTTTACACACATAGAACACGAACATCAACAATGTTCGTTAAAAAGAGCGTAAAAATGCATTCGGTTGCTTGTCAGCTTTCAGTGAAGCAGGTTCTCGTCGCTTCTTTTTGAAATTTTTTTGTGTATCAATTATACACCCAAAGAAAAATTTAATTAAAATGTGAAGAAAATTTGAAGTCGCCGTAGTCTAGTAGGTAGTGTGTTGGCTTATTAGACGTAAAGCCAGGGTTCGAGCCCCAGGCCAGACATGAAAACAAAATACAAAAAGTATTTTCTTCGGCGATTTCCTCTCAGCAGATTTCTGGCAAAAACTCTGAGAGTAAATAAAATTGCCATGAAAAGTTTCTCAAAAAAAAAAATCTGTCGTTCGGAGTCGACTTTAAACTGTAGGTCCCGCCACTTATGTATAAAATTAACACACACAGCATAAGTGGTGTGAGAAACTAGGTCAATAATCCTGACTGAAGGGTTGTAATGACCAATTATGTATGTAGCAGATGATTGCAATTTGTTTGCTTTCTTGGCTTTAGTGCATAGATGCCCATTTCATAGTGCTTTTGCGCAAACTAAAAACACACATATTCTTATTCTCTTTGGTTAGTCGTCACTCAGACAGCGACGAATGCACATGCGTAGCGGATGTACTGAAAAAAATTTACTATGACTTACGAAACATTTTATGATGAAAAAAATTTACTATGACTTACGAAACATTTTATGATAAAAAATGCGTTTGGTGATGCTCAATGCATTTTATGTTATAAAATATTGCAGGAATGTAGAGAATATGCTTTTAGAAGGCACTATTGTTCTTATCATACTGATATGGATGATTTTAATGATTTATTTTGTAAAAATAAAAAAATTTATTTAGAAAAATTGAATGAGTGGTTACTTGAAGAAGAAAACAATGAAAAAACCTCAGAAAATAAAATGTTAAAAATGGAGTTATCAAGCTTAATAAGCTTGGATATTGTTAGTCATAGTAGACCATTTTCTGATGGGGAGTTCATTAAAAAAAATTTAAATAAAGGTTTTCAAAAACTTAATTTTAAGCTTATCGAAAACCTTCCATTGTCACGCAGTAGTGTTATTCGGCGCACTTATCAATTGGGGGCATCTTTAGAAGCCGACATTGTAGAAAAATTTCTATTCCAAATTTTATTGTAAATTCCGCTTTTTGGATTTTTTCCGTACATTTTATTTCAGTTTACACAACTTTTCTTTCAGTGCAGTTCTCTCTCGCTCACCAATACTACTACAGTTTTAGCTTTGGGCATCCCTGCTTTAGTGTGATCATATTCTGTATTGTGTTACAAAGAAATTGTAAATTAAAACAAATCTTAGTGAAAAAAATGGATAAACGTATTAAACAACCGCTCTGTATTTTATTATACATACATACATACAAATGTACATATAATATGATGTGGCAGCTCACTTCAACTTTACTTAAAAAATTAAAGTAGTTGGTAGCACAGTTCGATTGTTTCAGAACAAAGCAAGCAATCTTTCGCACTCTCTCTCAAAAAGAGAAACGTCAAACTACATATAAAAAAAAATTGTTTCAGAACAAAATTTTTGTTCCGAAACAATGGGTGAATCCAGCTTAAGTCGTTTTATTTTAAGTTACAAATGATTCAGAGATTAGGGGAAATGTAGAACTGTGGTATCACAATGGGTCTTACGTGGCCGAAGTATGTCTATACAATTTCTACCTACATACCTATTTCCATACCTCTTTAATCATTAAAAAAATATTAAAAATATTTAACAAAGTTTTTAAAACTGGTTACAACACCAAGGTTAATAGTTAATAGAGCATGACTTTTACATATTTCCCAGCAAAATTATTATACCAACAAAAAGTTGTTGTTGTTTTTTTTTATAAATTTTCCCAGTATAAAGTTTCCAAAAGATACTCATGATTTACGTAAAGTAAAAACAAAAAAATGAACGTGAAGATCACAAAGATACAGTGTGTCAAAAGTTTCCATTTAATCGAAAAAGAAAAGGGAAAGAAAGGAAAGAAATAAAAGTTAAAACGACGTCACACATAAATCATTTAAAGAAAAACAATTCAAAGATTTCGAGAAATTTCTTCAGCCACAAAAAGTCTGAAGACATACCAAAACTGACTAATGGATGATGGAAGCATATGAAACAGTAAGAGGTAAAAGTACTCACAAAAAGAAGGCATATAAACAAACAATAGAGAGGAGAATTAAATTAGAAAAACAGGCAAAAAATAATAACAAATTATATGAAAGAAAGAAAGAAAAAAAAAACACAAAAAACATTTTAATTTTTGGCAAAACTTTATTCAGAAGAGCGTAATCACATCACACATCAAAACAGAAGAAATATTTTGTGAGTGTCACGTACGCCACAAAATCTAAAATTTCTTTCGTTTTTTTTTTGTTTTTTGTTTTTTTATTCTTTATCTGTTATACACGAGCAAATCATTTGTAGTGCTTGAAAAACATTGACTACCCTGATCTATAACTGTTTGCAAATTTGTTATTGTACTCTCACACTGTTACGCTCTTTTGCTCTTTTTTCCTACTTCCATTTATTACTAAAAAATTTCATTAGCAATTGCAGCGACAAGACTTTATTTTTACCGTTATAAACAAAATGTTGTCATTACCTTTGCGTTAAAACTAAAATAATCTTTTTTTTTTATTATTTTTCCTTCTTTTTTTTATTAAAAAACCAATTCAAATGAATTTTCTTCCAGTGTATGTGAATGTGTTAACTTTGCTCACAAAATATCGGATACACATGACTGATTGTACAAATAGTTATACTAGATATAGAAAAATTGTTACAATAACAAAAAAAAAAAGTTCAAGTTCAATTAACACTTTCTCATTCTGATAATAAATTTTTTTGCAATAATTGTTTATCAATGTACATACAAACATACATACATACTACTTACATACATACGTATAGAAAAGTAATATATGGCCTACGGAACAATAATTCATAACTTTTTACCGCAAGCAGTAGTGAAAGAAAATCTAGCACAGTATGTTATATTAAGGCTCTGACAAGTTTCTATACGTTGGTATTTTCTACACAACTAAGTTCAATAGATTCGTTATTTTTTTCTTCCCGCACTTTATCATTTTTCGGTCTATTACTTGTAACTGTGGTAACTCAGTTTTAATTACATCATTGAACACGTTTCAATGTTTAATATTACATACATACACAATTGGTCTTTACAACCCTTCAGTCAGGATTACAACCAAGCTTCTCACACCCCCCATTGTCGTGTAGGTTAATTTTATCCATGAGAGGTGGGACCTACAGTTTAAAGTCGACTCCGAATGACAGATTTTTTCAGAAACTTTTCAGGGTAATTTTATTTTACTCTCAGAGTTTTTGCTAGAAATCTGTTGAAAGTCGCCGAAGAAATATTGTCTCAAATTTCGATTTATTCGAGTTGTCTGACCTGGGGTTTTAACCATGGCCGCACGTTTAATAAGCCAACACAATCCCTTCTAGACTACGGTGACTTCGATGTTTAAATTATAAATTAAAAAATTTGTTTTGAACTTACAATACTTCATTGTGGTAGATTACATTGGCGAACTCTCTTAATTTAAATAAAAAAAAATAAAATTTATAATTTTCCAGAGGTCACTATGTTCCAAAGTTGGTATACAGCTACCCACGATACGTTTAATAACCCATTTTTAGAACCGCTATCCATTAAGTACATTGTATTAAGCCTTGGCAAGTCAATCCCCAAGTATTCAAGAGATATCTTATTGTATATTATACTGAATGTCCTGAAAAAAGGTATATTCGAACTATTTCCATCTATATCGCCTCTGAGCTCTACAGGCGAAGCGAAGATAGTTTTATCCATTTCCCGGTTGTTCCAATGCTCGGACATACTTATGTGTCATGCATTCACCGATCGGTAGTAACTCCGATAAAAATGCCAACTAGTGATTATAAAAACTTTGTGTTTAAATTGTTCTTTTATAGCCCTGTATAGGCTACCAGGGAGTACCATTACAGTCGTAAAAATGCTATGTAACCCGTAATTTATTTCACCTTGCTTCTTTGGCTAAGCCCAAATAACTTACATACATACATACATAATTGGTCATTACAACCCTTCAGTCAGGATTATTGACCTAGTTTCTCACACCACTTATGTTGTGTGTGTTAATTTTATACATAAGTGGCGGGACCTACAGTTTAAAGTCGACTCCGAACGACAGATTTTTTTTGAGAAGCTCTTCATGTCAATTTTATTTACTCTCAGAGTTTTTGCCAGAAATCTGCTGAGAGGAAATCGCGGAAGAAATACTTTTTGTATTTTGTTTTGATGTCTGGCCTGGGGCTCGAACCCTGGCTTTAAGACTAATAAGCCAACACACTACCTACTAGACTACGGTGACTTCCAAATAACTTAACAGTCGTAAAAATGCTATGTAACCCGTAATTTATTCCACTTTACTTCTTTGGCAAAGTCCAAAGTCTTAATTGATGTGATATTATCCCCTAATACGTGAATATCCATTGTGTTTAAGGTCAAGGTCTATCTTGCCTTTGAAATATAGCACAATAGATAGTAAAATAAATTCAAAAATGTCTGGGCTTTCAGAAAAGACAACGGTGGCTATATTCCTATATTATAAACCCAGAGGTGACTGCAATCTATTCTTAGTAGGCAGTTCGGAATTCACCCCTCTCTATTTCTCTAAATGGTTTCGTGACCAGATTGTACTCTGCCTCTCTGGGTGTCATTAAGGACTTGACTTGAATGTTCTTAGTATTAAAAGGTGATTTTTTAGCTATTATCTTTTTGGCAGCACTGGTTTAAACAGCTCACGCACGTTTCGTGTTTTGTTTCACTGTCAAACATCTTCAGTTTGGTCTATAATTTAACCATGAATCGTCTTACAAACGAACAACGCTTGCAAATCATTGAATTTGGCATCATTGGACCGTACTTCTTCAAAGTGTACTGTAACTGTGAATGGTGAGCGCTACCGTGTGATGATATCCAACTTTTTTTTGCTCAAAATGCAAGAGCTTGACTTGCATGACATATGGTTTCAACAAGACGGTGCCACATGCCACACAGCACTCTTAACAATGGACTTATTGAGAGGCGAGTTTGGTGAACATTTTATTTCACGTTCGGGACCGGTCAATTGGCCGCCTAGATCGTGCGATTTAACGCCTTTAGACTATTTTTTGTGGGGCTATGTTAAAGCTCATGTCTATACAGACAAGTCCGCTTCAATTGACACATTGGAAGACAACATTGAAGCATTTATTCGTGAGATACCGGCCGAAATGTTGGAAAGAGTAAGCCAAAATTGGACTAAGCGGATGGACCATTTGAGGCGCAGTCGCGGTCAACATTTGCATGAAATAATCTTCAAACATTAAATTATGTATATGGAGCGTGCTATTGATTCAAATAAAGATCTCATGCATTTTTCTGAATTTTATGTTTTTTTTTTGAAAAATTTTCCTATAGCTCTTAAAAAATCACCCCTTATTATTCAGTGGTGCCATGACATTCATATATACATATGTATATAGTATACATACATCGATTCATATCGTATATTAATTCTCATAAACTCAAAACTTTATCTTAATATCAATCCGTTAATGCTTTTCTAAAACTCTAAATTGGTTTCAAATCACTTGAAAATAATTTTGTTTTCCATAATGTCTGATCCCATCAATTTATAAACATTTTTCAGTTGTGGTTACCCTGTTTTCACTTCAATGTCCTTAAATTACACAAAATTTTGACAGTTCCTGTTCAGTTGTGGTAACGTGTTCAAGTGCCTTAAATTAAAAATTACTTTTTAACACCTTTTGTTATCAAAAAAAAAAAAAGAAAAATAATAAAATTAATTTATTTTTAAATTAATATTTTCTGTATTGTATAATAATGATATCAATTTGTTGTGGAAGTGCATAAAAAAATAGAAATTAAAAAAAATATTGAAAGAAAGTGTAAATGATTGTTCAACATACAAACAAACATACATCATGGAATACATACAAATAATAACGGAGTAAGAAAAAAAGAACGAGAGAGTACAAGAGCAAGTAAGTGAATTGATTGAATAAGTGAGTGAGTGATGGGTTTTATTGCCGTATCTTTATATGGCAACAAACTAATGGGAGAATTTATAGAACAAATAAATTTCTTTTTTTTTCTGTATACCTACAATTACCACAATTATTGTTGTGTTAATAATAATAATAATAATATCATGTGATTAATAATAATCTAAAGATAACTAAAGAGCTACAACAACACATTTTCAGCACACAAAACTGAATATATAGACATTAACCGGCTTTTTTTTATTTATTAATATTTCTTATTTGCTAATTGCAATCGCTATCTTTATATTGTTTGCCAAATAAAAAAAAAACAAAACAAAACTGAAAAACAAATATAGAGAGAGAATGAGAGAGAGAGTGAGAAACAATATTAAATTTGACTCTAATTATGACTCAGCTAGTCGTAACGACTAACACTCGTACATATTGTTGGTAGAAAAATTCAAACATTAAACCATGTTATGAACAAAATATAATACAGACAGTGAGAAAAGCAATAACTATGTATTAACAATAATAAATACAAGCTGTTGTTGGTGTTGTTTTATTTTTGACCATTATCTATGGAATGGTTGCGTCACAGTTTTAGGTACACTGAGAAAAAATACAAAGAATATATGTAGTGCGTAATATAGACGTAGTAATAGAATAGTTAAAGGACATATGTTATCAGCAGGAGGGTACGTATAATATTGCCAGACTCTGCAGGACGCGTATGAGGAGGTATACGACAGTCTTACAGTCTTCTATCCTTAAATCGCATGGCCATTCATAGCTCAGCAGCGATCTTTACGAGCCACTGTCCTTTTGGTAGACATGTCCAGAGACTTGGCATTCCGGCTATTGACTTCTGCAGGAGCTTCGGGTGTAAGGAGGAAGAATAGACTGACTTTCACCTCATGTGTCAGTGCTCTACTCTAGTCAAGTGCCTGTGTTCTCTAATATAAATATAATATAATTGACTCGTAATGGTTTTCTCTAGGACATAGTTGACCGCTGGATAAAATTGATTGTGTTAACACAATGGGCCTAAATGCCACCTTAGCTAACCTAACCTAAATACACATTTTAAATATTAGAAGTCCAAAACGTTTCTTTTCTTCCGCTTGTATACAGTAATGGAACTAGATAATGTTATTAGCATAGTTAGTAGTAATAAGATAAAAAGATGGTTTGCCATGAGGAAATGTAATCTATCACTCCCTGGAGCGAGTATCAGGCAATAGTGAATCTAGCTTACGCATTCCAACAATATTGAATGAAGACCATTTTCATTCAAATGAGAAGGGAAAAGTGCTCTAATTGAACTCTCGTATGTGAATAAAAGGTTTTTAAAAATACTTGTGACATCTTTACGATAGTTTCTAAAGTTTATTATTTCAGTCTTTTAAATTTATTGAAATTAAATGTATTTTTACTTCTGATATACGCAAGCAAAGTTTACTTAGTTGGTCATTATAACTCTTCAGTCACGATTACGACCTAGCTTTTCACACGACTCATGTTTTGCCAGAAATGAAATGAATTTTTCTGTAGTTAGTATTGTTACGAAAATGGAAATGGTGTTATTAAAATAATAAACAAAAGCTCCAAAAATAACACAATGGACTTGATCACACATAAAATGATAAACAAAAGCTCCAAATACAAAACAATGCAGTTGTTCACGTGATCAACGAATAAGTAAACATATAGCAACAAAAACAACAGGCTTGTTTACAAGATCGATGAATAAACAAAAATATAGCAACAACGTCCGTGTATAAAAAATATAGCGGAAAGACAAACAAACAAAACAACAACAACTCTGCCTGGACGAAAGTAAACAAGATACACGAACAACAAAAATGGAAACAAGTTGTTTACATTTTTGGATTGTTCCCGAAGGCCGTCATCATCCTTCAAGGGCATTCATCACACTGTTGATCCAGTGATATAAAAGGCAAGATAAAGCGAGCAACGGGGATTCAGTTAGAATTCAGTCAGTCGTATATGAAGACACGTGATTCTCGGAGTTCGAGTTAAATTAGTCGTGTGACGACGTCGCGTTGAATTGAGTGAGAATTCAACCAGTGGTGTGTGAAGATACGAGATCGAGTTATAATTCAGTCAGACTTGTGTGCAGACAAGTTGCATGAAGAAAACAGTTGTTAGTATTGTGCTTACAAAAGTGGTTGTGAGCAAAGAAGAATAACTAACAAGTGTTGTTGTTGCTTACAAAAAAGGTTGTAAGCAGAGAAATATCACGAATAAGCACATATTGTAAAAGTTATCATTGTATACGTGGAATAAGTTCGAACAGTGGCTCAAAAGTTGTGCAGATAATAAAGAATTGATTCAAAAATAAACACATATTTATTTTTATTTTATTTTCAATCTACGTACTCATATTTTTAACGTTTTTAAAAGGTAAAAACGTAACAGTATCAATATCTCTTTCGTGATTCGTATTCCTTTCAACTTGACAGTTTGTCAAATATTGTACTTCGAAACAGAAATTTCTGGCTGTACAAAATCCTGAAAACCGTCACAGAAGCTAACTTTTTCTCTGACTAGTATGTATATGTATGTATTTTTGCAGTAAATGAGTGATAACATTTCATTTAAACTCATTTGTACTTTAAATTTTAAGTACTTTGAAATGAAAACTATTTAAATTAATTTGTTATTGAAAATTTTACTCATTAGCTACTGTTAGTTGTAGTCTTAATTTCACACTTCATTTATTTAAACTAAAAATGTTTGCTGAAATTAATTGAAATTAGTTTTTCTCAAAATAATTATAATTTTGGAAAAGATTAGGTTTTATACCAGGTATACGTCATTCACTTAAAAAAAAGCAAAAAAAAAAAATAAATTCTGTAATTAAGTTTTATATGTTTTTAATTCACTTAAAATTTGTTTATTTAATTTGTTTATAATGTTTAATTCAAAAATTTATCATTTTAAGTTAAACTGAGTCACAAATAATATAACGAATAGCAAAATGATATCATTGGTTTAATATTTCATACACGAAATGATGAGTAAATGATTTCATATATTCAAATTTCTTTTAAATAATTACGTTCCTAAATATCTATTGCAAAGGGTGATTTTTTAGCTATTATCTTTTTGGTAACACTGGTTTAAACAGCTCACGCACGTTTCGTGTTTTGTTTCACTGTCAAACATCTTCAGTTTGGTCTATAATTTAACCATGAATCGTCTTACAAACGAACAACGCTTGCAAATCATTGAATTTTATTATCAAAATGGGCTCTTGGAAAGTTGGCCGAAAATCCACTTCTTTATCGAAAAATTGTGTCCAGCGACGAAGCTCATTTTTGGCTCAATGGATACGTAAATAAGCAGAATTTTCGATTTTGGAGTGAAGATCAGCCAGAAGCATTGCAAAAGCTACCAATGCATCCAGAAAAAGTCACAGTTTGGTGCGGTTTATGGGCTGGTGGCATCATTGGAGCGTACTTCTTTAAAGATGCTGCGAATCGTAACGCCTTTAGACTATTTTTTGTGGGGCTATGTTAAAGCTTATGTCTATACAGGCAAGCCCGCTTCAATTGACGCATTGGAAGACAACATTGAAGCATTTATTCGTTAGATACCGGCCGAAATGTTGGAAAGAGTATGCCAAAATTGGACTAAGCGGATGGACCATTTGAGGCGCAGTCGCGGTCAACATTTGCATGAAATAATCTTCAAACATTAAATTATATGGACCGTACTATCGATTCAAATAAAGATTTCATGCATTTTTCTGAATTTTATGTGTTTTTTTTTTTTTTTTTTGAAAAATTTTCCTATAGCTTTTAAAAAATCACCCTATAAATCGGGATAGGTTTTTAAAATAAAAACTCCTGTTTCATGTTTTATTCTTTGGTGAAAGAATGATACAAAGATCGAAAAACGTATTAGACTGAGATACTCGATTATTATGCCATCATAAGGATGCCAAAGTTTCAGATGCAAAAATGTCCCCAAATACACTGAAATATTGAAATTTACATGATTCAATGATAGATTTTTTTGAACTTTGTTGGAATCTTTATTAAATTTTACACACTGAGCGAAGCAATGAATCATAAAATAATAGTTGAGAATAGAATACACATTTTAATTGTTTATTTAAACCTTATGTATTTTGATTATAATCTGTTATTTAAGTGAAGGTGTTTATTGTACATATTGCTAGATTAACATGTGCCATGTGTTAACAGTTTAACAGTCGATTATTCAATGTATAAAATATTAACATTTTCTGTTAACCATTACTTTTTCATATAACGCCTAAAGGTAGACAATACTTTTGTGCATGCATTTCTTTTAAAACAATAAAAGCTTTATTCGAGTGAAAGCTTTCTTATTTCCTGAATATAAATTGAATTTCTTCTATACTTCAGGTATGGAAATGATCAATTCAAGGCAATAGAAAGAAACAAATATTTTTAAATACTGGCGGTCAAGTACATGTTTCTTATATATTGCCTGGCTGTCTAAACGGATTATTATTGTTTAGAAACTGTTGTTCAGTGGCATTTTTCGATTCGTTCACGCCAGCCCTTCAATTCATGCTTGTCGCCTACTTACAGCTGCACTTAGTGCTTTTAGCTCTATCGGACGGCAGCATAGACAATTCAACAATGCAACGGTCTCGTGTAAAGTTTTGTGTGAATTTTATGCGAATTCTTCGTCAATTCATTTCATTCTTACTAAATACAGTAGGACCTTGATTATCCGTGATTCGATTATCCGGCAACATCAATTATCCGGGATGGAAAAAGAAAATTTTTTGCATCGACTTAATTTTATTTTGGATCGACATAAATTTTTCTGCTTCGTTTAACCGTGATTACCTCTATTATCCGTGATTATAAGCAAAAATTTTTTTCTATTATTTTGGACAAACAAGCGAAAAAGGGGAATTCCCTCTTTAGTATACCAAATCCTTATCTACTGTTCACTGTTTTCTGACAAAATTATTTTTTTTTATATTTTTGGAACATGTATGTATGTATATAAAATCCTTGAATTATTTAGTTTTTATATAAATATGTACATATGTATTCATTTATTAATTAATAAAAATATCTATTAAAAAACTAGCCAAAATTGGTACTCAATTAACCGGGAAAATCGATTATACAGAATGCTTCCGGTCCCGACCATCACGGAAAATCGAGGTCCCACTGTATTCTGAATTTTTACCGTGAAAATGGAAGAGAACTCAATTATAACGTTAGTAATTATAATTATTATTAAAAATAAATGCTTTTAATAGAGGCTGACTCTCAAGTATTCTTTTTCGGCAGTAGAAGTGTTAAAGATCTAAATATTTGGTGTTACGTACCGACTAATAACATAATCAAGTGCGTTCCACCGGTAGTACACGTCACCCGATATGACAGTCTAGTGCGGGCTACCGGTGGTACGCGCCGCCAGATGAGGCTGTCTAGTACGGGCCACCTGTGATACACATCTGCGTGAACGTGTTAAATTGTTGGCAGTTGTTGATGGGAACTGGGAGTAATTGGTAGGCAATCATTCAATTGGTAAGGAAAAATCGAGAATTCTTGAAGCGCGTTCCTTACAGGCATTGCCTTAATATGAAGCTGTACTGTTCAGTTGGCTTATTAGACGGTAAGGCTGTGATTCAAACCCCAGTCCACCAGACATCTCGAACGAAACGAAATATGAAAATTAAATATTTCTTCGGCAATTTCCTCTCAGCAAAGATTAAATAAAAATTCCTATGAAAAGTTTCTCGTCACTTATGAATCATATTAAAACACATAACATGGGTCGTGTGGCAAGCTAGGTTGTAATTCTGTCTGAAGGATTTTAAGGATCAATTAAATAGGTCCGCTTGAATACCTTTTTCCTAGCTTTTGCTAATAGGAAGTAATTGTGCTCTCATTATGACCACATATTTCGTTAGTGATTCGTTTAGACCTGTAGAATGTGATTCCGGTGCCTTTGTGCATTTAGCTTATTGGCTGAAACAGTTCCTGAGGTATTCGTACTTGTCTGTGAATTATTTCTGAGAGAGAAAGCCGGAAATACCTTCCAATTGACAACAAGTTATCGAACAAATAAGTTTTTCAAATGATATGCATGCTAGCCTCACATAAAAGGAAAAAAAACAATGAATTAATTTTTACTACACCTTATATTTTGCATTTAGAAATTTTATCTGCATTAATGGAACTTTATATCATTTTTTGTTGTCGTGATGAATGATGATTTATAGTGTTATTTATCTTATTATTTTTTTTTTTTAGATTTTATAATTATTATCACATTATCACATTGAAATAGTTTAAATTTACTTACCGCAACTCATCGACGGCTAAAGATAGATACCACAAAGCGAACATTTTGCTAAAAAAAAAAAATTGGAAAAAAAAACAAGTATTTGTTATCAAAGAAATTATTTAAATGTTTAACTATCTACGTACATTGTCTTTAGTTTAAATGTATCAAATTTAATTTCTTTTTTTTCTCGGTTTTATCTTTTGTTTAATTTTTTATTTTGCATTTAATAGCTGTGCTTAATTAAATACTATTTTCCCACCTTAATTTTACGCTGACTAAGAGGTGAGTTACAGAGGTGAGTACCTCTAAAATTTGCATTCTCGTTATTGTCGTCATAATTCAGTCATAATGTTTTCCATTACATTTAAAATTATTAAAAATTTAACACAGTTTTATATGTATGTACATTAGAGTGGTCCAAAAAAAATTTTTTTTGTTTTTCAGATTGGCCACCCCGTAAATTTGTAACATGTATCCATAGCAATTACATCGTAAAATTTCAGTTGGCTAACTTTACCGGAGGAGGGTGCTCAATCGAGTGCTGTTTTTTAAATTTTTGAAAAAAATTTTTGTTTTTTATTTTTAAATGCTTTTATTGAACTCTCCTTATCTCTTTGCTTTTATGCTTTTACCTGATTCTTCTGATCGAATTTTCACTACCTTCCCGACTAGCTAGACAATGACAATGCTGCACTTGGTTGTAATCCCGTTTCACTCCCAATCTCTCGGAGCACAATTCGACGTGCAAGAAAAAAAGCAAGGACAGAATTCAATGCGAATATAAAAACTATTCGACCCAAAGTATCCACTTGTCATACATTGGGATGGGAAAATACTGCCTGATATAATAAGAAAGAAAGTAAGAAGAAAGTAGAACGCCTTCCCATTCTTGTCTCCGGTAATGGTTGTGAAAAACTGTTAGGCGTACCCAAACTTACTGCTGGAACGGGGAAAAACACGTCTGATGCTGTTTTTGACACAATGGAACAGTGGAATGTCACAAAGAATGTTAGAGGTATGAGTTTCGATACTACTGCCTCTAACACAGGTGCCAAAGAAGGAGCGTGCACTCTCCTCGAAGCAAAGACAGGGCGTGGTCTTTTATGGCTTGCTTGTCGTCATCACGTGTTTGAAATAATGCTTTCAAAAATATTTACACTGTGCTTTGGGCCATCAAACTCTCCTAAGATTCCATTATTCAAACGATTCAGCGATGTTTGGGATACATAACCAAAAGATCACTACGATTGTCTTGACTTTTATACTATCGAGAAACAGTTTGCCGAAAATACTCTTGAGAGTCTTACGACTGATATAGCTAGAAAAAACAAGTTCGTGGTGATTACAAAGATCTAATAGAGCTCACAATGATTGTTCTGAAGAAACCACCTGCAAGGATTAGTTGGCGTACTCCGGGACCAATACATCATGCTAGATGGATGGCAAAACTGCTATATGCTATGAAGATTTTTCTCTTTCGAAAGAATTCTCAAGCATTTAAGCTTACCAAAAAAGAAGAAAAACAAATTGTTCGATTTGTTAATTTTGGTGCACTCATATAAACGAATTTTTGGATCGAAGAGCCTTTGGCAGCAGATGCAGCGATTAATGACCTCCAACTGTGGAAGAGATTAAAGGCATACGAAGTCATTGATCCCGAAATCAGTGCTCAGTCTTAAGTTGAAAAAATGAGTTAATATTATTTTTAAGTATTTCTTTATTTAATAATAAAAAAAATAATGCCGAATAAAAAAAAATATTTTTAATACATTCAGAATTCAAATATTTTAAGGTCGATGAGCACTCCCTAGTATATAAGATATGTTACTAAAATTTTGAATACATAATAAGAATGGTACGTGTAACAAAACTAGGGGATGGCGTAACTTCTTCTTGGAAGTTTTTTTTTTCTATGTAAGCATGGACAACCCTAATGTATATATGTATGTCTGTATATGTACATTGAGAGATTTTTTTTGTTAAGTGTAATTGTACAAGTTCTTGTGTTTATTGTGTGGTTTACGTAAATACATACGTTTTTATAAATGAAATGAAATAAAATATATTTTCCCGAAAAATATTATTTTAAATAGTATAATAACAGAAAGAATAACTTGCGTACATACATACATACATATTTGCACAAAAACATTTTGTAGATATTGCTTGCTTTTTCGCTGAATATTAAAATAGTAAATGAATGGCATATACATACACCCAGGGGAAGTTTACCCAATTCTTCTGAATGCATATTACACTATCATTGCAATATCAACATAAAACGGGAGATTTGTGATACCTATCAGAGATCAGCAATGAATCGTTTTTTTTTTCGCTATCCATAAGCACTCATGGAATTTTGAATATAAGTGAGCCAACAATATTGAAATTTAACTACTCGTGATTCATTCATACTCACAATTAACGTTGATTTATAAGTACAGGTTGCAATGAGTATGCGTACAACGCCTATTAGACTGAAGGCCCGAGTTCGAATCCCAGGTCTGACATTAAAACGAAAATATGATAATATTTCTTCGGCGACTTCCTCTCAGCAGATTTCTGGCAAAAACTCTGAGTGTAAATAAAATTGCCATGTGGAGCTTCTCAAAAATCTGTCGTTCCGAGTCGGTTTTAAACTGTAGTCCTCGTCACTCATTTATAAAATTAACGCACACAACATAAGTGGTGTGAGAAGCTAGGTTGTAATTCTGACTGAAGGGTTGTAGTGATCAATTATGTATGTGTCTACAAGTGGATTAATTTTACTTTTTTTTTTCTTTTGCGAATGATTGAAGCCTGTGTGGAATCAATTATTTGCCCCACAGTAGAAGAATCTTTTTTGTTAGTTTGTTCGTATTAAATGTTGTACTACCTTCACCCAGTGTGTCAGTATTGTTACGTCCTATGTCTGTATTCTGTACAGGAATTCAGATGAGTGTAGCTGTTTAATGTCTCTCTCTTGGAGACTCTTGAAATTATTGAACGATCATTGACGTGGTGTACACTTTTCCTAGCAATTTAAATGCCAATTTGCTATCAGTTAATATATACAGTGAGCGTCAAAAGTGAGTAAACACCGCTGAAATAATTCATTTTCTTAGGATAGCGAGAAAAGTAAATGAGAATAGTCGAATAAATTTCCATAAATTAAAAACGTTTATTTATTACTTATAAAATGTTAAAACAAAAAAATCGCAAAAATTATTGTTGTGCTACAAGTATATTTTTTATAATAGAAAATTTAAAATTATAGTGGGTGTTGACTCACTTATGGCGCTCTGTGTATGTACCTTGATAATCGGGTGCCAGAAGTGGCAATCTCTGATTCATTTGATCTGAAAAGATTCCATTCCGACCTTTTCGTATTATATGATCTATCCATTTGAGTCCATTTGGATAACGTTCTCTGAAAGGTAATTTTTGTTATAAAGCCAGATGGAAAGCCTATTTAAGATTTTTTTAAACGTAACTGTATGAGTTCTTAGGAAGTGTATTTCGCCATATATTAGAAAGCGTATAGTATCCAGCTATAGTGCATCTTAGAGTTGGACATGACTTCATGCTTTCTCGGCATTTAGTATCATTGCATATTAGCAGCTGTTTTTTTTTTTTTTGAGAAACAATTGGAGTTCTAATCTGCTTAGTGCCATGTTATAAAGTTCGCTTTATTTCTTTACTATAACGTCCAGAATACCTGCCGGACCTTTTGGAAGTTTTAAACAAAAACTTTGGAGGGGTCAATACTTTAAAAATTGAACTTTGTTGAGAAAGTTTAAAAATACCTTCAAAGCAAGTTCGTTTATCGTATGAAGCCTACTCCTAGTCTAGGTATTATCATCCATGCTCAAATACAACGACAAATTTTTCCTGAATTTTTGTTCGATTTTATACGAGGATAGGACAATAATACCAATTTTTCTATCACTTTCAAAAATATGATTTGTCACAGAATGAATAAATAGTCTGATGCTAGTTTAAATTTTGACTGGGGTCATCTGACAGCTGACATCTATTGACAGGTGCAGTTTTGCTCTTTCAATTAAGAGGCGGGAAGTTTAAAAAGTCACAAATTTATTAATCCAGCTTCACAGTGTGATATTTATTACATTTATTGAGAACATCTTCTTGTGCAATAATTTTACCTTGTTAGATATTGAACACAAAATTATGTCTTAACAAATATATTTTACAAAATTATGAACGCCCATATAAGTACATTCTTGGGCACACCTTCCCTCTATTATGCCGGCATTTTTCATTTTTTTTTTTTTGATTTTCAAGGTTTATTTTTACAATAATTTAATTCACACAACAGTGTTACAAAACAAATCCGTTTTTGTTTTTGTTTGCTTGTGATTTTCTCTCAAACATAACATCGCAATATCAAATCAAAACTAGAATTTTCATTTTCATCATTACAAATGATGTAATTCGTGTAAATGAAAATACAAAATAAAACCAAAAAAAAAAAAAAAAAAAAAACTGACAACAAACAAAATTAATTGATCAATATGCCAATGACAGACAGACACCATTACAGATCTCTCTCTCTCTCTTTCTTTCTCTCTCTTTCTCTCTCTCTCTCTCTCTCTCTGCCATATAGACCCACGAATTAAGCGCCTTGTTTGAAATGTCTGAGCATGACAATCACTAACTAACATTGTTGTTCTTGTTATTGTCATCACAATTAATGCCAAATTTAGAAATTGATTCAATTGAAATTTATTTACAATCACATTGCAATTCATTTAATTTTTTTTTTTTGACTGATGTCTGTTGCAAAGTTCAACTAGAATTCCTTTTGTTTTTTTCGGCATAAACATTCAAATATTCTTGCCAATTAATTGTACAAAAATTTTTTTGTTTTGTTTTGCTAATAAAATTTAGATTGGCAAGTGTTAAGAATTAAACAAATGACTGTGATCACAATCAACGCTGTTCCTCCATTAACGTTTTAACGTTTCCAAGTAATGCTTCTGGCTTTTTCGTTCGCTGTTTCTCTTGTTTGTTTAAAAATAAAAAGATTGCGAAACGCAATTTTTGTCGTGTATGTCTCTCATTTGTTTTTACATATTTTTTTAAGCATTCTGTCTGTCGCTGCTTTTTGCCAAAATATACCAAAGCAAACTAGAATTACTAAAATAAACAATTTTTATCTTTCGTCTCTTTCTTCTTTGCGACAACGTCAACGATTTAACCGGTAATGCTTTACAGTGGGTAGGTTAGGTTAATGTGGTAGCTTTATACCAAAAGCTCACTTGAGCACGCATAGCGGCCCGTTGTGGCACCACAGGCGAACGCAGTCCCTGTATGTACTGACCAAGTTCCTCCGAGCCAATGAGGGGGAAATCGGTCAGCGCAAGGGCTGCACATTTAAAGCACGACTACCCCACGCTGGAAAACCAGCCAGAAAGTTTTATAAACGAGGCTATGTCCTTGACGTCAATGGATGATAGCTCCGTCAAGCTAACAAGGGTTGGAGAGCCAAATAACCAATAACCAATATATATACAATATACAATATACCAAATAACAATATCTGCATCTCTCAAGAGATGGGTATTGACATAGAAAGTGGATAGCAGTCTCCTCTCAGCGGATCTACATCCACGGCAGAAATCGTTAAATGGGAGTCGCATTCTTTCCAAGTTACAGTGGGTAACAAACAATTGTTTGTTATTGATATGTTTGGCATACTGTTGTTGTGACGTTTCCGCCCATTTTCTCAGCTTGATCTTTAATGCATCCAAGCTTATGGCTTATTCTGACTAGTAGAGCCATAGCCAGAATGTATGTTTCTTCACTTCCAATTACTCCATAAAATGCGTACCGTTCTTTGCCCGGATTAATTGTTAATTGCCTTTTTACACTCCCGGACGGTCTAGTGGTGTTTTCTTTTCTACAAAGAAAATGTCACCCTCTTACAAGGTGCATTAAAAATATTGCTGACCAACCCTGTTATAAAGTAATTTTTTATTTGAGAAGAACATAACACAAATATTTAAAAAGGGTATGCCCTGTGTTTACCACGGCGGCTGTTGACTATGTTGAAATAAATTCAGTAATTCTTCTTCATCAGAGGGCGAAGATGAATCTAATAACTGATTTATTTAAATTTTCGCATATTAAAATAGATGCACAATATCCATATTTATTTATTTTTTTTTTTCAAAAAAAAGGTTTTATATTTAAAAATATGTTGTATTTTTTGATTTGTTTTCAATAAAAAATGTAAATATGAAAAAGATGTTCTCAGATCGCTAATTTTTCGACTATATTTTTTTAACCCTTTTTTTATAACCAAAAAATTTTGTTTAACACTGTTCTAACTGAATGCAATTTTTTTATATTACTGACCATGTAGCTTTAATAATGTAATGTTTCCTTAAGGTTACTCTACAAAACAATGAAAAAATTAACTTCAAAATTGGATAACAATACCAGGCGACTTTTTTTAATTTCATCTGGTAGCCCTATAAATAAACAAAAGTCATCTGCTTTACAGGGCATTATCAGCACTCTCGATTTATACAGGGCATAAAATGCAATGCCCTCCACCATTGGCAAGTGCGAATTATTTAGAATAAAACATATCACCCTCTTAGAGGGCGAAACATTTTTAACAAACAAACACAAAATTGCATTTTTTTAAATAAAATGCACATTTTTTGGTAGAAAAGAAAGCACCATATGATTCCGTATTTCTGGATGCTATTGCCCTATTTGTCATTTGACTAAACGTGAACCTTACCCAGTGATTACTAGCCCAGTTCATACGTTCCCTAAAATCGTTCCCAATCTCACTTACAATAACATCAAGTGAAAAAGATCGTGGTCAAACAGTATAGAAGATGTGTGTGGCAGGTTTGACAAAGAAACAAGTATGTACTCTGAGATTTATAAAAGTCGGTTTCATGCCTATTTTAGTTTATTAACATACATTACATAACATAATTGGTCATTACAACTGTTTAGTCAGGATTACGACCTAGCTTCTCATACCACTTATGTTGTGTGCGTTAATTTTTATACATGAGTGGCGAGACCTACAGCTTAAAGTCGACTTCGAATGATAGATGTTTGAGAAACTTATCATGGCAATTTTATTTGTTCTCAGAGTTTTAGCCAGCAATCTGCTGAGAGGAAGTCGCCGAAGAAATATTTTTTCACATTTCGTTTTGATGTCTGACCTGGGATTTGAAGCGTGGCCTTACGTCTAATAAGCCAATACACTACATACTAGACTACGGCGACTACTACATGATTACTAGCCCACATTATACATTCCCTAATTGCGTGTACATCTGCCTTAAAAAAACGTATTAACGTGCGGTAAAGAGAGGCAAAGTTTGAATTCTGGTCTGCAATATAGAGGCCGTGTCTCGTCCTATCTTCATGTTTAACGCCATCCGTGTTACAGCTCGTCCCCACGGGCATCTGTGACATGGATTCGTTTAACCAAGAAAGGCAATGTAGTATTAGAGTGATGCAAATTGTTATTATTGGTACGTTGGGCCTGTCGGATAACTGCGGATCAAGCGAGAGACACCGTCCTGTGTTCCAACTGTATTCTGGCGATAGGATTTATGGCATTCTTCCAAAGCCTGAAGTCGGCACGCCGTAAGGCAAATCTGATGAGCAAAAATAGACTGTTATCCACTTTCTTTGTCAATGTTCATCTCTTGCGAGGTGCTGATATAGGTTATTTGGCTCTCCAATTCTTGCCAGCTTGACGGAGCGCTATCATCCATTGATGTCAACGATATAGCTTCGTTTATAAAACTTTCGGGCTGGTTTTCCAGCGGAGGATAGTCGGGGTTTTAATGTGCAGCCCTTGCGCTGACTAATTTCTTCCCTAGTTTGGTGGAACTCGGTCAGTACGGAGACTGCATTTACCTGAGGCGTCACAACGGTCTGCTATGCGTGCTTTTTGGTATCAAAGCTTCCAATCCAACCTAAAGGGTCCGCCAAATAACTTTTTTTTTTGAAAATACTTTAAAAAAAAAACTACTGAATATTTTCTCAAATTTCTTTTTTTATTTGAAAGTACAATCCTTCCGGTTAATAATGAAAAATAATTTCATTCAAATGGTTGCCTCGGCTGGCCATGCAGTAGCCTACACGATTGGTCCAATTTTTAAGCACATTATCGATTGTGTGCAGCTGTATTTCACTAATGGCTTCACGAATATTGTCCTTTAAAGCATTAATTGTCTCTGGCTTGTCGGCGTAACACTTATCTTTGAAGGCACCCCACAAATAATAGTCCAACAGTGTGAAATCGCAGCTCCGAGGTGGCCCAATTATGCTTCTGGACCAAACTCCGCACCAAACAGTGGCTCGTTTTGGGTGCGTCGGCTTTTCAATGTATGCGTGCGGGTTTTCTGTGCCCCAAATGCGACAATTTTGCTTGTTTACATACCCGCCAAGATCAAAATGAGCTTCATCTGAAAAGATGATTTTTTTTTTGCTAAAATCGGCATCTTCTGTAAGTCGATCGCAGGCCCACTTAGCGAAGCGAAAACGCATAATCATTTATTTTCCATTATCAACCGGAAGGATTGTACTTTCAAATAACAAAAGAAATTTGAGAAAATATTCAGTAGTTCTTTTTTCAAAGCATTTTCAAAAAAAAAAAAGTTATTTGGCGGACCCTTTACCTACCTACATACCTACGCCGTAAGGGCCACGTCGTATCGAAGCCTTATCTCTATCGGTTGGATGAAGAGTATTGTTACAATGCCCTTGTGGGTAATGTTTACATCGTAACACTTATATCTAAACAACACATTCGTTGAACCCTTTAAATCATTCTAATGTTGCATTTCCTCTCCATCGATGTTCACCACTCTACTGAAGCATAAGTTAGAATAGGTCTAATGGTGCTTCTGTAGGGCCAGTGTATCATTTTTGGAGTGAGGCCCTATGTAGGACCTATGATTATTCTACATATGGACTAGCATCTCCGGGACTTTGCTGCCCGATGCTGTCTCCATTACAGTTTCCTATCCAGGATGACGCCCAAGTATTTTACTCATTCATGTACAAGTTATTTTTTTTTTTTTTTTATGAAACCAGCACTCAGGTGATGGCCCCTACTCATGCAGTGCATTGTGCAGGTTTTTTTTAGGAAAGGTGGAAAGGGGGAAGATGCGAACGACAAGGAAACGAGTTGCTGCTAGGTGACTTTAAAATGGCCAGTGCTATACCTTCACCATTAGACAGTCTACAGGCAATCGTCCCCAAGAAGCCTGCAGTTTCTCACACCACTTATGTTGTGTGTGTTAATTTTATACATAAGTGGCGGGACCTGCAGTTTAAAGTCGACTCCGAACGACAGATTTTTTGAGAAACTGAGAAGAAATCGCCGAAAAAATACTTTTTGTATTTTTATTTTTTTTTATTTTTTGATGTCTGGCCTGGGACTCGAACCCTGGCTTTTACGTCTAATAAGCCAGCACACTACCTACTAGACCACGGCATTATAAAATTTTTAAGATTTAATTTTACTCGTATAGTGTTTACCATATGAACCTATTTAATGATTGAAATAAAAACAAAAATATATAAACGTCTCATTTTTGCCTCGATTTAATTCTTTTGTTTCCCACTGTAACCAAAGAAAAAAAAAATTTCCGACTGAATTTTGTTTATTTGGCTATTATCACTTTGTATTTGTATTAAGACAGTCAGTCGGAGATTTAATAAAACACTACAAGTAAATTATTTATCATGTCTCAACGCATAATGATGTGTTAATACATGTTTGGTAAGAGAAGTCCAAAGTATATTACGAGTAATTAATGTCTGCAAAGTAATAAGAGAGAAGGGGTATTGTTTGTCAAAGTGTGTTAATAGCAACTTGATGTTTTTAAATGGGATATTTGTTTTGCAATTTTTCTTTTTAATAATAATAATAATTTGGTTAATTATTCGTCAAAGAGTAAGAGAAAAAATTTAATTTGATATGAAGAAATAAAAAATCTGTAGCATTTGAAAGCAGCTTGTGGCAGCACTTTTTAAAAAAGTACCCCTTCAAAAAAGTACCAAAATATTAGGTTAGGTTAGGTTAGAGGACGTGTAGTTGTCATTGTACAACGTCCTAGCTTCTCACACCACTCGTGTTGTGTGCGTTAATTTTATACATGAGTGGCGGGCCCTACAGTTTAAAGTCGACTCCGAACGACAGATTTTTGACTACCAAAATATGACTTAAAGAGCAATTCAATAAAAAGAAAATTTAAAATGTTTTTAAATTAGAATTAGATTAGTGCCTAACCTATCCAAATTATTCGAGAAGGTACTGATTTGTACGCTAGCACCTTTGTTGAATGAATACGGTTGTATCCCAAATCACCAATTTGGGTTTAGGAGAAAACATAATGCCATTCAGCAAACCCATAGACTAGTTAATGTAATAAGAAATGCATTCGAAGAAAAAAAGTATTGTTCTGCACTCTTCATTGATGTCTCTCAAGCTTTTGATAAAGTGTGGCATGATGGTCTTATACTCAAATTGAAGCAAATATTCCCTGAAAATATATATGAAATATTGAAGAGTTACTTAAGTGATAGGAAATTTGTAATTAAACAAGGTAATTATTTAAGTGCTCCTCAAAAAATTAACTCCGGTGTTCCTCAGGATTTTATACCTGATATTTACAGCTGATATGACAATAAGTGAAAACATACATACTTCCACATTTGCTGATGACACTGCATTTTTAAGCGTACATATGAACCCACAGATTGCATCGCAGTCCTTACAGAAACAAGTATCCCTGCTGGAGGAACGGTTGAAGAAATGGAGAATAAAAGTTAACGAACAAAAATGCACCCACGTAACATTTACATTGCGAAGAGAGACCTGCCCTGCTATATGCATTAATAATCAGACAATACCACAAAGCACTCATGTAAAGTACTTGCGTATACACCTTGATCGTCGTTTAACGTGGAAATTGCATATTGAGTCAAAGCTGGCTCAAATAACTATGAAAACTGCCCAAATAAATTGGTTAATTGGTCGAAATTCATCACTTAAGTTAGATTGTAAACTCCTAATATACAAATCAATATTAAAACCCATTTGGTGTTATGGAGTAAAGCTATGGGGTACTGCCTCAGCTTCAAACGTAGAGAAAATTCAGAGGCGCCAAAATAAAATTTTACGAATGATCACTACCGCCCCTTGGTATATCAAAAACTCGAATATTCACAAAGATCTAGATGTCCCGCTGGTTAAAATGGAAATTGTAAGACACGCTGAAAAATACTTAGATAACCTAGATGACCACACAAATCCATTAGTCCATGGTATTTTACGTCACACTGACCATATTCGATTAAAAAGGAAAGATACTCTTGCCCTCGGCCGAAGATGAGAGAGATGAATGAGGCCCAATGCTACTTTACTTTATATTATTTTTACTTTATTTTATACTTTGAATACTTTATTTTATTTGGCAATGGCTGAATAAATATATAAATTTTTAGTTTTAAGATTTGAATAATTATTGTTAGTTCATTTTTAATGAAGATTCAATAAATAATAAATGAGAAAAGAAAAAAAAAATTAGAAATTGCGTACTATTTCTCTACTAAAAATTTGTTTATAATCGAATGTGGAATGGAATTAAAATCTATCAAACCAGTTTTATTATCATATTATTTATTGATTATTTCTTTTATTGACCAAAGTAATTACCAAGTACTTTAGATGACCTAAATGAATGCCTTTATTTTCTACCACTGTGGTCAAGTAATTGTTACGTTAACCTTTTGTCATTTGAGAGTACTTGCAAGAGAAATTGATTTTTTCAATAAATGTTTCATGTTAAGTCCATTACTCACTCCGTAACGATTCGTATGACCCACTAAGAGTACATACATACCTGTGTGTAGAGTGTCAAGCTAAGAAACATGTGCAAAACTGTTTAAATAATTTTTTCAGTTGGTTTAATACTCTCTAAACAAATAAATAAAATGTCAAAAGAACTAAGATATTTTAAAGATTAATACACGCTAAGAGAGAGGAAGTGGAAGAGCACGGTGGCTAAAATACTTTTATTTTTGTTAGAACTCTTTTTCAAACTTACATACATACATACATATGTACATATTCATTCGCATAAATACACAAAAGTTTACTCAAATTGATGATTAATTTTGTTATTGAGAAAAATTTTTGCATTAATAAGCGATTTTTTTTTTAGAAACAAAAACAAAACAAATAAATAAAAACCCATAATAAATAGGAGAAAAAACGAACTAAAAAACACTTAAAAGAAACAGAAACACTTGGATCAATTTATATATCGTAAAAGAGCGTTACGTCATAATGGTATTAATTTTTGTTTTGTTTTGTTTCTTTCTGTTCCATTTTTTATTCTTTAGCATAGTAACGTGAAAGTTCTTTTATCATAACCAGTTTGAGATAGAAAAAAAGAAGCAGCAAAATAATTATTTATGCTCGACATTATAATTCATATTGGATTTGTAATCGAAAGTACAGTGAAGGAGAAATAAATAGTAACGATTTGCTCTATGTTCGTTGTAGTAAAAGCAAATCTATTAAAATCTTCATAGATTCTGTAAGTAAAATGTATATCACATTGGATAGGACTTATGATATCACGCTAGGTCCCACATAAATGTAAGATTTTTTTAAATTAAATTTCTAATTCTTTTTCCATATTTGTAATTGCAATTATTCTTTAGTAAAAACAAAGTCGCCGTACTCTAGTAGATACTGTATTGCCTTGAATCAAACCCCAGTCCAGACATCTCAAACAAATCGAAATATGAAAAAAATATTTCTTAGACAACTTCCTCTCAGTAGTCTTCTGGAAAAATAACTCTGAGAGTAAATAAAATTGCCATGAAAATTTTCTCAACAATCCGTCGTTCGGAGTCGATTTTAAACTGTATGTTCCGCCATTCGTGGTTAAGGATAACATACACAACATGGGTGGTCTGAGAAGCTAGGTTGTAATCTTGACTAAAGAGTTGTAATGACCAGTTATGTTTGTATGCATGTAAAGGGTGATTTTTTAGCTATTATCTTTTTGGCAACACTGGTTTAAACAGCTCACGCACGTTCCGTGTTTTGTTTCACTGTCAAACATCTTCAGTTTGGTCAATAATTTAACCATGATTCGTCTTACAAACGAACAACGCTAGTAGGTAGTGGTCTAGTAGGTAGTGTGTTGGCTTATTAGACTGAAGGCCCGAGTTCGAATCCCAGGTCAGACATCAAAACGAAAATATTTCTTCGGCGACTTGCTCTCAGCAGATTTCTGGCAAAAACTCTGAGAGTAAATAAAATTGCCATGAAAAGCTTCTCAATAAAATTTGTCGTTCGGAGTCGACTTTAAACTGTAGGTCCCGCCACTCATGTATAAAATTAACACACACAACATGAGTAGTGTGAGAAGCTAGGACTGAAGGGTGCGGTCTTCTTGGGGACGATTGCTGTAGACTGTCCAATGGTGAAGGCATAGCACTGGCCATTTTATAGTCACCTAGCAGCAACTCGTTTCCTTGCCGTTCGCATCTTGAGATGTCCACAAACACTACTCCCTCTCTTCCACCTTCCTATAACCCATTTTCCTAAAAACCTGCACAATGCACTGCATGAAAAAAAAAAACATTTAATTTGGCATCATTGGACCGTACTTCTTCAAAGATGCTGCGAATCGTAACGTAACTGTGGATGGTGAGCGCTACCGTGAGATGATATCCAACTTTTTTTGCCCAAAATGCAAGAGCTTGACTTGCATGACATGTGGTTTCAACAAAACGGTGCCACATGCCACACAGCACGCGTAACAATGGACTTATTGAGAGGCGAGTTCGGTGAAAATTTTAATTCACGTTCGGGACCGCCTAGATCGTGCGATTTAACGCCTTTAGACTATTTTTTGTGGGGCTATGTAAAAGCTCATGTCTATACAGACAAGTCCGCTTCAATTGACGCATTGGAAGACAACATTGAAATATTTATTCGTGAGATACCGGCCGAAATGTTGGAAAGAGTATGCCAAAATTGGACTAAGCGGATGAACCATTTAAGGCGCAGTCGCGGTCAACATTTGCATGAAATAATCTTCAAACATTAAATTATATGGACCGTACTATCGATTCAAATAAAGATTTCATGCATTTTTCTGAATTTTATGTGTTTTTTTTTGAAAATTTTCCTATAGCTCTTAAAAAATCACCCCTTACATATGTACGGTTTTATCCAGGCTAAAAATTCTTTCTGTTGTTAAATATCTTTCATTTGAAATATCATTTATTTAGTGAAAGGACTGTAATTTATCGTCCTGTTATGCAATATAAAGAAATTTTAAGAGCAAAAGCATTAAAAGTCAGGTCTATGCATCGTCATAATGCAGACACTGCGAAAATATCACTCCTGTTAGGAAAAGGGTCGCTAATAATCAACATTTGTATACTTCACGACGTTTTCGTCAGTTGGGCCTATCTTACGACTTATTATGGCATATTTGGCGTTTGAATTTGCATCCACAACCATATAAAGTCCAACTCAAGCAATACTTAAAGCCGACTGACCATACACAACGCCGTAGACATACTAATTGGTTGTGTAAATAAACGAAATTGTCTCGTATAGGGCTTGAAGAATACAAAAGTGAATGTGGAAAAGCAATTACATTCAGAAAAAATTGAAGAGCATTTTGGTCTGGTGATGTCGTTGGGTCGCTTTACCATCAATTTAGAACACTATCTCCATATGAAAAACGTCTATAATTTAATATCCAATTAAACCAATATCAATTGATGCAACTCCTATTAGTTTTTTTTACTTTAAAAGCAAACTAAATGTTTTTTTTTTTATTTAATTAAATGCAAGCATAAATCTGTATGAGTTATGAAGATTTTGATACTTTCTCTTTCATTTTCTCCATCACTGTATGTAGTACATACATGTGTATGTGTTTGTAAGCCAACATATTAAAAGTTCATGCAAATATTTTCACCGAATACATGACATGTATGTACATATGTATACATATGTATGTATGTATGTATGAAAATATGTTAAAGAATGTAAGTGTGTGCGTGTGTGTGCCTGTGGGTTTGATGCACTCTATAAATCTCGTGCAAATTATTGTTGTTGTTGTTATTTTGCCGTTTATTTTTTTCCTCTTGTAATTACAACATGTGAATGCACTCTCACTCACCTTAAGTTGTTCTTTTGTTGTAGTTGTAGCTGTAGTCGGTTTTTTTTATATGTTATTAAAAGGAAAGAAAAAAGAACCGTAACAAATATAAGACGTCGAAGGCTTAAAAATAATTTATTTTTTACAGTCGTTTTTTATTTAAAGGGGGGTTTTTCAGTTTTCGCTTTTAGTTTTATTCGTATTTTTTTTTTTTTTTTGTTGTAGGTATTAAAAAAGTTAACTTTAGTTTATTGCACTTTTAGTTTGAACGTTTTTCAAAGGTAGATATAAACGGTTGTTCGATAATATAAAATTTAATATTAATTCTTCTTCTTCTTCTTAGAGAAATTATTTAATATTGTATTGTGTATCGCAATAATAATAAGAGCAAGTCTATTTTAAAAGGTGGTTATCGATTAATTACATTTATTTTAGTTGATTTAAATTGATTTGTTTTTAATTACCAAAAATTATTTTTTTCTTTTCGTTTCAATTCAATTCTTATATTTTATTTTTTTTTTTTTTTGATAAACTTTTGTATGATTTAACTCACTTAAAGGTTTGAAGCACAACTAACGAAAAAAATTTATTTTTGTCGTCATCCACTAAATTTCGTTCTCTTTACACAACTGATGACTGTATGCAGCCTGTAGTCATTTACCCTCCATATACAGTTTAGTATAGTACTGTGTGTATTAATGGCTGCTGCTGTTGTTGTTGTTGTTATTGCTCATCACATTTTGGTTTTTCTTTGTGGTGTATTTGTATTGTTGCTCTCAACTCTTCTCTTCCACTTTTTTCTGGCTCTCTTTATCTTTTTGATTAATAAAATTTACTCTCTTTTCTGTATGGGTATTTATATTTACTCTTGAATTTGTGTTTGTGTGACTTTATTGTAAAATGAATGATTACGGTTTATGGTTAATGGTATGTAGTCTTATGAAATTGTTTGTGTAACATCTTAATACTTTTCTCCATAATAGAAATTTTAATCTTCAGTGTTATTGTTGTTGGATGTGTTTTATAAGCCTGCTTTTGTGTTAAGCTAGATGATGCGTATGATTGATATGAAATGCAGTTTTGAATGTTTAAAAATATTACTCATACGTGAGTTATTTATAAATATGTACAGTGAATCACAGTGAAAATGGCCCACCATGAAATTACATCAGTATTTGGTTAATATTTATTAAAAAGGAAGAAAATAAAATAAATATTTTTGTTTATTTGGTATTCAATATAAGGAACTAAAAAATTCTTTTAATTACATTATTAATTCATTCAAATTTATCTCACAATGAAAATGGCCCAGTATATTATTATTAAAGAAATAACGTTTTTTTTTTATTTTTAATATTTTGTAGGAAAGCCTTTTTGACTTATTACCGATTTTAAACGATTAGGAATGGATTCTACTAACTTTTTTGTGTAACTTGGAGAAATTTTTTTGAACTGTTTTTGTTTCTGATGTAAAAAATCAATGAATTAATAATGTAATTAAAAGAATTTTTAGTTCCTTATATTGAATACCAAATAAACTTTATTTTAAACAAAAATATTTATTTTATTTTCTTCCTTTTTAATAAATATTAACCAGATACTGGTGGGCCATTTTCACTGTGATTCACTGTATATGTACATACATATGTACATATGCGTTGAAAGGAAAATTATAAAGAAAATTGAAAATTATAAATAACAATATGACAGACACAGAGCATTTAAAGTATGAACAAAATAAATAAATTATGGTTTGTACTCGTATATCATTTTTAAATGAGGATAACACATGCATACGCCGAATTAAATTGTTAAAAAGGCCTGAAAACTCTGGCATAAACTTGGAAAAAGTGAAATCTTGGCAAATAGCAACGCTGGTCGTGTGTGTTAATTTTATACATGATAGGCGGGAGTTTAAAGTCGACTCCAAATGACAGACTTTTGAGAAACTTTTCATGGCAATTTTATTTACTCTCAGAATTTTTAGCAGAAATCTGCTGACAGAAAATCGTCGAAGAAATATTTTTTAATTTTCGTTTTGACGTCTGACCTGGGGTTGGAGCCGAGGTCTCACATCTAATAAGCCAACACACTATCTACTAGACTACGGCCGAATATCTTGTAAAAACTAATTCTTAATTTTACACAGCAAAGGTATGCGAAATAATTTATTTACATTTGCCCAGCTTATCTTCGTTGATCAGAGGAAAGCTTCAGTTGAAAGTGGCATAAAAAATCTAAACCTGCTAATATGTAGTCTCACTTCTTAGATGTAGAGATATGCGACACAACTGTGGTTCATAGTGAAATATAGTGAAACAATTCTAAATATGGAGAAAAATTAAAATTTAAAAACATATTTAAAAATTAGCAGACGATTTGTCTCCAACAAAATGAAATATGAAAGAATATTTCTTCGGTGAATTCCTCTCAGCAGATTTTTGGCAAAAAAAAAACTCTAAGAGTAAATAAAATCGCTTGAAAAGTTTCTGAAAAATCTTTCGTTCGGAATAGACTTTAAACTGTAGGTCCCGACACTCGTGTATAAAATGAACACACACAACATAAGTGTTGTGAGTCGTAATCCTGACTGAAGTGTTGTAATGACCAACTTTGTACACATGTATGCAGTATATAGCCTAAATGATTAAAACACTCGATTGTATTGAATTAATTAAATTTAAATGAGATGTAGCCTAAAATAAGGCCACGTAGCTACGATATTGAGATAGTTTTCAAAGATCTTCATACCCAACACAGGCTTACGTGTGAAAAACAAATCTTACCTAAAAAGTAAGATACTTTTGTTGCATTTGTTGCCATTCACATAAAATTCAAACAAATTGTCTATAAGTATTTGGCCTTAAATTGTTCTGCTTTCCAAAAGCCTTTCCCTTTTTTAGCTTACCAAACAAACATTTACTAATTTGATTTCATACTTAAATTTTGCAAAGTTTCAATGAAAAAATAAAGAAAAAAAGTTGTTTTTATCATAATATCAGGTCAAATTGATTGTTTACTCAACCAGAAGACTGTCAATTTAAGCTTGCTTACCATCAAAAATGAAAAAAACAACGTTTTTCATAAAACAACTTACCAAACAAAAGCTAAAATTGACGACACAGTGTCTAAATGCTGGCTAATAAAACAAAAATAATATAAAATTATCATAAAGAAAGAACATATCCTCACAAACACACCCATATTAAATAGTCTTCAATGAATTTCTAGAACAAATTTCGAAAAAGGAAATGTAAACGCCATCTCTTCATCATCTTCTTACATAATCCGTTACAAATCTAAAGAGAAAGTTAAGCAAATTCCTATACATGCATTCAATACAACAACAAATATTTAGGACTCACGCAAGTCTACACATGGCATTGCAAAGTGTTATGTCATCACAACAGATACCCCATAAAGCGTTTATAAAAAGAGAATTCAAGAATCAAAGAGAGCACAAATATCACACTTATTACGTAAAGTTTTTATTTTATAGGAGCTTTTTCTTATGCAAAGCAAAAATCCTTGAACTTTTGACCTTGTTTTCAAAAAGGGAAGCGGTGAAAAAACAACAAAAAGAAAAATGAATGAAGAAAGCTTCCCGCACAGATGTTATGTAATTGAAAAAAATATAACAACTACAACAATAACAATAAAGAAAAAAAAACAGAAAAATATGCCACTAAGAACGTACTTGAATACCACCACATGCCACAAATAAACAACTCATAATCATTCACATTTCCTTAATGTTCTCTTGCTTTCTTTCCCTCACTCTCACTCTCTCTCTCTCTCAAGTTCGCCCTTTATTTCTGTTCTGTTTACATTTGAAAGGGTTTTATTTTGAGAACAGCACTTGCACTTGTTATTTTATCCTTTGTTTACACACACACATTCACCTATACATTGAGAAGCATTAAGCATTTTAACGTGCATGATAAATGCAGCCGTATTCGTGTAAGAGTTGAACTGTATTTAAATGCATATACACACTAACATTAGGTCGGTATTCACTTTAAATTGTTTTCTTCGTTTTTTTTTTTCTTTCTTTCCTTTTTCTATATGATAGACTATATTTTATATATATTTCGACTGATTTCTCTCCAGATTCGGTCGGTTTGTTTGATTCTAGAATACAATTTGTCTATTCCAAGCATGCAGAGTGCGACCCACTTTGTAGATTCAAATCTATGACAGTCTGTGTTGTATTCATGTAGCCTTCGAAGTGTATTACCAATCCAGCATTTAAATTCTACAAACTGAATTTTGCGTAATTCTCCTGAAATCATTTTTTGATATTTTAGGTGATGGTTTATGACATACCATAACAAAGCATGATATTATCTTTCTATCTGAATAAATCCATGAGTAATCTTAAAGATACGTCTCACGGCATTGTTGAAAAAATACAATCCATATTTTACTATTTTTGCGGCAAATTATCGATTATATCAGGAGATCAGTGTTTTGTCTTACATATGACCGAAAAGTCTCAAAGAACATTTGTTCTGAATATTAACCATTCCACGCCTAATGTAAATCCTGTCATGAGGAAATTGAAGCACCAAAACGCATACTTGGAACCCGTGCGGGGAAACACTTGGGTAATTAATAGAGTCCGACCGAACTCCAAATTTCGTTCGGTACCGAACCCGAACTTCGGCCAATTTTAAAGTTCGGTGAACCCGAACTTTTTGTTATTAAATATTAAATCAGAAATACATTTTTGGAATTTATTGATAAAAACAAAAAATAACGAATTCATAACATTTAATAATACATAAAATAATAATAAAGAAAAAATTTGTACTTTTTAGTTATTTAGAAAAGAAATGCTTTGTGCTTCTTTTTTTTTTTGAGAAAAATATAAAGATCGATTAAGTATATGTAGTTTGGCAAAATAGTAATTTTTCTGCATTAATGCCTTTAAGGTTACTTCTTCTATCTGAATAAAGTTGGCCAGCAGCACTAAATAGTTGCTCACTAGAAACACTCGTTGGCAGTGCTGATAGATATTTCCTTGCTGCAGCCTTAAGGTTTGCAAATGAACAGGAGTTCCAATATTCATATATATTTGTTTTGCGATCACATAATGGTTCAGATATATAGATTTTGATTTCTTCCTCGAAAATATTTTCCTCTCGAGGTTGATGTGAAGCAGAATCATGCTTTTCCCATAAAGATGAACCTCTTTTCTGCTTTTTTTGGCGTCTTTTTGATTCCGCCTCTGATACTTTTTCCATCACGGTAGATGTTTCAAAATTAATTGAATTATTTAAAAAATTAATTATATCCTGTGTGGATTTTTCCAACTGTTGTGTAGAAAGATATTTAGACTTGAAACGTGGATCGAGTAATGTTGCAACACTCAAAAAACTCATGGTTTCTAAAAATTTAAATCTCCTCTTTAATGTATCTTCTAAAGATTGTCTTAATTCAATTTCCGTCTCATTTTCAACAAGCTTCGATAATAGCATTTGGTATATGGGAATTACTAAGGAAATCGGTGACGAATCTCCCGAGATATCAAGTGTAGCTTCATAAAAGCTTTGCAGTAAATTTACTATTTCACTTATAATTTTCCACTCTTTAGCTGTAAGAATTTCTATTTTTTTAGTTTTTAATTAAATTAAATAAAAAGTTCGGTGTTCGGCAAAATTTTGACCGACAAAGTTCGGCGTTCGGTCAAAATTTTGCCGAACACCGAACTTTGGCCGAACGTCACTTTTTAACGTACACCGAACCCGTACCCGAACGTTCGGTCGGACTCTAGTAATTAACAATTGCTAGACAAGCCGATATACTGATTGCTACTAAAGGGGAGATATTATAGGTATAGGGAAATCCTACACAGATTGCTTTATTACCTCTACACAAAATTAATAGCAATAAAACGGCTCATTATCAAAAAAAAAAATTTAAAACCTTTCAGTATCGCTGTTATATTGACAGTAACAAGGGTAGACGTTACATTCTGGTTGGTAAATTGCTGAACGTATGATGGTCTACTTTTTATTTCTCTTGTTATTGTTAAAACGAGAAGTTACTGAAAATCTCTTACATAGAAAATAACGTATACAAATCTTTGATAAAGGTTTGCAAATATAAAATTTTCGATGTTTTTTGATTATTAAAAAAATATTATTCTAGTCTATTTTGTAACAGGCTATTGTAACTCTTTAATGGCATTTCGTCTCCCACTTAGTGCATTTTGTTTTAGTATAATATTCAGATAATCAGTAGCAGTAGATAATTACTGGATACAGTTTTCCATTTGAACACAGTAAATTAATCTTAGTTTTGTCAGAACACAACACATTGGGCCTGTTCGTAAATGCATCATTGCGCTGCATGTTATGAGCATCGTGTTCATAAATGCAAATCTTGGCAGCACTGCAGCTGTCACATGTTCGTAAATGCAACATTAAATCATATTATGCGCAAATAAACACAAAACACTAATCATAAAAATGGCTGATGCATAGAATGAGTGAGAGAGAGAATGAGAGTTTTAACAGAAAGTTTATTTTTTTCTTCCTTAAATGTCTTCTTTTTTTGTGCATTTAACAACATTTTGTCATTTGTTTTATCTCCAATTCAAAAATCAAATTTATTAATAATTTTTCCATTTCTGCAATGTTTGTTCGTTCGTAAATGTAAACAAATAAATCAGCAAAAAGAAGCATCTGCAACATGTGATTGGCAACGTTAGCGCAAAATAATCATATTATGCAGCGCAATGATGCATTTACGAACAGGCCCATTAATTCAGTTATAACGACAAAGGTGTTGTTTGACTAGCGTCAATCTTTTTCGTTCATTCCGCTTGCTGAGATGAAATACTTTTGGAGTCCTTTGAACTATCCGCAAGCTTCTTTGTATTTATTAATATGGCCAGTCAATCCGTCCGTTCCTTTGCATCTCATTTAACACTGTACTTTCGGAGCATTTCATGTGGTCTAAGTAATTTTCATTATGGATAAACACCCTTTGATTTTAAGGTATTTCTTTCAACATCTGTTGCAGAAGCACCATGATAACATGAAAAGTCTTAACTTTTTTAATTATTTTTAGCAACAGTTGTATTTCGTTCTCACATTTACATACATATATCTTTCACGTGAATTTATGCATGCGCTTACCACTCTGTAGTTAAATATTAATTTAAAAGAAACGACGCAATAATAGATACAGAAACTGAAATTTGATTGTTTTTCAAATAATTCCACAGTGAATTGCATCAATAAAAGCTCAGTACATGTTATTGAGAAATAAAATTGTTTCCTTTTGTGTCTTCGAACATTGTAAATAAAGCAAAATCCTGAAAGTGCAATATTTTCCCTCATAATAATGATTTTCATAACTAAACACAAATTTCAATTAAAAAAATAGAAAATAATTAACCATGTTTTGCTTTTCAATATTTATTAAAATGTGTTTTGTTTTACTACATTTGTTATAGTTGTTGTCATATATTTTTTTTCATTTTATTTTATTATTTTAAGTTTAATAAATAATGATATTGCATTTTGTTTATAATATTAATTATAGTTGTAGTAACATTTAGTAATATTAATATAAAAAATAAGAAGAAAAAAAATTGAATTAAAAAACTTAGCAAGTTAAACAAATTTTGGTTACTATATTATTTATTATTATTATTCTTATTAAGATACAAAAGCAAACAAAATTGAAAATTCATAGTAGTTTTCATTTAATTTCTTTTTTCCTCTTTTTTTTTTGTAATTTAAAATGTATATGGCAAAAACAAAGAAAAGATTATATATTTATTTATTTTTCACTATAGTAAGTCTAGATTATAATAAATTTAATTTATTGATTTAATATGTATTTTAGTTAAGAAACATTTATGATTGATTGATTGATCAAATAATGTTCTAATATTGTTTGTTTTGTTGCATTTTCATTATAATTTTCGCTAAAACATGTTTCTTAAACACTTCAATATAGTTAGTTAGTTTAAACGTAACTCTTTATGTATATACTCGACAGAACAGAGGGGTGGCGAAACATATAAAATATTTTTATAAATATTCAAGAGGACATTCGTGGACGTTTTGATGATGTACATAAACTTAGTGGACCAGCAGCAATTATTTCCTTTAAATATTTCTATTAAAATATTTAATATTTATTTCTATTTGTTTTATTTTCTTACTGAACACGTAACATAAATTATTCTAAAACAAAAAAAAGCACAATTTCTATAAGAAATGTCACGAGGATATTTGTTCAAATAATTTTATATAGTTCTTGCCTCCCTCTCTGTCTATCTATACATACATACATAGTGATGCTTGAATTGATTCTTTAGTTAAAATTGATATTTAGGCATTTTATTTATTTATTTCTACGGTTTTATTTTTTTCTTCTTGTTTTTGTTCAGCTCTTATGGAACAGTTTAGTGTAATCTTTAGATTTTGAAGACTTTTTTTCAGCAGCAGCTTTAAATATTTTTCATTTAATTTCTTTAGTTTTCCTTTTTTTTTAATACATTTATAATTTAATATATTGTTGATTGGTTAGTTAATTGATTACATACAGATTTGCCATTTTTTGTATTTTAATTTGTTTATTTGTTTGTTTTTATTACTAACTTAGCTTTTTTGTTTGTTTTGTTAAATAATTCCCTGCTATGATTTGATAACAATATTTCCCTTAAGATTTCTTTTTAAGGTTTAATTTCATCGGTTTCTCAATTAAAAATTGTTTTTAAATTTATAAGACGATGTTTTCTTTTTTTTTATTTAATTTTTTAAATTTTATTTTCTTCTAAATACATAAACTTTTTTTTGTTGGTTGTGTGATTGATGTTCACATTGTTTGTTTGTTTGTTTGTTGTTGTTTCTTTCATTATTTGTTGTTTGTTTTTTAATATCACAGTTTAGTATAGGCATTCTCTTTGATTTTGTTCAAGAAAATCCCCAATTTGTATTTGTAGGTGTTTTTTTTTAATTATTTGTTGTTGTTCTTTGTTTTTTTTTTTATTAATTAAAGAAAATACATAAAAAGTTTTTGTTGTTGTTGTTTCTTTTAAACTATGTATAGATATTAAGAGCTTTATTACTCTGTTGTTTTCAATTAATCGGAATATCGGAATTGAAAGTGTTTAAAAAATATAGGAAAAAAAAAAAACAAAAGAAAAATAATAAAATAAGGCAGATGAAATTATGAGCAAGTATAACTAACATGGCATATAGAAGAAATATTAAGGGGCAAAGTTCGTTTAAAACAATAGCTTGTAGTTTAAAATGTTAATCCCTAAACGTTGTGATTAGTTGGACAGCATAGTTGAATAAATAATAAACTCTACTTGTAAATTGTTCTTGTAACATCGAGAATAAAATCAAAATTTGTTGATCTTCAATCAAACATTAGCCAACTAGCCCTCCGACATTACAATTGGTAATAAAACTTTATCGCAACGTGTAGAGCCGCGCTTTAGATGGGTAGAAAATATGTAAAACTACCCAGGAATTACTTTTAGAATAACTATGATGGCTTCAACCTTGTGTGTATTTTTGTATTTTACTGGCAAAGACAATGAATGGCAGCTAAAATATTACGGCGAGTATTATAGTCGTAAAACACCCGAAATAGTAAAACTTATTCAATATAGTGGTTTTTAATAATCGTAGTTGTTAATAATAGAGAATGTGTAGAATAAAATTTCATTCATCCACAACGGAAAGCCAACGAAACTTTTTGGATACAGAACCAAGTGGATTCTGTAGTCCTTCGAATTATAAAAGAAAAGATAAACATTATTAACACCCAGAATATTCAGAAGCCAATGGATAAACTACCACAATTCTTTGTACATATTTTAATTATTTTCAATATGCAATAATACATAAGATGTTCAAGCGTTAATTTAAACACTTTCAATTTACATTTTCCTTTTTCAATTTGTGATTAATTTTAGTAGGGCCCTTTTAGAATTTTAGTAACATTTTAATTAATTCTCGATCTAAATGTAGTATATTTTAAAATAAATTTAACATAAATATTGTATAATAATATAGGTTTATTGTAAATTGTTGTTTGTTTCTCTTTGTTCTTTTTTGGATATTATGGAATGAATTAAATAAATGGCATTTAGTATAAACATTTTTAAAAATAATAATTGTTTAAACACTTGTTTGTTTGTTTGTTTGTTTGATGTTTCATAACTTTTCTCTTAATTTTTAATTAATTAATTAAATTATTTAAATACAAATTCAGTAGTTGTTTTGCTAATAATTTGTTTTGTTTTGTTTTTTTTTTAATTATAAATGGTGTTGAATCACATATCGTTAGTTGTGTTGTTATTGTTGTTGTTTCTAAATATTTATCTTACATAAAAATTAAAAAAAAAAAAATAATTAATAATTAGTGTCAATCTGTTGGTGATATACATCAATTAACACTTTTTTTCAATTATTATTTATCACAAAAAATGCTTAATTTCAGATGTTTTATTTGTTTGTTGTTGTTGTTATGCACATACATACATACATTCATATTTATATGTTTCTTTTCTTAACATTTTTATTATTCTTCTTCTTCTAAATAACTTTATAACTTTTTTTTGCTTCTATAACATTTACAATTTGTTGTTGTTGTTTTCTTTTTCTAATAATTCTTACTAAAATATTATTATTTTTTTATTATTATTATTATATTGTTGGTAAAAGGATGTACATAATAATGTTTATTGTTGGAAATACACTAGACACAACACTTAGAAGAGCATTTGAAGAAGGATTTAAAACAATTTGAAAAATAATATTCAATAAAAAACGAAAATATTAGGGATTTTTAAAATTAATAATATCAAGGAGGTTCGTTCTGCTTCCAAAGGCAATTGTTTTAAATCCATTTTCACAGATTTCTTCACTTTTTTCTAGTGTTAAAACATTATTACTCCCAAAATATATTTTGTTTTAATTACAAACACATACAATTTGTTCTTACAACGTTATTTGTGTAATTGTTTCTTTTATTTTTTGCTTGTTTTTTTTTTTGTTTGTTTAATTTTTAAAGTTGTTTGTTGTGCTTTTTCAGTCTTTGTTATTGCATATTAAATTAATTAATTGCTTTCTTCATATACATACATAATACAATAATTCACATTTTCTTCGTATTCATATATTAATTTATTTTTTGGTTCTGTTCTTACTTACATAGTTCTTAATAGTTTTCAAAAAATGTTTGTTTGTTTTCTTACATGTGTTCTTAAATCATTTGATTTGATTTTTGTACAACTTGAAATTCTTATTTCTTTTTATGTTGTAATAGTTGTTGTACTTTTTTCAATAATTCGCTTGTTTTTTTTAAATATAATTTGTAGTTAAGAAAGAAATACTTTAAGTTGTTCAGGTACATATTCTTTTGTTGTTGTTGTTGTTGCTTTAGATATATTTGATATACAACATATCATATACATATACATACATATATATTTTAAATTCCCTATAATTCATACAACAAATAACGTTGATTATCTATACAAGATATTTGAGTTTTTTTATTTTTATATATAAAGTTTATGTATTCGTTTTACTTTTGAGATCGTTTTTAAAAGTTGTTTTACAAAACAAACAAAGTTAAGAAAACATTGTCAATACACTTGCAAAACTCTGGAAAAGGTTTGTTTTTCCGGCACACACAGGAGCGTAGTGATATCTTAAAAACTAGAAAACTGAATTAATATTCCATAGAAAACCGATACAATGGGGGAAATAAAATTTATTGATGGAATTATGGCTAATCGTGCTTACTTCGTATTGAAATATTAAGCCATACAAGATAATTTCACGCTTATTTAAGCGAGATGATGGCAAAGAGAGCACAAATTTAAGATTGAAACTTAGATGGATGCAAACAATAGAAGTTTCTGCGATCAAAGAAAAATAACGATTTTAAAGATATTTTTTTAAAGTAGTAGTTTCGTTCTTAAGATATCCTTATTAGAGTTAATTTAATTGATCGACAATATTTCCTTTATGCTTTTCATTTTGCTTACGTTTTTAAAGGGTATTCTTATAATTGTGTTCTTTTTAACTTTTGTTTAACTTTTATTTTATATCACATTAACATGACGCACGTTTTGTTTCTATTCGATTCGTTAAATGACTTATAAAAACTACATTTACAAAACTGACTTCATTTCGTTTAGAATTATATTTTTTCTTGTTGTTGTTTTTCTTTGCGATAAAATAAACAAAAATTAAGAGATAATTTCATTTTGTTTAAAAGAGACTATTATAGATATAAAAAAAAAAAACAATAAATAATCACAATAATTTTGGATTTTTCTAGGTTTTGAGCTTATTTTTCCAAATGATTATTAATTTATTTTGTGATATTTAAATTTGTTTCAAAACGTTGAGCTTATATTGCAAAAAAGAAATTAAAATTAATAGTGTATTATGATTGGTTAAATATAAATGGAACATAATTATAAAGTAAGCAAACAAGGAATTTATAAAACAATTGAGATATTTCTGCTTTGAAATGAAATACAAATAAAAATGTTTCAAATAAAATGATTTTATGACTACAATACTTGCAACATAATTTTCAAATACTATTCATTGGGAATATTGTAAATTTCTGAGTTACAAAACTAAAATTTTTTGTATTGCAAAAAGTATATAAGCGAGTAAAAGTAAATTGAAAAATCGATTAAGGTTCTAATGGTCCATTTATTTCCTTATTTTCTTATGATTTTTATAGATTACGAAAAACAATATCCCTTAAGTCTCAGTACTATTTAAAAAAGTCCATGAAACGGGGTTTTTTCAAGAGGTTTTCTGTTTTTTTTTTTTCTTCTTGAAAACCTCCACATTCTCCACACGCCTTGGAAGTAGCTATAAACGATCAAAATATGTACCATCAGCCTACATTTCTGCAGCGTGTGAAGCATTCTTAAAGTAGAATTAGCCTTTACGTTCTGTTACGTTCCGTTTCTGTTTTGCATACATATTTAATAAACGTACAGAACGGAACAGAAAAACTGACGACTTGTACGTGCTACGTAACAGAATCAAAAAACTAATTCTGCCTTTGAGGTGGAATTGATAACAATTATTTTTTTTAATTTAAATCTTTTGTAAGTACGTAAATTTTTTTTTTTTTGACGGCATTCACGTATAGCGCGTGTAATAAACATAGTATTTGTCTAATAAATTAAAATCTTTAATCGTCAACACTTCCAGCTTCTTTTCCCGTATAGTAAAGCAGTAATTACATTTCTTTTCTATACAGATGCTACTATTAAAAAAATATGGTTTTATAAACAATAATATTTGAAAATTATGTTGAAAGTGTAGTTCAAAATAAATAATATCTTTAAGGTGATAATTAGTAGTATGTAATCGTTTTAAATTTCAAAATATTAAAGTATTTTTGTATTACATTTTAAACTCATTCGGTATTTTTTTCTTTGTTTTTAACAAAATTTCTTGTTGCTCTTTTTATAAAATTGTTTTTGAGATGGCTTTTCATGCTTAATCACAGTTTGATGTTTTTGTTTCTTGTTTTTTTTTTTGTTTTGTGTTTTTTAGGTTTTTTATGTTTTTGTTTCTTTTGTAAGGTAGTCTAATTTTCCATACTTTTCAATACAAATTTTGTTGTGTGTGTTAAGTTGTATTGTTTCCCTTTTTTTTCTTTTTTTATAGCAGGTTTCACAATTTCGCCGTTGTACGCCATAATTTTGTGAAGTGCTTAAGTCTTTTAGATTTTCTTGTAATACGTTTTGTTTTCGTTTTAGTATTAGTTTTTTTCTTCTTTCTTATGTTTTCGACACAATAATAATGACTTTCTTAACATAAAGATGTTTTACTTACTAATTACTAAATTTTTTGTTAATTTCTATAAATTGTTTTAATTTAAAATTAACCATTTTCTATAACTATTAGTTTGATTTGCTTAACAATGAAATTAGGAAAACAAAAAATATCAAGAATTAAATTTATCATCAAAATATAGATAGTCTTCTCGTTGACGATGGAAAAGTTAAAAATTAAATATAAATTGTTCGGCTCTCTTTTAAAGGAAAAAAAAAAAAACAACTCATTGTCTTATGCTAAGTAACTGCCACAAATAAGTTAAAAAAAATCTTAATGGTTTTGTTGAGATCTAAAAAACATAAAATGGCAAAATACAACACGAAACACCAGGTCTTTTATATTATTTTATACGTATAAGAATTAATGATTTTGAACGGTTATAATTACATTTTTAAGATAAACAAACATACGAAAGAGTATCCGTTAAAAGCAAATTTGAAATATAATACACAGACCTGGAACTTATTTACGATGATACTTTTTTTTTCTGTTTTTGAGTGTGGAATGTTATTGATGTTGAATATTTTTTTCAGAGATGCAGTAGTATTTTTTAACTTTTCCTCATCATAAGAACTATTTTTGGTTTTACATTTAAAACAATATTAAAAAAAATTTGGCATATTTTTTTTTTTTAATAAAAACAAAAAAGTAAAAAAAAAAAAAAAATTATTTTTAAACTTCTTTCTCCACTGTAAAATTGTATCTAATGGCCATATGAGTGTAAAATTAATTGCCATAACATATTTGATTCAAAAAAATAATAGGTTATGTTATAATTTCTTATATTGGTTTAAAGTTGTTATATATGAAGGACATTAATGAAATATAGATTAGATTAGATAGATATAACTAACACATATATAAAATTATTAAAAAATAAAATCATAAAACTATACAAAATATTCCATTTATAGAATATATATCACTATTATGCAATTTTTCTTATAAAATTACAAACATATTTACCCAACATCATTTCATTGTAAAATATTTCACGCCTACAGCAAATCCATAATAATTGTTTAATGATTGGACGACAATGATAAAAATCGTTGAATAACGCGATCGATATACATACTTGGTTGGCATGACGTTCTTCTTTTTCTTTAACACTGCTTCGGTTTATGATGTGATTGTTTTGATGAGATTTTTACTTAATATTAAAATATTGCAGATTATTTTACTGATAGTAGTTGCTGTAGTTTTACTTTTTCGTTTTTTTTTGTTTTCTTTTGTTTTTGTTGTGTATACTTAATCAAAAGATTAATATATTTTTAGGTTTTACAAGTCTAAAAACTGTTTTGGATTTTGAGTTTTTCTTAGTTTCCACTTTTAGTTGGAAATATCACGTCGTATGAGATCGAAGACATATTCATCACGTACATCATCTGCTACAGGCATATAGCCGAGTGCTGGATGTAAAATATTAAGATTAGAGGGTTCCCATTTTTGGCCCAACAGTGTATTGATTTCCTATGAGTTTACAATTAAATGTACATGTAATATTTCAATCAAGTTAAAGAAAAAACAACTTACTTCAATAAAGGAATCCATGCTGGCTTCTGTGGGTGCATTATCAATCATTGATACCTCTAAACGTTTTAAAGTACGGCCACGTAAACGAGAAATGCCTACAATATTATGAGGATCCAATACATAACCATGTATGACAATTTCTTCCAAATTTTTACAACGCCAGGACATCATTACAAACGGATCTTGGCCCGAACGTAAAAATAAGTCCATTATATTTTTATCGGAATGTTTATAGGCCTAAAATGATTTTGTTTTTTCTCAGTTAAAAGATTAACATTAATTAAAAGCGTATACGTTTGTTTTAAACTTACGGAATCGATCCATTGTATACTTTTTAGAGTATTGTTATTGTTCAAGGAAATCCATTCCAAGGCGTCAACATTCATCTAAAATATTATACATTCAATATTTATAAATGAATAGATCACACAATTGAACTCCATTTGAGAATACTAACATAATCACAGAATAATACACGCAAATGTGTTATAGGCATACTTTGTCTTAAGATGCGCATTTGCAATACTTCAACAGCCTCAAAGGCATAAATTAACGTCACAATTAAATCAATATTATTAAAATTTGCTGAAAATTCTGACCAAGCTCGCTCAGATATGCCCGGATGATGGCGATCCAAACCGTGAACACATATTAAAAATTTCTTAAGTGGTAAATTTTTTAACGTATGCAAGAGTTCTTCATTGAGTGTATCGTAATCGAGTGAGAGCACTTGCAGTGATGAACACTTTTGCAGTAGGCTATTCTCCATGGCAAACATGGGATAATGACTAGGATCATATTTAATTGAGGCCAATGTCAGTTCGTTTAATTCTTGAGGCCGGCACATAGACTTTAAAAAATCTAAACCGTAATATGTTAAAGCTTCAATTGCACCTAAATCCAATATCTTACATGCGGTTTTCTTACGATTTAAGAAAATCTTTAGAGGTTCAACGAAAAGCCTAAAAAGAATATTAGAAATTAATCATTTGAAAAAATTCAACAAATTTCAATAATTTTTACTGTTCAATATCGACTAGACTCTCTTCACTTATATCACCGGGTGGAGTTGAACCTACATTATTGGTTTGAAAACGTATGCCTTGCAAACTATCACATCGTGCAACTCTAAAAGTATAAAAATAATATATCGTTAGATATGTATGTATTGTATTACATTGTACATTGTATTATTTAATTTTAATACTTACTTGTATAAGATGTGTCTTATTTTCTCTATGTGGAAAACATTGATGAAGTCAAAAATGATTACAAGCTCGTTCGTCAGATTGTATAGCGTATGGCGAAAAAATTTACACTGACGATCGTTGTCAATATGAAGTTTAAATTTGGAATTAATAAAAAATCTGAAAAGAAATGATAAAAGAAAAATTATTAGAAAATACAAAGCAAATACAGATCAGTCCAGTATACTCATTAGAACGCGAGGAAAAAATATTAGATGCGTTTTATTCAAAAAATTAACTTTATAATACTGTTAAGATAACTTTTCAACAGTTAGGTTCGGTGGCAAAGATAGTTCATCAAAAAACATACTCCCTTAAAGCCTTTAGTGTTGCCTGATTGCCTATACAAATTGGTAACACTCGAGCTCTTCGATATATGTTTTTTGACTAGTTCGAGAACCTTAACGACCCCCAGATCCTTCGTCACCACAATTCCTCGGAAGCCGGCATGAATTCTTGATATTTGTTCCTAAAATAAAGGCCCGTCAGTGCAAACCGAATGCGAACCGCACCGAAATAACCGAATCTATCCAGATTTCCTTTCCCTATCAGGTATTGTCACATTCGGTGTATCGCGGAAGTGAACTTTTATGGCCATGCAATTCGTCATTCCGACAGTCTAAATAAATTGACCTCGTCACATTAGTTCCCAAGGGTTTATTTGATACGAAACAAAATAAGACATATATAAATAATAAAATAATTAAAATTGCGGATTTTGTTAGCAAAATGTAATTAATTTAAAAACAAAAGTGGCCTTGAACAATTAGAAGCTTTTTTAAACAAATAATTTGCAATATTACTATACGTATACTAGACAGTCACCACAAATGTTTGGCATAAACAACAAATCACAAACAGATGGCAAAAATCGTGAATACAAACTTATTTAACTAAAACATTAATTTACTAGCAAACAGATGGTGAGGTAAACATTTTTCAAGTTTTAAATTTTAAAGAATTTTATAAAAAATTGCCACCAAAATTGAACAATTTTTTTTTTTTTAAATTAAAAGAGTTGCATTGAACTTAATTGTTAAATACTACTACATAATTGGATGTAAATAGTTTCATTAGAAAATCTTATTTTTAATTAATAATATGTAGTAGAGTACTTTCACTTGATTGGTATTGCATGGTCATATACCGTATACTATGCATCATCCAATTATTTATTTATTTTTTTCTTTTGCTCTTAAAAGGCTACATTGTTTTCATCATTATATTTAGCATACACGTCCCATCCATAGCAATATTACGATAACAATCGGTAAGTTTTTTTTTCGTTATATTTATCTTCATCAGCAGTTTTAATAAGTATATATGAATACATGTACATACATATATACATATGAATATTACCTTATATGATGCATATTCATACTGCATAAAAATATTTTTAAAATTTAATGAAGTATTTACGTCGCAAAGATTATAAAGAATCTGTTCTATTGAATATAATTATATTATATATCTTCGAAAATTATGAATTTTAAATTATAAATAATAAATCATACTATTTAGTCATAATGCATTCAGAAGATTTGTTTTAAATTAGATATTAACACTTTAATGATGACTTAAATGCCGACACCATTCATATAGAAGGCATGTAAAAATGTTTGTTCACTCAACACCCCCTTTATATAAGGAATAAATTTTTTTAAGATGCAATAATGAAATATTGGGCTAGTAGCCTGAAATCGTACCAATTTTATGCTAGTCTTACTACAGTAGGAGCGTAGAATTTGACATATCGTGCATATCTATACTGCTGCAGCAATCAAACGCTTATTGAACAGCATGCTGCTTTTATTTATTTTTTAAACTCTTTTTATTTATTAATTTAATTTATTTTCATATATTTCTTTATATGTATTTCTATTCTATGATACAGATCGGAATAAAAAAATGTAGAATATGAGGTATACACTACTGTACGTCCCAAGAAATGGTTGAAATGCGAAGGCCAGAATTCAACATAGTCTACTTCAAAGTGGCAGTTCTTTAAGCGATAAGTCTCAAGGTACGACTGATGTCCTACGAAATACAAAATGTTCAAGATTTAACAACGGCACAAAAGAGCGCTAACAAGTGTGTTCAACAGGCATATCAACGATCGGCACGACAACGTTTTTTTGAAGAGTAATTCCCATCTTAATTTCTTCACAACGAAGACCGTTCTCGAAACTAAAGCCTCATCAAGGCAAAAACAAAAAATTGAAACGATTAATGACCTAAAATTGTAGTTTAAGATAGTGTGCGGATTAGCTGCTGTCAGCCTTTTAAAAATCAGTTTTAAATCGTTTAAAGGAAAGTATGAAGTATTTTAGAATAGAATTTTATATTTTCAGTTAATTTTTGAATCAAATATTGTATTGTATTTAAAACTTTTCAAATGATTTCTTTAGAAGTTCCAGATATGAGAAAGAATAGCAAATTGTACTTATTACATGGCCGGCACTGTGCAAAAGGAGAAAAAAGCACCTTGCTGCTTACTTTATAGATGATATGGAGGAACTGTCACGTCTTGACATTGAGAGTCTGAATCGCTTAATCAAAAGCTCTGTATGGTTCCGGGACAGGCGAATAGAGGAAAACTGTGGTATCCCGATGGAATTATGTGGCCTAAGTAGGTCCATCCAACTTTCTTGAATGGACAGCCACCTCCACCTACCTACCTACTTAAATCTTTTTAAACCATTGTATATATTAATTTTTAATAAATGCATCTTACAGCTTGAATAAGAAACGAATTAAAAGATGGACATTTAAATTTTAAATTCCAAAAAAAATTATTTGTTTTAATAAATACACGCCTGGACAGAATAATTTACGGAAATGAAAATCATCGAAATCACCAGTATTTAAAGGTCTCTTGCGAATACTCCTGAAGTACTTGAATTAGGCAACTAATATACATACAAATACAATAGACGCTCGTAATATCGAACTCATCACATCTTCTCAAAAATTAGTTTTAGTTTTTTGACTCTTAAAAACTCTTATTTGTGGTTAAAATGATGACACGTATACTATGTATTTTTAAAATATTTTTCTTTAACAAATTGTGATGAATTTAAATTTTTTGTGCATGTATTTTCTAAACGAAGATGTAGTTTTACGTTGCATATACATATGATTGTTATTAAAATAAAAAACCTTTGGAAACTAAGTGGTTCTAATTTACGAGCGTTTTCCAAGTTAATAGACCAAAATTCCATCTACGAACAACTGTTAAATTGGAAAACACATAACGAAAAGTGAGAAACTTAAAACGCTATGATTCTGCACAGCGGGTAGTCAACCCAAGACTAAAGTCCAAACTATTTATTCGGAGAGAAACTTATATAATAGAATAGAAACTTGTGAAAATCGATTGTCTGAATTTCGTGCTAATTGAGACAACAGTCCTTTCACCTGTTTATTTATTTAAGCACATACATTCGATATTTCGATCTTTAGTAGTTACTCTTCTTATATGGAATACCATTCCGGGTGAAGTGTTTTCTGTCACTTACAATATTCAAATCTAATATACGTGACCACTATTTTCGCTTTCTGCCCTGCTACAACTTATTTTCCTAGTTTCAATACAATTTACATATTTTCAAAATGATCTAATTGGATATCAAAAAGAAAAATAGTCCACAAATAACGCTTTGTTGGTTCCAAAGAAATCATAAATAAAAATTAGAAATTTCAATTGTTGTTCACTTACCTTTTTTGAAATAAAACACTTCTCCAATGTTTACATGTTTGACTGGCATTAAGGCGATCATGAGGTTCTAAATATTCGTAAATCTGACCCAATACCAATGATGGCAGCTCTCCCCATTGTCTTAATGTGCAATTCATATCCACACACTGAACAAGTGGATTAGGTCTTGCCGTATATAGTTGTTAAACAAACGGGAAGCAACGATTACAGTTACACAGGAAGGATTGTCAAAAAGGAAAATGTATACAATTTTTTTTCTTCGATATATGTATGATACGGGAGTACAATAATGATGGTGACACCAACAAGTTTCAAGTTGCTTTCACAACAGCAATCGTGTATGCTGGTGGCTGCAGTTCTGTCCTTCTTTTCTTTTCACACTTTTTTCCACGGCTTTAAATTATTTCTATTGTGTATTTAAAAAATTCTTTTGTTTGAAAGAAAATGACGTAGTTTATACATATGTATGTATGGTATATTGATAGTGTGTACACATATAAATAAATAATCAATTGTTAGAGCAGCAGCAGCTGTACGATGTGAATTCTATTTCTAGTAGTTTTGCTTGTTTTTATTTTACACTTGGTTCTTTGTAGATTTAATCTCTTCTATTCAGATGAATACTTTGCTGTGTTGCTCCTTTGGACGGTAAGAAAAAGTGGAGTCGGTAGTCAATGGCCCAGCCAGCATTAAATATTGAATATGCAATAAATTGTTGTTGTTGTTGTATTCGTTTTTTTTGTTTTTGCAAATGCGTCGTCAAGTTATGGAAATATTTTGTATGCGTTAGTTAATGTTACAACAATAGCAGCATTCAGCAGAGGCAAAGATGACAATTTTCCAACAACAAATATTTAAAAGTTGTTTATTCGTGTGTTACGATGTTGTTGTTGTATTTATGTACAAAACGGCAACAACGGAATTAAATATGTCCAACAGCCCCACCAACAATTAATATAGAGGCAACGTACGTTGTATTTTTTGTTTTTTGTAATAGATGCACAATTTTTTTTTATATTGTTTAATTTTTTTTTTCACAAAATAAGAAAAAAAAAACAAAGATAAAATTTATTAAGTAAATTATTTTTTTTTTGTTTTTCTTAAAATTCAATTAATTTTATCTAAAAGAATATCACTAAAAATTTTGTACTCTTAAAGCTAAGCGAGAAAATGTAATATATATATATGTAAGGTTTTTCTCTTTATGCGTTTTACTTTCTTGTCAAAAATGAACAATTCTCACCTTTCATTTCGTTTTTTCTTTTATTTTGTTAACAAAATATTTCGTTTTCAGCACTTATTTCTAAATTTTATATTATCTACATATATAGGTTAATCACTAATAAAATATATATAATTAATTGCAGTTATTTATTTACTGTTACAATTGCCGAATTAAGAGAAGCAAATAAATTGTCTTGCTTCAAGTAATCGTTTTTTCCTTTTGTATACACTGCACAAGTTTTCGTCGTTCTGTTTTATTTCGGTGACCAACAGTGTTGAAAAATTTAGTACTTTTGTATTTTTTCAGTACTTTTTCATTTCAAAAATACCGCAGTACCCCCGCCAAGCTTACAGTACTATTTTTTCATCAAATTTGTTTTTGTTCGTTCAAAAAATAAATATATATTTTAATAAAAAATTCGCACATTCTTTTTCCGTTTCCGGGTTTATTAAGTAAGAATTAAGCTCCTTTCGTTTAAATGCTTTGGTGGTCTATCTGTCTAACAAGTTAAATAAAGTACCTTATTTAGACAGACGCCCACCCAACAACGGTCACTGTTCCAACCCCACCCAGGTCAGACAAAACGAAAACAAAAAACATAACGCGTAATTAATAAATATGTGTATGGTAGGAGAAGTAGGTGGTTGTGGTGTTGTTATGTTTGCTGCTTTGCTCACCAAAAAGAGGAGGGCCCGGTTCAACCCTAGCTAGCTAGATTCGGACAAAACGAAAACATAAATAGGATGTGTGTGTTTATAAAAAACCAAAAAAAAATTTGTGTTTGAAGTTTGAAGGAAAGGTGAAGAAGGAAGGAGAAGGAAAGAAGAGCAAAAAAAAATTAAATTTTTTTGAAATGTGTGGTGAATTTTGTAGTGGTGAGTTTCAGTGTGGTGAGTTTTTACAAAACGTGGTGAATTTATCCGGTGTGGTGAATAAAATCGAAACTCACCAAAGTGCCGTTATTCGAAATGAGTACTGTATTACCATAAATCATGTACTGTATATCGTGATTTGGACGGTGCGTGTCTAGAATAAGTAATTTTAACATCTGTTAGTGCAGGCATTCACTGATATGTCTGGTTACTGCATTAAAAAAAACAATGTTGCCATTGTGTCCATTTTATTTAAAATTCTAAAAAATTAAAATTAGAAAACTGTATACAAAAAATAATTAAATTTAAATTATTTTGTAAATGAATTTTTGAATAATTTCTATCTTTTATGTTTTTGCAAATATTTATAATTTTTTGTGCTTTGTTCGATCTAACTTTTGTAAAATTTGGATCGGATCTAAATTTAACATCAGGAAAAATTATTAAAAAGAATTCATTCATTTTCTCAAAAGAAGTTGGTTGGTTTACATAAAATACAGATTTTTTGTTTCCTGGCAACATTTCAATTTAAATTTTACAATTTTATATGGTTTGCGTTTTTCAATAATGGTAAGTTAGCCAGGGGCGCTAACGAATGTATTATTTATGTTCGATATTAATTACGATGATGAGAAAAAAGTTAAGATAGAAGTAAGAATTCGCAACCAAATTTTCCATAAGCATATTATAGAAATTATACTTTTTAACATTATACCTATATTGCCGTTTAGCAATTATTTCTTTTGAGTCTGGCAATAATAACACATATGCAAAATAGTATTAAAAATGAGACGACTAGGTTACCCTTACATCAGCTGTTCTTGTTTTGGTTTCTACACTTTCTTTTACCCATAATTTTTAAATGATCAGAATGTTTAGGTAATAATTAAACGTTATTAATAAATATGAATTAAAATTGTTTGCAATTAAATCATTTAAAATTACAAAAATGAATTGTTTATTAAAAAACACTATAAAAGTTCCAAGTGTTTTAAACGCAAGGCGGATGATGCGAATTAAACATGTAGAGACGTTGTTAAGAAGGAATTTTGGATGTTTGACACATCAGCCTTGTAACGGACGAAGGGAATTAAGTTTTAGTCAAACAAGACGCCTTAATTCAACTACAACAGAAGCAGCAGTTACTGCCACGACTGTTCCAGGTGATCTGGGTTTCTTGGCTAGTTTCTATCAATCTCTGTCCACTAGTACGCCTGTGGCTTATGTTCAACAGATTTTGGTGGAAATTCACGATTTTACTGGACTACCATGGTGGGCTTCAATTATTTTCACAACAATTTTGTTTCGTACTACAGTAACTTTGCCTCTAACGATATATCAGCATAAAATAACTGCCAGAATAGAAAAAATCTCTTTGGAAATGCCCGCCATAATAGAGGAGTTGAAAAAGGAGGCAGCCATGGCTATGAGAAAGTTTAAATGGACAGAGCAGCAAACGAAAATTGTATACCAGAGATCGGTAGGAGAAGTTACAAATTGCGAATAAAACCAGACTTGAAGTTAAAATATCTATTTTAGATACGCAAACAATGGACCAAACTGATTGTCAGAGAAAATTGCCATCCCGCTAAAACATTTATTGTATTATGGGGTCAAATACCTTTATGGATATTCCAATCGATGGCTTTACGTAATTTGGTGACCATGATGCCAGACCCTACCACCATACAAGCACAAATTGTAGCCACCGAATTGACTATAGGAGGCTTTGGTTGGATTCCCAATTTAACCCAGGTTGATAGTTCCTATATCTTACCCGTTACTTTAGGTGTTATCAATTTGGCTATAATAGAGGTAATTCTCTTTTTCCTTAATTTTGTTAAAAACCGGAATAATAACGTTCATATTTTTAGATGCAATCAATGTTGCGCACGCGACCTTCAACGAGATTTCAAAATATAGTGACAAATGTTTTTCGTGGACTTAGCCTTTTTATGGTGCCCGTAGCATGTTCTGTACCCTCTGCCTTAACAGTATATTGGGTGGCTTCTAGTTCGTATGGTTTAATGCAAAATCTTTTGCTGGCTTCACCACACGTTAAGAGAGCTTTTGGTATACCGAAAACACAAAGTGAACTCGAGAATCCCTATGAACATTTGTGGTCGAAAATGAAACAACGTGTAGGCATGGAAGATAAATTAGCGATAGAAAATGTTAAAATACTTGAAAAGCCAATTGATGATAAAACGAAATCATCAAAGAAAGCTCAAAGCAAATAATCAATAAGATATGAAACGTCGTTTATTATGATCAACTATTGTTTTTTTAAGCATTAAACCAGAAAAAGTTACAATTTTAAAAACAATTTTATAGTTTTACTTGTTGGTGTTTGTAAATTAGCGAAAGAAAAATTACTTTACTAGTGATGTTCATTGAACAAAGAGTGTTAAAGAGCAATAAGTATCCCATTCAGTCACCACGATAGTATATTGGCTGAATCAGTAATATTGTGAAAGTTTGAGCAGGTGTACAGATAACCACGGCTACTAGGAGCAACGACAAAGGCAATGTTTGTAACAATGTTAGTGATTGGATACAATGAAAAATTATTCAAAATATTTTTAACACCGTTGATCCATTTTAGAAATGTTAATGACGTTAATTAAAATGTGGAGTCTGTGGTTAATGGCTATTTTAAGAAGCCAGAGAGTTAAAGCTGCTATAAACAGATCTTTCTATAAAAAAATGCATCCAGCTAAGGGGAGATTATATTGTGCAATAAACTCAAGATTTGTTGTTGATTTCTTTGTTTGGTTTTTGCTGAGTTATAATTATTTATAAGTAGTTTTATAATTATTTACAAATGCACTACAATAAGAAATGCAAGTGTAATTCGTTTGTGCTGATGTTTGTTATGTTTAAGAAGGGCGTTCTAAATGTTCCCTAATTTGTTTTGATTTCAGCAATGAAAGATTGTTATCATTGGCCTATCTGTCCACTAGAAAGTAATAATTTAATGAAATAATTAAATAAAATAAATTTTTCATATTAATTTCGATTACAACGATTAGTTTTCTAAAACTCTGTTATAAAATTCAAATTAATTTGAGTGTAGCTTATCATTTAAACGGTTTTGTTCGATTAATAAAAATATTCTATCACTCAAGCTCAAACATTGTATGTGTTATATTAAAAGCTTTTTAGAAGTCTTAAAATTAACACATGAAACGTGCAAATGTTTGTTCAGAATGCTGTCGATATGATTTTAGATATTTTATATTTTTGCTCCGAGAGTGAGAGAGAGTATTTTAAGATAGTTTTAGAAATGAAAACGATTAATGATTAACAGAAGTATACATGAGTACATACATATGTATATTGCAATTGTAGCAAAAGAATGATTTCATATTGCATGAAGCCAGCGTTGAATAAAGTTAACATAGCTGGCGGTTATAAGTGAAATAAATTATTTAACAATTTAAAAATGCAAAATTATTTATTGTCTTATGCAAGCATAATTATTTTCTCAATGATAATAGTTAAATCGGTATGTATTTTTGTTTGTTTGTTTTTGATTAAAAGTTAATGCTTCTATAATCTTTCTTTCTTCCAGTATGCTAGTATCATAACTAATTATTATGAGAAGACATTTGTTTGCCCACCGGGAACATTTTTTACATCCCATCCCTATCCAGGTGATTGTAACAAATTTATTGAGTGCAATAACGGTAAGGAGACGGTAAAAGAATGTGCTCCATGTACAGCATTTGATAAAAATCGTTCAATATGTTACGATAGAAAAATAGCACAATGCGACTATATGAATTATGGTAAGTAGAATATCAAGATGATTTTATTATGAATTCAAAAAGCTATCATAGATTGGTTTATAAACTGTTAGAAAATTAAATTTTCTAAAACATAAATCCACATGAATTTTATATGTAGTGTGTGACAGAAATGGTATTGCTGATTTTAGTATGACAGGGTTTCAGCAAAGTTTTTCCACTGAACACTGTTTAGAGAAAACGTTTTAATTTTTAACCAAGTATGGTTCGTTAGTTTTGGGTCATTTAGAAAACATCTCTTCCAGTTTTTATGTCATCTGCCTGGACGACGATTTCTCGGGAGTTCCGGTCTAGTGCTGCTTTGGAAATACCTTCGTGCTGTTTGCAAACAGTGTAATCAATCAATTACCATTTCCTTCTGAGAATATGTGTCTGATTTGATATCTTCGAAAGGTTTTCGTTTCAAAAGGTGGCTTGTTAGCATATGCCATTGAAAACCCGCAGACTCTTATTAACAAAAACTTGAAATTTCTATGTTATGTTAGTATATGCTAGCCATGTTTCATTTCCGTTTAAGACTGCACGCATTAAAATTCTAATTTTTTTCTTTCTCGCAAGGCTCGCAAGGCTCCATACAGCGATTAACTGCCCAAAAATAAATTTAGTCCTGTACAGTCTTTTGTTGACATCTTTTTCAAATATATCGCTTGATGTAAATATGCTATCGAGATAACAAAAATTGTTTTCATACTCTATTACATGGCCGTCGATCCGTATGAAATCTGTGCCTTTGTTGTCTAGCCGAATTACCTGTTTTTTTCCTTTCTAATATTCACCTCTAGACCTGTTTTTTTTTTGTCAAACTGACCAGCTGGTTTGCGTTATTTTGCATATCGGAGAGATTATAGGAAACCAGGCAGATTTCGTTCGCATAATCCAAGTCTTCGAGATGTCTGGAAAGCTTGCTGTTGACAATGTTTGTGTTGTTATTTTCCGTGCTATTGCTACTACTTGGGTAAAATCGTTGATATTTCTTTCCAAGTTTTAATAAGTCTATAAGGTCAATGAGTGTTTTATAGTAATGTGCAGTGCGTTCACCTCTCTTGATTAAATGACACAGCCTATAAGCATATTTACGTAGGTATTCACATGATGACAAAAGTTCTATTAGGGGCGTACATGTGTGATTGTTGTTTTTTTTTTTTTTAATTTGTATCATGAAACATGACTTGAATGTTTGTATCAGTAACTCATGATTATTTAACGTACATAAACTTTATTTTGACACACCATTTAATTGAGAGGGTTAGATAGTTTTTCATTACTTCTGAATGTAAATGAGTCATGAGCGTATTGTCTTCATTGGTATACATGTATCACCATTGTTAGTGATAAGAGAGAGGGAGAGAATTTGTTTGCGGAATATGCCTCTCTTGGTGATAAGCGAGAGGATTTGTTCGCGAAATATTTTGTTGAATAGTGCGAATGGATTAATATTGACTTCAAAGTGTAACTTTAAAGATTTGTCATCTGTAGTTATAGGTGCGAGGGTGAATCCAAAAGCATGTTTAACAAAACCGTCACTTCTTCTCACATTTTTAATGAAATCAAATACAATTCTAATGTAAGATTTGTGGAAAGCATATGGAAGTTTAATGATTTTCTTATTATAACTTGCTCTTGGATTACGAGTGTACCCTATACCGGACATTTTAGAATTTGTCTTCAACTCCGTCGATTTATGGCAACATCCTCTTATATTGTTGGTAGTTAAGGGATTATTCGTACAGTGCATTGTATTAAAACTAGAGACAGCGATGAACGGCAGAGATTAAAGAGGGTGTAGGGTTTCTGGACATAAGATTTGAATCTGTTTATACATACATAATTGGTCATTACAAACCTTCAGTCAGGTTTACGACCTAGTTTCTCACACCACTTTATTGTGTGTGTTAATTTTATACATGAGTGTTGGAATCTACAGTTTAAAGTCGACTGAACGAACGACAGATGTTTGAGAACCTTAACATGGCAATTTTATTTGCTCTCAGAGTTTTTGCCAGAAATCTGCTGAAAGGAAGTAGCCGAAGAACTATTTTTTTCATATTTTCGTTTTGATGTCTGACCTGGGGTTTGAACCGACGCCTTACGTCTAATAAGCCAACACACTACCTACTAGACTACGGCGTATTGTAAGCTCACCAAAAATGAAATAGAATTCTTATGTTTGGTTTATCGAAAGCGTACGGAAGTTTTATTGATTTTCTTATTATAACTTGCTCATGGATTACGAGAGGGCCCTATACCGGGCATCGGTGTTTTATAATTTGTTTTTACCACCGTCGAATTGTAGCAACATCTTTAGGATTTCTTATATTTTGGTAGTTAAGGGAATGACGCCTGCTTGTGTAGAGCATTGTGTTGAAACTAGAGATGCAATGAAGAGATTAAAGAGGGTATAATGTTTCTGGGCATAAGATTTGAATCTGTTTATGTGTAACTGAAAAACAGATGTATTGCGCTATCCATTGCTTAATCGACCACGAACAGACTTTTATTGCGTAAAAATACGTAATTTTCGGGACAAGCTCCTTTATAAAGTCTCTCGATAAAAATAAGAATAGTGAAACCCAAGCTAAATACATTCCAGTTAAGGATTAAGATTTTTGTGATTTGCACGGGACTTGTTATTTATTAGGCCGCATCACGCTTTCTTCATTCAAGGACTTTGACCGGAAGGAAATTTTTTCCTAGACTTAAAGAAATAAAGCAATTGGAGTATGTGTGAAAATGTGTGAAGAAATGTTCGATCCTGATATTCTATTTAGAGGGACGGGGTCTAAGTAACCCGTTAGCGACTATTGTGATAAACTTCTCTGTCATGAAAAAAGGCATGAATAAAGAAAATCTAAAATAATCTTCCAGTGAAAGAATTACATGTCAATTAAAATAATAATTTTCCACATTTAATTTTCTTTTTAATGTGTTTAGATTTAAACGAATCAACAAATGCATATCAATATGATCCAACGAAATACACAACATGTGAAAATGGACATCTTGTGGTTAAAGATTGTGGTCCTAAGAAGTTTTACAGCATAAAAGAACGTAGTTGCTTACCACAGGCATTAGTACCGCAGAGCGATCGACTTGAAGAATATGATCAAAAAATCTTTTGTCCAAAAGATTTATTTGGCATTTATCCTTATCCGTTTAGCAAAGGAATGTATTTCAAATGCGTTGACGGAGAGCTATTCATTAAACAGTGTAGACCGGGAGCTGTGTATAATATTATGACAAAGTTTTGTGAAGGTTATGGTGAACCAGAGCTTAAATTTAAATTCAGTAAGTTTGGCTATGAAGTTAGCTTTCATGTTATTTGCTTATTTAATAATTATTTTGAATCCTTTTTTTTTTTTTTTTTTTGGGGTAAACAAGATGAAACACAACCTTATATTGCATGTCCACCTGGTTTGAATGAGACATTTCTATATCCTTTCGATTGTACAAAATATATAAGATGTTCATCACATGGTACTAGGGTCGAAACGTGCAATTATGGTAGATATAGCATTTATAATAAACGTTGTCTGACTGACCCATACTTATCTCGGGCTCATCGTGTGGAGTGCTTTGTTGGTAGCGTTGGTTATGGTATTGGTAGTGACCAAAATGATGAAGGTAAGTGTAAATAATTTGTTTAAAACAAAAGTTAAAAAATTTATTTTTTTCTTTAAGGTTATCTAGGTGTACGCTGTTCAAGAGGTCTGAGTTTATATAAAGCATATCCACATCCCAGTAACTGGCAGAAATATGTTGTATGTGAAAATGATTCACCGAAAGTGAAAGATTGTCCACCAAATCAGGTTTTCTATGTTGAAACACGTGAATGCGCTGACAAACCCGAAGCGTAAAACGATTAAAGAAAGTGAAAATGGATTAATTTGTCGTAAATAATCAGAAATCTCTATAAAAATCTAATAAGTTTTCAAACTTTACAATTTTGCTAAGAAATTAAAATGAATTATAATGCTGTGTAGACTTAAAGAGTAATATCGTTAGTCTCATTCGCAAATGTGTTAAGTCCCTTTTTTCAAATTTTACAGAAGACACAAAAAACATTGTAGCTTTTTCAGTTTTTAAAATTTCTAAACTGTTTAAACGCAATTATTTTTGCAAAATAATAATAATATTAATATTAATAACTAATAATGTTAATTATTATTATTATTATTACTAATTAATTAATAATATTAATATTAATATTTTTCGTATTTTTGTGGACTTAGCGTTTTTGCAAATCACAAAATTACAACAACTTTAAACTATATAATGACATGTTTTGTTGTTGTAAAATATGTATTATGTATAATGTTACCGTTTTGCATTAAAATCTCAATTTTGGAAAAAAGTGGACTTAGCGTCTTTGCGAATTATACTAACGATATGTACTGTTTTGCTTTTAAACTTTGCTGGAATTACGTGTACATACATATGTATTTAAAATTTATGTTTGTTTACTTAAAATCTATACATACATACATTATATTTAACGATTAATTTTATAAGTTCCATAGGATCTTTCTCGAAAACACTTATAAATTTTTGCATCAATTGATCATTAGTAAAATCTCTAGTTCTGAAGACTTCTTAGAAGTATTGTTGACGTATGAATTATGTTGTTGTTCTTGTATTTAAATAAAAATATTCTTATTGTTACTCGTATTTCATTTTAAATATGACATCTTTAGTTTATTTAAGCATAATTGTTTTTATTTATTTCTGGTTTTAATTTTCATCTTCTACTTTAAAATTGAAAAAAAAAACTTCCAACTTAAGCATCATATTTGTATACAAAATATTTATAAAAAAAAACCCAATTAAATAAAACCCAAAAGTAAAACAATAAATAAACAAAAAAAAGGAAAACACAAATATATTTATAATTAAAATGCATCTTCCTTATCAATAATTAGTTTCGTGAGATTTGGTTGTTGGGCTGGCTGCCTTGGTTAGCTGGCTTATGTTGTAGTATTTACTTGCGCCACCGAAAATAAATAAACGAATAAGTACGAAATAAATAAGAAAAACTAAGAATTGTGAACAACACAATAATTAAGTGATAAGAACGAGAACATTTATTCTCTCCACACCAAACGCACACCACACACCCGACTGTGGTTGGGCGGCCAAAAAAGAAATACTAACGTCTAGGCTATCATTTAAAAGACACAAAACCGAATATATAGTCTCATTCATTAAAGCAACTTACATGGAAGCATTCTCAGTCAGCAGATTTTGTAATACAAGTTTAAAATCAAGTAATTTCAAAGACTGAAGATCAACCAGGGGTCGCTTGCGTATCGGCAAACTTACTTAATTGGTCATACAATCTAGTTTCTCACACCACCGATGTCGACCTTGACACAATACAACGAAATGATACATGAGAAGACGAGCCAATAGCATGAAGCTGGCTTCAAATATGGCGTACCCAGACGTGAGAGAGTAGACAACGGTACCTAACGTCGTTCTGGGCCCTTCCCGAAGTAATGCAGATAGCCGTCCCGGGAAGGGAGTATCCCCAGAAGAGGAGGAGGGATTGTTTTAGTGGAAGCACCACTCGACGCAGTTGACGACGGTCACTGTAAGTGCGAAGGCATTTTGAACCCTACCTCACACGCCAAAAAAAAAAAAACACCACCGATGTTGTGTTGTGTGCGTTAATTTTATTCATAAGCGGCGTGACCTACAGTTTAATTGACAGATTTTTTTGAACAACAGATTTTGTCAAGCCAGAAATCTGTTGAGAGTAAGTCACCAAAGAAATATTTGTTCATATTTCGTTTTGTTCTATATATCTGGGCTGGGAATTAAACCAATGGCCTTGCGTATAAGAAGCCAACACCCTACTTACTAGACAATCCTCAGTTCTAATATCTTAAAATATTAAATCAGCAGTCTTCTAGCAAAAGCTATGAAAGTAAACCAATAGCATTGAAAAGGTTTCTCAAAAAGTTGCCGTTAAACTGTTTGAGCCTCTATATGGTGTGATGGATTGCACCAAAGGGTCTCTGAGTAAATTTGCCATAATTTCCATTCAACTTAAAGTAACCAGAGTTGACGTTTAGAAAGGTTTTGCGGTAAATTTTATACGATTGCCAGAATATAATTTATTATAAGTCTTACACTCCTTTCGAACTTATACTGTCAACAATTGGACCGTCTGTACAACGAATTTGACCACAGCTTTAGAAATAGAAGGAGTATTGCGTTAAATTATAAAATTTCAGGTTAGACATATGGAGCTTGGTTGAGAGCTTCGTTACATCCACCATATAATTCGGTATCTTATGGAAATTATCGTCAATTCGCACTGGACTGAAGACCTTATGTAGGATTTTTCTCTCGAATACACTCAAGGCCGCTGCATCGTTGCTTAATAGCTTGCATGCTCCTGCGCCGTAAAGAGAAGGAGATGAGCGACTTGTAGAGTATAAGTCGCAGGAGAGGTATCCACTGCTCCATGGCCTATTGAGAAAATAGTAGCACCTGTTGTCAAGAGTGATCTTACGCTTGATTACCAGATCATTTTTGATGGTAACGGTGTAGCCAAGATAAATAAATTCACTGGCAACATCGAAATCATAGTTACAAGCCGTAATCTAGGATCCGATATGCCGCATGTCCCTACTTGTCCATAACATATACTCCGTTTTGTCCTCATTGACTGCTAGACCCATCGTCATTTACTACACAGTCCGTAACTGGTTTATGTAAATCGATTGTCACTGGTTCTGGGATCCTATACGCCTACTTGTCCTTACTTCTTTACGACATACATACATATACTTCGTTTTGCCCTCATTTACTGCCGAACCCATCTTGATAGACTCTACAGTCCGTAACTGGTTTATGTAAATCGATTGCCACAGGCACTGGGATCCGATATTAGTGGTGTAAAAGTATTGAGTATTTGGGTACTCAGAACTCAATACCGACTGTTTTTTGGAGTACTCAATACCAACTTGGTAATACTCAATACTTTCAGGGTTGTATTTTATAGTACAAAAATACACAAATAATACAGAATTTCTGGATGGATTAGTTTCCCATGTTTTGCTCATTCTCTTCACTTGGTTGTTATTGACGGTTTAAAGGATGAGAAATTTCACCCACTAATTAGTATCTGCAATGCAGCTGTTGAATTTTTTCCATCGAAGTACTAAAGCATCCAACATACTCAAGGAAATGCAGGAGCAACTGGGAAAACCAATACAAAAATTAATTAAATCAACTCCAACAAGTTGGAACTCGACTCTTAATATGATTTTAAGAATTTTGGAATATCAAGATGTTTTAGAAGCTACTGTGGCAATACTACACAAGCCAATTGAACTATTTTCTTTTGAAGAGTGGGAAATGTTAAAAGAAATTTGTAGTATTTTGCAGCCCTTTAAGGAAATAACTACTGAAATGAGTGCCGAAAAAATTACCACTATTTCGAAACCTATAGTTTTAATACGTGGTCTTCAAACATTTTTAAATAAGAAAAAGTCTGAAAACAATACGGAAGTTATATCAGCATTATTAGATGAATATATTTATAATTTAAATAGACTCTTCTTTAGGTTAGAATACCACGATGTTTTAGCAATTTCCACCTACCTAGATCCACGATTCAAATTCAAAGGGTTCACTGATTCCAACGCCATAAATAACGTAAAGGCCAAGATTCGAAAAATCGAATCTATCTATTTTTTTACTTGAACTTCTAATTATTCTAGTTATATATTTGTTTAAAATTCTTATTAATATTTTTTATTTGTACTTTTCCCGAATATTCAACAGGTGAAATATTCTGTAATTGAAATGTCATTAAAAAACTTGAAAACAAGAGACTTTTAAGGAACAAGTGCCGGTTAACACTTATTTTTATTTTTCTAAATAAAATTTTCAAAAATATTTACATAAATATGAAGTTAAAACATTTTAAATAAACTGTCTTAGTTTCTTTCATTTATGTATATAATAAGCAATATGTTTTATTTATTTATATTTCAAATATAAGGAGTATCTGAACATTTGTATTAGTTTTTGAACCCAAAAAAAAAAAAAACGTTATAGTATTGAGTACCCAAAAAAAAAAAATATTGAGTATGTATTAAGTAGTCAAAAGTACCCACAATTTACAACACTATCCGATATGCCTACTTGCCCCTACTTGTCTACGACATATACTTCGTATTGCCCTCATTGACTGCCAGACACATCTTGATTGACTCTACAGTCCTAATCTGGTTTATGTAAATCGATTGTCGAAGTTCCTAAGAGAGAGAGAGAGACCGTAACTAGACAAACTAGACCTCGGTGTAAAAAGTAAGCACAGATGTATACTGATAATCTGTGGATCTTTCTCAGTAATTTAAGAATGGAAAATGAAATTATTCTCTCTCCGCCAAGGCAGATCCACTCATAATGAGGCATTTAATTCTATTGAAATACTTACAGATCCGTTTAAAATTCATTTGCATTTCGAGAAATGCGGTTCATTTTATTTAAATAACGGGAGTTACAGTAAAAATAATAAAAATAACGGAAATTGAAGTGTTGAAAAGGATTTTGAGGAATTGAAATTTCTAAAATTAAAAACGAGAAAAAGGAAAACGGAAATTAAATGAAATAAAATGCGGAAATTCGTAACAATATTCTTGTGTATTTTTTACATAAAATATGGGGAAGCGGTTAGTAAGACAACATATCGAAAATATATATGTTTTTAAGTGAAAATCAAAGGAAGTTCAAAAGGAAATTAAAAAAATAGTTTTAATTCCTGAGAATTATATTTTTTTTTTATAAATTTGCTGCTGATTTTTTTTTTGTTGTTCTTTGTGTGTGAATTCAATAATAATGATAATAAAGATCAGCTCAGTCATTGATAACATTTGCCTATTTCTAATAAGATCAGTTTTTTAAGAAACAAAAAAAAAAAAAAAAAAAAAATTATAAATTTCCGATTTTTTTTTGCGCGTTTTATTTAATTTTTTTTTAATTTGCATTGAATTTGCAATTCGTATACAAAAGAAAGTGATTGTGTGTTTTTATTTCTTCATTTATGTTGTTGTTTATTGCTTCTGTGCTTTGCATTTTCTGAATGAATGTCTGAAATAAATTCTTATTTTTTAATGGAAGAAATTGTTGTACAAATTGTTGTGATAGCTGCGATGGTGGGACCTTAATTGATTGTGATGCCTTGAATTTTGAAAAAAGAGAACAGAAACAAGAAAAAGTCAACTAATGATGCTATAAATTACAACTCAACGGAATTTTACGTTGCACAGTGTTTTAGCGGAGATAAATGTTTAAAATATTTCAAAAAATAACAACGTTCTATGTGCGATAAACGGTTCGAGAGTTCAAACCTTACTAGTTCGGACATCTTAAGAAAAGAAAACTGAAAAAATACTTTTTTCGGCCAATTCCTCAACAGAATTCTGGCAAAAGGGTTGAAGAGAAAACTGTATACATATATAATTAGTCATTACCTTACTTAATTGTCGCCTGGAAAGGACAGCTTCACAACGAAATACTTATTTACTTACTCATTTCAACCCTTCAGTCAGGATTACGTCCTAGCTTCTCACACGACTCATGTTGTGTGTGTTAATTTTATGCATTAGTAGCAGGAGCTACAGTTTAAAGTCGACTCCGAATGACAGATTTTTGAGAAACTTTTCATGGCAATTTTATTTTCTCTCAGACTTTTTGCCAGAAATCTGCAGAGAGGAAGTCACCGAAGTTTTGATCTGGGTTTTGATCTGGGTTTTGACCTTGGGTTTGAACCATGGCCTTAAGTCTAATAAACCAACACACTACCTAATACACTACGGCGACTTGCCTTGGAGAGAAAACTAATTGCAATGAAAAAGCTTCTTAGGTTTGTCTTTCAGGTTCGAAGTTAAATTGTTGGTCCCACTATTCGTGAACAAAATTACACACATAACAGGTTTATAATCAGACGTCGGCACAAAGAGAACATGATAAAAATGTGAGTGTATTTGTGAGAAGCATGTGTATAACCCAGAGGAAAATTGTTAGTAATTATTGTTTCAAGCAGTGTTCGAACAAATATTGTTTACAAAATATTGTGCTTTTTGCTGCCATTGGTATTTTTCGCACAAGTTTTTATGGATTTGTACCAAGAGCCATCATTACATATTGCACATACATACATACATACATACATAATTGGTCATTATAACTCTTCAGTCAGAATTACGACCTAGCTTCTCACACCACTTATGTTGTGTGCGTTAATTTTTGTACATGAGTAGCGGGACCTACAGTTTAAAGTCGACTCCGAACGACAGTTTTTTGAGAAGCTTTTCATGGCAATTTTATTTACTCTCAGAGTTTTTGCCAGAAATCTGCTATTGCAGGTACCCGAAATTTAATATATGTATTTAAAGCAAAAAAAAATTCTGTTTCCCAGTTTTTATTCACATTTTAGTTAAATTTTTCTTTGGGTGTAAATTGAAATACAAAAAAATTTCAAAAAGAAGCGACGAGAACCTGCTTCACTGAAAGCTGACAAGCAACTTAATGCATTTTTACGCTCTTTTTAACGAACATTGTTGATGTTCGTGTCCTATGTGTGTAAAAAGCCGAAGATGTTCGGCCCCCGGGGGACATTGGTGCCGACGTCTGGTTATAATGTAAAATGTATAGCAAAAATATAGCCATTGCTTGTATATATTAGAGGGTTTATTAAGCGAGGCTAGAATGAATGCGTTCAAAATATCCTGAAAAAGGTGAATTGCTGTTATACGACTATATTGCGGATATCTTGGGCATACAGAATTTATTGACAGAATGTGATTTGTATAGGATTCACAATTTCATGACATAATCGGAGTGGAAGTAATAATTTTGTAATCGAAATTCGAATTCGCGACGGATGCCGTGCTCACGTTGTGTAAATATGGCAGTTGCTTATTGGTCCACAGAGGCTGATGAATTATGGTTCGCTTGCATTTTCGCGCTCGATGACACAATATGGTTAGTCACGCTGTTGTGATAAGTTGCAGAGTATGGTATAGGAGCGCCGTCACGAAAATGTTAATATCAGTGTTGCAACGTGACCTTATAGAATCAAAATAAGCTATACTGATCAACTTAAACTCCCCTACACATATCAGGCAAATCGACGACTATATAGGCAATGATCTGGGATACGTTTTCAGAGTTTTCTGTTGATGCCAAGATAGGGGGAGGTCAGCTTCTAATTATATCAGGAAAACCGTCGTCCTAATATCAGAGATATAATATTTTCAGTTTTTTGTTGAGAGCTGGACAGGAAGAGGTCCTAAACCAGCTACTAACTATATGGTAGACAGAATCTATAGCGAATTAAGACCTAACTAAAGAGCGAAACTTTCTACCTATCTATTCTAGATTGGTTACTGCGATTTGTCCTTAGCCACTCTTTTTATTTTCTGCCTTGTGGTTTACATTTTCATATTTTCTGATCCTTGAAGCACCGCCCAGATCTAGTTTAAATGAAATTAAAGTTCCACTATAGTGAAGTCACCGTAGTGTAGTAGGTAGTGTGTTGACTTAGTAGAGGTAAGGCCACGGTTCAAAACCCCAGGTCAGACATCAAAACGAAAATATGAAAGAAATATTTCTTCGGCGACTTCATCTCAGCAGATTTCTGGCAAAAACTATGAGAGCAAATAAAAATTGCCATGAAAAGTTCTCTCAAAAAAAAGGTCCCGCCACTCATGTATAAAATTAACACATTCAATATAAGTGGTGTGAGAAGCTAGGTCGTAATCCTGTCTGAAGGGTTGTAATGTCCAATAATGTTATTTAATGTGAGACACATATTAGTAAAGCATGGAATTGGATAACAATTTATCCCGAGTAGAAGACAAATTCTCTTTTAATTGCCTGTGATCACTGTAAAAGGCATCATGCACAACAATGCTAAGCACCTTCAAATGGCCCACTGGATTTCCGCTTTTCAATTCGAAAACATCTGACAAGTAAAGTACAATTTTGGAAGGCTTTCGAAGAGAGCTACATAGTTTAAGTGGGGCAGTATAAATACTCAAGTTTGCCCCTTATATGCAAAATTAAAGAGATAGTTTCAAGTATTCTTTTACACTCAATTTTAATTGAATATTTAAAAAAAAAAATTTCATTTTACTTGAATTTGGGTCATAATTACTCTTTATTATCGTTTTATTTTTAGACTTACAATACCGGCATTAAAACCAGACTCTATACACAGGAACAACCGATAACGCATGTTATTTATCACCCTCAACAGTACACGCCAACACATGGAAATTATCATCATCAACAGCAAAATAGCAATTGTGGCAAATGTGACAATGATTATCGGGGCTCAATAACACAGCAACAACATGATAATGTCTATCAGCAACAACAACAACAACCGCATTATCAGCCAACATCACATCAAACCCACTATCAACATCAAACCCAGAATCATTATCAACAACAACAGACGCAGCCGCAACCACAATACCAACCCCAACCCCAACCACAACCCATTTATGAGCGAAGAGAAGGAAATTCCCAATTGCCAGCAAGAGGAAATTTGCAAAATTCTCCCAATGCTGTCAATGAATTTTATACGGGTTGTCCTTCCGGCTATACGGGCCAATTGCCTTATGCCTATGATTGTCGGCGTTTTCTGAATTGCTGGCATGGACGAGGTCATATACAAACCTGTTCCATAGGTACGGTATTCAATCCAGAGACCTTGGAATGTGATCGCCCCGACAAGGCAAAATGTGAAGCAGCCTTAGGAGTATTGGGACAATCTAATCACCAATCAACTAGTCATGGTAATAGCTTAAACACACAAACAAACATTAAATCCGGACGTTATACTGGTGCCTCAACTGAAACTGTAGAGGTCTTGTGTTCACCCGATGCCAAAGGTTTACAGCCCCATCCCTCTGACTGCACGCGCTTTATAAATTGTGCCAACGGCAATATGCACATACAACAGTGTGGACCTGGTACAGCCTATAGTATACCCATGAAAGTGTGCGACTTTAAGGATAAAGTTGATTGTACTGGCCGGGAAAGTGGCACCCCATTTGTGGCTCAAAGTCAAGGTAATTTTTTTAATTTTAATTGCAAAATATTTCGTTCTATTTTCCCCCCCAAAAAATTAGCTAAGAATGAAGTTGTCTGTCCCTCGGACGCTTCGGGTTTGCATCCTCATCCGTACGATTGTACAAAATTTTTACAATGTTCGAATGGTGCCACTTACATACAAGCTTGTGGTCCCGGTACAGCTTTCGATAGTTTGCGTTCGCTCTGTGATTACAAGCATAAAGTGAAATGCTGTTCGGGTTGTACAGTGGGCAACGCGACTGAATCGAATTTTGTTACAAAAAAAGATCTTGAATCAGATTTTGTTACAGAAAAAAGAGTTGAATTGCGTGAGTGTTTTTTTTTTTGGAAAATTGTCTTGATTTTATATTTAGTGTTTAAGGCTTTTGCTGGAATGCTATTGCTTATAAAGGCTTTTAATGCTTATTAACTCTGCTTAATGCTTATTATATAGGATATTTGCTTATATTCATCATATATTTGCTTATATTGTTATCATAGAATTACATATCCTTCCATACTTTAGCACCGCACCCATCTGTAATATATCCACTACCACAATACATTTTTAAGTATTTCCTTTAAGAGTTTTGCGCGCTATTCGTTCACACCGGTGGCCCGCACTAGACAGCCTCATCTGGCGGCACGCACCACCGGTGGCGCGCACTAGACAGCCATATCGCGTGACGTGTACTATCGGTGGTACTCATTTGATTATGCTATTAGACGGTACTGAACACCAAATATTTAGATCTTTAACACATCTACTGCCGAGAAAGAATGCTTGAGAGTCAAGCTCTATTAAAAGCATTTATTTTTAATAATAACTAGCTGGCCCGGCGAACTTCGTAGCGCCCGGTACGCAGATCTATCTAGTTCAAAATTTAATCGAAGTCAGTACGTTATTTAGGTGAGGCATACAAAGAATAACAATAAGAGGTCCGAATCATGGGTAGCGCTGACGAAGTTGTAGTTTTTTTACTCGCTCCAAAACAAAAACTAACAGACATAAATGTTATATATGTATGTACATACATATGTAGTTATAAACCATCGAATTAGCCGACTGATAGGTATCTCTTAATATGTACATATCGTTGATCTCTCGTAGAAAGGCCCTAACTCGCTTTTTGATAAAATCACCTTAAATTTTGTGAAGAGGTGTATTTATTTTAAATGCATTGGAATCACAAAAAAAAAATCAATTTCGAAAAAAGTGTGAGTTAGGGCCTTTCTACATGAGACCAACGATATGTAGTTATATACATATGTAGTTATAAACCATCGAATTAGCCGACTTATAAGTATCTCTTAAAGGGGGTAGCCACGCCCATTTTTGGTGAGTTTGTCGATATCGACTCTATGAACTTATCCACCAAATTGCACCCTAAATATTAAATTTTAAACGTTTGCCATGCCTACTTTTTGCTACATCGAATCTAAACCTGATAAGCTTTCGAACAAAAAAAGAATGGTTAAAATCGGTTTAGTAGTTTAAGAGTTATAGGTATCACTTGAAGGGGGAGGGTTGTCACGCCCATTTTTGGTGGGATTGTCGATATCGACTCTACGAACTTACCCACCAAATTTTATTCGTCTACGATCAATATGTCCCTAAATATTAAATTTTAACGATTTGCCACGCCCTCTTAAAATTTAGGGATATGAAAAATAGATGTTGTCCGATTCTCAGACCTACCCGATATACACACAAAATGTCATGAAAATCGGTCGATCCATTTCGGAGGAGTTTAACCACTAACACCGTGACACGAGAATTTTATATATTAGATTATAATTACTAACGTAATAATTGAGTTGTGTTCCATTTTCACGGTAAAAATTCAGAATATTTAGTGAGAATGAGATGAATTCACGAAGAATTCGCACAAAATTCACACAAAACTTTACACGATACCGTTGCATTGTTGGATTGTCTATGCTGTATAATAGCTGCCGTCCGATAGAGCGAAAAGCACTAACTGCAGCCGACAGTGGGCGACAAGCGTAATATTTTTTCATATTTTCGTTTTGATGTCTGACCTGGGGTTTGAACCCGGGCCTTACGTCTAATAAGCCAACACACTACCAACTAGACTACGACGACTGAAAGTTCTTTAAATATATTTATTCTATAGGTTGTCTACTACAAGCCATCCAAGCCATCCTACTTAAAAAATAAATAGTAGGCATCTTATAACTACCTAATCGTCCTCTTACCCGATAATAGGATGCCACGTTTTATTAACTTCATTTGAAATTAAGTTGTTCTCGGTACTCGAGCGTCCTGAGTTCCTGGTTATATTCTAAAGACAAAATTTTGATATTTTATCCGAAAATTTCTGTCCATAGCTTTTATTACAGACTGAATTTATATAGAATTTGGTAGACCCGTTCTAAAACATGAGGTATATGTACCTGGTGAATTCTATATTGTTATAATGGAAACCATGAAATTTTATCTTTAAGCTGGTCTGGAAAAGAAAATTAAGGATTAAGAAAATTCGAGCTTAATCGACACTGAAGCACCAATAAAATGGTGGACTTCTTTATAATAGCTCTGGGCATGGATTCATTTTAACAAATTCATATGGATTGATTGATTTCTGTAACAATGAGGGAATTCAACTAAAAATTCATCTTCCAGGTGGAGATATTCACTGCATTATGCAGCCTTATACGCAACATGGATTATTTGCTTTATGGTTTGGCTTGCACCAATTAAATCTTTGAGAGCTTAATATCACAAGGTCAAAGTCCCTTTACAAATACCTTCAATCCTCGATTTAATACTTTCTCTTTAAAAATAGCAAAAATAAAGGTTAGTCTAGTGAAAAATCAGTGTTTATGGTCTTGATATTCTACCAGTAAACACATTCAATTGAGATCCAGAATTTTCGGTGTCAAAGGTCACACTATGATTTACAGAAAATTTAGAGTTCAGCAATTATTTTATTGCCTAAAAGGCTACTCAACTAAGGTTGGATGAAAAATATAAAAGAAATTCGAGACATTGTATGACATGTTTAACATGAACTGATTAGGTTAGGTAATATGGTGGACTCCCCTTAAAGAAAGAGGTCTCCATTAGGCTCGCATTTACACCCATTGTGATAAACTGGTCTAATAGTTGAAGAAGATTTTGCAAGGAGAGCTGCTGCCCTACGACTAATCTCTGAATTCAAACAAGCATTTGCCGTAGTTGAAGTCAAGTTGAAGTCGCCGTAGTCTAGTAGGCAGTGTGTTGGCTTATTAGACTGAAAGCCCGAGTTCGAATCCCAGGTCAGACATCAAAACGAAATTATGAAAATATTTATTTGGCGACTTCCTCTCAGCAGATTTCTAGCAAAAACTATGAGAGTAAATAAAATTGCCATCAAAAAGCTTCTCAAAAAAACTGTCGTTCGGAGTCGAATTTAAAGTGTAGGTCCCGCCACTCATGTATAAAATTAACGCACACAACATAAGTGGTGTGAGAAGCTAGATCGTAATCCTGACTGAAGGGTTGTAATGACCAATAATGTATGTATGTATGTATTTGCCGATATAAGTCACCGTAGCCTAGTAAATAGTGTGTTGGCTTATTAAACGTGAGGCCACGGATCAAACCCCAGCTCTTAGACATCACGAATATAGCTAAATATGAAAAAAATTTTTCTGCCTTCAAAAAGTCTGAGTATAAAAAGTCTGAGAATAAATAATATTGCCATGAATAGTTTTTTAAAAATATGTTGTTCGGAGGCGACTTTAAACTATAGGTGCCACCACTCATGGATAAAAGTAAAATGCTCAACATAAGTGGTGTGAGAAACTAGGTCGCAATCCAGACTGAAGAGTTGTGGACCCCAATTATATAAGTAAATAATTTCCCATGTCGTTATTTACTCGCGTGAAACCGAGATGTAGTCTAAGACGTTCTTATGCGTCCACCTTACAGGCTGGATATGGATTCATACGATACGATTAGCTACCCTATCGTATTATGTTTCTGTCTAATCGGCACGTGACTTTAGTGCAACCACCTATCGCGCATGTATTCTAAGTTTTGTAAATAAAAATCTAGTTTTAATTTTTTTTATATACAATGTACGCTCGCTGCCTATCTATCATTTCTTTTAAACCTTCTCCGCTTAAAGCCACATTAAATTAAATTCAAATTAATCTGAATGAATCTATTTTTCCATATAAAATCTTAGATAACGGAGCATCGTCACCTCCCAAAGCGGAGCACGAACAATTACCCCACAACAATGATATATTGTGTCCGAAGGGTATCACAGGTCTGTTTGCCTATCCCTTCGACTATACAAAGTTTATACATTGTAAGAATGGTAATACGGCCATACAAAATTGTGTACCTAATACAGCGTTTAGTATATCGAAAGGCTATTGTGAGCCATTGACTGTTATACAACCCACGGATCATGTGATATATATTGTATCACAAGTTAGTTATGAGTATTGTAAGTAGTAGCAGCCGTTAGTGCCTCTGAATCCAAAATACTGTTGTAATCATACGAAATCTAAATATTCTAGCACAAACCCTTATTGCTTGTCCACCCGGTACAGAAGGCCTACATTTGTATCCATTTAATGCCGAGAAATTCGTGAGATGTGTGCAAAGCCAAATGGAAGTTGTACCGTGCAGTGTATCGCAAGTGTTTAGTATAACACGCCGCCATTGTCTGCCTCTGGCACAGGTTTTAAAACATGAACGTGTACGCTTACTCAACGAACTACAAGCCATAAGCGGTTACAATGTTAATGGTGAAGACTATTCCATACAAAATATGATTTATTGTCCAGTTAGTCTTACCGGTACCTATCCGAATCCCTTTGATTCGACCAGATATTTGAAATGTGTGAGCGGCCGTTTATATAGTGAATCTTGTGCTTCTGGCCAGGCTTATAGTTTGTCACGTAAACTTTGTGGCCTCAAAGAAGAGATCAATGTTTCAGATCGTGTGCCTTTGGTTAAAGCACCTCCGGCACTAGAATGGAATATAAGTGATATGGAAATAACTCACGGTTCCAGTATGTATCCTAACCGTATTAGAAAAAAATTTTTTTTATTTTGAAATGAACTTGTTTTAGTTGACGGTTTAACTTATCTTATGTGCCCACCCGGTTTGAATGGTTATTATTTGCATCCCTTCGACTGTACCAAGTATATCGAGTGTAAAAGTGGTGCTACTGCAGTGGATGAATGTGCACAAGGCACAGTTTTCAGCATATCTCGTCAGGAATGCATACCCAGAGATAAAGTAGAGGCCTACGATCGTGTGGAATATATGACAACCACCACAAATGAGTTTACCAATGAATCGAGAGATCAATATAGTAAGTATTGGCATTAAATTGTAATATTTTTTATTTAAATCATTGCTATTAAGGTCCGGTAAACTTGATATGCTTGAATAGCTTTAGTAGCCTAGTTGTGTATGCATGTTTCTCCCTGTTATCGAACATTCTCAATTTGGTCCTTCCAATGCAGACAAGGTCGTAATCTACGCTAATCCTCGCATCAAATCTCCGTATCTTCGGAGCATCCTCTTCTAACCGAACGACATGACAGAGCCAACGCGGCCTCTTAAAGTTAATGCGCTACACAATGCCTATGTCGTTGAGGATGTCATACAGCTCACTGTTGGATTGAATGCGGTAATCGTGGGCAACTCTCACTGTACCGAAGATCCTACGTAGAACTTTTCTCTTAAAAACGCTCAAGGCTGCTACATCAGTGCTTAATAGCGTTCATACTCCTGCGCCATAAATAAGCACAGGAAGGTTGAGCGACTTGCAGAGTATCTCTCTTTTGCTTTCATTTACTGCCAAACTCACCTTAACACGTTGACTGACACGCCAATGTTCAGAAAACTTGCCAAAAATGACCATTTGATTTAGTATAGGTTTAGTGAGTACGAGATAACTCGTAATTGTCACCTTAGAAGGCAAAGCAATCTACGAGTTATCTCGTAGTTGGCAGCCAACGTGTTAATAGACTCCCGCTCAATAGCGCTAAAGGTAGCAGTAACATCTCCTACTCCCTATGATGTCGACAGAGTATTACACAAGCCGTCTAGGTTCCAAAAATTCTTTAATACCTCCTGCATACATAAATCGTGTGTTTAAAACTAGTCGAAAACTGTACCTCTTTTCTTGGTTTGAAAATTTCTAATTCATAGGACCTCATCATTGATTTTGTATAGGATGACTGGATAAGCCTTTTAAAAGATTTGCGTTCCGGGAGTCCATAGCGAAAATAATTATTTTAGCTGAATGGTTTTAACATACGAGTAGACTCATCTGGTACTAATGTCTGGCTATGTTTTTTTTTATATTTTTCAGATCAAGACCTTAGTATAACATGTAGTCCGGGAAGATTTGGAATTTATCCACACCCGCAAGACTGTCACAAATACATGCGCTGTGCCAATGGTCGTTTGTCAGTGGAAGATTGTCCTGCGGGACAAGTTTTCAGTGTATCGCGAAGTTATTGCCATAATGAAAACGAAGTTGATCTCAGAGATCGTTCGTCTTACAATCGTGGCCATAAACAATTTACGGGGCCAATAACAGGATCCACACATACGGGTATTTAATATTTAAAACATAAAAATAAATTTTCAACGTATTAATTAAAAATCAAAACATTTTTTCCCAATTTAAGTACACCAAACTGGTTCATATAATCCCGTTAATGTACCTGCAATACCGCCCGGTCAATCTGGATCCTATAAACCATCTGTTAGTGTACCTCCAACATCTATGCTGCCACCACCAAGACCAGTCATAAATCCTCCGCCAGTTGTTCTTGCGCCACCGTTACCAACGCAACCCTTGGCACCAACAGTTGATGAGGCAACATGTCCACCGGAAGCAACAGGACGTTATCCCCATCCCTATGACTGTCGGAAATTTTTAATGTGTACGAATGGCAAAACCCATATACAAGATTGTGGTCCTGGTACAGCCTGGAATAGAGCAATGGAGGTGTGCGATTTTATAAGTAATGTTAAGGAGTGTTCTGCGAATAGCTTGGGTAGTGCTGCTGGCACAACAACTACAAACGTTGCATCTCAAAGTATATTGAAATTCTTAATTTTTCTTGACAGAATTTTTCATTTTAAATGACTTTTTATAGGCCCTTATACATGTCCGGAGGGTATAGAAGGCTTATATCAGCATCCTTATGACTGGCACAAGTACCTGGTTTGTAGTCATGGCCAAACCACTATAATGGATTGTGCACCAGGCACCGTATTTAGTGTTTCACGTAAAATTTGTGATTTAGAAGCCAATATTTTGAATGATGATCGCTGTAATAATGGTGTCTACAGCAGTAGTTATGATTATTCCCGCAGTTCAAGTAAGTTTAAATGCTGAACTTGATTATATGTTTTAATAATTTTACAAATACTTGTACATAGGCTTCAATAACCGGGGCTCCAGCTCTACGCAATGGTCTCCGGCGGGCTCACAAAACCCACCAACTACTTATACCCAAGTGACAGAGAATCGATGGCATAATATGAATGTGCCAAGGCCTCAGGCACCGGCACCGGCACCTGCACATGATCAAACCACCAATTGGCAACATACAACCCACACTAACCGCGTGAATCCACCCGCAAGACCTGAAGTAACACCCGTTTGGTCTGGCACCGCTGAGCATGTGGATCAACGTAATCCAACGCATACTATCATCTATGAAGAGGGATCTTTTGAACCGAACCGTAATTATAATCCCCAAATATTAAATTCACCCTTAGCACCATTAGCACCAACAACCAGTACCAGTACTACGCCACCGAATGTTGTTTACGCACAACCTGTTGGATCACAAGAAGATTCTAAAGAAATATTTTTCCATGAACCTCCCAAAACCACAAATGTTTATTATCCCTCAGTTAATCGTCAAAATCATACACGACACATAAACACTTGGACACCCATACGACCCAATGAAATACCACGACACGATTTGATGCCTAGTCCACCGGTTCATGGCAATGTTTACACTAATACTAGAGTTTTAGTGCCTGTCATAACACCTGGTAGGCCTCCTCAACAACAAAATCCCGAAAGACCTTTATTCCATAGACCAATTTATGTTGACGAGGACAAAGGTCAAGCCCCTTTGGCCGAAAGTGATTTCAAACTTCCTGGTCAGAAAACTTATGTTTTCAACGATTTAGATCAGTTACCCTCGGCTTCTTCGAGGCATAATGTAAACGATGCCACAAATTTATATGGTGGCCTACAACCCCCATTATCCAATACACACAGTTCGACGACTCCTTACTCTGTTAGATATCTGCCTCCTTACGAACAGACTACACAAATTCCTGAACCGGCAAAGACTACTATTTCTACCCGCCATATATCGGGTTATCCGCAGCTAACAAATGCTACCATACGAACATTTCCCCATCAACCTCATTATTCTCCCCCATACTCCGAGGTAACCCATTCACGTAACGCCAGCGGGTTTGGCAGAAAAGTACCACCACAATCAGGTATCAAATCAACCTATGCGGACAATACGAATGTAAAAATAACCAGTCCAACACCAAACCATTATTATGGCCTGGATTCTCCTCCTCCAGCTAATATCAGGCATGAGAAGGAGGACAATCTTCCCGGACATGACCAAGACGAAGAACAAATAATGAAACAAGCTTTAAAACTTTTGTTAAAACCCTATCTTGACCCTGACAATAAAATAGACGATGATGAAATGGCCGAAAAGGCTCAATCTCATATTATGAGCTTAGTTGTACCTCCAACCACTACCTCGACCACCACTCATAAAACACTACCATCTAATAAGAATACTGTTGCTACCTCCACCACAACCCCTCAACCAGATGTTGAACTTATACTTGCAGGTGAACAACATAACCTACTAGGGGTCACGACCACCAAGACAGGTGATCGTGAAACCACAACTGCTTACAGTTTATACCAAAGCCCCTTAGAATCTGAACGTTCAAGTGCATTACCGCATCAATTTAACCATGTCCACAATCCCAATTGGCATAAAAATCATCATAATCATCATCATACTCGTCATCAACATAATCGAGAATTCCATGAGAGACATCCTAACTTACCAAATCCTTTTGCTGATCAACCAAACCCTCCTACACCCATTAATCCGCGTGCCGAGTCCACAACACAAACAAATCTTGATTTTGATTTAAGAGTTGGCGGTGCATGTCCCTTTGCGTGTGATAATGGCAAGTGTATTGAACAGCATCAAGTAAGTTTGAAGTTCAAATCACAGCAGGTCAAGATCACATATAATTTTGAATCCTAACTTTCAGGTTTGCGATGGCGTCAACAACTGTGGCAATCGTAAGGACGAACAACAATGTGATCATTTAGGTTATGATATACGTTTAACCGGTGGCGAAACTTCAAACATGGGCCGAGTAGAAGTCAAGAGTGAGTATGAAATGTAGAACTCAAACATCCATATTCTAAAGCCTTATAATTCCCTTAGTTCTCGGTAAATGGGGTTATGTTTGTGATGACAAATTCGGTTTACGCGATGCCGATGTGGTATGCCATGAATTAGGCTTTAAAATGGGCGCCATGGAAGTTCGAGGCAATTCGTATTATCCTCCCACCGATGTTAATTTACATTTTGTCATGGATGAGGTGCAATGCAAAGGCAATGAAACTTCATTGAAAGAGTGTGACTTTAAAGGATGGGGTGTTAATAATTGTGGTCCGGATGAGGTAGTGGGTGTGGTCTGTAAAGTAGCCAAACTTAAATGCCCCGATAATTATTGGCTTTGCAGTACCTCCAAGGAATGTATACCCACGGCCTTTTTATGTGACATCACGCCCGACTGTGAGGATGGCTCCGATGAAAGTGAACAAGTTTGCAATGTAAGTTGCACACGAAATAGAATAGAAAAGTCTCCAAGCTTTGTAACGAAAATTGTTTATTTCAGGCACCTATTAAATATCGTTTGGAAGGAGGTCGCAGCTCTAATGAAGGACGTTTAGAGGTATTCTATCGCGGTGAATGGGGCACCGTCTGTGATGATGATTTCGGTTTGAAAGAAGCCCAAGTTGTTTGCAACTCTTTTGGTTTCTATGGTAAACCGGAGATTGCGAAAAATATTTATGGTCCCGGCAGTGGTCCCATATGGTTGGATCAGGTTTCCTGTTTGGGTAATGAAACTCGAATTGATGAGTGCAGCCATTGGACTTGGGGTGAAAACAATTGTAATCATACCGAAGATGTAGGTCTCAAGTGTAAAGCGGGCCCTAAGCCCCTTACAAAGCCAAATGGTGCAACAACATCTTTAGTGCCGGCTAAGGATAGCAACTTTAATGCTTCTATGGAATTTGAACAATCCGAACTGGATGATTTGGGTTTTTATCAGGGCCTATGGCAACGTTCTAGCAAAGCAATCAATAGTCTAAAGAAATGTGGCCATTTTAAAACCAATCTAATCGATGAGTACGATCATCCCGAGGAGAGAGTAGTAAATGGTAGCATAGCCAAAAGGGGAAGACATCCCTGGCAGGCTACCATAAGGACAAGGGGACGTGGCGGCATATCAAGTCACTGGTGTGGTGCAGTTATCATATCGAAGAAATTGATTTTAACTGCTGCCCATTGTTTGGCTGGCTATCCCAAGGGTTCATACTTTGTGCGCATGGGTGATCATTATGCCAATATAGCCGAGTCCTCGGAAATTGATGTAAATATTGAAAATTGGTACATCCACGAGAAGTTCCGCGATCAAAAGCATATGAACAATGATATTGCTTTGATACTTCTCAAAACTGCCATACGTTTCAATGACTATGTACAGCCCATCTGTTTGCCTGAAAAAGATACCGTATTGGAGACAGATCGTATGTGTACCATATCTGGTTGGGGTTCCATTAAATCGGGTACTTCAAGTAAGTCATCAACAGGAACGTTAAGACTGCCTTATTAAAAAAAATATTTTTTTTTTAACAGCTCCCTCAAATATCTTGCGTTCCGCTCAAGTGCCCATATTAGCCGATGCAGTGTGTAGTCAGAAGAATGTCTATGCCAATGCCATGACTGAAGGCATGTTCTGTGCCGGCTTTCTCGATGAAAGTGCCGATGCATGTGATGGTGACTCAGGTGGTCCTTTAGTTTGTTCTGATGAAGGTAGAGTTTGCTTTTGTGGAACTTTTAAAAGTAGTTTAAATTGAAACAAATTTTCGTTTTTTTTTTCAATGTTTAGATGGCGAAACTTTATATGGCATTATCTCATGGGGTCAACACTGTGGCTATGCCAATCATCCTGGCGTGTATGTCAGAGTTCAGAAGTATATCGATTGGATTTATGAAAAAATCAATTTAATGCTACAGCAGGGAAAACTTTAAAAGCTTTACATAAGTGACCTTAGGCGAGAGTGTTTTTATATTTTAAATTAGTTTTGTAGAAAATTTTGTTATAAAAAAATAAAGAAAACTTAATTGAATGTAGAAGAAAACAATCTGATCTACTGATTCTCTTAATGTTCTTTAAAAATCTGGAATAAATAACAACGAAATCTATTTTCAGACAAGCCGAAAGCTATTAAATTTCTATCTATCAGCAGCCTATTCCATCACCGCTTCTGATTTTTTAATAGTAATATTGTAGAACAATTTTTAAAATTCCTGCTTTACAGGCTGGCTCTCTTTGCCATCTTTGCCATGGAATTCAGTTAGGTTAGGTTAAGTTGGGGTTGCCGTGGTCTAGTTTGTAGTGTGCTGGCTTATTAGACGTAAAAGCCAGGGTTCGAGTCCCAGACATCAAAAAAAAAAAAAAAAATACATTAAGTATTTTTTGGGCGATTTCTTCTCAGTTTCTCAAATAATCTGTCGTTCGGAGTCGACTTTAAACTGTAGGTCCAGCCACTTATGTATAAAATTAACACACACAACATAAGTGGTGTGAGAAACTGCGGGCTTCTTGGGGACGATTGCCTGTAGACTGTCTAATGGTGAAGGTATAGCACTGGCCATTTTATAGCAGCAACTCGTTTCCTTGCCGTTCGCATCTTCCCCCTTTCCACCTTTCCTAAAAAACCTGGTTTTTTAGGAAAACGCACTGCTGGTTTCATAAAAAAGAAAAAAAAAAAAAGTCGGAGTGGTAACTTTGATATCAAAAGCTCACTTGAGCACGCATAGTGGCCCGTTGTGACGCCCCGGGTGAATGCAGTCCCTGTACTGACCAAGTTCTACCAAACTAGGGAAGAAGAAGAAGTTGGGCTGCACATCAAAAGCACGACTAACCTACGCTGGAAAACCAGCCCGAAAGTTTGATAAACGAAGCTATATTCTTGACATCAATTGATGATAGCTCCGTCAAGCTGAAGAAATGGAGAGCCAAATAGCCTATATCTGTACCTCGCAAGAGATGGGCACTGACAAAGAATATGTGTAGTTCAGTACTGTACATAAGTATATTTGCTGTGAACTACAATTGCGGTGTCTTATTCGAACTGAAAATCGAAAAATCTTATCTAATATAGGGTGATTTTTTAAGAGCTATAGGAAAATTTTTCAAAAAAAAACACATAAAATTCAGAAAAATGCATGAAATCTTTATTTGAATCGATAGTACGGTCCATATAATTTAATGTTTGAAGATTATTTCATGCAAATGTTGACCGCGACTGCGCCTCAAATGGTCCATCTGCTTAGTCCAATTTTGGCATACTCTTTCCAACATTTCGGCCGGTATCTCACGAATAAATGCTTCAATGTTGTCTTCCAATGCGACAATTGAAGCGGGCTTGTCTGTATAGACATGAGCTTTAACATAGCCCTACAAAAAATAGTCTAAAGGCGTTAAATCGCACGACCTAGGCGGCCAATTGACCGGTCCCGAACGTGAAATAAAATGTTCACCGAACTCACCTCTCAATAAGTCCATTGTTACGTGTGCTGTGTGGTATGTGGCACCGTCTTGTTGAAACCACATGTCATGCAAGTCAAGCTCTTGCATTTTGGCCAAAAAAAAGTTCGATATCATCTCACGGTAGCGCTCACCATTCACAGTTACGTTACGATTCGCGGCATCTTTGAAGAAGTACGGTCCAATGATGCCAAATTCAATGATTTGCAAGCGTTGTTCGTTTGTAAGACGATTCATGGTTAAATTATAGACCAAACTGAAGATGTTTGACAGTGAAACAAAACACGAAGCGTGCGTGAGCTGTTTAAACCAGTGTTGCCAAAAAGATAATAGCTAAAAAATCACCCTTTATATGAGGGTGCTCTCCTAAAAGACCTCTCCATCAGAGTACCAAATTATGGGAATCCATATGTGTATAGCAATTGTTGTCCCATTTTGTAAAAGAACTTGTGAAAGCTTGAGTCTCGTCTAATAATCCGACAAGTTTATTTAATAACAAGTTTGTCGTCTTAAAAAATTTCCGAAGTTTATTACTCAACCGAAGTTTTTTATTGCCTTACTGTTGATTCTAGACTTTGAAAAAAAAACTCTAAGAAACTAATTATGACAGCCATGTCTTTGACTTCTTTGAAATTAGATTGAAGATGATTACAGGTGGATTACCGCAGTCGCCGTACTCTAGTAGGTAGTGTGTTGGTTTAGTAGACATAAGGCCACGGCTCAAACCTCAGCTCAAACAGCAAAATGAAATTATGAAAAAATATTTCTTCAGTGACTTCCAATCAGCAGATTTCTGGCAAAAACTCTGAAAGTAAATAAAAATTGCCATGTAAAGTTCTATCAAAAAAATCTGTCGTTCGGAATCGACTTTAAACTATAGATACCGCCGCTCATGTATAAAATTACCACACACACCATAAGTGGTGTGAGAAGCTATGTCGTAATCCCGTCTGAAGGGTTGTAATAACGAATTATGTATGTGTGTATGTATGATTGCAGATGGAACAACTTATAAGGAAATCAAAACTTACAACTGGTTTACGCAATATGGGGTTTACTTCTAGAGCTTAACTACCTGATTAGCCTATCAACAATACGTGAGCCTGAATTCAATGATTTTGACATTTTGACATCTTTTTTGGCATATTTTCTGGCTTATGACACAGTATACGTAGAGTGTAATGCTACTGTAAAACAGAGACTTCAGTACAGTCTTAATTGGTCATTACAACTATTTTCTTAGGCTTACGACCTAGCTTCTCATACCACCCATGTTGCATGTGTTAATTTTATTCATAAGTGGCCGGATCTGATGTTTGACGCCGACTCTGAATGACAGAATTGAGAAGCTTTTCATGACAATTATATTTACTCTCAAAGTTTTTGATATTTTTTATATCAGTTACTTCAGGCGTCTAGATCGATATGTTTAACTGAGTTAATAGATTTCATTGCTATGTTGCTTGTATATTTTTCAAAAAGAAATCTTTTCTTCTATAGAGTCAGTGGTGTTGTGCTAATTTCTTTTTTACCGGAACGCGCATATATAATTATATAGACAGGGCCGATCCTGGGTAGGCGGCCGCTCTGTGCGGTCTCATGTCCCAAATTTAACGACGGGGGTGATTTTCCATGATAATCCTGGCGGCGGCGTTTTTTTCTTTTTAGGTCTCATGTCCCAAATTTGACGACGGGGGGAGGGAGATTTCCCCCAATTTTCGCCCGTCGCCAGGTTTTAAATACTCGAATTCTTAAGTAGTAATTAGTTCGGGTTCGGGTTCACGTATTTTTTTCGGTTCGGGTCGAGTTCCGGTTCAGCAGAAAAAACGTTCCGGACTCCGGTTCACGGTTCGGAAAAACAAGCCGGGTCGTTCCGGTTTTTGTTCCGGTTCGGGTTCGGTTCAAACCCTTGTTTATAAAAATACATATAAAAATTCGTCAAAAATTAGAAAAAAAAAAAATCAAAACGTTAGCCAATTCTCGTTATCAGAAATCATCTTTAGTTCCGGAACGCGTTCCTGTCCAAAAAGGAAGTACCGGAACAACGTTCCGGAGCGTTCCGGCTCGACAACACCACTGTGTAGAGTACACCCAGTGGGGTTTGATTGCCAGTGTATGGCATAAAAATGTTCAAAAAATATTTCGTTATTAAGCTGCAGTATTCCTAGGCAGTGATTGCCCAAGAATATCCAGTGATTTATTTTCATTGCCTAGTGATTCATTGAACACTTTGAAAATAAATAGTGATCGAAATAAATTCTTAACACACTGCTTAAGGTAGACCATATAATGGAAGTCGATGGTGTTTGTAATTATTGAAGACTTTTGGGCAAAGAATTATTTAATTAAGCTGTAGTAGATCATCAATTAACTCTGTACTCTTAGTTAATGCGACTGGAATTAAAGCTTCGTTTACCGAACGTCTCCAAATTTATGAGAATCTGAATTGCAAGCGACTAAACGCTGAATGTCTTCACACCGTTGAGTGTGAATCTAACTAATCTTCAGTATAAAGTACTAAGTAAATGAAGAGTTTTTTAAGACAGTAACGTTGTTGTGATGTTATTCAAATCCAAAAATAAATTTTTTTTACTCAATTAAAAAAACAAAAGAAAAAAACAGTTGAGAAAGCTTATTCATACATTCAGACGTTTATCTGAAAGATATAGCACAACACACACACACTTACATTGGAAAGAAGAAGGAGTATAAAAAGTCTTTTAAGTTATATTTTTATACTCTTAATTATTGTTATTGATTAATTAATTTGTGATCGTCGTTTTGCTAAAAAAAACAACGCACAATATAATGGAAATACAAAGATGTTAACTTGTCTGGTGGAACTGCTTGGATACCCTACATTTATATAAAATTCTTTAAATATTTAGAGTCAGTGGTTGATAATATATCGCATATTGCAAAACTTATTATTTCGAAATATTTACTTAATTGGTCATTATAAAGCTTTAGTCAATCTTATAACCTTGCTTCTCACCTCACCACCCATGTTGTGTGTGTTAATTTTATTCTGAGTGGCGGGACCTACCAATTAAAGTTGACTCCGAACGACACTGTTTGGAATGTTTTTATAGATCGGAGATATCGTTGAAGTCGCGGTAGTCTACTAGGTAGTGTGCTTGCATATTAGACAAGAACCCGTGGTTCAACCCCCCTGTCTCAGACATCTCGAACAAAACGAAATCTGACCAAAAAATTTTCTTCTTTCTACAAAAACAAAACAATGAACTTTTTTACAAATTATGACACTGCTTAATATAACAGGAAGGAAGGAAGTCTAGTAGGTAGTGTGTTGGCTTATTAGACGAAAGGTCCGAGTTCAAATCCCAGGTCAGATATCAAAACGAAAATATGAAAATATTTCTTCGGCGACTTCCTCTCAGCAGATTTCTGGCAAAAACTCTGAGAGTAAAAATTGCCATGAAAAGCTTCTCAAAAATCTGTCGTTCGAAGTCGACTTTAAACTGTAGGTCCCGCCACTCATGTATAAAATTAACGCACACAACACGAGTGGTGTGAGAAGCTAGGACGTTGTACAATGAGTCAATTCGACCTCCGGGTACTGTACTTGTCACAGTTGACAAGTACACGTCCTCTAACCTAACCTAATATAACAGGAAACACCAGCAAAAAAAAATTGGTAAACAAGTAAACAAAAATACAACAACATACACTACATGAATAAATGTGAACAAAATACACAAACAACAATAATGAAACAACGATATTTACATTTATAGAGATCTGGAGAAGGCGAAGCCAAGCACATTTGCCTTCCAGAACATTCATCAGACTGTTTACTTTGCCATATAAACGGTAAGGCAAAGCAGGCGACTGAGTTAGTAAAAGTTCAGACAGTCTTGTTTATGCAAAGGGTGTAAGCAGAGGAATAACAAATAAAGCAATTGTTGTTGTTTACATAAAGTTGTGAACAGTGGCATACAGAATTGTGCAAATAATAAAGAATTTTAATTAAAACTAAACACAAATTTATTTTTATTTTATTTGCAATCAGCGTTTCCAGAATTTTTTTTTTCAAAACTTTTTATTTCTGGGAAAAAAACTTTTTTTTACCAAAAAAAACTTGTTTTCTACAAAAGTACCAAAATGTTTAAAGGAAATACCGGAAAACGAAGCCCTCTGTTGGTGTTTCTTTGCTAATTTTACTCGGCACTAATAAAATACTCAATATTTTATTTAAAAATGTAAATATTTCGTGTTATTATTATTGAATTTATTGAAAAAAAAATTATAATTCAATTTTGTCGAAAAAACTTGTTTTGTTAGAAAACAAATTTTATGAAAACTTTTCCGTATCTCAAAAAACTTGGAAAAAAGGGAAAACTTGGCAAATGGCAATGCTGTTTGCAATCTACGTGCTCATATTTTAAAAGGTAAAAACGTAACAATACACACATACAGCATGGATGGTGTGAGAAGTTAAGTTGTTCTCCTGACTAAAGCATGCCTGGTGTATATCACATCAACACGATGATAAATAATCACTCATTTATTGTATATTGGATAGACAGAGAGACAAAAGAGAGTCTTCAACTATGAATTTAAAAAAATCTACACTCATACATTCGTACGTATGTAAGCATAACGGTAAATGTGCGTAAACAAAACTAAGAGTGTAAATGCCCAACAACAATATACATACGATCGTTTAACGATTTAACCCCCACAATATTTGAGTTGAATTAAACAACAACAACAAAGAATAACTGTAAACGAAAGCCATGATGGTTATAATAAAAAAAAAATCGTTCAATTATTTTTCTTTTTATCACACACTGCATTTGTGGTTGTTGTTGTTCTTTTTCCTTTGTGCTACACACAGTTAGTAATTGAAAAAAAGAGAAAAAAGTGTATGACGACGATTCATCTTCCAGATGAATAAAAAGCTGCTCGATTTACTAAAAAAAGAAAAAAAAAAATACAGAAAGAAAAATAAAATAAAAATTCTGAGTCAATTAGTGGCTACTTTTTCTGTTTCCACTGGGTTCAAAAACTCATATTATTATCTCGTTGTAGTTCAAGCCGATCACACGATCGTTAAAGACTGTTGTACATTGAAATAAATTAATAAAATAAATCTACGCGAATTATTAAAAAAAAACAACAACAAAAATATATAAACAAAATTGTAATATTTTGCAAAATTTCTAATGAAATAGTTTCCAGTGAAAAACTCTGATTAGAATTTAAAATACGAAAAAGAAAATCGCAAAATCGTTTTAAAATGTTTTACAAACTTAGTGCCGTATTCGTTTGCCTATTGATTACTGAACTTGTTAAGACCGATACTATATACGAAACTTATGTGCCGTCCCGCAATGGAGGTGATACAACCGATAGGCAACATCATCCGCCTTCGATGCTATGCTTGAATATTAAACCGCAACACTCAGTGGATATAAAACAAGTGCGTAAACATTTAAAAGAATTTAAGTAAAGAAAATATCCTATGGTATCATAATAATAGATTAAATGACGTTTACACCTACACCATCATTGTCTAATTTAGAACCAATGAAACGAAAGGTTTTTAATATTTTTTAAAAAGACTTGATTTAATATACATACCAGAGGAAGAAGGCCCAGTAGCAATATTAACACATAAAGTAAAAAAAAAAAAAAATATACTACATTTGTGCATACAAAGATTCCTTGGATATACAATCTACTAAAGGTTTTATTGATAATCTTTTGTTCCAAAAACCGTTTTAATGTTTGTGTAAGAATTTGTAAAAATTACTTTTTTTATTTGATGAATGCCTAGTTTGCAACTCACGGGCCTAAAAAAGATCCTTATAATGGGATTACATTACGTAAAGAGCTTAAAATTTCCTTTGAAGGCTTATTTGTTGTTATAACAATACCTACAACTTCTTTGAGGAATATTGTGAAATAATTTAAACGCTCAAGACTATCCAATAAAATTCCTTTAGGTCATCTGTAAATTCTTCACTGTCAACAAATCATCTGACGTTTCTTACTAGCTTAAAATATTATTATTATTAATATACATACATACATACATAATTGGCCATTACAACCCTTCAGTCTGGGATACGCCACTCATGTGAGTGGCAAGACCTACAGTTTAAAGTCGACTCCGAACGACAGATTTTTGAGAAACTTTTCCTTCATGGCAGTTTCATTTACTCTCAGATTTTTTGCCAGAAATTTGCTGAGAGGAAGTCGCCGAATCAATATTTTTTCATATTTCGTTTTGATGTCTGACCTGTGGTTTGAACCTTGGCCTTATGTCTAGTAATCCAACACACTACCCACTAGACTACGGCGACTCATCAATTTTAGTAATATACCTGTTTGAATATGTTGCCTAAAAGCCTTTCAACGAAATTTTGGAAATTCATTCAGGAGACCATCTCATATACTATTAATTTCTTCGCAAATTCCTTAGTTTGCCTCCTGATTCTACTGTCTTATAATTCCCTAACGATATATGAGCCGCTCAGTGCTCAAATCGATTAACTCCATAAAACAAAAAGTAGAGAAATGCGATGAAATAATGGAAATTGTTTTTTAAAATTCTCCTTACAAATATATATTGTAGGGTACATAAATACATATCTGTGGCATTAAATAATAATAATAGCTGCAAATTGATTATAGTTATCATTCAACGGTTGCTAGTGGTGCATTTGAATTGTGTTATTGAAACGATTTACATAAGAGTATGGAGTTAATAAATAGCCCCAAAAATTTTGTCGTTTAAAGGTGTTAACCTTTTCTATTCAGGAAAGTTATAATAAATGTAAAAAGTTATGACTATCCCAAGTGCTTTGACACTTAAATTTAAGATTTTCCAAAAAGTGGAGTTAATCACTTTGTGCACTGAACGGCTCATATGGTACTCTTGGGCAGGTCTTGATGTTTAAATCTATTTATAACTTAATCTGCCTTTAATCAGGATTACAGCCTACCTTCCTTCTCATACCATTTTATTTGCAAGTGGCGGAATGAACAGTTTAAAATCGAATTAGAACGACATATTTCGGAAGATTTTTCATGATTGTAATTTTTATTTTCATGATATCAGAGCTGAATGTTTCAATTCGGAGCTCTTGTATAGCAAGCCAACATTTTCAGCAGTTTTGAATTGTGTAGCAAAATTTTATTTAGGGCCATTATTACAAGTTGCCTTTAAACTTGGGTTTAGTTTACCTTTAGCTAAAGGGAACTGTAAAGTTAACTTTAACTGATTTTCGTTATTACAATTTACAGATAAAATAAAATTAAAATATGGCAATGCCGGAGCAAAGTCGATAAAACTGCTCAATTAAACAAGTTTTTTTTGACGCAGTGGCAACAGCGGACTTCGTTTTTTTGTTGTATATGCTCATTTTTGTTTAAATTTGAAGCTGCCATATCGAAAATAGTATATGATATGGCAAGTTCAAACATAAAGTGACCTTTAAATGTTAAAGGTAGGATGATCTTCCCTTTAGCTTAATGATCACTTCTATCTTATTGGGTACTCATAATAATGAAAAACAATTTATCTGCCCGTTAAAATCCTCCGTTTAGTTAACGACAAGTTGTAATAATTGCCCTTAGAATAGTAGAAGCCAGGAAAGGAAAAGAGTGCCACATACAGATGGTGCTTTTGAATATCAAATTTACCATGTGCCCGATCTTCCAGCAAATCGATCAAAAATTATTGTACTAGGGAAAGATATAAGATTATTGGCATCAAGACCCCGATATATTATTAAATCACATTCCATATTTACATTAATAAAAAAGTTGAACACCAGACATTTTGTTGGCACTTGAAAAAAATGATTCAAATTGTAACAGATAGCCTGCCAACTTTAAAGGCTTTAACTAGAGAGTACGACGCATTTTAATTGATCAAAAATATGACGATTTTTATGGCGACCGATTAGATGGCGGAATATTAACTAGAGCGAACATGAAAGGCAGTGTGTTAACTAAAGGGTTGACAGCAATCAGGTTCCCTATTTCGATTAAGAACCAAGTGATTATTACCTATTTACAAAGGCCATTTGATAGCACAGCAGTTCAATATCAGGGGGTATAAAAAGGATACGCCGCAGAGATACATACACTGAGCGCCATAAGTGAGTAAACACCACTGAAATAATTCATTTTCTTAGGATAGCGAGAAAAGTAAATGAGAATAGTCGAATAAATTTCCAAAATGAAAACGTTTAAAACAAAAACAACAATTCAATTATTGTTGTGCTACAAGTATATTTTTTATAATAGAAAATTTATTATATTGTGTGTTGACTCACTTATGGCGCTCAGTGTAGGTAGTGTTCTATTATGCATAAGATAGTGGATTAACTAAAGAATTATTGTCAGGAATATTCGAATTCTTATTGATGGAAAACATCTCTATATGTGACATAGAGACATTCTGGATTGTTCTAGGTCCTGGGTTGAGCGAACTCCAAAGGTAAACCAACAGTTAGGCAGTTAAAGCGGGCATCAGTTTATCTGGTTGCGGCATGAACCACAACATTTGTTGTATGCGAAGTTAGCACGACTAGAATAGAGTAATTTGCTCAAGCAGATAGTATCTGGCATAAGCCTACCAATAATCTCTCTGGGTCTCCCTTTAAGCAAATGATGAATGTGTGGTTAACTCAGTTACGCTGACCAGCTGCCCGGTTAAATTATGGTAGCGTTTTGGAATGTATGGTACGTATATCATACGAACAGTTTACGCTTCCTTTCTTCGAACCTATGCTAATCAGATGAACTTTGCTAAATGATTGCAAAAAGCTAAGAGTAAGTTAGATAGAAGTTATATCTTTAAATTGAGCTTTCGTAGGTATCTCGGCATAGGGGGTTACCAAAATAATTCAAGGGCCAGTAAAAGAAAAAAAAAACTGTTAAAACTCGCTCTTATTTCCACTTCTCAGTCTATATTAATATCAGAGATTAACCGAATAAGCTGATTACGAATTATTTATCATCATTTCAAGTGACAAAAAATATGTTCCTTTAATAATCAAAATTTCTAAAGCCTTTCAACTTCTGAGCATTCTGCAATGATCTGAAGTTTTTCTGGTTTCAACCCACATAAATTGTGTAACATAGAATGTCCAAACAATTGGGGTAGCCATTCAAAGTAGTATTGACTTCTAATGACCTTTTTCGCATTTACAAACACTCATCACTCGCTCATTTGCTCCATCACTTGTCCATGTAACATTTGGTTGAGTTTTTCAAATGTGATCTTTGTCAGTGTTCAGAGTTATTGTGTAAAACAATACTTCCTCAAAATCTAAATTGATTAATTAAATTATACAATTATCAAATGCAGTGTGTGTAATTTATTTTAAAAAAAATTTTTTTTTTTAACTCTAACACAATGGATAAAGAAGAGCACGATCGGTTATTTGATGTGGTTGATGGAGTTGAACTTTACAATGCCCTGCTCCAGTTCAAATGATCGTTCTGGTAAAGGAATTTCTTTACAGTTCCCAAACGACGAAAAAATATTTTTTGGGTTATGCTAGACACTCAATTAGAAAACGCATATTTCCCACACCGCCAACAAGATTATAACAGTTGTTTATGTCCACAAGAGAATTAAAATTTAAGAATGATAGGATGGGCATTTGAAGAAGTTTAACGTCGATCAAGATTAGAATCAGTTAAGCTGAGAATATGCAAAATATCTGTGAAATCTATTTTGTTATGCGGATGTGAAACCTGGTTTGTTCTGAATGCATATATAAAAAGGCTGTAGGTCTTTAAGTGACTCTGAGTTACATCTTGGATTGCTGGAACATAATCAATGAGGAATCCATACAGAAACAAATCTAATATATAAAATTCTCATGTCACGGTGTTAGTGGTTAAACTCCTCCGAAATGGATCGACCGATTTTCATGAAATAGGACAACATCTATTTTTCATATCCCTAAATGTTAAGAGGGCGTGGCAAATCGTTAAAATTGAATATTTAGGTACATATTGATCGTAGACTAAAAAAATTTGGTGGGTAAGTTCGTAGAGTCGATACCGACAAACTCACCAAAAATGGGCGTGGCAACCCTCCCCCTTCAAGTGATACCTATAACTCTTAAACTACTGAACCGATTTTAACCATTCTTTTTTTGTTCGAAAGCTTATCAGGTTTAGATGGTTTGAAAAAAACAAATTCGATATTGCAAAAAGTAGGCGTGGCAAACTTTTAAAATATTTAGGGACATAGTGATCGTAGACGAATGCAATTTGGACGGTAAGTTCGTATAGTCGATATCGACAAACTCACCAAAAATGGGCGCGGCAACCCTCCCCCTTTAATAGATACCTATACAATGGCTAAAATCAACGAATTAAAGTACGAGTTGCTTGACCACCCACCTTATTCTCCTGATTTAGCTCCCAGTGACTTTTACCTGTTCCCAAATCTAAAAAAATTCCTTGCTGGCAAGCGTTTTACCTCAAATGAAGATGCAATTACAGTTGTAAACCACTATTTTGAAGACCTTGAGGAAAACTATTTTAATCAAGGCATAGAATTGCTAGAAAAGCGTTGGACTAAGTGTATTGAAGTTTCAGGAGATTATATTGAAAAATAAAAATATTTTTGAAAAACTAACTATTCTCTTTCATTGATAGGCTAAGAAGTTTCCGAACCGCCCTCGTAAGTCAGCTAATTCGATAACTACATATGTATATATATAACATGTATGTCTGTTAGTTTTTGTTTTGGAGTGAGTACAACAACTACAACTGCGTCAGCGCTACCCATGATTCGGGCCTCTTATTGTTATTCTTTGTATGCCTCACCTAAACAACATACCGACTTCGATTAAATTTTGAACTAGATAGATAGATCCACACACTTATAGTAAGTTAGTTATTTTTATATAACTGTTTTATGCAGCGTATTACAATAAATATATAATGTGACCTGTTTTGGGCAATAAAAAAATCAATTTTGGGCGGGACGAAGTTCGCAGGGTCAGCTAGTTAAACGTATAAAATGAAAGTGAATCGGCTATATTAGTAGGAGCAAACTTGAAAATATCGCAAGGATAACATCAGAATCCTTACCCTTAAGGCTGAAGCAAAGGAAGTCAACCGAAAAACAACTGGATACTCCAAGAAAGATGGCAGTCTGGTTATACAATACATACATACATAATTGGCCATTACAACCCTTCAGTCAGGATTACGGCCTAGCTTCTCACACCACTTATGCTGTTTTTGGTAATTTTATACATGAATGGCGGGACATACAGTTTAATGTCAACTCCGAACAACAGATTTTTGAGAAACTTTTCATGGCAATTTTATTTACTCTCAGAGTTTTTTTTTTGCTAGATATCTGTTGAGAGAAAGTCGCCGATGAAATATTTTTTCATATTTTCATTTTGATGTCTGAGCTGGGGTTTGAACTGTGGCCTTACATCTAATAAGAAGCCCACACACTGGATACTAGACTACGGCTACTCATATACAAGGACTCTGGTTATACAAAGAAAAGTGAAAATAATAGCAGCACAAATTGTAAAAAGCAAATGCTTTGTGGTCCCACATGGTCCCAAGAGGGGAAAGAACTTCCCATTAAACATTATCGTGATGGTTATTTATGGATGGTGGTTATATATGCCTCCTGACCATTTTATATTCAGTGTTCTCCTCAAAAATCATGTATGTCGTGATAATTTAGCCCACTTATGACAGCTGAGAGCATTTAGCTGGCACCTGAGTGTATGCAAATGCAAATGAGGTTGAGTGGTTTTATTTACTTCTAACTTCTTTGGAAGATACTCTCTTTTTTTTTTTGGTGAAACCAGCACTCAGGGGATGGCCCCTACTCATGCAGTGTATTGTGCAGGTGTATTTTTAGGAAGGTGGAAGAGAGGAAGTAGTGTTTGTGGACATCTCAAGATGCGAACGGCAAGGAAACGTGTTGCTGCTAGGTGACTATAAAATGGCCAGTGCTATACCTTCACCATTAGACAGTCTACAGCAATCGTCCCCAAGAAGCCCGCACCCTTCTGTCCTAGCTTCTCACACTACTCATGTTGTGTGTGTTAATTTTATACATGAGTGGCGGGACCTACAGTTTAAAGTCGACTCCGAACGACAAATTTTATTGAGAAGCTTTTCATGGCAATTTTATTTACTCTCAGAGTTTTTGCCAGAAATCTGCTGAGATGAAGTCGCCGAAGAAATATTTTCGTTTTGATGTCTGACCTGGCATTTTCACGCTCTCTGCTTTACTACGAAGACAGAGGGTAACTCTGTAAAGCTAGAAGATGCTACTGTAGATGGAAATGAATATAAAAAAAAAAAAAACTACAAGTCCAAAAGCTTTACTGCAGGTTTACTGTGTTCTCAAACGTAACGTCAACCCATTCATATGGAGGACTTGTAGAGTTATAGAACTTTAGAGTATAGAGACGATAACCTCCAGTTATTTAGGATCTATGATAATCTAAACAAACGACTGCCGGCAGATAGAACATAGAAATCCTAAATAGTTTTTACGTACGATTTGTTAAACTAACTAAAATCCTTTCTGTCTATAGGGTATCTAACATGTAACTGCACATTAATGTTGATCCAAATTTATGACAGTAAATTTATTTATTTTTGTTCTTGTTTTTCTTTACAATTATTCTCTTTACAGATCACTGGTAACTGGTATGGTAATGAAATTATAATGCATACACAAGACATACCCGGCGTATATCGTTACGATAGTTGCGTCATGATAAACTTAAATGATGTCACAGATCAAGTGAGTAGAACAAATTAAATGGAATCACAACTAATTTTATTAATTTAACTCTCTGCGTCGACTAATCAAACTAGACGAATACTACTCTGACTTCAGCCACTTCAAATCACTTCAATACAAGCATTCACTTTCAATAAGATTTTCTATTTTTTGTTTGTTTTCTAAACAGCTGCGTGAATACTATCAACCATCGAATGGCTATAGAAGAGTAGACAGTATGGCAGCATCATCAACTTCGACATCGTCATCGTCGTCATACGATGTAAACACAAACGCCAGACATTCACACTTGAATACCCGCTATTTACGTTTGATTTGGAGTGAAAAAGATGACAACATTGAATACAATTTCAATTATACCATGAATCATCCGGGCCTGTGGACGAATATCGGTGAACAACGTGGCTCTATGGTGGCCCTTAATAAGTACAGTCAATTCACCGGCACCGTTCAGGTGGTGAAAGCAGTCAGCGATCATTTGGTGTTGACATTCTGTTCGAGCGATATGCATCACAGCATCTATACAGTTGTATTGAGTAGAGAACCGCAGGGCTTAAGTCAAGATGTAAGTAAGATGCAACAAACGTTAAAGTATGTGTAGAATGTGGGTCAATTAATTGATTGCTGAATTGATTAATTAATTAATTGAATGTAATGTTTAATTTATTGTTGCTATGTTTGCAATTGATTTTGTGTGTCGTATTTGGACCATTTAGTTAAATCACATTCAACAAGCATGTCATACAAAATTGGCGGCGGTTTCTTTTTATTTCAATGTGTTCTTGATTGCAGTATTGATTGTATATAAGTCAAGTCAAGAGTCAATACGGGACAATTGCATTTTTCCCGATATTTTCAACTGCAGAATGCAGAAACGCCTTTAGCATATAGAGTAGGAGGAATTTAAATACGACAAAAATAATTTTTAAATAGTTTTCTCTGATACCTAGACCCAAACAATGTAAGTTCACGTGGGCTGTAACGGAATTATTCAGAACATATTAAATTAAATTAAAAAAGAGGGCGAGGCAATTTGAATTGATTTCGCCTGGGTAGTAAATTAGGCAGCAGTTAGATGGAGTTTTTTTTCTTGCTGGTTCATCCGTACTTTGGTTTCGGCCCATGAGAGTTTTAAAAATCTGCACAAACACTATTGTCAAAACATCTTTGACCAGGTTAAGTTTCAAGGTTCAGTGCACAAATCCTGAGTGGATTTATCAGGATTTCTCTGCAAGCCTTCTGCATACCATTATGGCTTGTATGGGCTTTCCTGAGATTCTTTCCATATGAACTTACCATGTCAATTGACTATCCATTGATATTCCTAGAGATTTAACAGTCATTTTCTGTGATACTATCTCATCCAGGAGTTCAATATTCTTAGATTTTTGCATACGAATTTTCGATTTTGAAAAGTTTTCATTCTTCATTCAGATTGTGACTTTTATATTACAATTTCATGAAATGTCAAACCTTGTTCAGTTTGTAATACCATACACCAGAGCGTATAATAATCGTCGCATGATTCGCGAAAACGCAACTGAACAAGCAAATGATAGCCGTATATATGCGACATTGGCCTCTGTTCTAAATTCACAGATCAAACTAGCATCGACTGATGGCAAATGACTCAATGGATATGTAAGGCTTATGAATTGCTACTGCTGTTATGATTGGTCATCACTTTCGCCTTCTATGGGAATCATAAGGGGGAACAAAATCTTACGTACTGCTTTGCAACAACATACATACATAATTGGTCCATACAACCCTTCAGTCAGGATTACGACCTAGCTCCTCACACCACTTGTGTTGTGTGCGTTAATTTTATACATGGGAGTAGAGGAGATTTTTTAAGAAACTTTTCATGACAATTTTATTTACTCTCAGAGTTTTTGCTAGAAATCTGCTGAGAGGAAGTCGCCGAAGAAATATTTTTTCATATTTCGTTTTGCTGGAGATGTCTGACCTCGGGTGTGACCTGTGGCCTCATGTCTAATAAGCCAACACACTATCTAGTAGACTACGGCAACTTCGACACAGGTAATTAAGGCCATCGTCGTTATAGTTGCTGAAAACTCAACTGAACAAATAAATGACAACCGTATATAGGCGGCGTCTGTCTCTGGGGACCAATAAGTAACTGCCGTGTTTGCACGATGTCAGTCGTACACGGCACCCGTCGTTAAGGGCTTGAGAGAAAGAGGTTCAGACGTAAAATTATTCTAATTTCACAGACCAAACTAGGGTTTATTGGTGGCAAATGAGTCTATGGGTATGTAAGGCCAATGAATTGCTAGTGCTGCTATGATTGGTGATCACTTTCATCTTCTAAGGAAGGGGGAACAAAATCTTATACATGCCGTGTTACAAGAACCTGTCTAAATACAACTAAACTAGGCAGTGGTGTTGTGTTAATTTTTTTTTTACCGGAACGCGTATATATAATTATATAGATAATGCCGATCCTGGGTAGGCGGCCGCTCTGTGCCATGATAATCCTGATGGCGGCGTTTTTTTTTTTAGGTCTCATGTCGCAAATTTAACGACGGGGTGGGAGGGAGATTCCCCCAATTTTCGCCCCTCGCCAGGATCGGCCCTGTATATAGCATAAAACTAATTGAATTTCTGAGTACAATCTCGTCATCGCGTGAATTCACGTCATTTGACCCACAGTTAAAAACCATGATTTAATGATAAAAAGGCGGAAATACCCGCTCTTCATTTTTGTATGGAAAAAATAAATGATTCTCTTGGTAGCAACAGTTAAATTTAAATGCGGCCGAAAGGGTTAAAAAAATGGTTTTAAATACTCAAATACTTAAGTAGTAATTAGTTCGGGTTCGGGTTCACGTATTTGTTTCGGTTCGGGACAAGTTCCGGTTCAGCAGAAAAAAACGTCCCGGGCTCCGGTTCACGGTTCAGAAAAACAAGCCGGTTCGTTCCGGTTTTTGTTCGGGTTCGGTTCAAACCCTTGTTTATAAAAATACATATAAAAATTCGTCAAAAATTAGAAAAAAAAATTAGCAATTCTTTTTAATTTTTTTTTTTTTCAAAACGTCAGCCAATTCTCGTTATCAGAAATCATCTTTAGTTCCGGAACGCGTTCCTGTCCAAAAAGGAAGTACCGGAACGACGTTCCGGAGCGTTCCGGCTCGACAACACCACTGAAACTAGGCCAAAATTATGTAAATTTTAAGCAAATTTCTTTGGATCCATTAAGATCCATTCAAGTTTATTGACTTAAGTAATCAACTTTCGAAAATAATTTATAATCGCAAATAATATTTCCGTTGGTTCATTGGTTTTAATTTGTTATTATAAAGGCTGTATTGTAAATTGAAATTATTTTCAGTTTTTTATTTTTACTTGTATTTCTTATGCCAATAATTGGTTTTTATTTTTTAAATATAACTTAACTTCAGAAAGAATTTATTTTCATTTACATTTTACAGATCATACGCAGCATAAGAAATTTATTATCGAGACGTGGTCTCTACACCGAATCTATACGACAAGTCTGTATGAAATCATCAGCCTCATCTGTGCGGTGTTCATCTCTACTCAATGCTTTAATGTTGTTGCTTTTAATTTGCATTTTAAGAAAACTGTTGTATTGAATGATGAACGAATGAATGAATGAAATGAAATAATGACAACAACAACAAATACCGGATGTAAGTCAGAAATAAAATGGCGTAAATTATGCTTAAAATTTGTTTATAATTTTTCTTTACACAACAACAACAACAACAACAAAAGAAAGCAATATTTCCCTGCCTTGAAAACGAAAATAAATTTTTTTTTTTCTAAATAATTGAATTGTTTAATCCGTTACGTTAAGAAATCTTTTTTTTTTTTTTTGGTTTTCTAATAAAAAAAAAAAAAAATAAAAAATAATGAAGAAATGAATTGAAAATAAAACTGTTGTTTTGCTATTTTAATTATGAAATATTTTTTACTGTGTGGTTATGTGGTTATTATTGTCATCATTTAAATTAAATTAAATTCAATTATTTGGTAACTTTTATTAGACAAATTTCTCAAACGTCCATTAAAACAACAATAAGACACAGCGATAATATTCTCTCTCGGAACAGAATAAGTGGAGGCGTTTTTTTTTTTTAATTGGAAACAATTATTTTTTGCTGTATTTATTATTTATCTCTTTCAATTTGTATGTGTACAATTTAATTTGTTCAAGTAAAATTAATTACATTAAATTATATGTCACAAGTAAAACAAACAACAACAACAATAACAACAATAGCAACAAAAATGTCAACCATTTACGATTATTTAGAGATGCTGAAATTGTAAAAAGAATCTTGAATAGCGAGGTATCATCTCCATCATCCTCAAGCTATTGTCACAAATTGATTACATTTGAACATATTCTCTCTTATGCAGGGGGAAACAGTAAAGTAGAGTACAATTATAATGAAGCTCGTCTTCAGTTGTAATACATACATAATTGGTCATTACAACCCTTCAGTCAGGATTACGACCTAGCTTCTCACACCACTTATGTAGTGTGCGTTCATTTTTATACATGAGTTGTAATACAAGTTGTTAATAATCTTTCCCAAATACCTGATAAACAGTTTAAAGTTGACGAATATTTGTTGGATAATCTTTAAGGTAGCCAGCCCCACAAAAAGGTCTGACAAATAACAAATAACATGATCTTGGTGGCTAATTGACATTGCCAAATTGAGAAGTGTTCCTTTCTAGAAAACTTTAATGCAATAAATGTAAAATCGCCCGGCTGGTAGTGTCTTATAGAAATCATACACACATTTCTCCACGATAATTTTCAAAAAATACGGCTCTAGCCTATAATGGACACCAACATACCATACACAATTGGTCATTACATCGCTTGAAGTTAGTTTTGGACTTGTAGTTTTTTTATATTCACTTCCATCTACAGTAGCAGCTTCTAGATTTATAAAGATACCATCTGTCTTCGTAGTAAAGCAGAGAGCATGAGAACATGAAAACAACATACATACACAATTGGTCATTACATGGCTTGAAGTTACGTTCGAGGATACAGCAAATCTGCAATAATGCTTTTGGACTTGTAGTTTTTTTATATTCATTTCCATCTACAGTAGCAGCTTCTAGATTTATAGAGTTACCATCTGTTTTCGTAGTAGAGCAGAGAGCATGAAAATGTTTTGGGTGATCACGTTAACATGGATGCAAGGAAATATCGAGCTACCCACAAATAACGCATTTCAGTATTTCTTGCATTTGCACGGCCATGATATGTTTTTCTAGAGTGCATCAGTTCTCATATTCTCCCAAGAGAGTATTTTCCAAATGATTTACGAGTAAATAAAATCACTCAACTGATGGTAGCCTTATTTGTCTTTGCTAAATAATCACGAAAGACATGATTTTTTGGGGAGAATATAACATACATCATTGGCCATGGAAGTCGCTGTAGTCTAGTAGATAGTGTGTTGGCTTATTGGACTGAAGGCCCGAGTTCGAATCCCAGGTCAGACATCAAAACGAAATTATGAAAATATTTCTTCGGCGACTTCCTCTCAGCAGATTTCTGGCAAATCTCTGAGAGTATTAAAATTGCCATGAAAAGCTTCTCAAAAAAATGTCGTTCGGAGTCGACTTTAAACTGTAGGTCCCACCACTCATGTATAAAAATTAACGCACACAACATAAGTGGTGTGAGAAGCTAGGTCGTAATCCTGACTGAAGGGTTGTAATGACCAATTATGTATGTATGCATTGGCCATTACAACCCTTCCGTTAGGATTACGACCTAGCTTCTCTCACCACCTATGTTGTGTGTATCACAAGCACAATAAAGAAATTATCCTTGCAAATTAGACTACACGTTAAAATTCGTTAAAGCTGTATTTAACTGTAATAAAAAATGTCATCAAATTGTATATTTATATGTATAACTACTTGAGATAATGGCTTGTAATGATTTAATTAAATTAATTTGTTTTTCTTTTACTAATTTAACTATATAGAGTGACAAATAATTTTTCATACCAATAATATTTAACATATTTATTTGGTTAACAGTAAAAAAAAAAAAGCCAGCAGCTATAAATCTATGGGACTGCATTAAAAGTTTTTAAGAACCACAAAACATACTCAACAGAATTAAGGTCAATATGTATTGCTAAGAATACTTTTTTTAAGAAGTACAAGGATGCCCAATATATAATGATAAAAACGTTAGAAAACTTAAACAAGTGTAATGAAGAAATGACACATCGTTACAAAAATTTCGGATGATATGGAAATCTACGTTAATTCATACGCGTGCCATGTTTTGCGGATATTTTTTGCATTGTAACAGGTTTGTGTCAGCAAAATTGTTCTGTAACTAGCAATTAATTTGGGGTTTAATATTGTGACTTTGAAACGAAAGCTCTTTGCGCAACGGAAGAATGCGGAGTGACAGCCAACAATTTGCTGTAGTCTAGTAGGTAGTATGTTGGCTTATTAGACGTGAGGCAATGGTTCAAACCTTAGTCTAGAACAAAATGAAACATTAAAAAAAATTTTTTTCAGTGACTTCCTATCAGCAGATTTCTCGCAAAAACTGTGAGAATTAAATAAAATTGCCGTGAAAAGTTTTTCAAAAATATGTCGTTCAGAGGCGATTTTAACCTGTAGGTTTTGCCATTCATGGATAAAATTAACACACACAATATGCGTAGTGTGAGAAGCGAGGTCTTAATCCTAACTGAGGGATTGTAATAACCAATTAAGTAAGTAATTAATTATACCAGTGGTCGGCACAAAGATAACCTGATTAAAATGTGACTGTAGTTGTGAGAGCCATGTGTATAACCCAGAGGAAAATTGTTAGTAATATTTTCAAGAGTACTTATGTAATATAGAAAAAATGTACAGCGATAAATCCATAAAGACAGCGTACTTAACTTGACAAATATTCTTCCAAAAATGGAGATAATTTTTCATTGTTATTAGTGAATTCTACTGTAATATTTCTTTGGGTGTATAATTGAAAACTGAAAAAAAGCGACATGAACCTTCTTCTTTAGAAGCTGACAAGCAACTGAATGCATTTTTACTCTCTTTTTTATTGTTGATGTTCTTGTCCTATGTGTGCAGTGTTGAAAAATTCAGTACTTCAGTACTTTTTTTAGTACTTTTTCATTTCAAAAATACCGCAGTACTCCCGCGATGCTTTCAGTACTTTTTTATTATTACATATTTTATGTCTTGCGCTTTTATACTACAAATGCATTACCAACATGTTCAACGCAATGCAAAAGGTAGAATTAAACTTAAGCGCCGGTTAGCCAAACGTCCGCAGAACCTACGTTCGTTTTTAAAATACGAAGAGCAATGAAAACGCTTGCCGAACCGTAATGTAATTTTGGTAAGCATTTGCATTGCTCTCCATATGCTAAAAACGAACGTATATCAAATTACGCTCCATCGACGTTTGACTAAACAGGACTTTTAGGTTTCGTTACGTTCCGAATCAACTGTTTTTGTCCTAAATGTCTATTAGATATAGCTAAATAAATAGTCTAGTAGGTAGTTTGCTGGCTTACTAGACATGAGCCCACGATTCAAACCCCATGGCGGACATCTCCAACAAAACGAAATGTGAAAAAATATTTCTCCGGTAACTTCCTTCTGGCAAAAACTCTGAGAGTAAATAAAATTGCCACGATAAGGTTTCTCAAAAATCTATCGTTCGGAGTCGACTTTAAACAGTAGGCCCTGCCACTCATGTATTAAATTAACACACACAAAATAAGTGGTTTGAGAAAAATTAGGTCATAATCCTGATTGAAGGATTATAATGACCAATTATGTATGTACGTATGTATCTTTTACAAAAGTACCATTTGATGCAAAAAAGTAATTTTTTAGTACCATTTCAAAATTTCAATTTTTCAACACTGTATGTGTGTAAAAAACCGAAGATGTTCGGCCCCCGGTGGCTATTAGTGCCGACCACTGACTTATGCTCAGGTTTTTAACATATTTTTCTTGTGAAAGGTGCCAGATAAAGTCAGAAAGCCACGGGACTTTGGCTTTTTGAAACGACACGCATTTTTTTTCTTTCAAGAAAAATTAAAAACTCTTACTAAAGAAAAGAATTGTAGTCGCCGTAGTCTAGTAGGTAGTATGTTAGCTTATTAGACGTGAGGCCATGGTTCAGACACCAGTTTAGTCATCTCCAGTAAAACGAAATATGAACAAATATTTCTACGGCTAGAGGACGTGTACTTGTCAGTTAAGACAAGTACAGTACCCGGAGGTCGAAATTGACGCATTGTACAACGTCCTTAGAGAGGGAATGAAATAGAGGGAATAGGATGAAAGGAGGGCATGTAGGTAAGGTACGTCGACTATATCTCAGCAGATCTCTGAGAGTAAATAAAATTGCTTTTCTCAAAAAATCTATTGTTCGGAATCGACTTTAAACTGTAGGTCCCACCACTCACACAATATGGTTGGTGTGAGAAACTAGATTGTAATGCTAATTGAAGGATTGTAATGACCAAGTAAGTAAGTAAGTTGAAGATACCATTGTCAGAAGTGTACTTATACACAAGATTTGAACATATTTTTCTTCTGTAAGGTGTTAGATAAAGTGTTCCTCACTTCACTCCTCGGGGGAAATTTACATTTTAAAATATTTGTTCTTTCAAGAATAATTAAAAACTCTTACTAAACAAATATCGCAAGATGGAAGGAAATCTGTAAATTTTTTGTAATTAACCTCTTCACGCCCTTGGCCACATATGTGGACGTTTAATTTTTTATAATTATAATTGTAATAATAATAAAAACAACAAAAACTTGATAATAACTTATTGACTACCAAATCCTCTAACAAGAGAAGTAAACATTTTAACGTTTGTCTGCACTGATGATATTATTTCCGATGCATAGTTGGATACTTAAAAAAAATGTGAAATAATTCTGTGGCAATCTGTTTTATAGAATTATATCAAGAAATCGTTAATCTTTGAAAAAAATAATATCAGATATATTTAATATAAAAAGTTTTACAATCACTACCTAAAAAATCTAACAGCTGCACTAAAGTTAACCCTGGAATCAGACTGGACGGTATAAGTCATTATCCTAAATACAAGGAACTGAAAAATCCCCTCAGATGTCACGACAAAAATTGAAATGTGAAATGAAATGAAATGAGAAATGTTAAGAATATATATGCCTGATATGCCCGGAATGTATGAAAGCATTTCACACATATATTATCATTAACGCTCAGTGACCACAAATGTGGATGTTATCCCTTTTTGTGAATTTTCATTTTTTTTGTTTTTTAAATTCCTATTAAAATAAAGTTAATTAATTTAAAAAGAAAACAAAATTTAATCATTTTTTTGTCACCATAAAAAAATCGTCCCTGAAGAGGTTAAATAATTAAAACGAAAATATTTAATTGAATTATTTTTTCCTTTCTTCGCACTTAAGAATGTGGTAAAACGTAATAAACATTGATAATTATGAAGAAAAAAAGAAAAATAACATCAATTATCTTCACACCTCTTTTTTTGTGAAACAAAACATTTGTAATTTTCATTACAATTTTATTCACTTGCATTCACGTGTAGTTGAATGTCAACACTGATAATGTATGTAAAAAGATAAAGAAGCCAATCAACCCAACGCTTAGTTCATTACATTCCTCAGAATCAGGCCCTTGAACTTGAGACGAAAAAAAAACTTTTTCAAAATTTTATTACAATGCGGCACCCTATGTATTCTATTGTATTCTATTTGAACAATTATTTCATTTTTTTTTTTTTAATTTGAATTCGGATTCTGATTTTTTTTTAGATTTCGTTTTGTTTTTTTTTTGTTGTAATACAATTCAAGTGAATTTAAATTAATAAGCAAATCAATAAATTAATTAAATGCTCTACTATAAAATGAATTAAAATTTTTGTTTAAGATTTTTTTTAATTCAATGATTTTAATTCATTTGCTTTTCTTTACATTCCGTTTGCAATTGTATTTGTGTGTTCATGCCCTGTACGAGTGTTTCATGTTGCGAACATCTGACAGCAAGCAGTAGCACTGGGGTATAGGTGTCACCAATTAAAATAGTTTTTTTTTTTTTTTTACTGATTACAATGACAACTGATACACACGCATACAAAGAAACACTCATTCTCCACACACATACACACACAAATATATGTATATTTCTTGTAAAATTTTTTCTTTAATCTGCTGTTTGTTTAATTCGTTTCATTTCGTTTCTCTGATAATTTTCAATTTTTTTTTTTATTTAGAAACGCAATATTTTTTTTACAATTTTATTTTACAATCTCACTTAACTTTCGACAGTTAAGTACTATTAGAGAGAGAGAGAGGGGGGGGTTATTATTGAATCAAATTTGGCATTGAAGCAGTTGTAGAAAGAGTTCGTTTAATTAAAGAAAAGTATACGAAAAAATGATGTCGCCGTAGTCTAGTAGGTAGTGTGTTGCCTTATTAGACTGAAGGCCCGGGTTCGTATCCCAGGTCAGGCATCAGACGAAAATATGAAAATATTTCTTCGGCGACTTCCTCTCAGCAGATTTCTGGTAAAAACTCTGAGAGTAAATAAAATTGCCATGAAAAGCTTCTCAAAAATCTGTCGTTCGGAGTCGACTTTAAACTATAGTAGGGCCCGCCACTCATGTACAAAAATTAACGCACACAACATAAGTGGTGTGAGAAGCTAGGTCGTAATCCTGACTGAAGGGTTGTAATGACCAATTATGTATGTATGTATGTATACGAAAAAACACGTTCTAATCTGCTTGCAAGTCATTTCTCTGAATTTTGTTCTTTAAGAGGCATTTTTCTCTGTTCAAGGGGAAAATAAATAATCTTTTGATGTCCCTTAATCTCATTTTTTTTTGTTTTTTTTTTTAACTGGTCATTACAATCCTTCAGTCAGGATTACGACAGGGCTCTTTAAAATGGCAAAAGCCACTGGTCACTCTATAAGGTCCAAAAGAGGGAACTTAAATACTCTGTAAGGTGGGCGAAGAGGACTTTGTGGAGGGATTACTGCGCGAGCTTGGAATCCTCTGCCGAAATTAGTCGTCTTCACAAAATTCTAAGTTCTACACATAAATCTCGTGACTGCATCCAACCTATCTTTTCAATTCGAATTGTCATTAATTTGAAGAAGATTAATACGCTCGGTAAACGAAGCTTCAATTTGAACGGCCTTAATTAAGAGTACAGAGTTAATTGATGATCTACTGCAGCTTAATTAAATAATTCTTTGCCCAAAAATCTTCAATAATTGCAAAAACCATCGACTTCCAGTACGCAATCTATCTTAACCAGTGTGTTAAGCATTTATTTCGATCGCTATGAATGATGGTGCACTCCCTGTTTAGGAATACCGCAGCTTAATAACGAAATTTTCTTGAAAATTTTTATGCCGTACACTAGCAATCAAATCCTACTGGGTGGGCTCTACACGAAAAAAAAGAGAGAGTCGGCGTCAAACAGCAAGTCCGGCCATTTATGAATAAAATTAACACACGTAACATGGGTGGTATGAGAAGCTAAATCATAAGCCTGAGAAAATAAGTGTAATGACCAATTAAGACTTTACTGAAGTCTCTATTTTACAGTAGCCGTATTAACTGGCATTACACTCTACGTATACTGTGTCATAAGCCAGAAAATATGCCAAAAAAAAGGTGTCAAAATCATTGAACTCAGGCTCACGTATTGTTGATAGGCTAATCAGGTTGTTAAGCTCTAGAAGTAAACCCCATATTGCGTAAACCAGTTGTAAGTTTCGATTTCCTTATAAGTTATTCCATCTGTAATCATACATAATTGGTCATTACAACCCTTCGGACAGGATTACGACCTAGCTTCTCACACCTCTTATGTGGCGGGACCTACAATTTAAAGTGGATTTTGAACGGCAAATTTTTTGAGAAACTTTTCATGGCAATTTTATTTACTCTCAACGTTTTTGCCAGAAGACTACTGAGAGGAAGTTGCCGTAGAAATATTTTCTTTCCATATGTTCGAGATGTCTGAGCTGTATTTTGAACCACAGTCTCACGTCGAATAAGCCAACACACTATATACTAGACTACAGCGACTACAATCAGCAACTTTGCTATTTTCTGTAGAAGCTTAAGAAACCTCAAAATAGACTAGACAAAATAGACGAATCATAAACGCATACATGAGAGTTGTATTCCCTTAGCGGATGGATGCAAGTGGTATATATGGTAGGGAGAGTAGATAGAGTGAAGTATGCAGCTAAGCCGGTAATTGGTCTACCGTCCATCTGCCATTGCCAGGGGACAACGCCCTTTGTATCAGGTAAGTGCTTATGACACGATTTATTTTATGATCAAATTTGTTTGTCTTCTCTCAGTTTGAACTAGGATTACTCGGTTACTTTAACCACTTTATAAATGTTGATATTTTGTGTGAAGGATATTTTACCCATCTTGCAGTCACTGATGTACAAAACTCCAATCAATTCCAATCTTACATTCCTTTCATTAGGAGGTATTGTGAATCTAATGGTGTTTTCTTTTCTACAAAGAAAATGTCACCCTCTCACAAGGTGCATTAAAAAAATTTTTGACCAACTCTGTTGTAATGTCATTTTTTATTTGAGAAGAACATAACACAAATATTAAAAAAGGATACGCCCTGTGTTTACCACTTATTAAGAAAATGAATGAGGAAATGCCAATTTGTTCAAAGGTGTTGGCAGATCGCTAATTTTTCGACTTCATTTTTTGCACGCTTTTTTTATAACAAAAAAAAATATTTTAACACTGTTCTAACATTGAATGCAATTTTTTATATTGCTGACCATGTAGCTTTAATAATGTAATATTTCCTTAAGATTACTCCACAAAACAATGAAAAAATTAACTTCAAAATTGGTAGCCCTATAAATACACAAAAGTCATCTGCTTTACAGGGCATTATCAGCACTCTCGATTTATACAGGGCACAAAATGCAATGCCCTCCACCATTGGCAAGTGCGAATTATTTAGAATAAAACATACCACCCTTTTAGAGGTCGAAACATTTTTAAGAAACAAACGCAAAATTGCATTTTGCGTTAATAAAATGCACATTTTTTGGTAGAAAAGAAAACACCATCAATGATCAATGATTTGTAAAAAGGCTAAGCATAGTCCGTGATTTACATTTCTGTGAATAGAGGCACGGGCTCCCTGTATACAGTGGTGGAGAACTTGGTGTTTTATATCTTTGCAACTCATTTGACGAGACTCTTTACCACAAAGGCAGGTCGTAAGCTTTAAATCAATAAACTCTGTCGTTGGGATTGTAATAAGTACACCCGTAACAAGGGTCTTAGCACTTTCTACAAGATTCTAGTATTTACAGTTCTCTCAAAGGATGACCACCATTTTAAAAAATTAAGACCAGAGTATGTGCGTCTCATTCTCCTTCAAGTGCTGTATGCACTAGTATACTGTGACATCAAAAATAGAAGAGAGGATCAAATTTATTCAAATGCTAAATTATTTCGATTATTTTCTTTGAATGCTGTGGCGTAAATGTTCTTTCCGATAACAATACCGGCTTTATAACAGCGGAGATTTGGAAAAATTTAGAAGATAAAGAAAAATTACCACAGTGAGAGTCTTCCCCCAATTAAATGCTTCGTATCTCGCTGATAATGCCATTGAGAGCAAAACAAACAAATCAATGACTTGTCATTTTTTTTAAGTAAACAATTTAGTTCCTACTTGAATTCTATTTTTTGTTTTTGTTTTTTTTGTTTTATTTGGTTAATTAACACTAAATATTTATAATTTTAATTGTTATTCGCCTTTTAAATATTATTTCATATGAAAACAAATCATAAATTTAAACAGAAACGTAGACAACTAATAGACCACCTCGTAAACAATGTTATCTGAATGGATTCGAAATAAATTTAAAAATTTCCAACAAGTTTATGATGAGATGTTATGTTACTTTGGGTTTCTCTTATTCTTTAAAAAACGTAAAAAAAATATTTTTTTGTATGATTCTTTTAAAAAAATAAGGCACTTAGCAACAAAAGTATTTAAAACTTTGTATTTGTTTTTCAAAGTATTTTTATTTTACATTGTTTTCACATGTAAATTTCATAATAAAGAGCTAAACAAGTGAGATAATTAAACGCAGGCAATCTCGACATATGATGCACTCTAAATGCAATTATTTTGAAAGTGGTTAAAGGAGATAGGCATAGAAAAATCTTTTAAGAAAGCCCTTCAATTGTTATTCTACTTCCGATTTATTATACATTTTTGTAATAAAAACAAAGCTGATACGAATTATTTTAACAACTTTATCAGAGCAATGCTGATATAGTCCGCTTTAGTGATTTGACAGTGCCGAGCATAATATCTCGGTGTAAGCACGACTGTACGTTATATGATAAGGCCAGAAAAGCTCTCAACTTTTCAATGAAACTCAGGAACATAAAATTCGGGAAGGACCTAGTTTTGTCTATTAACTCAAAACAACGATAACAATGTTACAGCAACTGTAGCTATAGCTCTTGACATTCTGGCCATGAATATTCAATGCGATGTTCGGCTGGAACCAGCAAATCTTTCAAGTATCGAAAGAACCATTCAAGTGCTACGATTATTTAAGACGATGTAAGCGATACATCACTCTGTATGATCTTCGTGATATTCACACCACTTCGATCGATCTGAAAATGGAATACAACTCTCATATACGGCTCGGGGTACTTTGAAGTCTATTACAAGGCTTCTCGACTATGCACAGAAGAAGCCAAAGGTGCTTATTAATGACAATAGGGTATCTAAACTCTATTATATCTTTAGAGCATTATCTCAATATGGGTTTTGTTTCGCTATTTTATCGATACTTCAAAGAAATGTTCTCGAGGAAAATAAAGAGACTTGTTCCCGAAAATTGCATAAATTTCAACACAATAAGCGTCTGTCGTTGAGAGCAAATCTGTTAGTGGTCGATTGACCAGTGACTTGCAGAAAGCATTGCAAAGAGAATTTGTTCTTTAGTCGCACTATCCGAATGCGGAACTCTCTTCCTGTAGAAGTCTTACCTGACACTTATAAAAAATTTCAAATCCAATTTCCATAAACACGATACTATTATCCATGAAACAATACTATCCGCTCTCTTCTTTACATGTCGTGCGAAACTCCTATCGTGTAAACTGATCTTTAATAAGAAAAACTAAGTAGTGCGACTACAGTTCGTAACCGAACAAATAACCAAAATGTTCTGCAACCGCACAAAATTCAACTGACCCAGCAACTGGAGTTAAACGACCATAGACAAAGTTTTGTATTCGCTGATTGAGTTGATATGAGTTTCGAAAACGTCCAATGCTTTCCGAAAAACTCAATATTTGTTGTAGTGTTCGAGCTGGCGGCGTTATCTGTCAATATATCTTTGAGAATAATGATGACCAGACTACCACTATTAACGATGAGCACTATAGATCGATGATTGTAAACTTCTTTTAGCCTGAATTCGATTATCTGAGCACCAACTAAATATGGTTTTAACAGCCCACACAGCATTTCTCTTTTACAATTTAATGCACTTCAGGAGTTTTCATTAGGTGTTGAGATACTAGAATATTTAGTATGATGTAAAGGGTGATTTTTTAGCTCTTTATCTTTTTGCCAACACTGGTTTAAACAGCTCACGCACGCTTCGTGTTTTGTTTCACTGTCAAACATCTTCAGTTTGGTCTATAATTTAACCATGAATCGTCTTACAAACGAACAACGCTTGCAAATCATTGAATTTGGCATCATTGGACCGTACTTCTTCAAAGATGCTGCGAATCGTAACGTAACTGTGAATGGTGAGCGCTACCTTGAGATGATATCCAACTTTTTTTTGCCCAAAATGCAAGAGCTTGACTTGCATGACATGTGGTTTCAACAAGACGGTGCCACATGTCACACAGCACGCGTAACAATGGACTTATTGAGAGGCGAGTTCGGTGAACATTTTATTTCACGTTCGGGACCGCCTAGATCGTGCGATTTAACGCCTTTAGACTATTTTTTGTGGGGCTATGTTAAAGCTCATGTCTATACAGACAAGCCCGCTTCAATTGACGCATTGGAAGACAACATTGAAGCATTTATTCGTGAGATACCGGCCGAAATGTTGGAAAGAGTATGCACAAAATTGGACTAAGCGGATGGACCATTTGAGGCGCAGTCGCGGTAAACATTTGCATGAAATAATCTTCAAACATTAAATTATATGGACCGTACTATCGATTCAAATAAAGATTTCATGCATTTTTCTGAATTTTATGTGTTTTTTTTTTGAAAAATTTTCCTATAGCTCTTAAAAAATCACCCCTTAGAATATTTAATATGATGTGCGATACTGACGCTTTATTGATACGGTCTCTGTTTGATGTCAGCTTTCATGAACATTTCATGTGCTCTGATAAATTTATCATTTCATTACTGTATTCCATATGGTGGTTACAAACTACAGCACAAACGTATAATACCGTCTACATTCATAGTTGAAAGTGTAGGGTATTATTAACTACATACATACATAATTGGTCATTACAACCCTTCAGTCAGAATTACGACCTAGCTTCTCACACCACTTATGTTGTGTGCGTTAATTTTTGTACATGAGTGGCGGGACCTACAGTTTAAAGTCGACTCCGAACGACAGATTTTTTGAGAAACTTTTCATGGTAATTTTATTTACTCTCAGAGTTTTTGCCAGAAATCTGCTGAGAGGAAATCGCCGAAGAAATACTTTTTGTATTTTGTTTGATGTCTGGCCTGGGGCTCGAACCCTGGCTTTACGTCTAATAAGCCAACACACTACCTACTAGACTACGGCGGGTATTATTAACTATCACAGTCATAATTGACAAAAAAAAACGTCTTTCCATTGCCACAAGAGATTCTGTTTACCACTTTACCCAGCATATGGTGTTAGTCACTCGGCTTGTAATAATTCGAATATAATTTATAATTGTATTGTAAGCTAATAAATAAACAAATAAATAAATAAAACCATAAAATTTAGAAAATTATTTATCACTATCATTGTTTGTTTGTTTGTTTGCTTTTATTTTTGTTTATCAGTCGATAAAAACTCGCTTGTAAATATTTTTTTGTTTTGTTTTTTGTTTTAAATTAAGTACGTTCATATTATTTACACTGCTGACGGTTTTTCTTTAATTAGATTGTGAATTAGTACCAACAATTGATAAGAGAATAATTTACAAAATTTTTATTATTGTTTTCATTTTGCGGGCCTGTTTTGTTTTTCTTTTAATACCCCAAATAGTAGTAGTCTACCTAGCGTTTTTGGAATCACCTGCTATTTGTGTGATATTTTCAAAAGGTTGTTTACTTCAAATGCAGGTACCCTATAAGCAAAGTAAGGTATACTTAGTGGAACGTAAGACATAGTAGCTTATACATTGCAAGATATTATTACAAATTACATATATTGTAATTATTACATGCAAAGTGACGTAGACCAGAGATCAGCACTGAATCGTATTTTCGCTACTCATAGGTACTTATGAAATTTTGAGTATGAGTGAGTCAAGAGTATTAAAATTCAACTACTCTGATTCATTCGTACTCGCTACAACATTGATTTATAAGTATAGGTTGCAATGAGTATGAGTACAACGTTGACATCAAACTCACAACATTCGATTCATTGTTTGATTCATACGCCTACTCATTCAGATTCATAAATTTAGAAAAATACTTATAATACTTACGAATGATTCGAGTCACTCGAATCATTCAGCAAAATTTACAATAGCAGTTATTGTTGCATTTACAAAAGAAGAAAAAAGAAAAGACAAAGACAGCAAGCAAAGCACACACACAACCTTCTACCGAGTATTGTGGTGTTCGTACTCGAATCATACTTATTTTGTGCTTCGTGTATATGTTGAATCATGGAGAGTCGAAATCAACAACATCGTACGTATTGTTAAGTATGAGTACGATGAGTATTTCTAACTTTGAATATGAGTAGTATGAGTATGATATTAAAATAAGTATGAATGCGTATAAGTAGCTGAAATTATAAGTATGACTCGAATCTACTCATCGTTTTGAATACTCGTTGCTGATCTCTGACGTAGACCTCATGCTCGATGTAGTGTAAAAGACCAGAGTCTCTGGTGGAAAACGAACCCATTGCCGTCAAGACGCTCATTTCAACTGGCTATGCTAAAACCATAGAAAATATACGCATTTAAATACAAAACAATTCATTACGTCATCTTTTGTTTACCTATTAATGAAATACATTGTGTACGGATTTTGATCTTGGATTTACGTCAGTTTTTTGGCGACGAGCAAAAGTCATTTTTCAAAAATAATTGCGACACAAAACGTGTAATGATTATCAGTAAAATATTTGAAATTTTCATTTTTCCACGTCATAATGCATCAAATAACAAACGCTATTTGCAATTTACTATTTCGTAAACTGATGTAATTGAAGAGAAAAAAAAATATTTTCAATAGAATTCTGTAATAATCACTGGCTACGTGAGGTACAAATTGGTGTGAACCAGATTAGAAAATTTCATTCTGTACGAAGAATTTCATTGTATACGCGTCAATTATTTAAAACGATAGTCACATACTAAGGGCTAGGGGAAATAGATTCAAAAATATGGATTTAGAATCGATTTGAATGTAGATAACCTTGTAATACTTTATAAATAATGCAAACCATAAGAAAATACTCGGCTTAACGACTACTTCGTTTAAACATTTCTTACTAAATTATCAGTTATATCTAGACCCTTCCACACTAGATTTATTGAAGCTCCCAGTAGCAGATAATACTTTACAAAGAATATAAGAACTTACCGTAAACGAGTACAGCAGATGATGTGACATGAGCTGTCTGGGTTCAAATCCTGTCGTTGATGAATCAAAAAGTAACGATTTTCGCAGGTAAGTGTTTTCCATATGTCTCCTTCAAGAGAATCCAGTTGCAAGAGAATACTACTTTTAATCTCTCGACGTTATTACAATCTAAACAATTAAAAAAAATATATTAGAGAGCTCTGTAAAATCTTGGGATTATGAGGTTTATTGACTTACTAAACATAAAGCAAAACATTTCTACGAAAAAGACAATCGCCAATCGATGCTGGTTTTAATAAATCAATAAAAGTTAAGATACTGTACAGACGTTAAGAAATTGTGCAGCTTCTTTCTACAAAAAAAAAAAAAACGATAGGACCGCTCGAAATTTGTCATCTTATTTCAGATCACTGTACTGCTTTTATAATAAGAATATGATAAGAATAAAGGTCTATCCCGGAAAGGTTTCATTAGATTCTCATGCTCTTAACATCAGTATTATTTTCTTCATACTCAGATTGAAGTTTCTAACGCCAACAGAAGAGTTTGCCTTATATATATACTTGTTTACTCTCGCTTAAGATTTCCAATATGTAAACGGAACTAGAAGATCTGGGAAGTGTCCGGCATAATGTTAAAGTAGATACAAGGATCAAGAAAGCTAAAGCCATGAGAATAAACGATGTTAGCACGTTAGGACATCAACAAGTCTTACAAATTGAGTTCGTAGGTTAGGTAAGAGGACGTGTACTTGTCAACTGTGACAAGTACAGTACCCGGTGGTCGAATTGACCCATTGCACAACGTCCTAGCTTCTCAAACCACTCATGTTGTGTGTGTGTTAATTTTATACGTGAGTGTCGGGACCTACAATTTAGCATCGACTCCGAAGGACAGATTTTTGAGAAACTTTTTCATGGCAAATTTTTATTTACTTTCAGAGTTTTTGCCAGAAATCTGCTGAGAGGAAATCGCCGAAGAAATATCTTTTTTCCTTTTTTTTCATATTTCGTTTTGATGCTTGACCTGTGATAGGAACCCGGGCTTTACGTTTAATAAGCCAACACACTATCTACTAGACTACGGCGACTTCTAATTGAGTTCGTAGATAGTTCATGTTAGTTAAGGAGTATATTAACTGCAGCTATTCGTCAAGGAGTGCCTTACAGTCATATACAGGATATCCTTGCACAATAATATCATTAAAACATAGATCTGGAACATAACCAATGCTAAACCCAAAATAAAGGAAATCGAACGTAGAAAATCGGTGATACTATACAGAGAAATTCCTATAGCACAACAAAACTAGTGATGCAGTGAAATCTTCAAGAATGAAGAAGCCAAAGACGACAAAAGAATATCTGGAGATGAATGACATTCTACGAACAAAAAACAGTAGCAAAAGGTAAATAAGATAAAAGACATAAGTGGAAGCCATATGCGTCTAAAAGACGTAAATAATAAAGCATCTGATACAAAAATAATAGCTTCAAACCATGAAAGGTGGAAATGCTTCGTGGAACTTAAGAAAAGAACAAGGAAAAATTCACTTTTCTAGCGTGATCGACTAATTTCAGAACCTTTATCATTATAACCCTTTAGTCAGGATTACAATCTAGCTTCTGACATTAGTCATGTTGTGTGTGTTTTAAATCTATCCATAAGTGGCAAGCCCTACAGTTTAAAGTCGATTCCGAACGTTAGTTTTTTGAGAAACTTTTTATGGCAATTTCATTTATTTTCAGAGTTTTTGCTAGAAGACTGCTGAGAAGAAATCGCTGAAGAAATATTTTTTCATCTTTCGTTTTATTCGAGATGTCTGACCAGGGGTTTGAACCAGAGATCAGCAACGAGTATTCAAAACGATGAGTAGATTCGAGTCATACTTATAATTTCAGCTACTTATACGCATTCATACTTATTTTAATATCATACTCATTCTACTCATACTCAAAATTGGAAGTACTCGTCGTATTCATACTTAACAATACGCATGATGTTATTGACTTCGACTCGTCTCTACTTAACATTTACACGAAGCACAAAACAAGTATGATTCGCGTACGAACACTACTATACTCACAACAAGATTGTGTGTATGCTTTGCTTGTTATCTTTGTCTTTCCTTTCTTCTTTGTTTGTATATGCAACAATAACAAAGGCTGTAAATTTTGATGAATGATTCGAGCCACTCGAATCACTTATAAGTATTATAAGTATTTTTCTAAATTTATGAATCAGAATGAGTAGGCGTATGAATCAAACACATTTCGAATGTTGTGAGTTTGATGTCAACGTTGTACTCATACTCATTGTAACCTATACTTATAAATCAATGCTGTAGCGAGTACGAATGAATCATTAGTGAATCTGTTGATTCACTCATACTCAAAATTGCATGAGTGCTTATGAGTAGCGGAAAAACGATTCATTGCTGATCTCTGGTTTGAACCTTAGCCTTATGTCTCATAAGACATCCTTGTAGCTACTCGACTACGGGCAAATGAGGAAATAAAATAAAACTTTTCAAGCAAGGCCGGGTTATTTCAGTAGTAGTTCATAAATAGTTGGCTTAGGTTAGAGGACGTGTACTTGCCAATTGAGACAAGTACATCCAGTTGACTCAATGTACAACGTCCTAAAGGGGAGAGGATAATAGCGGCAGATAGGGAAAAAGGAAAGGAAGTAGGAAAGGGAGAATAAGGAAGGAGAGGAATTACGCAGAGCGTGAATACACTATTGAAGTCCAAGCACTTCCCAACCAGCCCAAACTAATAATGAATCTATGGAGAGCCTTTATGTTGGCTCACGACTCAGTATTCAAACCCTCAAAGCAAACCCTGCCAAGGGTCTTCAAGCACAACCTACTAAGGTCTGGACAATTACAAAGGAGGTGTTCGGTAGTCTTCAACTCCTCCTTATCGCAAAATACATTGCAATAGTCTGGCTGGGATCTATTCCACATTCTTGTCAGCGATCTAATCTCGCAGTGCCCCGTAGTATACCCAATGACTAACCTTAAGCTGGCCTTATCCAAGCCCAGCAGCCAACCTGTTCCCGGCTGGCATCTGTTCCAGGTCCTTGTATTGTATTGTAAATTATTTCGATTATTTTCTTTGAATGCTGTGGCGTAAATGTTCTTTCCGATAACAATACCGGCTTTATAACAGCGGAGATTTGGAAAAATTTAGAAGATAAAGAAAAATTACCACAGTGAGAGTCTTCCCCCAATTAAATGCTTCGTATCTCGCTGATAATGCCATTGAGAGCAAAACAAACAAATCAATGACTTGTCATTTTTTTTAAGTAAACAATTTAGTTCCTACTTGAATTCTATTTTTTGTTTTTGTTTTTTTTGTTTTATTTGGTTAATTAACACTAAATATTTATAATTTTAATTGTTATTCGCCTTTTAAATATTATTTCATATGAAAACAAATCATAAATTTAAACAGAAACGTAGACAACTAATAGACCACCTCGTAAACAATGTTATCTGAATGGATTCGAAATAAATTTAAAAATTTCCAACAAGTTTATGATGAGATGTTATGTTACTTTGGGTTTCTCTTATTCTTTAAAAAACGTAAAAAAAATATTTTTTTGTATGATTCTTTTAAAAAAATAAGGCACTTAGCAACAAAAGTATTTAAAACTTTGTATTTGTTTTTCAAAGTATTTTTATTTTACATTGTTTTCACATGTAAATTTCATAATAAAGAGCTAAACAAGTGAGATAATTAAACGCAGGCAATCTCGACATATGATGCACTCTAAATGCAATTATTTTGAAAGTGGTTAAAGGAGATAGGCATAGAAAAATCTTTTAAGAAAGCCCTTCAATTGTTATTCTACTTCCGATTTATTATACATTTTTGTAATAAAAACAAAGCTGATACGAATTATTTTAACAACTTTATCAGAGCAATGCTGATATAGTCCGCTTTAGTGATTTGACAGTGCCGAGCATAATATCTCGGTGTAAGCACGACTGTACGTTATATGATAAGGCCAGAAAAGCTCTCAACTTTTCAATGAAACTCAGGAACATAAAATTCGGGAAGGACCTAGTTTTGTCTATTAACTCAAAACAACGATAACAATGTTACAGCAACTGTAGCTATAGCTCTTGACATTCTGGCCATGAATATTCAATGCGATGTTCGGCTGGAACCAGCAAATCTTTCAAGTATCGAAAGAACCATTCAAGTGCTACGATTATTTAAGACGATGTAAGCGATACATCACTCTGTATGATCTTCGTGATATTCACACCACTTCGATCGATCTGAAAATGGAATACAACTCTCATATACGGCTCGGGGTACTTTGAAGTCTATTACAAGGCTTCTCGACTATGCACAGAAGAAGCCAAAGGTGCTTATTAATGACAATAGGGTATCTAAACTCTATTATATCTTTAGAGCATTATCTCAATATGGGTTTTGTTTCGCTATTTTATCGATACTTCAAAGAAATGTTCTCGAGGAAAATAAAGAGACTTGTTCCCGAAAATTGCATAAATTTCAACACAATAAGCGTCTGTCGTTGAGAGCAAATCTGTTAGTGGTCGATTGACCAGTGACTTGCAGAAAGCATTGCAAAGAGAATTTGTTCTTTAGTCGCACTATCCGAATGCGGAACTCTCTTCCTGTAGAAGTCTTACCTGACACTTATAAAAAATTTCAAATCCAATTTCCATAAACACGATACTATTATCCATGAAACAATACTATCCGCTCTCTTCTTTACATGTCGTGCGAAACTCCTATCGTGTAAACTGATCTTTAATAAGAAAAACTAAGTAGTGCGACTACAGTTCGTAACCGAACAAATAACCAAAATGTTCTGCAACCGCACAAAATTCAACTGACCCAGCAACTGGAGTTAAACGACCATAGACAAAGTTTTGTATTCGCTGATTGAGTTGATATGAGTTTCGAAAACGTCCAATGCTTTCCGAAAAACTCAATATTTGTTGTAGTGTTCGAGCTGGCGGCGTTATCTGTCAATATATCTTTGAGAATAATGATGACCAGACTACCACTATTAACGATGAGCACTATAGATCGATGATTGTAAACTTCTTTTAGCCTGAATTCGATTATCTGAGCACCAACTAAATATGGTTTTAACAGCCCACACAGCATTTCTCTTTTACAATTTAATGCACTTCAGGAGTTTTCATTAGGTGTTGAGATACTAGAATATTTAGTATGATGTAAAGGGTGATTTTTTAGCTCTTTATCTTTTTGCCAACACTGGTTTAAACAGCTCACGCACGCTTCGTGTTTTGTTTCACTGTCAAACATCTTCAGTTTGGTCTATAATTTAACCATGAATCGTCTTACAAACGAACAACGCTTGCAAATCATTGAATTTGGCATCATTGGACCGTACTTCTTCAAAGATGCTGCGAATCGTAACGTAACTGTGAATGGTGAGCGCTACCTTGAGATGATATCCAACTTTTTTTTGCCCAAAATGCAAGAGCTTGACTTGCATGACATGTGGTTTCAACAAGACGGTGCCACATGTCACACAGCACGCGTAACAATGGACTTATTGAGAGGCGAGTTCGGTGAACATTTTATTTCACGTTCGGGACCGCCTAGATCGTGCGATTTAACGCCTTTAGACTATTTTTTGTGGGGCTATGTTAAAGCTCATGTCTATACAGACAAGCCCGCTTCAATTGACGCATTGGAAGACAACATTGAAGCATTTATTCGTGAGATACCGGCCGAAATGTTGGAAAGAGTATGCACAAAATTGGACTAAGCGGATGGACCATTTGAGGCGCAGTCGCGGTAAACATTTGCATGAAATAATCTTCAAACATTAAATTATATGGACCGTACTATCGATTCAAATAAAGATTTCATGCATTTTTCTGAATTTTATGTGTTTTTTTTTTGAAAAATTTTCCTATAGCTCTTAAAAAATCACCCCTTAGAATATTTAATATGATGTGCGATACTGACGCTTTATTGATACGGTCTCTGTTTGATGTCAGCTTTCATGAACATTTCATGTGCTCTGATAAATTTATCATTTCATTACTGTATTCCATATGGTGGTTACAAACTACAGCACAAACGTATAATACCGTCTACATTCATAGTTGAAAGTGTAGGGTATTATTAACTACATACATACATAATTGGTCATTACAACCCTTCAGTCAGAATTACGACCTAGCTTCTCACACCACTTATGTTGTGTGCGTTAATTTTTGTACATGAGTGGCGGGACCTACAGTTTAAAGTCGACTCCGAACGACAGATTTTTTGAGAAACTTTTCATGGTAATTTTATTTACTCTCAGAGTTTTTGCCAGAAATCTGCTGAGAGGAAATCGCCGAAGAAATACTTTTTGTATTTTGTTTGATGTCTGGCCTGGGGCTCGAACCCTGGCTTTACGTCTAATAAGCCAACACACTACCTACTAGACTACGGCGGGTATTATTAACTATCACAGTCATAATTGACAAAAAAAAACGTCTTTCCATTGCCACAAGAGATTCTGTTTACCACTTTACCCAGCATATGGTGTTAGTCACTCGGCTTGTAATAATTCGAATATAATTTATAATTGTATTGTAAGCTAATAAATAAACAAATAAATAAATAAAACCATAAAATTTAGAAAATTATTTATCACTATCATTGTTTGTTTGTTTGTTTGCTTTTATTTTTGTTTATCAGTCGATAAAAACTCGCTTGTAAATATTTTTTTGTTTTGTTTTTTGTTTTAAATTAAGTACGTTCATATTATTTACACTGCTGACGGTTTTTCTTTAATTAGATTGTGAATTAGTACCAACAATTGATAAGAGAATAATTTACAAAATTTTTATTATTGTTTTCATTTTGCGGGCCTGTTTTGTTTTTCTTTTAATACCCCAAATAGTAGTAGTCTACCTAGCGTTTTTGGAATCACCTGCTATTTGTGTGATATTTTCAAAAGGTTGTTTACTTCAAATGCAGGTACCCTATAAGCAAAGTAAGGTATACTTAGTGGAACGTAAGACATAGTAGCTTATACATTGCAAGATATTATTACAAATTACATATATTGTAATTATTACATGCAAAGTGACGTAGACCAGAGATCAGCACTGAATCGTATTTTCGCTACTCATAGGTACTTATGAAATTTTGAGTATGAGTGAGTCAAGAGTATTAAAATTCAACTACTCTGATTCATTCGTACTCGCTACAACATTGATTTATAAGTATAGGTTGCAATGAGTATGAGTACAACGTTGACATCAAACTCACAACATTCGATTCATTGTTTGATTCATACGCCTACTCATTCAGATTCATAAATTTAGAAAAATACTTATAATACTTACGAATGATTCGAGTCACTCGAATCATTCAGCAAAATTTACAATAGCAGTTATTGTTGCATTTACAAAAGAAGAAAAAAGAAAAGACAAAGACAGCAAGCAAAGCACACACACAACCTTCTACCGAGTATTGTGGTGTTCGTACTCGAATCATACTTATTTTGTGCTTCGTGTATATGTTGAATCATGGAGAGTCGAAATCAACAACATCGTACGTATTGTTAAGTATGAGTACGATGAGTATTTCTAACTTTGAATATGAGTAGTATGAGTATGATATTAAAATAAGTATGAATGCGTATAAGTAGCTGAAATTATAAGTATGACTCGAATCTACTCATCGTTTTGAATACTCGTTGCTGATCTCTGACGTAGACCTCATGCTCGATGTAGTGTAAAAGACCAGAGTCTCTGGTGGAAAACGAACCCATTGCCGTCAAGACGCTCATTTCAACTGGCTATGCTAAAACCATAGAAAATATACGCATTTAAATACAAAACAATTCATTACGTCATCTTTTGTTTACCTATTAATGAAATACATTGTGTACGGATTTTGATCTTGGATTTACGTCAGTTTTTTGGCGACGAGCAAAAGTCATTTTTCAAAAATAATTGCGACACAAAACGTGTAATGATTATCAGTAAAATATTTGAAATTTTCATTTTTCCACGTCATAATGCATCAAATAACAAACGCTATTTGCAATTTACTATTTCGTAAACTGATGTAATTGAAGAGAAAAAAAAATATTTTCAATAGAATTCTGTAATAATCACTGGCTACGTGAGGTACAAATTGGTGTGAACCAGATTAGAAAATTTCATTCTGTACGAAGAATTTCATTGTATACGCGTCAATTATTTAAAACGATAGTCACATACTAAGGGCTAGGGGAAATAGATTCAAAAATATGGATTTAGAATCGATTTGAATGTAGATAACCTTGTAATACTTTATAAATAATGCAAACCATAAGAAAATACTCGGCTTAACGACTACTTCGTTTAAACATTTCTTACTAAATTATCAGTTATATCTAGACCCTTCCACACTAGATTTATTGAAGCTCCCAGTAGCAGATAATACTTTACAAAGAATATAAGAACTTACCGTAAACGAGTACAGCAGATGATGTGACATGAGCTGTCTGGGTTCAAATCCTGTCGTTGATGAATCAAAAAGTAACGATTTTCGCAGGTAAGTGTTTTCCATATGTCTCCTTCAAGAGAATCCAGTTGCAAGAGAATACTACTTTTAATCTCTCGACGTTATTACAATCTAAACAATTAAAAAAAATATATTAGAGAGCTCTGTAAAATCTTGGGATTATGAGGTTTATTGACTTACTAAACATAAAGCAAAACATTTCTACGAAAAAGACAATCGCCAATCGATGCTGGTTTTAATAAATCAATAAAAGTTAAGATACTGTACAGACGTTAAGAAATTGTGCAGCTTCTTTCTACAAAAAAAAAAAAAACGATAGGACCGCTCGAAATTTGTCATCTTATTTCAGATCACTGTACTGCTTTTATAATAAGAATATGATAAGAATAAAGGTCTATCCCGGAAAGGTTTCATTAGATTCTCATGCTCTTAACATCAGTATTATTTTCTTCATACTCAGATTGAAGTTTCTAACGCCAACAGAAGAGTTTGCCTTATATATATACTTGTTTACTCTCGCTTAAGATTTCCAATATGTAAACGGAACTAGAAGATCTGGGAAGTGTCCGGCATAATGTTAAAGTAGATACAAGGATCAAGAAAGCTAAAGCCATGAGAATAAACGATGTTAGCACGTTAGGACATCAACAAGTCTTACAAATTGAGTTCGTAGGTTAGGTAAGAGGACGTGTACTTGTCAACTGTGACAAGTACAGTACCCGGTGGTCGAATTGACCCATTGCACAACGTCCTAGCTTCTCAAACCACTCATGTTGTGTGTGTGTTAATTTTATACGTGAGTGTCGGGACCTACAATTTAGCATCGACTCCGAAGGACAGATTTTTGAGAAACTTTTTCATGGCAAATTTTTATTTACTTTCAGAGTTTTTGCCAGAAATCTGCTGAGAGGAAATCGCCGAAGAAATATCTTTTTTCCTTTTTTTTCATATTTCGTTTTGATGCTTGACCTGTGATAGGAACCCGGGCTTTACGTTTAATAAGCCAACACACTATCTACTAGACTACGGCGACTTCTAATTGAGTTCGTAGATAGTTCATGTTAGTTAAGGAGTATATTAACTGCAGCTATTCGTCAAGGAGTGCCTTACAGTCATATACAGGATATCCTTGCACAATAATATCATTAAAACATAGATCTGGAACATAACCAATGCTAAACCCAAAATAAAGGAAATCGAACGTAGAAAATCGGTGATACTATACAGAGAAATTCCTATAGCACAACAAAACTAGTGATGCAGTGAAATCTTCAAGAATGAAGAAGCCAAAGACGACAAAAGAATATCTGGAGATGAATGACATTCTACGAACAAAAAACAGTAGCAAAAGGTAAATAAGATAAAAGACATAAGTGGAAGCCATATGCGTCTAAAAGACGTAAATAATAAAGCATCTGATACAAAAATAATAGCTTCAAACCATGAAAGGTGGAAATGCTTCGTGGAACTTAAGAAAAGAACAAGGAAAAATTCACTTTTCTAGCGTGATCGACTAATTTCAGAACCTTTATCATTATAACCCTTTAGTCAGGATTACAATCTAGCTTCTGACATTAGTCATGTTGTGTGTGTTTTAAATCTATCCATAAGTGGCAAGCCCTACAGTTTAAAGTCGATTCCGAACGTTAGTTTTTTGAGAAACTTTTTATGGCAATTTCATTTATTTTCAGAGTTTTTGCTAGAAGACTGCTGAGAAGAAATCGCTGAAGAAATATTTTTTCATCTTTCGTTTTATTCGAGATGTCTGACCAGGGGTTTGAACCAGAGATCAGCAACGAGTATTCAAAACGATGAGTAGATTCGAGTCATACTTATAATTTCAGCTACTTATACGCATTCATACTTATTTTAATATCATACTCATTCTACTCATACTCAAAATTGGAAGTACTCGTCGTATTCATACTTAACAATACGCATGATGTTATTGACTTCGACTCGTCTCTACTTAACATTTACACGAAGCACAAAACAAGTATGATTCGCGTACGAACACTACTATACTCACAACAAGATTGTGTGTATGCTTTGCTTGTTATCTTTGTCTTTCCTTTCTTCTTTGTTTGTATATGCAACAATAACAAAGGCTGTAAATTTTGATGAATGATTCGAGCCACTCGAATCACTTATAAGTATTATAAGTATTTTTCTAAATTTATGAATCAGAATGAGTAGGCGTATGAATCAAACACATTTCGAATGTTGTGAGTTTGATGTCAACGTTGTACTCATACTCATTGTAACCTATACTTATAAATCAATGCTGTAGCGAGTACGAATGAATCATTAGTGAATCTGTTGATTCACTCATACTCAAAATTGCATGAGTGCTTATGAGTAGCGGAAAAACGATTCATTGCTGATCTCTGGTTTGAACCTTAGCCTTATGTCTCATAAGACATCCTTGTAGCTACTCGACTACGGGCAAATGAGGAAATAAAATAAAACTTTTCAAGCAAGGCCGGGTTATTTCAGTAGTAGTTCATAAATAGTTGGCTTAGGTTAGAGGACGTGTACTTGCCAATTGAGACAAGTACATCCAGTTGACTCAATGTACAACGTCCTAAAGGGGAGAGGATAATAGCGGCAGATAGGGAAAAAGGAAAGGAAGTAGGAAAGGGAGAATAAGGAAGGAGAGGAATTACGCAGAGCGTGAATACACTATTGAAGTCCAAGCACTTCCCAACCAGCCCAAACTAATAATGAATCTATGGAGAGCCTTTATGTTGGCTCACGACTCAGTATTCAAACCCTCAAAGCAAACCCTGCCAAGGGTCTTCAAGCACAACCTACTAAGGTCTGGACAATTACAAAGGAGGTGTTCGGTAGTCTTCAACTCCTCCTTATCGCAAAATACATTGCAATAGTCTGGCTGGGATCTATTCCACATTCTTGTCAGCGATCTAATCTCGCAGTGCCCCGTAGTATACCCAATGACTAACCTTAAGCTGGCCTTATCCAAGCCCAGCAGCCAACCTGTTCCCGGCTGGCATCTGTTCCAGGTCCTTGTCAGCGATATAATCTCACAATGCCTCGTAATAAACCCAATAACTAACCTTAAGCTGGCCTTATCCAAGCCCAGCAGCCAACATGTTCTTACACTGTCTATAGCAGGTCATAGACACCTAGAGACATACTCGTAAATATTAAACTAGTTAGCAATAGTAATAACAACAATAAAATGTGATAAATGGAAATGGTTTGTAGAAACACTGAGGGGGAGAAATATTCTCATCCCAAGTCGATTAATTTTAGTGTCAGACTGTAAAGCCCAGTGACATACACTTGTAAAGACAATAAATTTCCATTTTAACAAAAGAAACTCGAAACTTGAAAGATTTTGTACAAGTGAGTCAACTTTATCATACGATATTAAAATATTGCAGCAGTTTATTTTTCTTTTATCTCTTATAAATAATTTAAAATTTATTTAAAATAATAAATTTTATATTAAGGCAGGTTCAAAATTATGCCATACACTGTAGAATTTATAAACGCCATTATAATGGAGGAGATGTGTTATGAAATTTTTTTTAATTACGCATAATTCTTGTACATAATACAAAATGGATTCACTTATGGCACTGAAGGTGAACTGAAGAAAATTTTATTCGTTTTTTACAAAATAAAAAAAAAAAATTGGAAGAAATTGTAAACAAATGAAACACAAAATCAGTTTGAACTTGTAAAAACCAAAACAAAAATAAAAAAAATTTATTAAATAATCTGATAAGAACTGAAAATACAGTAGGTACATACATACATATATGTATGTATACATATGTATGTATAAGTATAGGGTATTGTAGTTCATATACCAATCTATAGAGAGATAGACTCACGACGAAGTTTTCCAAAGTACAATGGCAATAGGGGTGTACGTACTACTGTATTGTATTTTATAATACAAACAAAACGATCGTATTAAATGATAATAATTTTGTAAAGAAAAGAAAAGAAAAGAAAAAAAAAAGATTTTAAATATTTACTACGAATAGAAAAAGATTAAATTGAAGAATAAAACAATAACAGAACAGAAACTGAACAGAATAGTATTGGAAAATAATACTCTTATAAATGGAAATGTTTCTTTCGAAAAGGCAACAGACTTAAGTCAACTGTAACGTGAATTAGAACGATTCTTTTAAAGTAAAAAAAGTGTTTTTTTTTTATTATTAAAATAAAATTTAAATTAATTAAATAAAAAAAAAATAATAAATCAAGATGCCAGCCAGCAATATCAACTCTTTGGTGGGTGCCACCACGCGCTACATTGCAGGACGCCATGCTATGCAGACCTCCTATTGGCGTACGGCCCCCGGTAATACCGGCAAAATGGTGAAATATAATAAAACCTGTGAATTTGATCGTAAACAGCAAATGCCCATTGAATTGAAAAAGCAACTTTACAATCAAAATTTCCAAAAGCAAACACATCATGATTGTTAAACTTCCTTCCATTGGATTTAAAAAACGTTAAAAACAAAAAAAAGTTACTCAAAATGATGTGTGATATAATTTTTTTTTATTTTATTTTATTAAGAATAATTTAGTAATTTAAGTAATTTTATTTAACAAAAAAAAAAATACATTTTTTTTAATTTAAAAAACAAAATTCCAAAAAAAAAAAAAAGAAAAAGTTCCTACAAATCGTTACAAGCAGAGTCTAGTAAAATTCATGGGCCTTTTTATGTAAAAAGTAACACACTTTGAAAGTTCTTTTTGCCTGGACTTTGACTTACATTGGCAGAAAGCATTCGGATCACGTTAGTGGTACATGAGTTTTACGTCAGCTTTTTTTATATATTTTTTTTTTCATAATGAACAAAACACTTTTTTTTTAATAATAATTTTATAAAAAGAAAAAAAAACACAAAAAAACATTATGTGCTAAATAGTTGATAAGCTGAATTTATAATAAAGTATTCAATTATACATATTTAATAATAATAATAATGAAAAATATTAAAGAAGAAAACATTTTATTTCAATCTAAAACTATAATATTATTTAGAACATACATATGTACATATGTACATTACAAAATATCAATGTATTACATGGTAATGTCAGAAGGGTCAATAACAACTTACGTTTGTTTTTTTTTTTTTTTTTGATAAGATTTTCAAATAGAATTCCCCGATTTTTTATATTGAAAACCATCAATCACCAGAAGTTAAATTACCATTTGATTTACGCACTAGCTATATATGTACATATCAAGAACCTGTCCGCAAACTGACTTCCAAGCAGTTAGCCCCACAATACATGAGATGAATGATTTTTTGGCACACGGAATTTATTGACAGCATCAGTCTTGCCAAAGGTAGTTTTAATAGAATCCGCACCTTCATAAAACTATTGGGATGTGTGAGAGGTTCCAGCCAGAAGTTGTAATTATATGACGTAATAGAAAATATCAGAGTCATTGTTGTCTAGTAGATAATGTACATATTAGACGCAAGCCCGAGGTTCATACTCTAGCTAAGGTATCTCGAATAAAATGAAATATAAAAAATATTTCTTTCAGCGTAAATTAAAATGCCATGACAAGTTTCTCAAAAATTTGTTGTTCGTAATCGAAAAAAACTATAAACTATAGGTCCCGTCACTCATGGATAACATGAGTTAACATAGGTGTTGTGAGAAGCTTGGTCGTAATTCTGAATAAAGGTTTACAATGACCAGATAAGTAAGTTAAGTAAGTTAATATTGGTGTTACAATGGGACATAATAGGACCCAAGTAGTTTTCTTATGACCTTCAATGCCCCCGTATCCAAACACTCAGTGAATGTCTCGCAATTTCCTCTAGAGACATCTGAACATCTTTTACAATCTTAATTGAGGTACACATTATTTTGATCACCATACGATGTACTCTGATACCGGATTTTTACAGCGGCTAACTTTATTGCCATTATTTCAGTGTGTACAGCAGTAATCGAGTAGTACAAGGGACAATATAAAATTCAGCTGTCCTGAAAAGATTACACATTCAACAATGTCGCATTATCTGGAACCATCAGTGAAAACTTGAGTAACGTTTTCTTGAAGGTGTTTGCCATTATCACAAAAATATAAAGGGTGATTTTTTAGCTATTATCTTTTTGGCAACACTGGTTTAAACAGCTCATGCACGTTTCGTGTTTTGTTTCACTGTCAAACATCTTCAGTTTGGTCTATAATTTAACCATGAATCGTCTTACAAACGAACAACGCTTGCAAATCATTGAATTTGGCATCATTGGACCGTACTTCTTCAAAGATGCTGCGAATCGTAACGTAACTGTGAATGGTGAGCGCTACCGTGAGATGATATCCAACTTTTTTTTAGCCAAAATGAAAGAGCTTGACTTGCATGACATGTGGTTTCAACAAGACGGTGCCACATGCCACACAGCACGCGTAACAATGAAATTATTGAGAAGCGAGTTCGGTGAACATTTTATTTCACGTTCGGGACCGGTCAATTGGCCGCCTAGATCGTGCGATTTAACGCCTTTATACTATTTTTTGTGGGGCTATGTTAAAGCTCATGTTTATACAGACAAGCCCGCTTCAATTGACGCATTGGAAGACAACATTGAAGCATTTATTCGTGAGATTCCGGCCGAAATGTTGGAAAGAGTATGCCAAAATTGGACTAAGCGGATGGACCATTTGAGGCGCAGTCGCGATCAACATTTGCATGAAATAATCTTCAAACATTAAATTATATGGACCGTACTATCGATTCAAATAAAGATTTCATGCATTTTTCTGAATTTTGTGTTTTTTTTTTTGAACAATTTTCCTATAGCTCTTAAAAAATCACCCCTTACATTGGGTATCTTTATTGTGAAAATAGAATCAAAAGCTGGTGCTCAAGTATCGTGTACTTGATAGGCATGTAATTCCGATCAATTATACCCAAGATTTTGCTTTGACATCCATATTTCCATGCTTTTGTGGACGCGTTCTTAGTTACAGTGAATAATGTTCATAAACTATATACCACCAAGCCTGGCCAGGAACCAATTTCAATAGTGTTGCACTCACCATATTTAATCTTCCGCGGTTTAAAGCTTACTTCCCACCAGATCCAGCTATTTTTCATACAAAGAGAAGCTGTAAAACATTTTTAACTTAAGTATAGAAAAAGAAATCAAACAAATCAGAACAAGGCTTAGTTTGTGTATGAATAACACAAAAGTGTATGTAAAACGGTCAAAGACAAAGAATCATAGATAACAAGCAAAAAAAAAAAACTCAAAGAAAGGACATGAAGCAATACTTAACGCATTATTGCTGAATCGATTTTGGCGCCATATATGTATGCACCATTGGACTTAGTAAGAAAATATATCATGTTGGTAAAGATTGACACGCTGTGAGGTTTTTGGTGGCATAAAGTGAAACATTTTTCAGAGCAAAAGATACATATTTTTGTTAGAATATACCTAGCGACCATTTAGTATTTTATTCATCTGAAAGAAGAGGCATTTATTATTCATAATTTGGGATATAAATTATAGATGGACTTTGTCTAGTGTCTGGTACAGATGACACTTTGATTGGGCATCCATTGCGGTTATTACTTGGACCATAAATATTATATGTATGTACTCACCCTGTCTTTAACTTAATAAAACCCAATGTTTTTTTTTTTATATTTTTATTGTTATTTTTTTTTAAGTTTATTTTTATATTTTTACGTTCATATTTATTACATATACATTTATTTTTATATATATATATATATAAGTAGAGTTTAGTTTATATAATATATTTTGGTATATAGTATAGTATATATACTATATTTTTCTTGTTGTTGGTTTTTGTATTGTTTTAATCTTTTTTATTATGATTTTAATATTTAATATATAATATTCTTAATATTTTTTTCTTATATTGTTTGTTAGTTTTTATTTATTTATTTTTAAATATATCGGTGAATTTATTATTTTCTTTTTTTTTTGTTTATTTTTTTACTTCATCATAGTGATGGTAATTTACTAAATAATTTTGTTTGTCTAAATTTAATATTTTCTTTTCTATAATTATTATTATTTATTTTTTTTACTTAAAATTACAGCCTTTATAATTACTTAATATTTAAAATAATTATTTGTGTTTTTTTTTATTATTTTTGTATTTTTTAATTTTTTTTTTTTTTTTTTTTGTGTAATTATTTTTTCACTATTTTATTCTTTCTTTAATTATTTTATTATAATTTTTTTTTTATTTTTTTTTATATTCATTGTACTACATATCTTTGCATTTCGTTTACAAAAAGAAAGGAAATTCTTTTCATCTTTTTTTTTTTTCTTAAATTTTCTTGTTTTTTATTAATTTTCTGTATTGTAGATTGACCCTTAATTGTAATACTTTGGGGGACTTGACATTTAAAATTTCAGTTGTAGTTTTTTCTGTTTTTTTTTTTATCTTGAATATTATTTTAAAAATATGCTTTGTTTTTTTTTGTCTTTCTAATTGTATAATTATTTATTTTTTATTTTCTAAATTAATTTTTTGTTTTATTTATTAGGTTTATTACCTTTTATATTACTTATTTATTATTATCTATTGTATTATTATTATTATTTTAAAATAATATTTTAAATTTATTTCATGTATTTAACGACAGACTGGTTTCATTATATGCTTCTTATTATTTAATGATTCAATTCGTATGTATGCCTTCAATATGGTATATTTGAGTATTTGTATTTACTTTTGCTTTCTGTTTTTGTTTTTATTGTTCTCAAAGTTAAAATATTTTTTAAAAAATTCAAATAAAGAATACATAGATCAGTTATTTATTTTAGAAGTCATTTATTAACTTGGCATTTAAACATTACATAAACGGCCTTTAAAACCCTTTAGACAGGCAGTGGCGTAGCTAGGTAACCAAGGGCTCTGGGGCAAATTAAAAAATGGGGCCCCACTGCTATGTAAACTGATTAGATTTTATCAAATAAAAATATGAAAAAGTAAAATAAAGGAAAGAGAAACACAATGATACGCTACAAGTGCCGTTGGGGAATCCCCGGAAAAAAATTATCACCGTTAGTGTTACCACATTTAACGGTGGAGACGGGCAGGAGATCGCTGCCCGAGAACCTGAATTAATGTACTTACTGCTGGTGACTTGCGTTTTTTCACGATATTTCGCGTTATACAATGAGATGTAGCCGAAATCTATAGATTTGACACGATTTATTGACTTAGCGGACATCAATATGTGTTTACCACACAAATAATAAAATTGAACCACTATATTGAACAGTACAAAAAAGTTTATTGACATTAGCCTACTTACTCCTGATACAGCATTTATTTTTTAACCGTTCTCGAACAAAAATCTTAACTCGAATTCACAATAGAACGCACATCTATGAATAATAAAACGCACACATCGCTATCCGTCAAATTGACAACACTGCGAACCTACCGAAAGAATTTAGGGGAATTCCCTAGGCATAACTTTTGAATTTCTCTCAACTGAGTTGTCATAATTAAATTGGGGTTGCAACCTGTCATATTTATTTTGAAAATGGGAGAAATTTCCAAAAGTTCAGTTCGATCGAGATTTCTGGTAAGGATTCGAGAGCCCCGGGGCACTGCCCCGCCTAGCCCCTATGTAGCTACGCCACTGTAGACAGGTTTCCATAAGTGACAAACCCTACACTTTAACGTTGAATTCGAAAAGCTTCTTCATGGCAACTCTCCGAGTCTTTGACAAAAGACTACTGGGAGAGACTCGTAGAAATAATAGCAACCAATTGCCTCACTCTAACACCAGATCGAATTATTCTGTAAAACGTGTGAACTTGTTGCTACATGATTGGTTCTCAACAGGGAGAAGATAGAACGACCTGAGGCGGTATAGGAGAAATCGAATTTTGCCTCAGACAGTTTTTCATAATGCAGTTTCTGAAGTGAAGGTAAGTGCAATAACAAAAAAAGTAAGCTGATGATAATTTGGAAATTTGGTCATTACAACCCTTTAGTCAGGATTACAACCTAGCTTCTCACACCACCCACAAGTGGCGAGACCTGCAGTTTAAAATCGACTCCGAACGACAGATTTTTGAGAAACATTTCATGACAATTTTTTTTTACTCTCAGAAATTTTGCCCAAAATCTGGTGATAGGAAGTCGCCGACGAAATATTTTTTTTATATTTCGTTTTGTTTTGGACTCGCGACTTATATTATACTACAGAGAATTTACATTCGAATTTAGACAGTCAAATCACAATTATGGTAATAACATCCAGGGTACATCATGAGATAAAAGAATGTAAACAGGCCATTAATAAATACTACTAGCACGGATCGATACGCTAGCACGGATGTGAGTCATCAAACAGTGATCGGAAATAAGGAAGCGAGTTCTCTGTCTGTTAGAACTAAAGTATTAAGGGGCCCATACACTACACCAGCATGCTGGCGCAATCAAACTGAGAACGAGGGCGGAAAAGGCGCATCGACTATTGGGGAACAATGATAGATTAGGAGGATCACATAGATACTCTGTGGCGATCCCGATGATTAGAAAACTGTAAGTATTTTAAGACTTAAGGAACCATCTGCCCTATACCTGGACCATATTGGCTTGGCGGAAATTGATGAATACAGGACATGTGGCGAAGATATCAAAACGATGGAAAACTTTTTATGTAATTTCCCAGAATTCATAAGCTCGAAATCCCAAGATACTATACCAGACATATCAGAGGAGAGAATTGGAAAAAGGTAACGAGTTTTATATAAAATATGGACTCTCTATGGAAAGTTTATATTATTTAATTAAAAGTACTTTTCTAAAAAAAGTTCCAAAGTTACCAGAATACTTATTTTAAATTTAAATTTGTAAGCTCCACTATCTTGGTTTTAATGCACAAAATAAAGAGTCGGAAATATTAATTTGAAAATGTTTTAATCGCAAGCACGTCTTTCAAACTGATCTATTGTATTTGTGAAGAGAGTTAATTCTACTCTCTGCATCTCAGTTTGATAAATTCCTTTGAAATTCATCAAAAATATTTAAAATTTTATTTTATTTATTTTTTCTGCTTCATTTTGGTAATTCCATAATGCGGTTGTTTTTATTAATTAATGTTTGATTTAAATTATTTTTATTATGCCATGTGTTTATCTCAAAAGAGAAAAAAATATATATTTTATTTATTAATTTTATTCATTTGTTTATTTTTGTTTTTAAATTTATTTTTTATTTATTATTTTTTGTATAAGTTTAGTTGGAATATTTTATAATTAAATTGATGGAATTTTTGATTTAATTTTTTTTTATTTATTTTCAAATTTTATGTTTTAATGACAAAATGTGTTTATTTTTTATTTTTTTTTTTGTTTTAATTTTTTTATTTTTATTTTATATTTATTTTTAATAATTTCGTAGTTTTAGAACACAGTAGAGATCAGCATATTTTTATTTTATAACGATTTCTTTAAAATCACTTGCTTTCATTTTGTATTTATGTTTTTATTTTATTTAATTTAATTATATTTTTTTTTTTCTTTGAATTTTCATAAATTATTATTAAAACTAAATTAAAACAAGACATTTTGTTTTTTACTTAAGAATTGTTTCAATTTAAATAACAACTAAATTTTGATTTGAAATTTCATGACAATAACAGTGTCTAGGCTAAGTTTTAAATAATTTTAAAATAATAAAAAAAAATATTGTTTTTACTTTTTAATTTTATTTTTTTTTAAATTGGAAGATTTAGATTTTTTTTTACTTTTAAGTTCTACTAATAAAAATATTTTTGCTATCTTTTGTCATTATAGTGGTATAGAGTAGTCAGAAATATAATAGATCATCATGTCTTGGTATTAAGAAGCTACGGAGATTTAAATTGGTTTGGAGTTTAGCTAAGATTTCTATCAATTCAAAGTGTCTAGTAATAAGTATTTTTCTTTTATTTTAGCTAATATGATAAATGGATTGAGAGAGAGAGAGAGATAGAGAGGGATATTTGGAGAGTTATCATTTTTTTTTTTGTTAAGGTTTAATATCATAATAATATATGTATGTATAAATGTATAGGGTGATTTTTTAAGAGCTATAGGAAATTTTTAAAAAAAAAAAACATAAAATTCAGAAAAATGCGTGAAATCTTTATTTGAATCGATAGTACGGTCCATATAATTTAATGTTTGAAGATTATTTCATGCAAATGTTGACCGCGACTGCGCCTCAAATGGTCCATCCGTTTAGTCCAATTTTGGCATACTCTTGCCAAATTAATGCTTCAATGTTGTCTTCCAATGCGTCAATTGAAGCGGGCTTGTCTGTATAGACATGAGCTTTAACATAGCTCCACAAAAAATAGTCTAAAGGCGTTAAATCGCACGATCTAGGCGGCCAATTGACCGCTCCCAAACGTGAAATAAAATGTTCACCGAACTCGACTCTCAATAAGTCCTTTGTTACGCGTGCTGTGTGGCATGTGGCACCGTCTTGTTGAAACCACATGTCATGCAAGTCAAGCTCTTGCATTTTGGGCAAAACAACATTGAAGCATTTATTCGTGAGATACCGGCCGAAATGTTGGAAAGAGTATGCCAAAATTGGACTAAGCGGATGGACCATTTGAGGCGCAGTCGCGGTCAACATTTGCATGAAATAATCTTCAAACATTAAATTATATGGACCGTACTATCGATTCAAATAAAGATTTCATGCATTTTTCTGAATTTTATGTGTTTATTTTTGAAAATTTTTCCTATAGCCCTTAAAAAATCACCCGTTATAAATGTAGGTACGGATATATCCTTTTTTAGATCATTACAGTATATGCATGTATGTATGTGGTATTAGCATAAAAATATTATGAAATTATATAAAAATATTCGGTAACATTTGAAATCGTTAGCTAGGTTGGAATTTGAAAACATTTCTTGTTAATTACTTTCAATTGACAGCCACGCTTACATTCTAAATATGTACTCAGAAGGAAGGTTAAATAACTAATAAAAGCCTACAGAGATACACTAGTGAAGCCTAAACGCCTTGAATTTTGCTTTAAATATTTGATTGTATAACAGCTCTCAATTAATTTTTACAACTTAATTTGTTTTATAAATAGTACAAGTGTTTAAGTGCAGAAAGCTGACAGTTTTGAATAGGAAATAAACAGGGGATTCAGCTTTTAGCTTAAAATATCACGGCTTAACAGTTCAGATGATCTAAAAGTCCTAAGAAACTTTCAGCGTATAAGGTTAAGGGGCATTATTACAATTTGCCGTTAACTAACGGAAGGAAGCAGACAAATTGTTTTTCATTATTATAAGTCGACAATAAGGCAGAAGTGAGGGAGAATCATCCTACTTGTAACTTTTAAAGTTAGATTTATGTTTAAACTTGCTATACATACTATGTATATATTATTTTCAATATGGCAACTTCAAATATATATAAAATGAGCAAATACAACAAAAAAGAAGCCCGTCGTAGCCACTGCGTTTAAAAAACTTGTTTAATTAGGCAATGTTATCGACATTGCTCTGGTGCTGCCATATTTTTGAAAAAGTTAATTCTATTTTATCATTAGGTTGTAATAACGAAAAGAAGTTAAAGGTGACTTTAAAGTTTACTTTAGCTAAAGTTACCTTTTACTAAACCCAACTTTAACGGCAAGTTTTCATAATGGCCCTAAGAGTATTCTCAAAGAGATGAGAGATATTTGAGTTTGTAAACATCGCCTTGAATTGAACCAGAAACTGAACTTTGCCTCCAGCAGTTTGTCAAGTGAAGGTGCGTGTGATCAGGGAATGTACTATATATGCCGGTGATTATTTGAAAATCAACAGAACGGATTTAAATTTATTCACTGCTAGTTAAATGATAATTAGAGTAATAACATCCAGTAATGGAGGATAAAAAACCGTTCTGAAATGTAAAAAGACGATTAACAATTACTCTAGATATTGAATAAGAATAGCGAGTACATACAATTTTAGCACTGATTTTCAAAACTATCACATTTGCAAATATACAATGTAACGAATACTCCCGAATGAGTCTAATTTTAAGTACTACCGAGATATTTTTACATAATCTAGTGTAAGTATAAATTTAAAGTTCTTGGGCAATAAAATAGCCTGGCAAATAATTTTATATGTAATTTAGAAGAGACTAGAGCCTAGAAATTTTGAGAACAATGTTTATTTATACAAAATAACTTAAAAGGAAATCAGATCTCTCTATGCTTTAACCCTTTAACAGTTACTGTCGAGTATACTCGTCAGAGCAGAACGAATTTTTTTTTTGCATTCAACACAAAAAGTCGCATTGGTGTTATTCTTCGATGACTCTATTAGAATTTTTCATAGAGAAAGGTCAAATAAAGGTCTTTTTTGAAAAATATACATTTTAGAAAATTCGTTAGTTTGACAATTTTACTTATTACTAATAAATAATTAATGAATGAATTAATGAAATAAATTTTATTGTTTAACCACGAATATAAATATATATTTTCCAAACTAACACAGACCTTTTGTTTTTTAAGTCATAATTGCCAATAGAAATATTTTATGCTGTTTATGTCGAGTATACTCGTTTTTTGTGGGAAAATAATGCAGCAGACAAGTTTTGTTTTTTTGATTTTAACGAATCTAGAGAGTTAAAGGGTTACATTATCTTTGAAATGCCACCCAGGAAATGAAATTTTATTTGTGATTTCTTATTTATTCTCTGATAAATAAACGAGATCACGGGAATCAATGCCGGCAGGGTTTTAAAAGTCATAATTGCCGTTTTTTTAAGTCATAATTGCCGCTAGAAATGTTTTATGGTGTTTATGTCGAGTATACTCGTTTTTGTGGGAAAACAATGCTGCAGGCAGGTTTTGTTTTTTGTTTTTAACAAATCTAGAGAGTTAAAGGGTTACATTTCAAAGATATGCCACCCAGGAAATGATGAATAAACGAGATCATTAGAATCAATGCCGGCAGGGTTTGAAAAAGTCATAAGTGCCGTTTCTTTAAAGTCATAATTGCCGCCAGAAATGTTTTATGGTGTTTATGTCGAGTATACTCGTTTTCATTGGAAAATAATGAACCAGAAAGGTTTATTTTCGTTTTTAACAAATCTAGAAAGTTAAAGGGTTACATTTCAAAGATATGCCACCCAGGAAATGATGAATAAACGAGATCATTAGAATCAATGCCGGCAGGGTTTGAAAAAGTCATAATTGCCGTTTTTTTTTAAGTCATAATTGCTGATAGAAATATTTTATGCTGTTTATGTCGAGTATACTCGTTTTTGTGGGAAAACAATGCAGCAGGCAGGTTTTGTTTTTTGTTTTTAACAAATCTAGAGAGTTAAAGGGTTACATTTCAAAGATATGCCACCCCAGGAAATGATGAATAAACGAGATCATTGGAATCAATGCCGGCAGGGTTTGAAAAAGTCATAAGTGCCGTTTTTTTTAAGTCATAATTGCTGATAGAAATATTTTATGCTGTTTATGTCGAGTATACTCGTTTTTGTGGGAAAACAATGCAGCAGGCAGGTTTTGTTTTTTGTTTTTAACAAATCTAGAGAGTTAAAGAGTTACATTTCAAAGATATGCCACCCCAGGAAATGAAATTTTATTTGTGATTTCCTATTTATTCTCTGATAAATAAACGAGATTATAGCTTCAAGTCATTGGAATCAATGCCGTTTGGGTTTGAAAAAGGAATTTTGTGCTCTAGATTAAAAGTAGATTTAAACGTACAATAAAAGCCTCGCAATTAATATAATATAATAAATAATTTTAACAAAATAATTAAGTTTTTAACAAGTTTTTTTGTGAAGGTACTTTCAATTCTTTTTAAAAAAAAATTGTTGTTGTTGTTGTTTTATTTTTTTAATTTTTATATATATTTTTTAAATTGTGTTCTTTTAATATTGTATATAATTAATATTTTTCTTCTTCTCCTTCTTCTGTGTTAATTATATTTTTTTTTAACACTTAAGTTTTATTTGTAAAAATACTCAACGAAAAATATCTCAAAAATTTTTAATAATAAACAGAAAACAGTTCTATTTAAAAAATACTTTTAAGAAATTATTCATATTTTTTGGTTTTGTTTTGGTTTTTTAATAATAAATTTATAAAAAAGAAAACCATATCTAATAATAAAAAATATTCAGTATTTATTTTTTCAAGTGTATACAATTCAACAAACAAGACATTTTGGTTTTATTTTGTTTTTTTATTAAAAATACATTTCAAAAATTTATATTCCATTTCCATTTGTTTTAAATTTAAATTTATCGTTTCTTGTTTTGTTTTTTTTTTTACTAAAAATACTCAACAATTTTATTTTGTTTTTTTTTTTTAATAAATTATTTTGGTTGAAACCCTTTAATATGTAATGTTTTATTTTATTCTGTTGTTATTAAACTCACCAATTTTATGTTTTTATTTTTTAATTTTTTTTACTTCTGTTTTTTAACGTTTAATTGTTCAGCATTATTTTGATCTCATTTTTCAAAACTTTTTTTGTTTTTTTTTTTTTTTGAAAAATTGAAAAGTTCATCATTATCCTGCAGGATATTTAATTTAATTGTTCAAAATCAAACAACTTTTCCTTGTCTATTTAGAGGATGTGTTTTCAGCTCAGTTTGAGTTCTAACAAATTCGGTGGCTAAATATTTAAATTATAATTTTATTTCTGTCTTTATATGCTTGATGGCATTTCTCTTTTCTTTTTTTTTTTTTTTTTTTAAACAAAATTAGGAATATTAGAATTGAGAAGAAAAAAAAAAACAAATCGAGATAAATAATTACAGATAAATTTAGTAGAGACTTGTATTGCACGGGCAACAGTTGTGAGTAAAATTTTGTAAATGTTTCTGTTTAAATGAAGAAGAAAAAAGAGCACAATGTATTTAGAACATCATAAGCAGACGTCGGCACCAATGTCCCCCGGGGCCCGAACTTTTTCGGCTTTTTACACACATAGGACACGAACATCAACAATGTTCGTTAAAAAGAGCGTAAAAATGCATTCAGTTGATTGTCAGCTTTCATTGAAGCAGGTTCTCGTCGCTTCTTTTTGAAATTTTTTTGTGTATCAATTGTACACCCAAAGAAAAATTTAATTAAAATCTGAAGAAAAACTGGGAAACAGATTTTTTTGCTTTAAATATATCGAATTTAAGGTACCTGCAATATGTAATGATGACTCTTACTACAAATCCATAAAAACTTGTGCGAAAAATACCAATGGCATAAAAAAGCACAATATTTGTTCGAACACTGCTTGAAACAATAATTACTAACAATTTTCCTCTGGGTTATACACATTCTTCTCAAAAATACACTCACATTTTTATCATATTCTCTTTGTACCGACGTCTGATCATAAGTCTCTTTGTTTTGTTGATACTATCTGGAGGCATGTGTGTTGAAACAGCAATATACACGAGGCGTTCGAAGGCAAATTCGTTGATTAATGCAATTCAGTTTATGCTAAGGGAAGGCTTTCGAGAAAAAAAAGGGTAAAACCACGAATTATTGCGCCTTTACTGCTTTGGACATAAACATTTTTGTAACTGAGTGGAGTGAAAGTACGTTCCGTTGTCTGTAAAGAGTTTGAGTGTCTAATTCGAAAGGTCAGGAATCAATTACACTATGCGATAAAATAAAAAAATTAAATCCACCCGGCTAATGACATAGTGTAGGTTGTGAGTTTTGTTGAGTAGATCTCAAAAATATTTTTTTTATATTTCTCGAACCCTCCAAACTTTTTTATTTGACAAAAACTGTTTTTTTAGACTTTACACACAAATTTCTGGATTATTCCAACATTTCTGACCCGATTTCCATAATTGAAATCTTATTGGAGAGAGATGGACCTTTAAAACGGTATACATACATATATCTGTTATTTGACTTAATATGTTATGAGTTTTGATGAGGTAATCTTGGAAAATGCGAATTTTTTTCATATTTTTTCAAGTTTGTCCGTTCATAGTAGCAAACTTTAATAAAAAAAAAATATGAAATAGGTGATGACATTCTGAAAGTACATTATCTTGTGAAGAGATTGGCACTTCGTTTGATCGAATCGGACAAATATTACCGCAGTTATTATTTAAAGAGTCTAACAGCCGAGTTACATATTTCATATACATATTTCTTCAAATGAACTTCAGAATTTTTGATGGATCTTGATTGTTCATCGGAAAATGTGTCTATTTCACGTTTGAGCGACCACCAGAAGTTGGCCAATGTTTGCGCAAAGAGAAATAATAATATTTGCAAAAAACACAAATATTAGCCGATTTATGGAAGTCGTGCAAACATGAAATTGACAAATTTTGTAATAAGCAATCAAGATTCATCAAAAATTCTGAAAATTTTTGAACTAAAAGTTCATTTGATGAGATGACATATATAAAAAATATACCACGACTGTTATACTATTTAAATAATAACTTCGGTAATTTTTGTCTGATTTGATCAAATGATAACTCAATCTCTTCACAAGGGAACAGACTTTAAGAATATTATCACTTATCCTATACTTTTTTTATTAAAGTTTGCTACTATGAATGGATAAACTTGAAAAAATATGAAAAACATTCGAATTTTCCAAGTTTACCTCATCAAAACTCATAACATATTAAGTCGAATAATTAATATATGTATACCGTTTTAAAGGTACATCTCTTCCCTTTCCAACAAGATTTAAATTTTGGAAATCGGGTCAGAAATGTTTGAGTAATCCAGAAATTTGTGCCTAAAGTAAAAAAAAAAAAACAGTTTTTGTCAAATAAAACACGTTTGGAGGGTTCGATAAATATAAAAAAGGTATTTTTGAGTTCTGCTCAACTAACTGAACAACGTGGACTATGTAGTTACTCGGGTGTATTTTCACTGTCGCACCGTGTTATTAGACAATTGCAAAGTATTTATTAAAATAAAATAAAAACAGAAATTACTATTTCGATGTGTATACACATACATCCTTTATTGGCTAAATCTGCTGAGAGGAAGTCACCGGAGAAATATTTTTTCATATTTCATTTCGTTGATGTCTGAGTTAGGGTTCGAACCATGTCCACACATCTAAAAAGCTAACACACTTCCTACTAGACACAGCGAAGATAACTAGACTTGGACACTCAGACTAAAATTACTTTGATATGTGTGCCAGAACCTGAGGATGAGGCACGTACAGTAAATGAAATGACGGGCATCTACACCAAAACGTCCTTTTTCTGGACCTGCACGATCTTTTGGCTTTAACAGTAGTATCCTGAAAGGAAAAAAGATAAGGAAGTGGACAAAATTCATCGTAAATAAATATTAGAATGGCATTCTTGGAATCAAGTTTCTCGACTTCGATCTAAAAGCTCTGAATCAAGATACAAAAGGCTGCTGGACTAAGCGAGGTCATTTGGCACCTCTTTAGTATGGACATAATAGAGCCCTATGGAACATTTGATGTTCAACTGTGTGCTTAAAAAATATACACTATCATACACATAAACGCTAGGTAAACAGGACTTGTTGACACTCCTATTGAAAAAACTGTTTCAGTTTCTTATCGCTTTAAATCTGTATTGATCTGGAGATCCATAATGGAACAACAGTGATCAGAGTATGGCGTCCGTAGTCACATTATCTAGCTTGCATTAAATTACATTATGTTAGCTATTGGAAAAATGTAACGCTTTTGGTGTCAAAAATCTATGCAAGATCAAATGATTGGTAAAGTTAGCGTATTACAATTCACATTACTGTACGCACGTGAGACGTTGTTACAGTCCATACAAGTTTTCTTGAACAAATGATTTAAAAGATAATGCTCAGCTTTGTTCAGAGACTAAACAACAGTCAATTCTTATTGAAATCAGGAAACACAAAACGATGGAATGAATTATAAGCTCCATCTGCAGATTGAATGAGCTGAAATAATCTTATAAAAGGAATGCGGAATATACAGTCTACACCGGTGTATGTAGACATTTTTCCCACTAATTTTTATTTTTGTTTTTCCAATATTCGTTTTGTTCTCAAAAATTCCTGATTATAAATGCGTTAAAAAACGCTACAACATCTTTTTCAATATGATAACAATCAGCAGGAAAAAAGTATACATATATAGGCGTAGGTAGACTTTTTTCTTTGACTGTAGATAGAGTACATATATAATGTATAAATTCATTACTTTTTTAATACTCCACGAATTTTAGACTTATTGTCTCTGTCGAAATGGAATTTACAAGCACCACACTTGTAGATTATCTCTTTAGGAAATAACAGTAACGGGACACTAAGGGAAATCCGACATTTTATTAAAATATGTGATAACAATGTGCCTTAAATTTTTTTTTCTTCATTTATACACAAGCACATTTTGTTTCCAGGTTAGAATTCTTTTTTTTTAAAATACAATTTACATAATTAAAATGAATTTGGTTTTAAAAGATTTTATTTATTTTTAGTGAGAATAGTATTAAAAAAAAAAAAATCTGATCAAAAAAATAAATAAATTTCATTCTAGAAATTCGAAATTATTTGAATAATATTTTTGTTTTCTTTTTGTTATGCTACTTTTTCAAGTTTCGTTGTATTATTAGGGTAGTACATATTGATTAAACTACTTTTCAATATATTTTGTAATTTTATTTAATTTTAATTTTTTCGATATTTTTAGTATCTCTTATAATAGTTTACTTATGGTAGTATATGTATGTATATATGAGCCTACAAATTTGACTAGATTTATCGTTTATGTCTGTTTTGTTTTATTTGCTTAAATTTAACAATTTATTGATATTTTTGGTTTTTTATTTTTTTTTTTTTTTTTATTTTTTTCAATTATTGAGTGTTTAAACAACATTTAGAGATTTTCATTTCGTTTTCATAATTTTTATTAAAAATATTTAATAAAAAATAATAATAATAATATTCATCACAATTATAGCTTATATTTTATTTTTATTTCTTATTAATATTCGAAAAAAATAAATAAATCATCAGTTACTTTCGAATGCCATTTTCTCTGTTTCTGTTTAATAAGGTTGGGAAAGTTTCAAAAAATTGCTTGGCTATCGGAAATAGCTTTTCAGGTTATTTAAAATTGTTTTGAAATAGCCTTTCAAAAATGTTATCCATACATTTAATTAATAAATATTTTTTTTAAATTTTTATTTATGTTTTATAAAAATGTATTACATACATATGTAGTATAATTACAATATATATGCATAACAATTATCGTATTAATTTTTATTTATTTTATTTATTTTTTAAAGTTTTTATTTTTTAATTTTTTGTATGTGTGTGTATATTTAAATATAATTATAATAATCATATTAATTTATTTATTAGTTTTTTAATTTTTTTTTCCACATTTAGATGTTTTAATAAAAAATATTATTTTTATTTTTTTTTATTAATAAATTTTCTTATGCCAATTACATTAATTGTTAATATATTTTTTTTAATAAAAAGTAGGGGAAAAATGCACATTTATTTTTATTTCCTTTTTTATTTATTTATTGTTAATTTTTTTTTGTGTATTTTATTTATTTTTTATTTGTAAGTTGTAGTTGTTTTTTAATATAATTTATATTAAAATATTTGCTGTTGAATTTTTTTTTTATCATATTTTTTGTTTTATTTTATATTTTGTATGTAATTTTATTTATTTTTTAATTTATACTTGTTATTCTCTTATTTCTTAATTATTATCTTTAATTGTTTTCTTTTTAAATCTTAATTTTTATAATTTATTTTTATTTTTTTTTTGTTCTAATTTGACACAACCGTTTATGCTTGTTATGATATTTAAGCATATATTTATTTTATTATTATTTTTAATATTTTTTTAAATTAAAATCAAATGGAAAATAACACTAAACATTGTAAATTAGTTAAAACAAAACCGCATACCAAATTACAAAAAATAAAAAAATAATATAAAGTGGAAAATTAACCGATTTACTTGGGAATTATATGTATACATTTCAGTACATGTAAGTATACTTATACCATGTAAGTATACCCAGCCAGCAATTTTGAAAATTATTAATCAAATTCGAGTCTTTTTTGATTCTTTTGCGCGATTAAAAAGCTCGAATATGCGCTCATTTTCTGATCATAAAAGACTCTGTTGTCGGGAGAAAAAAGTGACTACGAGCGGCTCTTCTTAAAAAGTCACTTATGAGTCATTTTCTATATTATTTTAGAGTAATTTTCGACCCTTTTTCTAGTAGCTTTATAATCATTTTCGAATCACTTCCTGATCATTTATTAGTCTTATTTACCTTCGTTTATGATTCTTTTTCGAGTCGTCTTTCAGTCATCGTTTAATCGCATACGAGTCTTTTATGAGTCCTTTTATTGTCATTTATGAGTCATGTTCGTATTAATTTGGACTCGTTTTTAGGTCATTAATGATTAAAATTTGAGTCATTTATTAGTCGTACTTATAATTGTATTTTACTCTCTTCAAGTGTTTTTATTAGGTTTTCTGAGTCCTACGTTTACAACGCCGCAATTTCAAAAATCACTTTCGCATGAACATTAAGTAACAGATAAAGAATATATGTTTATATTCGTGATGTATGTACATCAGACATCAAAGTTTATTTAAAACAAATATTTTTTTTCGTTAAAAAACAAAGAAAAATTTTCTATTTAAAACATAATTGTACTTTATATCATAGCCATCTTTTACATCATTGAAAATTTATACAGAGCGGATTAAAAAAGCAGTGTTTAATCATCTATCTGCTCAAAATATGATCATAAAATACGTAATTACAATCACTTTTCAAACATATGCATGATCTGTTTTTGATTAATCGTTTTTCAATCTTCAGTATAAGTAGAATATAATAATAAGTGGGCGATCAATCACTTACAATATTCCCTAGAAATTTCTTTCCCATGGAATTTACTTTTCTCGAAAAAAAAAATGTCGTCTAATTTAATGGGAAAGTTTTTATTCATAAAATGAGGAATGGGACAAGGGAAACTACGCCCACGGAATTGTTATTCAATATTTTTCTGAATATTTATTGATAACAAATTTCGTCTATAGGTGTGTCAATTTGTTTATTTTTAATCCATTATATTTATGTATACAAGTTCAAAAAACTGTAAAAATCTCACATGGACGAGGTATGAAAAACCGCAACGTTGTTTATAAGCATAAAATGCCTTATTCGAAAAGATTTGTAACAAGTTATTACAGTCATGGGTAAAGAACTCAGTGTTACTACATTGGAGGTAAATTAAGCTCGTTTTTAGACAGGCTATGTTCACGGTACTTTGCATGCCTGGTGGCGATGTTGGCAGCCCCAACACCAGGATCGGACGCTATGCCTAATAAGCAGTACGTCTTAAATAAACCAAGAAACCAGAAACCAAGGCCCTATGCTCCCTAGAGTAGTAAAAGGAGTAAAAGGAACATATATACATGTGTTCACAGCGGCAATTGTTTGCAACAATGGCAAATATACAGTCAAAGTAAAAGGTCTACATACAGCTGTGTACTTTTTTCCCGCTAATTTCTAAATTGTTTTCCCAATAATTTCTACGTTATATTTTATTAAAATTTGCTTTTTATTCAAACATTCTTAATTGTAAATGACTTTAAAAACGCTATCACAACTTTTTCAATTTGATAAAAATTAGCGGTATATGTAGACTTTTTTCTTTGACTGTAATATGAAAATATTAATGGTCTATAGAGCGACATTTAGATAGACAGGAATACTGCAGTCTTATAGAGGTCACCTTAATTTCATTTCTGGTAGAACGTGATAGCTATAGAAGATACCAATGTACATGGTTGGCAAATGCTCTATAAGCCGGCGTAATGACTTTGGAGTATGCTGTGTTAAGCATAAGACAATCCGTTAGCATTATTGTCCCATCCCTTCAACCTATCAATCTATCTAACTACACCAATATGTGTATGGACTGCTTATAAAGGAGACTCCAATGTTTCAATTATGATATACAGTTATAGTAAAAAGTCTACACACTATATAATGTTGAAATTATTGGAGAAAAGCATACAAATTAGCGGGTAAAGCATACGCCGTTATACATATGTAGACTTTTTCCTTTGACTTTAAGAATAAGATGTATCCGTGCCTGGAATAAAAATTAAATCCTTTAATCGACTAATTCCAACTGTCGAATATATAAACTGTGCTGATGTTAACAGGTACATTGGATATTAAATGGCCAAAAAACTATAGAAATTATGTTGCTATTTAGGAGCAGCTTAGACTTGTTCAGCAATTTTATTACAGTAATTTACGAATCATTGGGAACTGCAGAAAAGTTCCACAACAAAATAACACAAATAATGTGAGAAGGCTAAACTTGCCTTGAATTAAACCGGATAGCAGATCCGTGTGGGACGACGCTAACACAGATTCATTATACATATATCTAATGATCAAAAAGCAATGGAAATAATGTTGCTATCCAAGAAGACCTTGAATGTGTACCACAATTTATTATAATAGATTAAAAATCCTTGAGGACAGAAAAAGAGTTTCTCAATTCCATAAAAGTACTGTAGCAGATGTGAGAAAGCTGATCATGCCTTGAGCTGGAGTCCTCAATACCATTTGGGGAACGCCTACTACAGTATTCCCTCGATTTACGTCGTAGAATGTTCCGGAAAAAGACGACGTAAATCGAATTTCAAATAACTCATACTATCAGATGCATTTATTTATGCACATTTTCCACAAAAAAAACTAAAATAATTCAATTTTTATTCTGTATAACTAAAGCTGGAGGTCCACACCACGCGTTCTACTCGTTCTCGCATTCTACGCGGCTGTCAAAAAAGTAGAATTAATGTATTTATATGGTGCAAGTTACACGCACAAAAGCGTAGGATGCCTTGACGCATAGAACGCGAAAAGTAGATCTACTTTCTACTTTTGTAAGCATCACAAGCGGCGCGAGTACTAAACAGCTGATTTTGACAAGTTGTTTTGTTTAAATTTGTTTAAACATTGGCGCGTAAAAAGCGTTGCATGTAACTTGAAGCCTAGAATGCGAAGAAGGTATGAAATGCACGCAACACTGACGCGAAAACGCGTGGTGTGGACCTCCAGCTTAAGTACATACATAAATATAGATGGATTTTTGATTTGTTATAAAAATTTATTTCATATGTTGTTCACAAAAAGTTTAATAAAAAACAAAAAATTATCCACTAGCATTTAAATAGTTATTTTTTTCAAAACTCTATATTTTATTCAAATAGTTATACACAAATATTGAATTTTTTTAAAGAGGGAATTCCCCTGATTTTGTTTATAAACAACAGAGGCGACGTAAATCGAATGACGACGCAAATCGAAGTTGGAGGGAACAAAATTTTTGACGATGTTAATCGAAACAACGTAAATCGAGACGACGTAAATCGAGGGAATACTGTAATAGTTTGCACAGCTGTTTGCAACATTTTGCAATCATCAAAAACATAAGTTCATTTTGATTTTTTTATTTTTTTTTTATTTATTTATTTATTTTTCATACATAATGATATTTGTTGATGATATTTTTTTTTGTTTTATATTTTTTTTTTGCTTTCCTTTTGATAGATTTCATTACAATTATTAAAGGAAGAAATATAAAAAAAGAAATTGTAATGGAATCATGAAATTTGTAATAAAATAAATTGTAGAGAAATTTACAAGAAATAAAATAAAAAACGAAGGAAAATAAAAATACTTATATTAAGGAAAAGAAAAAAATACACAGTAAAAGAGAGAGAAAGGAATTCAAATAAAAATAATAATAATACAATCAATATATCAATGATACAATAATAATAATACAATATTACTTCTCATGGTTTTTCATTTTAATTTTTTTCTTTTTTGTTTCTTGTTCGTGTTTTTTTTTTTCATCAGCACTTGGTAATGATAATGTCTAATGACTGGTGGTGATAACAAAAAAAAAAAAAAAATGCTAGAGGATGCCATGGATGGCATGCTATATGAATGATGAATTTATGTGGGAGTGTGTGTGTGTAAGCGAGGATGGCACAGATGCTTCGCAAAAAATAGAAGAAGAGAGAATACAACGACAATTTGAAACCACAAACAAATTAATCCTGTAGCAATAAAATGAATAGGGCGAAACACACAGAGAGAGAGAGAGAGAGAAAGACTCTCTAAACCAGACTGCAAGCAAACAAACAAACATCACTCAGCAGGCAAGTGATGAATGGGTTTGATTCAAACATTTTTACTTTCTCTTCTTTTCGCCCCCCCCTTTTACCATCTTGTCTCAAATATTTGTATACAAGCTGTCATTTTGCACTAGAGAATGCGAATGTATCCTTTCTTTCATAACATCTATGTATGTTTCTATCCTCACTTTCACATCGAATAACTGTATTTGTGTATATGTGTGTGTATGTGTACGTTAACGTATTTATAAATTATACAAGTGTTGTAATTGTAGCGGAAATATATATATGTATGTGTTGCAGTGGAGAGAGTGAAAAAAAAAATATTAAATTGATTGAATTTGAATGGATATTGAAAGATGTTAAGGGTTCTCAAAAAAAAAAAAAAATGATTGAAAGAAAATATTGCATTACAACAGGATACTTATAAATACGAGCGATACATATACAGTTATAAAATAAATAAATTATACAATAAATACAAAAAAAAAAATGTGTATGTTTTTTTTGGTTTTGTTTCTGAAACAGTTACGAAAACCTAAGACAGAACAGAAAAAAGTTAATATAATAACGTTGAAATCAGTTAACAATTATAATTAATTAAGAGTGAAAATATTACGCTAGACAGACAAGTTAAGTTTAAAAAATTCGAATTAAAATGTAACCTATTTAATGATTTAAATTAATTAATTGTGTTTTGGGTTTTAGTTTAAAATAGTGTCTTAAAGATACTTAAAATAGAAATAAAATTTAAATGAAATTGAAAAATTATTAAAAAAAAAAAATAATTATATTTTGGAAAAATATTATTAATGCTGGATTTTTTCTTAAAATTTGTTCTTGATATGAGCTATTTGATTGAGCGCGTTATTTTATTTGAAATACATTTTTGTTTTTTTTGTTTTTGTTTTTGAGAGCCTTTTTTATAAAATTCAGTTAATCAGTTAATTAATTGTTAATTCATTCATATTCTTAAGTTATTATTAAATATCTGTAAATGAAATAAAAATTAAATATTAATTGAAAGAAAAAAAATTTTTTTCTTGTAATAAAATTTTAATTAAAAAAATTAGAAAAAATAAACAAAGCAAAGCAAAAACATGAATAAAAATAAGTAACTTTACTAATAACATTTGAACTATTGGCTCGCGTCTAATAAGCAAACACACTGCCGACTTCAATATTCTATTAATCTAATTAATTTGTATGCTCTTGATCCTCTGTTCATACCGAGTAGACTCGACAGTATAATAATAATGCCGAGTATACTCGTCTAATAAGCAAACTGCCGACTTCAAGATTCTATTAATGCTGCTAATAAATTTGTATACTCTTGATTCTCTGTTCATATCTATAAGACTCGACAGAATAATAATAATGCCGAGTATACTCGTCTAATAAGCAAACTTCTGACTTCAAGATTCTATTAGTCCTTCCAATAAATTTGCATACTCTTGATTCTCTGTTCATATCGAGTAGACTCGTCAGAATAATAATAATGCCGAGTATACTCGTCTAATAAGCAAACTTCTGACTTCAAGATTCTATTAATGCTGCTAATAAATTTGTATACTTTTGATCCTCAGTCTATATCAAGTAGACTCAACAGAATAATAATTATGCAGAGTATACTCGTCTAAAAAGCAAACTGCCGACTTCAAGACTCTATTAATACTGCTAATAAATTTGTATACTCTTGATTCTCTGTTCATATCGAAAAGACTCGTCAGAATAATAATAATGCCGAGTATACTCGTCTAATAAGCTAACTGCCGACTTCAAGATTCTATTAATACTGCTAATAAATTTGTATACTCTCGATCCTCTGTCTATATCAAGTAAACTCGACAGAATAAGATGGAAAATATGCGTATAATGCCGAGTATACTCGTTATATAAAATCACAAATTTATGTTCTTATTATTATTCGACAAATCAACTGTAACGTAACGTTTTTTTTACTTGTCACACGTAGAAATTGATTTAAACCATGTAGTAAAAATCGATGACCATATAAAACTATCTTCATATCGCTGATGAAACATTTTTTAAAGTCATGTACTCTTTAAGATATTTTTAACTTTTCACGGATTATTTCCTTCACTTGGACAATTTTTTTAAATCACTTTTTAACACTGTTTTAAATTCACTTGTAAACTACTTTTTATTCTATATACAGTTGGCACTAAAAATAAACGTACAAACCATTATCGATAATTAATGATCACATGTCCAATTTATTATGCAACATTAGTGTGTGTAAAAAAAAACAAACAAACAGGTCCTGCCTCATTTTATGCCTCTTATTTTGTACTTAAATTAGCATCCCTATCCATACCAAAAGGCCAAATCACGCAATAATAAGGTCGACCGAAAATTCATCAGTCCTTTCAATGCTAATTTTCCAAATAAGGTTAGAGGGCGTGTACTTGTCGACTAAGACAAGTACAGTACCCGGAGGTCGCATTGATCCATTGTACATAAAATTTTCCTTATTTTCTTACTCAGTGGTTACGTTATTACACAAAAATTGTTAACTTCCTCGCAATTTTCTATTTAATCTTCAAATTGGAGTTTAACAGACCACAGACTCTAATGGAAATAGAACACATTATTCCCATATTTGCAGATAAGTGCACTACTCACGTGGAATAGTCGTTCGATATCAACAAAATATCAGTATCAGACGACAGATACTAGCCGTAGAAATTGTTCATTCCAGCGTATTATTTAAAACTTAAAAATAAAATGAAGTCTACAACGACAGAATCGATTTACAGCATAGTTAGTAAGAGAAATGCCTCTGCAGTCACAGAAACGAAAATCAATTTTTGATGGTCAAAAGGCTCAAAAACATGTTTCATTTATACTTCCCTCAGCATAATATCACTTTGTAACGTTTTCTTTACAAAAATATTTTTATTTGTACATATCAATAAAGACTTACAAATAATATTAAAAAAAAAAAAAAAAAAATTGTGTTGGTGTTTCAAAACAAACCTATTGAAAATGAACCAATTTTTTTGAAGTAAAATTAAAATAAAATTCGTGTTTAGATTCGTTTTATTTTTGTTATTTTTTTTTTTTTTATTCATTATCACTAAAGTTTTGTTATTCGTCTAATATATTTATTTTGTATGTATGTAATTATTAATTATATTTTTCTATATTTATTATATGTATAGTTTAGTATAACAATATAATTTTTTTAAAATTTATATTTTTTTTATTTGTTTTTAAGTATTTTTTATGCACGTATGTATTTGTATTTGTTTGCAAGTATGTATGCCTATTCGTTTGAAATAATTTCAGTTGAATTATTTTCTTATTTTATAATTAATAACATTGCTTAAAAAATATTGTGGAAATTATATAAGAATTAAAGGAAATTAATAAATAAATTTAAAAAAAAAATTATTGCTTTTTTTTAAATCTATATAAATAAAAATCAATTGTCGTTCGTTGGTAATTGCATCAGTTGAGAACGGCTAGACCGATTTGGACAATTTTTTTACTGAAATGTTCATCATAGTCCAACTTAGGTTTTTACGGAAAGAAAAATTGACCACGCCCACTTTTACGCCCACTTTTTTCGATTTATCTAAAATCGGAAAATGGCTGCACCGATATGGCTAATCTTTTATTTAAATGGTCGTAGTAATCTAATTTAAGTTTTTACTGAAAGAAAAATTTACCACGCCCACTTTTTTCGATTTATCTAAAATCGGAAAACGGCTGCACCGATTTGGCTAAATTTTTTAAAACATGTTCGTAGTAATCAAATTTAAAGTTTTACTGAAAGAATAATTGACCACGCCCACTTTTACGCCCACTTTTTTCGATTTATCTAAAATCTTGGAACGTTTGGACGGATTTGTCTTATTTTTTTTAAAATGTTCTCAATAGTTTACAAAAGTTACTTACAGCAAAAAAAATTGTCCACGCCCACTGATACTCCCACTTATTCGCCCACTTTTATTAAATCGTCGGGTAATTTTATGTACATATAGATAAAATCCGTTAAAAAACAAAAATAAGCTGCTCACTATTTTTACACAATTCAAACAGCTTCTCACAAATTCACAAATCGAACACAAACATTTTTTCTAATTTGGACAGGACAACGTCTGTCGGGTCAGCTAGTAAAAAATAAATTACAGTCAAAGCCCGGTATAACAAATACTCACTTTAACGAATTCGGGATATAACGAATGAGTAAATTTCTTACATTGACTACCTTATATAACGAATGTTTTATAATTTTCAAGCTCAGTATAACGAATAATTTAAAAAACGTGACTCCTCTTATCCGGCCAATGGACCAAAATGTCATTTGCTTACTCAAATTACACTACAGAAATAGCCTCCTTTCAAAAATAGTGGCATCTGAAACAGATGACATCAGAAATTTTTTAAAAAATCTTTCTCTTTATGATGCATCCTGTTTGATTGATCTCGCCTGGAACAATGTTAAGGAGGACGGACGCATTATCTATATGTTGGAAAAAAAAATTATATTTTTGGAAAATTTTGAGTTTGATGATGAGGACGAGATCCCCTTTCTAGACTTTTTCAAGGGGATGAAGTACAGTGTATAAGACGTGGAGTCAGACTTTTAAGTAAAATTTTTCCAAATGTAAGCAAATTTATATCCAAAAACAATTAGTATTTCGAAAAATACAGGAAGAAGCTCTTCAAATGAGTCTTCAAGTTAGTTGTAAACAAACGTCTATAAATGATTTTTTTTCCACCAACTTAAATAATTTTTAACACTTTTACTCACTTATTGATTATCAAACGTTATTTTAAGCACATATCTACATATTTTTAATAAAATAAATTAAGTGTACTTTTCTTTTTTTTAATAAAATTTTGATTAAACAAAAACGAATTTTTCACTATAACGAAAGGGCCTGACAATATATCGTTCGTTATACCGAGCTTTGACTGTATTTATATCGTATAATTTATGTTGTATAAACAATTAATATTTGTGTAAATATCACGCCAAGAATTTTTGTTTATGGAATTAAGCTTAATTATTTGAAATTTTCTAGAAAAATAATTAAAATTTTGGTTTTTATTTCAAAATTTTAAAACAAATTTTCAGAAGAATTTCCAAACGACAACAATAATTTTCTTCAGATTTGTAATGCTCGTTTTTGACTGTAGTTGAAGACGAATTAATTGTATTACTCACTTAATTGTTCATTAAAATCCTTTAGTAAGGATTATAACCTAGCATCGCACATCACATGAAACCTACTGTTTAGTGTCGACTCCGAACAGATTTAAGAAACTATCGAAGACAATTTTATTTTTTTCTTTTAGTTTTTTGCCAGAAAACTGATGAGAGGAAGACGCCAATAAAATACTTTTCTTATTTCGTTTTGTTCAAGATGTTTGAGCCGGGAATCGTATCAGGGGCTCTCATCTAATAAGCCCAACTTACTACCCACTAGATTACAATGTCTTAAATTTATTGTATGCCAAATTCTTTTGATTGCAAAAATAACCTTTAACCTCTTGTATTAAGCAATTAGCAAAGAAAACACGTCTTATGATTGATAGCAATATCACTAAGCCAAAACATAACATGGATACACAAATTCTGTTGCCACACATACCATATAAAAACAATCTTGATTGAAAGAACATTGAAAGTCAACAAAATCTTTTATCGTCGAATTTTTAATAATTAAAAATGGAAAGGACCATCCATCCGTGCAACAATCCTAATAGAAATTAACCCTCAAAATGCTTATATCATATTTTCCAATACATAATTGATCATTACAACCTTTCAGTCAGGATTTCGACTTAGCTTCTCACACCGCTTATGTTGTGTGCGTTAATTTTATACACTCCGAACGACAGATTTTTTTTGAGAAGCTCTTCATGGCAATTTTATTTACTCTCACGAGTTTTTGCCAGAAATATTTTTTTTCATATTTCGTTTTGATGCCTGACCTGGGATACAAAACCGGGCTTTACGTCTAATAAGCCAACACACTGCCTACTAGACTACGGCAACTACATCATATTTTCCAATATGTGACTTAACTGCAGTGTGGATATCGAATAAAAAAAAAATTAATCACAAAAATGAGTATAGTAAACCAAAAGAGTGAAACGTAAGGATTCAAAAGGATTCGGTTGGAGTGGTAGCGTTGATACCAAAAACTCACTTGAGCACGCATAACGGCCCGTTGTGACGCCACAGGTGAATGCAGTGCCTGTACCGACTAAGTTCTACCAAACTAGGGAAGTAAAAGTTGGTCAGCGCAAGGGCTGCATATTGAAATCACGACTACCCTACGATGGAAAACCATCGTTTGATAAACGAAGCTATATCCTTGACATCAAGAGATTATAGCTCCGCCAAGCTGATAATCACTCTCTTTTACATGTGGATTATTAACCCTTCAGAGGGTTAATCAAAAACTATAAACAACAGGAGAAATATGCAGTTTTTAAGCTTCGCTGGCGGCAGCGACAATTATTTTATATGGTAAGAATCTAAAGTACTCAAATAATACCAAGGGCTTGAGCAAGATTTCCACAGTCTGTATGACATTACCGTAGATAAAGGCCTTTATAGTCATACTGGTTATTATAACTGATTGTATCTCAACATAATTGACTTCAGTTAAATTAAATTTGTGAAAATTAAAATCAAAATTAACGAAATTGAGCAAGATTTCCACAGTCTGTATAACATTACCGTAGATAAAGACCTTTATAGTCATACTGGTTATTATAACTGATAGGTATAGGTAGGTATAGGTAGAGGTGGCTGCCCATCCTAGAAAAGAAATTTTAGACGGACTCACTTAGGCCGCAATGGGCCCATTGTATTACCACAGTTATTCACTATCCCCTAGTCTCGAAACCACTCGGAGCTCCTGATGAAGCGATTCAGGCTGCCAATGTCAATCCTTGACAGTTCCTCCATATCATCCATGTAGTAAGTACCCAAGTACTTTCTTCTCCTTTGGCAAAGAGCCGGGCATGTACCCAGCAGGTGAGTGACTGTCTCCTCTTCTTCCTCATCTCTGCAGCTTCTGCAGAAGTCGTTAGCAAGGTGTCCAAGACCAAGGCGCCTCGCATGCGTACCCATAATGCAATGCCCCGTAATGACACCGACAACTACACTGAGCGCGGCTCTTTGGAGTTTGAGTAGACTTAATGTGCGCCCATTATCCAGCCTTGGCCAGATTTTACAAGCCGTTCTACCCGTGTCCGAGGCCGCCCACCTGTCGTTGACGGAATCGACGATCGCATTATCAATTATGAGCTTGCAGGTCCTCATAGGGATGCCCAAATTCGAGAACTCATCGGAGAGTTCGATGGTCGTGCCCCGCCTGGCAAGTTCATCAGCTTTACAGTTACCAGGAATACCACTGTGGCCCGGTACCCATACGATATGGATATCATATTGTTCCGCTATTTTGTCGAGATATCTGCGACAGCCGTACACCGTCTTGGAGTTCATTACGTTAGAACTTAGAGTCTTGATAGCCGCCTGACTATTCGAAAGTATTGTCACGTTCCGCTTGGAGACCCTTCCGTCCCCAATAATTCTCACCGCAGCCTGTATTGCCACCACCTCCGCCTGAAAGACACTACGGTGGTCTGGCAGTCTTATAGACTGGGCTATTCCAGCCGTATTATAACTGATTGTATCTCAACATATTTGACTTCAATTAAATTAAATTTGTGAAAATTAAAATCAAAATTAATGAAATTTCTTCGATGACTGTAAAACAATTTCGATAATCAGACTATCTGCCTTAAAATTGTTTAAAGATGTTTGATTATAACAGATAATTCATATAAGAAATTAAATATTCGAACTTAAGCGAAAGAAAATTATAATTAATAACCCAAAATAAAAAAAAAAGGAAAATAAATAACAATTTTAATTGATTTATCAATATAGATTTCCGAATATAATAATATAAAACGGTTAAAAAAAATAAAAGAAAATAAGAATTAAATAAAAATTTTATTTTTCTCATTATTAATTTATTTATTGCTTACAATTTGCATTTTATTCGTTTAATATGCTTATGTTTAGATTTTTTTTTTTTTGTGTTTTTTTTTCTGTCTTTAGTCATTAAGAGTCTAATATAAATGTTTTAATATTTTTATATTATTTTATTTTACTTTTTTTTAATTAATAATTATAATAATGATTAATTATTATTACTGTACTTATGTCTTGTCTAGTAATTGTTTTGGTTTTTTTTTTTTTTTTGTTAATAATTAAATATTTATTACTTTTATTTAGTTTTGCATTTATTTGCGGGTTTTTTTTTTTGTTTACTTGTATAATTTTAATATATTTTTAATAATTTCTTTTTAAGGTTTTATGCTAAGTTTGCTTAATATTTTTTCTTTTTATATTTAGTTTTACTTTTAACTAGTCAACAATATTTTGAGTTTAAGTTTTTATCATTATTTTTTCAATCAGTTATTATGTTTATAATTTATAACAATTTATTATTTACTTTTATAAACAATAATTTTTCTTTTAAAAAAGTTTTCCAAAATTTAGTTTATATTTCTATGGTTTAGTTTTTTTTTCATTTTATTTATATTTCTTTAAATATATAAAAAGGTTTTTATTATTCTTTATTAATAATGGTTTTTAGAAATTAAAACAAAACTTTAAAAAAAAAAGAATTTGTTTAACTAAAAAAAAAAAACATTGAAGTGTGTTACTGTGTGTTAAATATTCTTATTTGTTCTTTTCTTATTACACAGGTATTTTTGAAACCTCTTGTATTTTACTACAACAAAAAAACTTATTTAAATTATAAAATCCATATTTGATTTCTAATTTAATTTAAATTTTTTTTTTTAAACAATTTTTTGGTAATTTATTTTATTTGGGAGTTTTTTTTTTGTTTAAGGCAAAGATTTAATTCAGCTAAAAATTGCACCAATTTTGTTTGATTTCATTTCCTTCTTTTTTTGTGTGTTCTCATATTGTTTTTTTACACTTCAATGCCAACAAAATAGATTTTATAACAAAGTTATGATTTTTATTATTTAAATATAATCAATATTAATTATTTTTTGTTTGTTTTTTATTTTTGTTTTTTGTATACAAGAGTTTAACAATTTTGTATATTTTCAACAAAAAAAATGTTTTTTATCGTTGTTGTTTTTTTTGTAGATTTTTTTTGATATTTTGTTTTATTTTTTTTTATTTATTTTTTCTATGAAAATAAGGTCTTTATTTTTAATTTAGTTTGATAATAAAAAAAATTCATTTATGATTTTCATTCCTATCCTTACAAATCCTTTACCATTAAAAATGTATTCTTATGGGCTCAAAAGAAAATGTGCATGAACATTAAAATAAAAAAAAAAATACTTTTCAATTTCTAATAAAATGGCTGAACAAATAATTAAATCTGATCTTTTGCTTACAAGTAATGGACAATAAAAATTGCTAAAAGATTTAACAAATACCACAGGACACTAACAATCAGTGATCGTACCCACGACAATCGGATATACGCTCCGGAACAACCCGATTACTCATCGGCCAAGGATTGTCAACCTAGCGAAATCTGTTTCAACCGTAAGATTTTGCCCAAGGGAGTCATTTCCGGAGACAGCAGCAGTGCTGTTACAATAACAACAGCAATCAGTGATCGAAATTAAATAAAATTTATTTATTTTTCTTGTTTCAGAACTCAACTTCTAAGATTGAAAACATATTACTAGACAATCACCCTTATCGTGGTTGTCGTAATCGTTTTTAGTCGACTGTCGCATTTGTAGTCGAATTTAAAACTCAATGGTATCGTGAAAACTTTACGACTATGCCAATTTTGTAAAAGATCTGTAATGTAATAGACTGCTTAATTTTATTTGATTTTGAAGCAGCTTGTTACAAAATCTTTCAAGAACAACAGTTTTTTACAAAAATTAAAACAAAAATAAAATAACAAAAAACAAATAAATAAACAATAGTAAAAACAATTTCATTTCTCGTTTGGATATTTGTTTAATTATGTTGAGCTTCGCATTTTATTCATCTTCAGAAGAAGATGAAGAAGAATTTTGTGCTTCAGATGCTATTTAAAAAAAAAAATTAAGGCAGCAAGGCGATATATTTTCCATGCCTAATAAGAAGTGAGTTTAAACATAGGTACACATTTTTCTTAAAAGAGATCTCTGGGAATAACTTAATGTCAAACTTTGTCAGTCTTCTGTCTCCTTTCATGAATGCATAGAAGCTATATATAATGAATTTTGTCCTTATTGAATACTAATCCAGAGGAAAAATATGAAAAAAAAACATTTTATTTTTAAAAACTTTATTTATTTTATTGAATTTACTTCGTCGTCGTGACTAAAAATGCTTACGACTATTTTTGAAATATTCGACAGGCAAATACGACTACCTCGATACCGTTGTTGTAATAGATTTTAAATCAGTGTCGAATTTAGAGACGTATTTTTCAACCACGATACCTTTTTTTAAAAACGCCTCAAATACGCCACATAAATGTCTACCACGATAAGGGTGAATATTCCAATACTTCGACGCTTTTTTCCTTAATTAAGGTCAATAAGAAAATTTTAAAAATAACTTTCCCTAATGAATCCTTAAGCTCTTTCAATTACTTTTTAAAACTCTAAATTTATTATGAATTTAAAACTGAAACTAATAAAAATTCTACTACCCCCCCTGTCAAGCTGCCTGCCATTAACCATTCCAGCAATAATATGTTCTAAATAGGACTTTAAGTATGAAAAAAAACTTCTTTCGCTTGTTTTTTTCCTTTTCCCCAAAGTTACAAAAACAAACAAAGAAAACTAAAAGTATTTAATCCCGTATGGGGAATAGATATCATATACGAATGGTGATTGATTACATAACATATGCCTTCATCTGCTATACTAAAATTTATTTGCCAGTTTGATTTTGTCTACTTTTCTGCTAACAATTCGTCACATTTTCTGGCAAATGTAATGTATTGCTATCAACCATAAGCCTCCATAAAAACAAGCAAAAAAAAAACAGAAAAGTATTAAAAAAAAAGGTACGAGAAAAAGCCAAAGTTTCCTAGTAATCATCCTGATAAACTCAACAGAGAGAGAGAGAGAGAGAGAGAGAAGGAGAAAGAAGAAAGTTTTTTTTCTCTCATATTAATAAAAATCGTGTTAAAGGGAAATCAATCTATAGGGAGACATGTCATCACTATAAACCATTAGTTTAATTGTATGTGGTGGTGCTGGTGCTGGTGGTGGTGCATAAAACCATATCTTTTACTTTTTTTTTTGAAAACTTTTAAGGAAAGTGTACAGGAAATGAAATTCAATAACAAAAATAACTTTATTAAAAGGTTTGGAAAAACGTGTTTTTATTGGGAAAAAAAATAAGAAAAAGACTGGTAACTTGTTTAAAAGTATCATTTAAAGTTTGTTGGCTTAAGAAGAAAGTAGGCTAAGACTTTTTCATTTTTCTTGCTGATTTACCTTTTTAACTAGAGGAATTACAGAAAAGTGATATTTTTCTTTTTTATTGTTTTAAGAAAACTTTACTAAAGCTTTCTGTATGTACATAGTATATAGATTGATATTTCGAAAGATTGTTGTATAGTTCATGCCAAGAACTATGCAATACAATTTGTTTTCCTCCATAAAAAAAAGAAGAAAAAGGTAAAAAAAATTAAAGAAATTTTAAATAATCTATTGAAAGGAATATTTATTTATTTATGAAAAACATTACAAATGTTTTAAAGTTGTTAAAACATGCGTCTAGGAAGTCGACCATAGATTGTGCCCAATATACTGGCTGCTTCTCAGAAAGAAATCAATGAAAACAAAAGAGAATATTAACAAAATTCAAAGAAAACATTAGATTGAAACTTATGTAAATGGCATTAAGTTTCCAAGAAAGAAAGTCTAAACAATTCCAAAAATATTAAAGAAAATAATACCTGGTGATGCCATTTCCAAATATCAGAGAATTTATTTTGTAACACCCTTAAACAGTAAGTACAATTGTTTACAGTCAACCCTCCTATAACGCGGTGCTGCCAGTACGCGGAGCTGAAATTGCGACAGTACTCTTACAGCGCGGTTTCCGTTCAACAACATATAAGTTCCTTCCGCACAGCCTGTGAATGACTCTAATAACTAGATATTGTAAGAGGGTTTAATATTAGTTTTATTTTCGTCGCAAAAGTAGAGCCGAGATATATAAATAACATGTTTATATAAACTTGCCAACTTATCTCATAGCCGGCTACAACATCGGTTTCAGTCACCTCAGAGCTCTTTCACAGCACAAACGTTTTGTTGGTGACCAAGTCTGAGTGGTATACCCATTTTCACAGATGGGTCTAAGTTAGGTGCTGGGGTTTTCTGTAGAGAACTCGGTCTTGAACTCCACTTCAGGTTGAATGATGACTGTAGCGTTTTTCAGGCGGAGATTTTCGCAATACTGAAGGCTATTGAGGCCATAGCTGGTGGCCCATCTTCGGATTCGGAATCTTACATGATCTTCGTTGACAGTCAGGCTGCCTTAAAGGCCATTGCGTCGGTCTGGTGCAAATCACGGCTCGTTCGCAAGTGCAAAGAGTCGTTGAGGACTTTTGGACCAGACCGTATCCGTCTATGCTGGGTTCCGGGTCATAGCGGAATACTGGGCAATGAGACGGCGGATGCCCTCGCTAGGTTAGGTTCGCTTGCAGGGGGCGATTTAATAGTTGGTCCTGAACCCCCAGTCTGCCACCTCTATGGCCTCATCGATGGATGGGTCAGGGAGGAAGAGCAGAGGCGTTGGGGGAACGGATCGGGTTGTTCTGTAAGAGAACAGATTGGCTGCTGGGCTTGGTAAGTCTTTTAGTTTAGTTTTTGTTTCATTTTTTTTTTTTAATCAATCCTTATATGAACTCTTAAATTCAATAAAAATAATTTACAATTTATCTTGTCTTGGTCTCCATATAACGCGATACGAATGATGTGATTTGTACTAATTCCGAGTTTCTTATAGCGTGGTTTCTATACAACGCGGTAGACGGGTTCCATAGAACGCGCTACGAATTAGCATGGTTTGTACGGTTAAATCCGGGTTTCTTAATACGGTTTCCATATAAGCGTTACGTACTCACCGCATTATAGGAGAGTTGACTGTATTGTTTATTTAAATTGTTAACAAAAAAAAAGAATTTTCCATAAAATTTTCATTTTTAAAGCCTATTTTAAGGCTTATACGGTTTTTATTTAATTTTTTTTTTGTTTAATTCTCATGCACATTTTCATTTTCATTTAGTTTTAATTTTTTTTATCTAAAAATTATCTTTAAGATGCTAAGATCCATAAACAATTTTAATATTTTATTATAATAAAAATTACTCTTTTCTTTCCCCCCTGCTTGTTTTGTTTTGAAATCTTTTGGTGGCAGAGAGAGAGAGAGAGTAAATTTTTGTAGCAATTCACAAAGAAGTCTTTTTTTTCTTATTTTAAAAATATGTTTGTTTTTGTTGTTTCGTTTTTATAATAATAATAATATGGTTTTAACAAAATACACATTATTGTTTTTGTAAATATATTTTATATATATATATAATATGTATATATAATTTATTGCTTATTTCAGTTAAGATTTAATATTTTTCATATTTTTGTATGAGTGTTTGTTTTTTATAATTTATTAATAATAAAATATTAATAAAAAAAACAACAATTATTTAGCAAAAAAAAATGTTTTTTTTTCCTTCTGTTTTTTTGTATGTATTCTGGGTTGAGTTTTATTTTATTTTTATTGGAGACTTACATATACAATATATTTAATAAAAAATGTATTTATTTTCATTACTTTTAAATATAATTTCTAAGATTTTTTAGTCAATTCATCTTTAAATGTTATTTCTTTTTCGGTTGTTGTTGTTGTTTTTGTTGTGTCTTTAGCTACATTTAATATTTTAATATTTTTATAAGGGTTGTTTTTGTTGTTGTAGTGTTAAGATATTTTTTTGTTTGTGTATTTTGTTTTTTATTTAAGTATTTTTTTAATATTTTAGTTTAAATTGTAAGATTTATGTTTTATTCATCTTCAAATATTCCTTAAGTGAATATTTATTTGTTTTTTTTCTTTACTTTTTTAATATAAGTTGTTTGTATTGTATAATTTATAAATATATTTGTTTGTTTTTTTTTTGTCTGTCAGTTGTAGTTGTTTTTTTTTTAATAAATATTTTTACTTTAAATTATTATTTTAATATTTCTTAAAATTAAGTCTTAAAAATTAAAAAAAAATTGTTTTTTGTAGTATTTTTAATTTTAAAAATTGTTTTATCTTTTCAATATATTTATTATTGTTTTTGTTGTTATAATTAGTTTAATATGTTTTTCATGTGAGTTTTAGCTAAATTGTAAGTATCTTTTATTTATTTTTCTTGTTTTTTTTTTTTTTAATAATAATTATTGTTTTTATTAGTTTTTTTTTGTTTTGTTTATTTTTAATATCTATTCATATATATATATATTTTCTTTTGTGTATATAGTTTGTTTTACTATTTTTTCTTCTTCTTTCTTACTTTCTTTTTATATATATAAATATTTATTTATGTCTTTAGTTTTAATTATTTTTTTTTTTAGTTTTTCTTGTGCCTTTTCTTACTTATTTTGTTTAAATTATTTGAGATGCACCTTAAGAGTTTTTCTTATTCTTGATTTTTTTTTTATTTTATTTGTCTATATATTTAATATAGTATATAGTATAATTAATATATATTTTATATATATATATATATATATATGTATGTATATTTTGTTTATAAATAGTTTTATTGGTATCTTTTTTTTTGTGTTTTTTCCTTAAGTTGTTCTTAAGTTTTTTTTAATATTTTTTTTAAGTTGTATATATAATAATAGTATTCATTTATGTATATATTTATTTTTTTTTTTAATTTAAGTTTTATTTTATTTATTTATTTATTTTTTTGTTGTTGTTGTGGGTAGTTGTATATATTTAATAATATATATATTTAGTTTAGTAATTGTATTATCTTTTTTTAATTTTTATTTTTAATAATAATAATTGATCAGTGAAATAATAATTCATATTATTTAGTTAGTTCAAGTGTTTCCAATAGAGAGAGAGAGAAAGGAGCCGGGGGAAATTTAAGGAGAGAAATAGACAGAGTATTCATATAATATTCTAGAGATTTATCACAAAAAATATAAAAAAAAAAAATTAAAGCTTACGACATTGTGAATTGAAAAAAACAGCACTTATCAAAAAAAAAAAAAAAAACTACGTTTTACAAGCATATTTGATGTACATATTTAAACAACAGGGTTTTAGATTCTATTCATCAAATTTTAGTACTTTTTAGTACTATTTATTTATAAAATTTATTTTTTCAAAAAAAACCTCTTTTGGTGAGTTTTAAAACTCAAGGGACATAGCTTTAAATTAATTAATAAACGTTAAAAGAATTAACTATTAGGTTAGTTTAGGAACGCTTCATTGTATTAACAATTCCACGTCTTCACCCAGACCCCTTTTGGTTCATTGTGACCGCTCAATTAGGGTTTTTAAATTCCATTAAAATACCCTGTAACCAAAATAATAAACAGAATATATTTGAAATACACACTAAGTTATTAAATTCGCCTGTTATTCTGTATAAAAATTTAAAAACCTTTACGACAAATGTCGTCATTTGTCAAAAGCCAACAATATTTTAGCAGCTGACCATAAAAAAATATTTTTTTTTTCTTGTTGGTTATTCTTTGAAATCTTTCTTCCTAAGAAACATTACATTACTTTGCTCAATTTCATGCTCAATTTAATACAAAAATAAAAAAGGAATAAAGAAGAAAAATCTTTAAAAAAAAAATACGATTTATATTCTAATGAATGTTATCAATTTTTTTCTATTTTTTGCTTGGTGAAAAGCGTTGGTTTTTATTTCTTTTTTTTTAATTTATTAAAAACCATTTAAATTCATTTAAGTTAAAAGAGAAACTTTCTAAAATTTAAATAACTAGTTTAAATTCTTTTTTACATTTCTTTACTACATGTCGTAAGCTTCCGTTTCCTACTTCTTTAGTAATGTTATACACGAAAAAAGAAAAACTAAAAACAGGACTTCATTTGTTATTGTAGTATGTGGCAGATAGAAAGTATTTCTTCATACACTCCGGTAGTTTTGTTTTCCATTTTATTGTGTGCGTGTGTGTTTGTGTTCTTTAACATTTTGTAAAATGTAAACAAATAAATAAAATATAAAAAAAAACAAATGGCTGTCCATTCTTTTATTTGGTTTTGTTGGTTTGTTTTTTGTTATTATTGTTGTTGTTTAAGCTTACTCTCATGGCTCTCTCAGTTAATACGATACAAAAGAAGAAAAACGTAAAACGAATAAAAATAAAAGATTACTTAGACAGGAGAGTAAGTACTCTGCTTTCTTAAACATGTTTATGCTTGGTTGTGTACTCGTATGTGTATAAGTGTGTGTGTTGTAATATAGAAATAAAAAAAAGAAGAAGAAGACTAATAGATTATTATAATAAAACATGCTCTTTAACAATACATATGTAGTTGTAATAATAAATCTAAATGTTGTTGCATTTGTTGACTTTTTTTTTTTTTGAAAGAGCAAATAAACAAAAAATATTTTACTGAGAGAGAAATATAGAAAGTGGAGTAGTTGTTGTAGTAGTAGTAGTTTAGGTTATTCTATTAAAATGTTCATAATAAATATTCGGTAGTTTTTTATCTCTCTTGTATTATTGTTGCTAATGTTACTGTTGTAGTTGTTGTAGTATATTTTGCTAAATTATATTTAGTTGCAGTTATTACTTTTGTTGTTGTTGTCTGTCTTTTATTAATACCCTTACAAATTATCCAAAAAGCATAGATCTTTAGTTCTCTTTTTGTTTTATTAGTTCAGTTTTTTTTTCGATTTTCTAATGGCCTTTTGTATTTTATTATGTTTACAGGAGAGTGCAGCATGGTTGTTATTATTGGTTTTGTTTTGTTTTTTATGGCAAATTATTTGATTTATTTCTCTAAAAATGTTTTTTTTTTTTCATAACTTTTTAGTTTACTTTTTTTCAATTCTCTCTATAATTATTGTTATTTATAGCTGTGGTTTTTGTTGGTTGGTTGGTTGGTTTTGTTTACAATTATTTTGTTTTTTTTTTTTTATATGATGGGATGGTGGTTTTGTTAAATATATTTAGTTGTTCTTGTTGTTGTTGTTGTTTATGTAGCTGTTGCTGGCTTGTTTAAAATCCTCAAAATTAACAGGGATAAATACCTATAATAACAATTAAATTATTTTTCTTTTTTTGTAATTGTTGTTGCTGTTATAGTATTATTTTAGAGGGGGGGGGGTTTTGCTTTACTTCTAAAGATTTTAGAAAACTTAAGTTAATTAACTTAATACAAAAATAAAGAGAAAATTATAAATTATGGCTTAAAAAATTATATATGTAAAGTGTTTGTAGTTAAGTGTCAATTAAAATGAATTCTTATAATTTATAAGCATAATTAATAATTTATTTATAAGGACTTATTCATTTCATTTCATTATTTTTCTTTGTTAATTTAAAATTGTATATAAGTGTCAGTGTCAGCGTATGTACACAGAGCGCCATAAGTGAGTCAACATCCACTATAATTTTAAATTTTCTATTATAAAAAATATACTTGTAGCACAACAATAATTTTTGCTATTTTTTTTGTTGTTTTAACACATTTTATAAGTAATAAATAAACGTTTTTAATTTATGGAAATTTATTCGACTATTCTCATTTACTTTTCTTGCTATCCTAAGAAAATGAATTATTTCAGCGGTGTTTACTCACTGTTGACGCTCACTGTATATGTTTATGTATTTATGTAGCTTGTGAGAGAGTTTATTTATTTCTTTGTTTTTTTTTTAGTACTAAAAAATAAACTTAAAATTACAAAAATAAAGTGCATTGCACTCGTGGCATTTTTTTTTCTTCTTTTCTTTAATTCTTCTTCGCAAAAAAATAAAATAAACCAATAAAAGCAACACTTTTTTTTTTTCTAAATATAATGCAATTGTTGCATTTCATTTGTTTTAAGAGTTATTATTGTTGTTGTATTTTGTTTAAACACAAACAAAAACAAATTATAATATCTTATACAAAATTTTTAAAAATTAAGAGAAAAAAAAACAATTTTAATAAATTTTCTAATTTTTTCTAATAGAAAAAAAAAAAATAAACAAAAATAAAAATAAATGATGATCAAATGATGTGTTTTTAAAGTTGCGCTGCATTGGTGCCTCCATAAGCCAGTAAAGTTGACTCAACTGATGGTGTTAAAAAAAAAACAAAAAAAAATAAAAAAAAAAAATATTTAAAAAAAAAAATATTTTAATTAATAAAAAATATTACAAAATTTATTAAAATATAAAATAAATAATATAATTTATTATTTAGAATAGAGGCAGGGGGCACATATGGTTAATGTTAAATGATATTTCGTTATAAGGAATTGGGGGTGGGGGGCACATATGGTTAATGTTAAATAATATTGAACAATAATGCATAATAATATGAAAGATATGAATGAACAATGAAAAATATTTTATAATTTTATAATATACAATTATAAACATATTTTAGCGACAAATAAAATGCAATTAATTGAAAATACAAATTGTATTTAAGTTATATCTTCAATTTCTCAAAATAAAAAAAAAAGAAATTCGTATTCAAATTCACTATCACAACGTCTAGTTAAACAATATTTCTTGCAATTGTAAATATTTTTGTAGACTGATTAGGAAGCAAGACAAACAAAACCTGAAAACATATTTATCCTAATTACTATTCCGTTGCTAGGGGAAAGCTTAGACAAAATACCAAAATTTAGGATTAAGTAGATGTTTACAACCACCACAAGCAATATGGATGCATGACATGCGATGTTAACACCCATGACTAGTCCACAACCCACAAAACAAAGAATTTATTGGAATGAAAATTCCTTAAAAATTCTGTCAAAAATTATTAGCGTTTAAAAACAAGAGCAAATTTCAAACATTATTGTCATATTTTATTTTTCTAATATAAAAAAGGCAAAAAAAAGTATTATAGGCTGCTGAAAAATATTGCAAAATTTACGTAGACGATACTGGCAACAGCAACTCTACGTTTTTTCACGGTTTCCATCTGATAATTTTAATGTTTTTAGTGCGCTCTGGTCTATTAATCATTCAAAGGTAGATGAAATCATAGAAAAAATTAAGAAAGACAGGAATATGAGAAATTTGGACCTTGCTAGGAAACTAGATATAATCTAAGCTTCTTGCTTTAAGAAGTTTCCCACTTTAAGATTTAATATCCACCAAGTTGAAATTACGGCACACAATTAAGGGATGTGAAGACCAACCTTTTCTCTTTATCATAAACGTTTGCTCCACCTAGATATACATTTTCAAGCATTATCAGCCTCTTTGATGTTTAGGTGTCCCAAGAATAAACAGTAAAAACGTGCATTTTATGATGACTATGCCAGAAAATGTAGCCATTGTTAATGAATCGAGACATGTAAAGGGCTATCCATTTCGTGGTTTCAAAAGTATGGGACTGGAATTCGACATCTGTCAAATTAAGTTGTGAAACCAATTTTTTTCTTTTCAGTTAAAAGTCTAACATTGACGAAAATGGATCGCTTAACTATCATACAACGCATAAAAATTATCAAAACCTCCTACAAAAATGGTGATTCTGCCACAGCCACGTATCGTGCTTTAAGAGGAGATTATGGTGCATCATCGTTTCGCTCGTTCCGCTGAAAATATCGCTATTGTAAGTGAAAGTGTTGCCGAAGACCCGAATGTGTCGATTCCTCGTCGTTCTCAGGAATTAGGACTGTCTTACGGCACATTATGGCGTATTTTGCATTTAGATCTACACCTACATCCATATAAAGTCCAGCTCACGCAACAACTGAAGCCAGCTGACCATTCACAACGTCGCATAAACAATCTGCATAAACAGATAAACCTTCAACTCTTGAGCACTTAAAAACCAACATTCGTCAAGTTATGGCTGAGATACCGCCCAATATGTGTCAAAAAGTGGTCGAAAATTACCTCAAAAGAATCAATGCTTGCAACACTTCGCGTGGAGGTCATTTAAATGATGTAGTGTTTCACACATAATGTCAACGTTCAAACTTTACAATAAAAAAGAAATATCATGAAAAAATATTTTATATGTGTTTTATTTATGTTTACTTTTGAAACCACGAAATGGATAACCCGGTATGTATGAGGAAGAGGATCTCTCTCAAGTATCAAAACATTTAAAGGTTAATACAAAATTATCTATGGTGGCGGAAGAGTATTCCAAAAAACCAAATACATCATACTATACACAAACTAGAAAGTAAATTGCAATTAAAATCGTGAATAATATTAAAATTTAACACCTACAGCCTCAACCTTAATAGGCTTAGTAGCCTTATTAATAGTCTACTACCAGAGATCAGCAATGAGTATTCAAAAAGATGAATAGAATCGAATCATACTCATAATTTCTGATACTTATACGCATTCATACTTATTTTAATATCAGGGAACAAACCTCTACTCATATTCAAAGTTTGAAGTACTCATCATATTAATACTTAAGAACACGTATGATGTTGTCGATTTCGACTCTCCATAACTCAACATATACACGAAGCACAAAATAAGTATGATTCGCGTACGAACACTAAAATACTCACTAAATGGCTGTGTGTGTGCTCTGCTTGCTGCTCTGTCTTTTTTGCTTATGAGTCTTTTTTTTTTTTTTGTAAATGCCTAACAACTACATACATAATTGGTCATTACAACTCTTCAGTCAGGATTATGAACCTAGTTTCTCACAGCCTAACAACTAAGACACTACATTTTGATGAATGATTCGAGTCACTCGATTCATTTATAAGTATTTTTCTAAAGTTATGACTCTAAATAAGTAGGCTTATGAGTCGAACATATTTCGAATGGTATGAGTTTGATGTCAACGTCATACTTATAACACAGCCCTGCATGGGTTTTGCAAATAAGATGGGTCGAGGTGTTTCCGAAGGCATTTTACGCGCTGAACACGAATCTGGGTTCAAAAACTTTCCATTACGGAGGTCCTTAAAAATTAATCAGATTTACTTGAAAATTGTTACTCGGGGATTTTTGGGGTCGCTGATTACAGATCTTCATTCAGATTTAAAAAATTCAAAATAGCGGATCCAATATGGCGGTAACAATTCTCAAGTAAATCTGATTAATTTTTATAAACCTCGACCGACATATTGAATTTTTTTAAATCTGAATGAAGTCTGTAATCAGCGACCCTAAAAACCCCCGAGTAACAATTTTCAATTAAATCTGATTAATTTTTAAGGACCTCCGTAATGTGTTTCTTTTTCTCTTGCACCCCTTGACATAAACCCACTCCCTACTTTAAGGGTGCATGAAAACAATTTGGCTTTGGGCTCATTTTAAAGAGCAAAGATCAATTGACAATTTCTGACAACAGCGATGGTTCTAGCACGTCAGTGTTTAGCTCTACAATTTTTTTGCAAAAATGGCCAAAAACGCTATTTTTAGCGGTTTTAATCCCCTTTTTCTCGAAAACCTGACGTGATGGAAAGTTTTTGATTCGTGTTCAGCGCGTAAAATGCCTTCGGAAACATCTAGAGCCATCTTATTTGCAGAGCTGTGTAATCATTGCAACCTGTACTTATAAATCAACTTTGTAGTGAGTACGAATTACGAGTACATAGTTAAATTTCAATATTGTTGAGTCACTTATATTCAAAATTTCTTGAGTGCTTATGAGTAGCGAAAAAACGATTCATTGCTGATCTCCGGCTACTACTGAGGATTTTTACGGTTACAAATTATAAAAAAATCCCCTTAATTTAAGCGTTAAACACAAATTTAAATTGAATATGCTTCGAAAGATATGATCTGATAATTTTCATTCTGCCTGGTGGGTCGTCAAGAGCAGACTCGATTCTATTATCGCTTTCAAAAATAAATACAATGAACAGTAATTGCTTTCTTCTTTGTCAGAAATTATGACAACAAATTATGATTAATTATGATAGTAAACTATTTTGTTTTTTGTTATGAAAAAATATGTTGGTTTCTCTCCTAAGTAACACCAAGACAAAACTAGGTCTACAAAATGAAAATAACATTCTGTCTGCTTAAAAAAAAAAGTAAAAAAAAAAAAATGGTCGCATATCTTAGCCAAAATATAATGATAATGGGGGTGTATGGTGTTATGAAATGAGGTAGAGAAAGTGGTCAGTATTTGTTGGCAAATATTTTAGAAAGATAAATTATAATGAATTAAATAACAACAACATTCAAATAATATGTATGTATGTATGTATACTTTGTTAAGTGTAGTAAAATGTAAACAAAAAAGCACAAAAAAGCATATTATAAGAGCCAAAATTAAAGAGAAAAAGGGGAAAAAAAAAATAAAAAAAAATAAAGGAAAAAAAAATAAAAAAAAATAAAAAAAAGAAAAAAAATCATACGAATTCCTTGAACGTGGGTTTTCATTCTTATGTTAGTATGCATGTACATATGTATATATGTATGTACATATGGACGTACACGTGTACATGTGTTTATGTATTAATAGTAGTAGAATATTAGAAATAGAAAAACAAACGATAAAACGATAAAAAAGAAAGAAAAAATAAAAACTGAAACCATAATGAAACGTATAACGAACGAACGATTAAAAATAAATTTTAATTACCTTGATAATTTTGGGGCCAAATGGTGGGTACATTCTGTAAAATGTAAAGAAATGTATTTTAATATATATATATATATATATATAAATATATATTATAAAACATAAAAATAATAAAAACAAAAAAAAAAATATTAAATCGAGTTCTTTGAAATTTACTTACCATTGGCACACTGTAGTATTGATAGAATGGCTGATATTGCATTGAAGGTGGGTAAATTGTTGGCACACCAGCTGCAGCAGCGGCTAAAAATTGAAACGAAATATAGAATAAATTTAAATTATAACAAAAATGGTAGAAAATAAAAAGACAACACTTCAAAGAATATATGAAATTGAAAAATTCGTACTTTAATAAATTTTGTATTACAATAACTGACCGTAATAAGGGGTGATTTTTTAAGAGCTATAGGACAATTTTTCAAAAAAAACACATAAAATTCAGAAAAATTCATGAAATCTTTCTTTGAATCGATAGTACGGTCCATATAATTTAATGTTTGAAGATTATTTCATGCAAATGTTGACCGCGACTGCGCCTCAAATGGTCCATCCGCTTAGTCCAATTTTGGCATACTCTTTCCAACATTTCGGCCAGTATCTCACGAATAAATGCTTCAATGTTGTCTTCCAATGCGTCAATTGAAGCGGGCTTGTCTGTATAGACATGAGCTTTAACATAGCCCCACAAAAAATAGTCTAAAGGCGTTAAATCGCACGATCTAGGCGTTCAATTGACCGGTCCCGAACGTGAAATAAAATGTTCACCGAACTCGTCTCTCAATAAGTCCATTGTTACGCATGCTGTGTGGCATGTGGCACCGTGTTGTTGAAACCACATGTGTCACGCAAGTCAAGCTCTTGCATTTTGGACAAAAAAAGTTGGATATCATCTCACGGTAGCGCTCACCATTCACAGTTACGTTACGATCAGCATCTTTGAAGAAGTACGGTCCAATGATGCCAAATTCAATGATTTGCAAGCGTTGTTCGTTTGTAAGACGATTCATGGTTAAATTATAGACCAAACTGAAGATGTTTGACAGTGAAACAAAACACGAAACGTGCGTGAGCTGTTCAAACCAGTGTTTCAAAAAAGATAATAGCTAAAAAATCACCCTTTATTAAAAGGAAATGACGTTTTGAAGTGAGGTTATCAAGGCCTTCAAACGCCGACAAAGCCATCACAGGCTGCACGAAAGTGGCTCTGCGGTATTTTGGCCCATTCCCGTCGAAGCGCCGTCTTGAGATGATCGACACTTTGGTATTTTTTAGTGAGAACCTTACTCTCCAAAATGCCCCAGGCGCAAAAGCCCAACGGATTGATATCCGGTGATTTTGGTGGCCATTGTGCGGTAGAAATGAAGCGAGGAACCTCCTTTTTAAGCCATTTTTGGTTGACGCGTGCTGAGTGCGGTGGTGCTGAGTCCTGTTGGAATGTCCATGGTCTGCGGCCGAAATGTTTGTCTGCCCAGGGCTTCAATACTGTCTTTAAGACATTATCCCGATAATATTCGGCATTTATTTTGAGCGGGGAGCGACCATCGGCCGTTACGGCGGCCCATACCATTACCATCGGCGGCGCTTGAGTTCTGGTGGCCAATCGCAGATGTAAATTTTCAGCTGACCTCTTTGGCAAGTAAACCCGATCATTTTGTTTGTTCACAAACTTCTCAATTTGGAATGGCTTCTCATCGGAGAAAACCAAATTCGGTAACTGGCCACTTTCGTGCAAGCGAAGTAACTCCTTGGCTCTTTCCAGTCTAACTTTTTTTTATCCATCGGTGAGCTCTTGCATTTTTTGGAACTTTAATGGCTTGAGTCCAAGCTCATTTTTCAATATGTGTTGCATCCGTTCTAGCGATATGTTCAGCTCACGAGCAATTTTTCTACCACTGCGGCGTGGATTTCGATCAAATCTGGCCTTCACTTTTCGAATCATTTCTGGTGTTGTTACCGTTTTTTTTCGTCCACTTTTTGGACGCGATGCAACACTGCCAGTATCACGGTAACGAGCAATGGTACGAGAAACAAAAGATTTATTCACATTTAAATGCTGGAGGGCTCTAACGATAGCCACGCTTGATATATCATCGCTTGAATTCCATCACGAATAACTTTTTTTCTGAATGCAATAGATCAAAATGCTTTTGTAAGCTTGTAAATAATAAAATGAACTGTCACTGGAATAAATCTGTCAGCTGTCAGACGAGCGGTTTACAAATGATAACAACCTGAAGTTGGTTGCAATACATATCAGCCACCCTGTACGTCTGTCAATTCTGGATTAACTGCAGTTTTGTCGACATCTCATGGTTACAAGTCACCCACTTTTTATCACCAACCATAATTTCCATTAGAAAAGAGAAGTACGTTTACATCGTTTTCTTATATTAAAGCTAGAAATACATTCTTTTTTTTTTTGTCTATCAATTGAATTGTTGTCATTTCGTGTCAAGTATTTGAAAATCAATTAATGGTAACGGTTCTGTCAGCATCGTTTACGAAAAATATAGTCTATATAGACTATAATATGCATTTTTTTCTAAATGCAATGGCTTATCTGCAATTACTTCTGTGTTCTCTGAGTCCCATATACGACAGTTTCGTTTCTGACGTTACCACAATGCTTCCATTTACTTTAAAATTTAGAGAGTAGCCTTCTATCAATGTCTCTCAATGCATACTAAGAGACACAGTTTATTCAAATTCTGACAGGAGCCTGTTGCCAGGACCTGGATAAACCTTTTAGTTATAAGAATTACACAATTCAATTACGAGTAGTATGTTCACAGGTTTTCCTTACATTAAAGCTAGGAATACATTCTTTTATTCTGTCTATCAACTGAATTGGTGATATTACGTATCAAGTGTTCGAAAATCAATTGATGGTAACGGGTTTGTCAGAATCATTTACGAAAAATTCGTCTTAGAGACACCTTATGGCTTATCTCCAGTTACTTCTGTGTTCTCTGAGTGCCATATGCTACAATTTTGTTTTTGACGTTACCATCATGCTTCCATTTTCTTCACAAACCAAACGGTAGTCTTCTAAGAGATGCAGCTTGTTCAAATTTTGACAGTAGCCTGTTGACAGGACCTTTCAGTTGCAAGATGGAAAATTCTAAAAGTTGCAGAGTTATTCACCCTCCCGTAGTTCACCTACAAGACCGTGTGTTTTAACAAAGAGTGTCCTATGAATCCATCCAAACTAATAGACACAACTTATTCAAAATTTTACAGGGGCCTTTTGATAGGACCTACATACATATCGCACACCCAGTACAAAAGTGACTCAACTCAAAATTTTCATTTTTCGAGTTTATATGCTTAAACTATGTAGAATACACTTGATCGGCGTATTTTGTTGTTGTTAACTGTTACTAAAAATGGTCTAAAGATTTTGTTTTTAACTATTTTCAATTAAAACAAAATTAGTTTTTAATCGATTTCTGAAAAATGAAAATTTTGAGTTGAGTCACTTTTGTACTGGGTGTGCGATATATTAACCTTCCAGTTACAAGGTGAAAAATTCTAAAAGTTGCAGAGTTATTTATCCTCTCTTAGTTTACCTACAAGACCTTCTGAAGGAGTATCAGAGCAAATGTGTTGCATCAAGGAGGATCTTATGAATCCATCCAAACAAAGAGAATCAAATCGTTAAAATTTTGACAGGAGCCTGTTGACAGAACCTGCATTAAACTTTCAGTTACAAGGTGGAAAATTCTAAAAGTTGCAGAGTTTTTTACCCTTCCCTGGTTCACCTATACGACCGGTCTGAAGGCATATGAAAGCAGTTGTGTTGCATCAAGGAGGGTCGTATGAATACATCCAATCTACCACTAAGTTTGCATCAACCAAAACAGAGATAATGTTGAATTTAAGGTCTTATTTAATTAAGCTGAGATTTTCGCTGTTGCCTAGTGTTGGGAATCCCGGGATCCCGGGGTCCCGAAATCCCGGGATCCCGCAGTTTTTAACAATCCCAAAATCCCGGGATTGAGCACTTAATCCCGGGATTTGACTTTTTAAGCCGCAATGAAAAAAATTGTATATTAGAACTCTCACTAATTCGAATTTCCAGAAATTAGAATCTGTTGTTTCGATGCATTAACCGCTATGAAATTAGAAACAAAACTTCAAATTACGATTTTTTTTTTTTTTGAGATGTAAACACTTAAATTAAAATTAAATTAAAATCACCAGAAGCAGATGAACCACCAACAAAAAAAAAACTAAACCATTAGCCAAGTATTTTCCTATGCTGGGGCTAGAAGACAGATCACTTTCTGCTACACTTGCACGACTAACAGCCCTTGATGGGATTTCAATTAACATTATATGCCGCTCTAGTGACTTACGTGCAGGTCTTACAGCAATGGGATTTAAAGTTTACCTACGACTGTTAACACAGTCCGCCAAATGGTTGTATATTACAGCAACAAAATAAGATGTCATGCAAAAGTATGTTACGGCTGAATTTGGAAAGCAACTAACTCTAATAAAAGACTATAAAACTAGGTAGAGCAGCCTTTTGTTAATGCTGGAATGTCTTTATTTATTAAGAAATTGTATACAAAAGGCATTAATAGACATAGGTCCACCTGAAGGTGAATATTTTGCTTTATCCAAAGATGAGATTAATATGGTATCCGCAATCATTAGTGTTCTTATCCCAGTTAAAGCAACAGTTGACGCCCTTTGCCGTCGGGATGCTAATCTGTTCACGGACGATGTTGCCATAACTTTTATGTTAAAAAAACTTAAAGATGCTAACAACGTTATAAGTCAAAAACTACATTCAGCCCTCATCCATCGCATGCAACAAAGGAGAACAGATATCAGTGGGGTACTTCAGTATCTGCACAATGGTAGAACAAATGTTCAGTCCGAATCCGAAACAGAGTTCGTAACGGTTCCTTCTTCCATAAAATGTCGCAAATTAATAGTTGAGTTACTCGGAAGACTAAATACTTCAAGTCCAGCTACATCACTTCTAATAGCTTCTGTGTCAGAAGTTACACCTTCTTCTTCAGCCAGTGTAGAGTCTGAACGTACTTTTTCTGCAGCTGGATTTTTCACAACTAAAATAAGAAGTCGTTTGAGCGATGAAACTTTGGATGCTCTGTACTTCCTCAAAACGTATTTTAAAAATAATAAAAAATAATAACATATCGCACTTGATCAACAAAAGAGTATATATCTATAAAAACAATTTACTCTTTTTAATTAATTTAAAAATGTGAAAAATTAAAAATAAAATTAATTTTCTTATAATTTAATAAATTCTTTCTTATAAACCTATTTTTGGATGTGTCATGTTATTAATTTTATTGAAATAATATGTTAATATCTTTCAAGAACAAATTTTTTAAAATCCCGGGATAAATCCCGGGATCCCGGGATTAGGTAAATGAAATCCCGAAATCCCGGGATTGAAAATATAGAGCGGGATTGCCAACCCTGCTGTTGCCTGAGTGCAATTTGGAACATTATTTTCATATTTTACTTTTTATCACAGGCTACTGAAAAATATTGCTAAATTTACGTTGACGATGCTGGCAACAGCAGCTGTACGTTTTTTCTAGTTTTCCAACTAATAATTTTAATTTTTTTTTAATGCGTTCTGGTCTATTAATCACTAAAAAAAGTCGATGAAATCATAGAAAAAAAATTAAGAAAGACTGGCATATGAGAAATATAGACCTTGCTAGAACCTTTTCCCTGGCTTTAGATGGAACCAAATATTGAAATATCAACGTGTAAGTTATGAGATTTTATTAGAACGGAAAAGAGCCAAAAAAAAAGAAGTTGTCTTACAAAGTACGTCTTGTGTAGATCAAAATGTTTCTGCTATCTGTAATCTTTTGCAAAAATTTAATCAAAGAGTTGATCTAAAACTAATAATACTAATAATAATATTAAACTAATATTAATAATACCTGGTGGATATACAGCGGCGGCAAATTGATCGATCGGCATATTACTAATGGGAGCTGGAGGTGTGGTTGTATAATAGACAGCACCATTGGCAGCCACAATTGACTAAAAACGGATAAAGAAAACAAAAACAAATTTCATTAAAACAATTTAATAAACCAAAACAAAAAATATTTAAATATAATTGAAATACCAACCTGTTTTTTAATGGCTGGCGCAATATTCAATTTACGATCCCTCAGTACAACACACTCAGCCTGTTTAAGGTTAGAAAAAATGTACGAAAAACAGAAAACAAAAAATTATAAATTTTTTTACTTCTTAAGTATATAGAAGAGTTTAATATATATAAAAAAAAGAAAAATAACAAAAACAACAACTACAATACAAGTTAAGTTGTTGTTTTTTGTAAAAGAAAAAAAAAAAACTTTTTTTTTTGTTTTGTTTTGTAAGTATCAACCATAAACTGTAAGAAGAAAAAAATAAACTGAAACTGAGTAACACTTTTGTTTTATTCATATTAAAAGAAAAAATGAAAAAGAAAAACTTAAAATAATAAAAAACAAAATAATTAAAAAAAAATCAAAAAAAAATTATAATTGAACGCAACACAAAGTCAAATTAAGAAGAAAAAAAAAAATTAAAGAAAAACTGTATAATAATTATATTAAAAATATATAACGGAAACTGTAGTAACGGTAACTTGTAATTAAGAAAAAAAATAATTAATAAGAAACGATAATAAATAAATAAATTTAAAAAAAAATTTTCTTTCGATATCTAAAAAGGTGTTGAAAGAATTTAAACTCATACAACAAGTTTATATATGGGCAATTCACACGACTTTGTATCGTGTATGTTGTATTGAATACACTTGGTTGTTTGTGAACGCTCAATGCTATGCTAGATTGTGTATTTCGTATTCCAAATTTATTTTTTTGGCATTCAAACAATTTGATAGCACAAAACCAACACAACTTTTAAAAAACATATGAAAAAAATGTGTATAAGTGTATCGGATTTTTACATGAAAATTATCAACAACAATCATACAACGTCGTATAATCGTCCAACAATACATACAATACAACAGCTTGTGTGAATTGCCTAATAGTTTAATGTATAGTAAGTAAGTATATAGTATAGTAAGGGTATGTAGTTATGTATTTATGCTTGTTTATATATATAATATAAATTATTAACAATTTGTTGTTGTAAATAAAATGTTTCATAATCATCAATAACAATTAACGTAACGGTTTTCAAAACTTTTAACGAACGAACGAAATTCAATCAAATTTTCAATTTTCAATTTTTTTTTTTCATTATTTTACACACACAATTCAAATTCAAAGGCAAAGTTCTCATATACAAAACGTTTTCGCTTAAAAAAGAAAATCAATTCATTAGAATTCAAAAATGAAAATAAAATAAAATTGGAAGAAAAAAAAAAACATTAAACTTTTAAAGTAAAGAACCAAAAAGAAAACAGTGGCAAGAAAAATATGTGAAGGAAAACTATAATCAACAAACAAAACTTCTTCGTATACAAAAATCAATGGAAATGATTTTTAATTTAAATCAGCTGCTCGCTCAATCAACAAAAAATTAAGAAAAAATAAAACGACAAAGCCATACGAAAGCTAAAAGAAATATGTTTTATATACTATATTGTGTAATATTAATAACTTATTCCCTATATAATTTATGCATTGACAAACATACGTACGTACAAACATACATGCAGCCCTTGCGCTGACCGATTTCCCCCTCATTGGCTCGGAGGAACTTGGCCAGTACAGGGACTGCGTTCGCCTGTGGTGCCACAACGGGTGCTATGCGTGCTCAAGTGAGCTTTTGGTATAAAGCTACCACATTAACCTAACCTAACATACGTATGCGTACATATTTACATCGCATTACCTCCTCCAATAATAAAGGGTGATTTTTTAGCTATTATCTTTTTGGCAACACTGATTTAAACAGCTCACGCACGTTTCGTGTTTTGTTTCACTGTCAAACATCTTCAGTTTGGTCTATAATTTAACCATGAATCGTCTTACAAACGAACAACGCTTGCAAATCATTGAATTTGGCATCATTGGACCGTACTTCTTCAAAGATGCTGCGTATCGTAACGTAACTGTGAATGTGGAGCGCTACCGTGAGATGATATCCAACTTTTTTTTGCCCAAAATGCAAGAGCTTGACTTGCATGACATGTCGACGCCTCCATTCTATAACGTTCTAAGTGTACTTAGAACGTTTTTAATGTTCTTGAACGGAGGCGTCGATGTGGTTTCAATAAGACGGTGCCACATGCCACCCAGCACGCGTAACAATGGACTTATTGAGAGGCGAGTTCGGTGAACATTTCGGGACCGGTCAATTAGCCGCCTAGATCGTGCGATTTAACGCCTTTAGACTATTTTTTGTGGGGATATGTTGAAGCTCATGTCTATACAGACAAGCCCGCTTCAATTGACGCATTGGAAGACAACATACATAATTGGTCGTTACAACCCTTCAGTCAGGATTATTGACATAGTTTCTCACACCACTTATGTTGTGTGTGTTAATTTTATACATAAGTGGCGGGACCTACAGTTTAAAGTCGACTCCGAACGACAGATTTTTTGAGAAACTTTTCATGGCAATTTTATTTACTCTCAGAGTTTTTGCCAGATATCTTGCTGAGAGGAAATCGCCGAAGAAATACTTTTTGTATTTTGTTTTGATGTCTGGCCTGGGGCTCGAACCCTGGCTTTACGTCTAATAAGCCAACACACTACCTACTAGACTACGGCGACTTGGAAGACAACATTGAAGCATTTATTCGTGAGATACCGGCCGAATTTTGGAAAGAGTATGCCAAAATTGGACTAAGCGAATGGACCATTTGAGGCGCAGTCGTGGTCAACATTTGCATGAAATAATCTTCAAACATTAAATTATATGGACCGTACTATCGATTCAAATAAAGATTTCATGCATTTTTCTGAATTTTATGTTTTTTTTTTTTTTTGAAAAATTGTCCTATAGCTCTAAAAAAAATAAAAAATCACCCCTTAGATTAAATTACTTTCCTGCCGCCCTAACAACCTTCATTTTATCTTGCTACACCCTATATAGAGAATGGACCACTGAAACCCTACTAACTTCAACATTTCCTTTTTGTAAAATATTTTAACAATTTTTTCTTCTTTTTTTTTTGCCCCCATAACATTTTCTAGCTTTACGCTGGTTGTAGTAATGCTTTCCGGCTCTGCAACAACTTGCAACCAAAGCACCAGAGAAACTGTCAAAAAATTATTTCTCCATCAGCATATAAATTCCGGAAACAAAAAGTTTCTTTTGCAAAACACAGCTTCTGCCGCTGCTGCAGCTGCTGAATCGTATAACTGTACTGTGCAGACGACTAAAAAAAGGACACTCTAGAGAGATGGCAAGTGTGGCAGAAGAAAATGCCTTTGTGTCATGACAGAGAAAAAAAAAAAACTAAAAAAATTTAAGCAACAACACAACAACATAAAATTAAGTGGAAACAACAACCAAAAAAAATTATTTAAAACGGAACTGGCAGCTCAAAACGGTAGTGAATTTAACGGAAAAATGTGAGAGAGTGAGTAGAAGAAGAAAGAAAAAAACCCAAAGAAAAATCCGAGTTAAACTCATCTAAAGTGCAGTAATTAAATGGAATTGCATTAAGAAATTAAAAGGAAAGAGAAAAAAAACAGAAAAACTATGTATAACGACAAGAAGAGAGTTTTCGAAAGAAAGAAAGAAAAAAAAACCGAAATTGCCGTTAATTAGTCAAATTTAGAAAGAAGAGAGTAACAATTATACTTCTCCCACCACTTTCCTCTCCTTCTCTTTTAATGGTGAAATGAATTTCTTAATTTTAACAAAAATCCGTTGAAATTAACACTTTAAAAAACCCAAGGCAAAACAGAGAGAAAGAGAGAAGGTTATGTATTCAAAAGTGGGTCTCCACCAAACAAGTGGTCAGTGGTTAAAAAAAAAAATAAGTAGTGAATTAAGGAAGTGTTTGCAACTATTTTCTAATTAATTTTACATTTTTGTTTGGACAAAAGAATGAAAGAAAAAAAGCAAATTTCTATTTAAATACTTGGAACTACTTGCAACAAATGTATCGCTAGCTATACGCTTTTGATGTTGTTTGTTTAGTTTTATTTTTATGATTTTTATTTAATTTTTTAAATAAATTTTTTCATATTTTTTTTTGTGTCATTTAATTACAATAAAATTGTTTTGGGAGAGACCGTACAAAAAATAGCAGAAAAATTGGGAATGGGAGAACAAATGTTATCGAGAATATAAATTTTTTTAGTCCTTGACGTATATATACCTCAACGCATATTTATTTTATATACACTAAAATTTGTATAAAATAATGTTTTAAAAATTTAAAATTTATTCATTTTCAGTCTGACAACTTCTAGAACGTACAGTTGATTTGTTATTGTTCTTTTTCTCTTTAATAAATGTGCAATTGCGCACCAAGTGATAGGAAATTTTAATGGTGTTCATGGTCTTGTACTGTAACAGCCAATCATTCAGTTTCTTTAATTCCAATAATTTTTGAATTTTGAAGCTGAATCATGCCTTAAGGTATAAACACATAGACGACAGACAACAGTTCGGCAGATCGACAGAAAATTCTGCCAACTGTTTTTTCTGTCGTAAGTATACCTGTGGTCGTAAGCCGACTGCCTAAATTTTTTGAAAGCAGAGCAGAAAAAAAACGATTTTCAAATTTGAATGTAAATATATTTTTCAGTGTTGACACTATCAGGTTTTTTGTACGCAAAATAAACACACTTAAGAAAAAACCGCACACACAAAACATTTATCAAATGAATTCAGATACAAAATTGAATCTATAATTCTATTTTATTTATTATGAATACACGGATTCCTTTGTATTTCTTAATTTTAGAATTGTTCTTTCTCTTCATAGTAAATATTTTTAGCTGTTTTTTATTATGATTTTATGTTGTATTGGCATCACTAATTTGCTTTTAGCTGCTCACAAAAATAGAAAATAGTTTAATTTGGGCAGCACCTGCTTAGGTTGTTGTCTTGGCTTTTTCTGTCCTACCTTCAATATAATCGTTTTCATATAAACGTGTGTATTCTAAACTTGGCAGCTTTCTGTTATCTGTCGTCTGTCGTCTATGTGTTTATACCTTTAGGCTTCCCCTTAGCCTTTGGACGTATGAGCTAGCGCAATAGATAGTTTGTGTTTGAATTTCGATATGCAAATCATTGTTGTATTGCAAAAAAATCGATAATTTTTTTAAAGAATGGCAACTGTTGATAACGTCAAACGTCAGCAGCAATTTTGGTTTTGTTCGGGGAGATTGGTAGAGGATCACCCGTAGCTGTAGAGTAGCTGCTCAGTGATCCTGTCATTCGATCCTAGACTGTCAAAAGTTGAGACTGTATGGAAACCAGAAGCCAACTTTGGGAGATCAATATTAAATTGCGGATAAAACTATCAAACAAGTCAGAGCAAAGCTTGATAAATACCGTGCCAAATCTGCATCATCAAATTCAATAGTAAAAAAACGATTTATTGCTGTGCCTTGTGATCGTATAAACACGCAAGATGACCAATGTTCTGAATGCTCTAGTTAGTTAGTCGATCGGAGACAGAATTTGGTGTTTATTTTGACTAATCACTTGGGTAGTATGAGAAAACCATCCTTCAGTAAACGCTAACGTGTGGAAACTTCAAGTCTTCCATCAATAAACGCTATCGTGTGGCAACTTTGTTTTTCAGGCGCAATACATACGGGCTTTGCATCGTATACCGAAAAAAATTGCCGCTATATGTTAAAAATTAGTGAGATTAATTGCACTACTTCATTTAAACGCGGAAACAGTTTGCAAAAATAAGGAAGAGGAGAGGAATCCTATGATTTAACCCATAGAATACCTTATTCTCAAGTTCAGAAATGTTTGTATACACGTCCACCGAAACCTCAAAGCAGACCATGTTAGTGGACCCTTTTTTTCTTCATTACAACCCTTTAGTTAGGATTACGACCTAGCTTCTCCCACCACCCATGTGGTATGTGCTAATTTCATCCATTAGCAGCTGAACAACCTACAGTTTAAGTCAGATTTTTTGAAAAACTTTTTAAGAATTGTTTAATTTACTCCCGGGAGTTTTGGCCAGAAGATTGCTGAAGGGAAGTCGTCGAACAAATATTTTTTTATATTTCATTTTGTGTAAGATGTCTGGGTTGGGGCTGAACTACGGCCTCACATCTAATAAGCCAACGCACTACCTACTAAACTACGGGGACAGTCTTCACTACGTACCAGATTTCACTGTGTAAAACCAAAGAATATGGATATAAAGAATGCGCATCATGTAGAAGTAAAATTTCTTATGGCGGGTTGTAACATTACGACCCGCTCTCACCAAAATTTGTTTAACATTACTACCCGCACAATTATGTAGAGAGAACTCACACGCATTCTTGTGTTATTTGATTTAGTTGTCGATCAGACTGCGACAAGAACACATGTGTAGCGGATGCGTTATCATTTTATTTCAGAATAACACTCAAAAAATATTTTATGTTAAAAATGTTCTATGTCATTAGCTGGCCGTATTTAATTTTTTCTTCTAATAAAAAATGGGTTTTTTATTTTTGTTTATCTAAAAAAACTAGGTATAATTTTTAAGCCAAAGATGGATAGCTTTATGTTCTTTTAATAAAAAAAAAGTGGATTACACTAGAGCCCCGACTTGCGTCGATCCGATATGCGTCGTTTCGATTTGCGTTGCTTTTTAAAAATTGACAAAACTCAGCTTGCGTTGTTGCAATTTCAACTTGCGTCGATTAAATTTAGCCGAATTTGAAGGAATGGAAGAGGATGACATTAATGAACTTTTACTGTCTCACGATGAGGAGCTTGATAATAAAAATTTATTATCCATTAATATTCAGCATGCTTTAGAAGATGATGTTATGATAATTGATAATACATTAGATGAAAAAAAAAATAACAATCTCCAATATTTCGAAAGCTATGCAATTAATTTCCCATGCATTGGATATATTTTCTGAAAACGATCCTGACGAAAATCGTAGCGAGGGCGTAGCAGCATCTGCTGACCAAGCCATTAGTTGTTACAAGGAAACATATCAGCAAAAAAATCTCTAAAAAATTCAACAGAACTTTTTGTTAACAAACCTGTAAGACCATGTAATCAAATGGAGAGTTGTTGATTTGAATTTATTATCTGAAGAAAGCACCACATAAACTAAACAAAGCACAATTTCTTCCTTAAAAATTTATTTTTTTATAAATGAATTTTATTGATTTTTGTTAAGTTTTTTTGTTAAATTATATTTTTGCTATTTCTTTATAATAATTAGAGAAAACTTTACTGAACTTAATAAAATAATGAAAAATGTTTTCATAATTCTGTTTTATCCGAAATATTAAGTTTAAGTATAGAAAAATTTGGTTCGATTTGCGTCGTTTCGATTTGCGTCGCAATTCTCCGGTCCCCATTAACGACGCAAGTCGGGGCTCTAATGTATTTATTTTATCTTTATTTATCTAAAATTATTAAGATAGATAGCTTTACATATGTATGTTGATGAAATGAAAATCAAAGTATCGTATATTATTGACAGTTTTCTATGGCTGTAAATAAATAAATTCTCTTAACTTATTTTCTCTCTCTTGCTCACTAATCACAACCAGTGTTGCCGTTTAGCTATTTTTAACCAAAATTTCCGGATTTGGTTATTTATTTTTCTTATAAAAAGAGCTTTTGTTTGTGGAAATGAATTAATTTGTAAGACTAAAATTTTAGTTTGTTATTTTTTGTTTCTTTTCTTACTATGTTGTATTAATTATAATTTATATTTGAAAAAATAAAATAAAAAAACTGTTAATTTAATTTTGGTTATATTTTTTCTTATTTGGTAATTTTTTTCACAAATGTTGGTTGCAATATTTTTTTTCGTGGCAACACTGACCAGAATAAGTGATTTCAGAAAATTTAATAAAAAAGTGGTCAAACAACAAAAACGCACGATGAGAGCAACGCATTGTTACGCTCTTCGTTTCTCTTTCCTTCCCTTCTATCTTTCCCCCCGCGTCGTGAAGTATTTTTGAAAAATATTCCAAAATATGTTGAAATGCACATTCTTTATACTTTATTTTCTTTGGTAAAACGTAGATACAGAAGAATAAACCAGAGACCAAAAAAAGCAATCAAAACAATGGATTTGAACAACCAATATCAAAATAACGATATAACGGTATTAATCACATATATTACCATCAATTTTACGATTGTTTTTACAAATTTGTAATACGCTTTGGCCAGATCTTGTTATGTTACTTTGTCAGTACAGAACAATCAAGAAAACTGTTATGCAAATAATGGCGTCTGTATGACAATTTTTATAAAATTCCAGTGATACATTTGCCCCCTCCTCCCTACATCATTATCGCATTAAGAAAAGAATAATTTTTTTGTAGAAAGATTATCAGCCAACTAGAGAAATCTCAAGTCTGCCTACAATCGTCTTAAAAATATTGCAACAATTTAAATATTAATTACATAGAGAGAGAGAGAGAAGTGACAGACAATACTGTGCATATTATAAACAAAAGCATCAATTATAATAATAAAAAACAATTGAATTTATAAATTTTATTTCAAAAACACACTTAAATAGTCACTATCGATTATAATCAAATTGTTTAAGCTTTTTGTTAGAAAAATACAAAAAAAACTACATTTTAATAACCATTTATGCACTTCCCTTCCCTCAATTGAAAAAACTTTTACCGAATTATACTCGTAAAACGTAATTTCACTTGCCTTAGAACAGAATGTACAACAGAGAAAATTGACTGTAGGCGTATTGAATCTGATTTTTCACAATTCATTCATTGTTCTGTTGAGTTGACTTAACAACTGTTTTTCGAAAATTACAATTCAAGTCAAGTCATATTAAAATTATTTTATTGTTTAAAATTAAACAAAAAAAACAAAAAAATGTTAAACCACCATAAAGGCATTGGTTTTGGTTTGGGTGTTTTATTTAAATTTGGGATGCAAAATCGATTTTGCATTTGAAATCTATTTTGTTGTTTGTTCTCCATTTGAAATGCTATAATTGGTGGAATAATTATTATAACAACAATTTCTAAATGTTGTCACATTAAATGTTAAGTAACTAACTATTAAGTAAAAATGAATCATTATTTATTACAACTGTTGGAAGAAAAATTAATAAAATAGTAGAAATTATTTTCTAAAAAATTCCCAAACATTTTGCAAAAACGAGTACACAGGAAACGTTTAGACACTTGATTTCAAATCTATTGTGCATTTGAATATTCAAAACAGATTGGTATTGCAATTAAATGGGTATGACATAACAGTGTCTCTATAGAACATAGCTAAGAACATAGTCTGGAAAATGGACAAATTTGATAAAAAGATCATAGTTTGACAATCAATTTTGAGTTGCGGATTTTAAGAGCTTGCCCTTTGTTGTTTTTTCAACGATAATTTCGAATGTTTTGAATATTAAAAACACTGAAACGTTTGCCGTCTTTTGTCTATTAAATAGTATCCCTTACTCAGTGACGTTTTAGTTCTGCAAACCAAACTCTAAAATCCGATGTTAAGGATCATGCAAGGCTTGTAAGGTGAAGCCAAGCATGATATAATGATATGCAGAAGGTTTACAGAAAAATCTTTAGAGTACAACCCACTCCCACTGAGTGTCTATGCCATTGTGGTGGAGACAAATGTAACCTATGGGGTCATTGTTTGGACAGTCAGTACGTATTTTAAAATAGTTAAGATAGTTTTGGATAAAATACAACGACAGGCATGCGTTGGTATAGCAGCGAAAATGACACCCTGTCCTGAGGTGCCGCTAGAGACTTCATTGAATTTGAGCCTATAACATATAGTAGTGAAAACTAAAGCTATGCAGACTTGGTTACGATAATGGAAGACAAATCTAACATGCGAACAATTCTTGAGTACCCGTACCCTTCATAAAACTATCGGAATAACTGCGAGAAATGGCAGCCAGGAGTATGACAGAATAGGTACTAACGATGTTACAACGGGATCTTATAGGATAACTCTGGAAGACTATGTACTTTGAGCTAACTTATAATTTAAACTAACGTAATCAGGTCTGGACATTGTGACCTAATGAATCTAGGGGTTAACAGTTCTCTAATTAACTGTCCCCAGACAGAATCTGTAATCTCTTATGATTTTGTGAAATGATTCGCAATGAGAATGAGTAATAAAAGTGAATGAAGAAACTTGGAGGCTATATACTCTTTTAAGAGTGGAACCATTCTGTAATATACATATGTATGTAGTGGGACATAACTCTTATGACTTTGATGTGAGGATAGTGAAAGACTATCTGGACATGTCAGGGAAAATAAGGTCACCTTCCGCTGGATCCCAGCTCAAGCGAGAAATTAAAGCAATGAGCAGAGAGTTAAGTTTGCAAAGAGGAGAGCTTCCACACTGATAAGATCAGAATATTTATTTGGATTGACAAGAGATGTTTGGAGAACTATACTCTATGAAAAGGAAGATGGAGATAAGAAGAACGAAGTCCCCACTTAGACTAGCATTTAGCATTTTAAACGTTGTTATACCACAATCAATAATTCGAATATTCCCTACAAGAAACCGACTGGGGTTCAAAAAAACCTTTCTTTTGCCTCAAACGGCCTTTTGAACCTGTACTTCAGACTCGAAGATCACTTGTTGTTCGAAATAAGGATCGTTTCAAGTCCAACATGCAGATTCTGTGATGATGTCCTGCATCATCAGGACACATACAATTTGGAAACTGTGTGGCATAATACATACATACATATATATCAGAAGGAAACAACCGAGAGCGTATCAGCTATAAGGCAGGTATTTATTTTTACTGATGCCGAACAAGGTCTTGCAACTTTTTAGGACGACAGCACTGAACAAGACATTGTAGAGATGATACCCTATATCAATTTAGGTTGGTTTTTTATATTAACGATGGTTATATAGATTCTAGATTCTTTTTAGCAATAAAGAGGAAAACAGACTATAAATCAGAAAAATAACTGATACTTTACAGGACAAAAACTTTGTTACAGTATAAGTGAGTTTAGTTTAGAGCGCTGAAGTAAACTTTGTAATTTATTTGATAAAATTCATATATACAGGTTAGATAAAAAAAACAAATTATAAAACAGAATTAAAATGTTTATATAATGTATACATAAACAAATAAATTAAATTGTTATTACTTTTAAGCTTCTCTAATAAGAATCTAGCACTAAATATGGGAGCCATTTGTTTTAATCAGAGAAACATTTTAACTTGAAACGGTAACTATAACGGTAACTGCAACTGTAATAACTCAATTTTTTGACAAATTTAAAATAACTCAAGAACAATAACAACATTTTAAAGACAACATAAAAGAAAAGTTGATTTCATTTTAGGCTTTTACAAGAAAATTAAAAAAGAAAAAGTTGTTTAAAATTTTTATTTCATATCGAACGCAACAAATAACACAAGTGCTTTAAACTAAAAACAAAAACATGTTTATATTTTTAATTTTCCTTTTTAAATTAAAAAAAAAAAAGATGAAAATAATAAAAATAATAACACATACAGATACAAAATTAAAAACAAACTAAAAATGTTTTATTTTTTTCATAAAAATTTTTCTCTTCTTTCACTCTCTATACACACGCAAATGTTTATTCAAAAGTTTTTTGGCAAAAAAAGAGAGGGTTAGAATAGAACAAAAACAACAACAAAATAAAAAAAAAGTTCGAAAACAGCCTTAAACTAGGCAATGAATATGTTATGCAAATTGTAAACTAAAAGTAGGCAACATTATTTAGATATTATTGCTTTCATTTCGATTTTTATTATGCCACAGGAACAAAAACAAAAACTAAAAAGAGAACACAAGAAACTAAAGAGCATTTCGTAACAATTATTTTTTTGTTTTGAAATTATTGCACTAATTTTGGAAAAAAAAATCGTAACAATAAATAACTCGTATAAATAAGAATAGAAAATTTAAAAAAAGGCATTGAAATACTAAATTTAAAAAAGATTGAAATAATTTGATTTGTATTCATATAATGGGAACAACTGACTTCATCTAAATAATGGAAATATCAGGACAATATTGATTTACGTCTGTATGAGCCAATAACTTATAAGTGTCATTAGTAGTACGTAGCCTCAGTTTTCTTTTTTATGTAAAATCATAGCGCAGAACCAAAATTCATTCTATATAATTAGATTCCCTGATATAAAGCGCTATGTAAGCAAATTTCTATTGCACAGGAGGATAACACTGCAAAAATATCATTTGGAATCATTTCAATAAGTATGAACACAAGACAGTTGGTTCCCAAACAAGTTAAAGCTAATGGAGTGAATTTTCTCACTTACATTATCATTACAACCCTTTAGCCAGGATTACAATCACACCACTCATGTTGTATGTGTTGATTTTATCCATGAATAGCGGGGCCTACAGTTTAAAGTCGATTCTGAACGACTGGTTTTGGAGAAATTTTTCATGGCAATTTTATTTTACTCCCAGAGTGTTTGTCAGAAGATTGTCAGAAGAAGTCTGCTGAGAGGAAGCCACCGAAAGAAATATAAATGTTCATTTTATCATATTTTGTTCGAGATGTCTAAGCTAGGGGTTGAACTACAGACTCTCGCTTACCTACTAGACAACTACTTTCAGTAATACTTAATTCCACCGATGTATTATTGGAGTGAATAGTTAGTGACTGGGAATTATGAGCTGTTGCTCTACGACCTAACTCTTTATGTGAAAGAATCAATCGTCTACATGCCTGTCACCTGAATCTAAGGAAGCTTATTTGAGATTTTGATATGAGTTCAATTTATAAGGTGGATGATATGTATTAAGAATTACTCCCTGCGCCTAATTGTGTAACTTTTTTACAGTTATGGTAGAGGTTTTCTATGCGAAGATCTGGACATGCTGACGAACAAGCCACTAAGGGAACTGCCCGGTTTCATCCGAAGCTCGGAGCGGTTGAAACCCACTACTAACGGATCATGACAAGGGGCTTTACCTCACATTGGGAACATAATGGGACATATATATGGCCACCGAGTGAACTTGCCTGTGAATGATAAGCTATCCGCTAACCTAACCTGTTACCTTCCAAAAGTCAATAAGTTAATCGAACAAAACAGTGCATTTTTTTTGTTACATTCTGCTAAACTTTACAGTCGTTTGTTTAGCTGTTAGAGAAATGTTTTTGGAACTTTTGGAAAATGTTCTGTGATATACATATATAGTGGCACATAACTCATATGAGTTTGACACGAGGACAGTGTAAGACTATCTAGACGTGATAGGGAAAATAATGTCACCTTCTGCTTGATCGCAATTCAAGCGGAAATTCAAGGCAAAGAGCAGAAAGTCCAGTTTGCGAAGATGAGAGCTTCCACACTGATGTCAGAATATTTATTTGGTACGAGAAGATATGTTTGGAGAGCTATATTCGACGTAAGGGAAGATGGAGATATGTAGAACGTAGTTCCCCCACTTAGGCTAGCACTTAGCATTTTAAACGTTGTGATACCACAATCAATAATCCAATCCGAGGTTCAAACATTCCCTCATGTCCAAAATAAAGCTGTCTTTCGTCTCAAACTGCTTTCTGATCCTTACTTTAGCCTCGAAGATCATTTGTTGTTCGGAATAGTGATCGCAGGTTATATGATCATGTATAAGCATCATCAGAATACATACAACTTTGAAACTGTGAAATATATATCAGAAAAAAAAAAAAAAAACAACCGGGATCAAATACTAGGCAGATATTGATTTTTATTGACGCCGAACAACGTCTTGTAATTTTTTAGGGCAACAGCACAGAGCAAGACATTGTAGAGATACCCTACATAAATTTAGGTTGGTTTTTTATATAAACGATGGTTAAAAGACTAGATTCTTTTTAACAATAAGGAGGAAAACAAAAAAATAAAAAACCTTTGGAAAATATTTTTTATTTGGTAGTATAAAGAAATTTTGGAGCAAAAATCTTCTGAAGAACTAGTTAAAAAACAGAAAAATTAATTTAACCCTCAGAATGTCTTTAATTCGATTAAATTCCAAACTTCTTGATAGGTCAAGGTAACACAAAAAATCGATTAGGAAGATAGTCATTTTCCATTTTATTGAATTTTTTCATTTGCTTCAAATAAAAACTAAAAAATTATTTTATAACTGCAGCTGCTAAAAATATACATTTTGAAAGCAAAGAAAGCATTTTGGTCTTTTAAAATAAATCATTATTATTAGTTTGTCTAAACGAGAACGAAAACGAAAAAAACTATTGAATAAACATTTAAAAAAAGGGTTTTCATGACGGCAATTAAAAAAAAAAAAAACAACACAACACACACACTTAAAAAAAAAAAAAATTAAAAATAAATAATTAAATAAAAAAATAAACCAATTAACACTGTTAACAATAAAAACGAGAAATAAATTACAAAAATTATACAAAATTAGGAATAATTAAAAGAAAACAACAAACGGCGAAAAATAAAAATTATTTTGATAGAATTATTGAATTGAGTTTTAAAAATTCATTTATTTTTCATTTAAACGAAGAAGGCATTACAATTCAAAAAAAGAAAAACGAATTTGAATTAAAAATTTTAAAAAACGCTCTAAAAATCTTGACGATTTTCTAAAGAAATAGAAAAAAAAAAGAAATATGAACTGAACTTGGTAAGTATTAACGTAAGTAATAACGAAACGTAACGATTTATCAAACGTAACGATTTGCAACGAGATTATTAAATTTTCAATTAATTTTTAATAAAAAAAAAAACTGTATAAAAAAACAATTAAATGAACTAAGAAACGATAAAAAATATGGAACGCTTTTTCAACAAATTAAAAAAAAAAACTTGTTCAAAAAGTTAAAAATAGAAACGAAAACGAAATGTTTATAAAACATTATTTTGAGCTTCCCTGTTTGGTTCGCATCGGTTTAGAATTTAAGCGATTTTTTTTTTGTATGTCTTTTCATTGCATTGCAGAAGAGAGCCCGGTGAGTTCTTAATTAGAACACTGTGCCTGTTTGCTAGACTTTTTAGTATTTTTTTTTACTCTTTCTTACGAATCATTTACAAATCCCTTGATTCGTGTAATATTTTTTTTTTATTTTCTTTGTTTCAATCGTTAACGAGAAAGAGACAACACTGTGGTAGTGTTTTAGTAGTAGTAGTGATGGTAGTGTGTGTTCGTAGAGTATATTTTGTATATAAAAAATAAATAAATAAAAACAAATAAATAAGAAAAATAAAAAAAGAAATTGCAATTGGTTAAAATTTAATTTTCTTTTTTTGTTAAATTATTTTAATCGTTTTTTTTTTTTTGTTTTCTAATAAATTTTCTAACTAATTTACAATTGTTGCTTCTGCAAGCTAGTTTCTTTTATAATTTCTAATATATTGCGTCTTATTAAGTCATCATTTGAAATTAAATTTTGAACGAAAGCTTATTAAATTGAAAGTGCAAATACTTACATCAGTCTGTAGCCGCTGAGCCTCCTGTTCCGTTTCGAAAGTAACAAAACCGTAGCCTTTACTAACACCAGCACGATCCACAATGATTTTTGTTGATTTCACATTGCCGTAGGCGGAAAAGACACGACAAAGATCGGATTCTGTTGTGTCGCCACTGGAAAATAATTTTTAAATTAATGAGATACACATACAATTAATAATTTTTAAATTTTTAAAAAGGCTTTAAAGTATGCAATCAAAATGTTTAAGGTTGTTCCGAAAAGAGAAATAAAACATTGACTATCTAAAACTCAGCGATAGGGCAACGATACCCTTATGCTATCTTATGAAACCAACACTAAGGCGTTTATGAGTAAGCATTGCCATTCCATTCCGTTCGAATGACCCGCAAACAAGCACATTTTGATCTCGTATTTCCATTTTATATTATTTCATTTTTATCATCAAATCTCCCCCCAACAATGGACTTGAGTATCTAATAGGGTTTAAAAACGGAATTAAATTGGCTAGGGGGAGATCTTTTCTTTTGTCTACGTATGCCTTGAAGTCACTGATTATAGTTTCCACTTTTCCTTCCTTTTCTTTCTTTCTTTTCCATGTAATTTTGTTCTCCACTTCTTTTTCTTTTCCTCCTTCCTCTCTTGAAGGGTCAGAATGGATCAAGAGGTCTCTGGGTATGAAATCAATAACACAATAAAGCGCTACACTTCGTAACCTAACCTATCTTCCACACCAGACCTGCAGGTTGGGTTTTATTTATTAAAAGATCATTCTTTAAAATAAAATACCTCTGGCAATTTTATTTTACTCTCAGAGTTTTTGCCACAAGTTCTTTTGTTCTAAACGTCTGAACCAGGGGTTGAACTATATACTCTTGTCTACCTACTAGACTACGGCGACTTTTTAATTTCAAGCGCTGCCTAATCTCTACGATCCGTTATTGGTGTGCATAGTGACAGGGGGATTATCTGCTATGAGCTGGTGTTCTACGACCAAACTCTTTATTTGCAATTATCACTCGTCTACGTGCGATATTGCATCGCCTGAATCTAAGGAAACGTGTTTGAGAGGTTGTTATGGACCCAATTGATGAGGTGGATACGAATTAAGAATTACTCCCTGCGCCTAATTGTGTACATTTTTTTATAGTTATGGAAGAGGTTTTCTATGAGAAGACCTGGGTATGGTGGACGTGGCACTAGGGTTAATAACCGGGTTCATCTGAAACTCTGGCTATAAACTGGAGCTCTACACAGCGTTTATTCCATGCTAAGGGATTAGGTGGGCTTTTCCTGAGGGAACACTTAAGCCATATGTAAGGCCTACGGTGATACCATAAATCCAGCAAAAGATCGCCGCTGATACATGACATGAAAGGTAGTGTCTTCCGTCTACTAAATACATTGTATTTGAAGACGTTACACAATTTCAATTGCGGCGGTTTTTAACTATGCATTTATGAAAACATCATTTGTTGCGGTTTCCATTAGAGTATCATACAAAGCCTTATCGATTATATTCGTCTTCTAGATGAGTTACTCTTTTAACTTTCCTTGGTAATCTTTTTCAACAGGTTGGAAATATTATTCTAAAAGAAAAACCTACTTTGGAACTAATTCCTTAAGATAAATTTAAATTATATGGGAAGAGATTTGCGAAAAAGCCGTAGCAGCTTCTAATGCTAATATATAAAGTTTTTCTATAATGCAATACACAGGCGTAAATCAATTGGCAACATATTTTAGACTTTCTGAAGATGTACCTTTAAAGAATACTGTTACGAAAATGAAAAATCTAGATACTGGTGTTTTGCTTTTACATCGTTTAACATTAAAATTATAAACAAAAGTTATAAAAACAAAACAATGCAGTAAACAAACCTGTTTACAAATTATTGTACTGCTTAATGTAACAACAATCACCAGCATAAAAAAATGGAACACAAGTAAACAAAAAATATACCAACAACACTATAATAATAAACGTAAACAACGATGTTTACATTTATAGAGATTTCGAGAAGGCGAAGTCATGAACGTTCGACTTCAAGAACATTCATCAGACTGTTTACCATGCCATATAAAAGGCAAGGCAAAGCAGGCGACGGAGTTAGTAAAGTTCAGTTAGTCTTGTGTGAATAAGAGTAATCGTGGTTTGAAGATCTCCGTTACAAAGATCTGTCAAACAATTATCTAGTAATTGTTATTGTTTATGCGAAGGGTATAAACAGAGGAATAACAAACAAAGCATTTGTTGTTGTTTACACCAAGTTGTGAACAGTGGCACACAGAATTGTGCGTATAATAAAGAATTTAATTAAAACTAAATACAAATTTATTTTTATTTTATTTGCAATATACGAGCTCATATTTTAAACGTTTTTAAAAGGTAACAACGTGACAATACTGTTGTTGTTGTAATTAAAACAAATTTTCCTACTTAGACCTTGAAAGAATTTACTTTTCAATACAATATAAGTTCTTCTAAAAATCCCTTAAGGATTGAAAATATTTTCGCTGTTAAGTTTCTTTAACAAATCAGTTGCATACTTTTAGACTTAATTAATTTGAATGGGGTTTAATAGCTAGAAAGAAACTTACCTTATACCGCCCACAAAAATGCGGTTCGGTATCAGTGTACCATATTTTGGGGCCGACAGGGCACCTTCTATGGCCGCCGGCGGCGCTGCTCCAGTGGGTGCTGCCATTTTATGCATAGGCTGTGGTTGAAGTTTAAAATTTGTTAAGGTTAGAATTTTGAAAGATTTTTCTTAAAACACGCAAACAAAGAAAAATTTGTATTGCAAACTAATCACAGCCTCGATCCAAGAAGAGGGCGTTTAGTTTGATTAGATTAGTTTTTGGGGGTTGGTTGGTAAAAGCTGTAGCTGTGGGTGGAGCGTATGCTTACGTGTATAATGCTGCTGCTGTGATGTAAGGTGTGCAGTTTGAAGCTGAGCTTTAATGTTTTTTTTTTTTCAAAAGTAAAACTAATTTAACAGTAGTAAAGAGTTTGTTTTTTTTTTTGTTGTAGTAGCAGAAATTGCTTTTCTTTAAAAACTAGTTAACACGTACGTTGGTAATATGGCTTAAATAAATAATTATTGTTAACAATTCGTTGACAAGGTTTACTTTACTTTACTCTTCTTTTAATTTTAGCTCTCTCTCTTTCGTCTTTACGAGAGACAGTATAATATAATTCAGAATTATTTTTTAACAATTTAGGCAGAGATCGTTACAATTCTTATTGAAATATTCAAATAGAATAGAAAACGATGATGATTTGATAGATTTTTTTTTATATTCTTTGTATTTCGTTAAGAAAATTGAATTTCTTTTACAACCAAATTTTCTTTTTTTTTTTTAATTTTATTTGATTTTTTTTAAATTATTTTTTAAGTATCACTCTTTAATTTTTATTTATTTTTTAAGTACGTATAGATTGCTTGGCGACTTTTTTCCCTCTGTTTCAGCTGTTTTTTATGTGATATTTTCAACACAATATTTTCGAATTTATTTTTAGAAAACGTCGCTGATTTTATTGCTCTCTATCTCTAGCTAGTACACTACACTCTTGGTTAGAGCGCTGTATGGATTTAAAAAGAACAATTTTTTCCTTCGTTTATAGGTAGTAGTATCTGTGACAATGTGATCTCGTGTAGTTTGTCTGTATAAGCGTTTGTAATTAAATGTGACAGAGGAGATATATTTGCCGCGTGTTGAAATGCTTAAGCGCTTTTGTCACACTGTTGGCTCGTAAAATGTATTTCAATAAATTCTCTCTCTCTCTCTAAAGAAGATACTCTCTTAGATGACTGCAAAATGACTATTTCGCTGGCTGGCTGGCTGACGGGCTGTTTGGCTGATTAAGTGTCGGCCTATTTGTCTGTTGAAATGAAATGTCTGGTGTTTCTAAGTGTCGTCGTTTAATAGCTTTAAAGATATACAAAAATTCTTGAGAATTTTCTATGGCTGTTTTGGCTGCTACTGGTCGACTGCAGTTTTTCAAAATTTTTTGGCTTTAATTCGATAACGAAACAAAAAATTTCAATTCGTTTTTCCTTTTTTTCGATTTTCGTTTTTTGTTTTCGCCTTTGCTTTTTTGTATTTGTTTTGAGAATGTTAGGCAAGCAATTGCTGTTGGTTGTTATTGTAGCAGTAGTAAATAGTATTTTAGAAAAAATTGCTTAAAAATATAAAAATTTTCATTTAATTTACGTGTTGAATTTATTTGTTTCTTTCTATTGCTGCTGATGGTTGTTTTTCTTTTTTCTTTTCTTTTTTTTTGGCAAGAGTGTTTCAATACTCGAGGTGCACAACTATTTGTCGTTGTCTTCGGTTATTTTAGTTTCTTTTTTGCTCCAAAAATTTAGTTGCTATTGCTCTCTAATATTGCTGCTTTAGACTGACTTCTTGTTAAGCTGCAAGACAAGAAAAGAAAAACACAAAAATTAAGTAAATTTTCCTTCCTTCATACAAAGTATTTATTTTGTTCTTAAAAAAACCAATTTTTTTTTTTGAAAAACAAAAAAGTGTAGGAGAATTTTAATTAAAAATTACAAAAAAAATTTCTTCATATTCATCATCACCATCAACAAACAATCTGTCTTCATCATCAGTAGTATTATTATCATTTAGAGCGTAAGAATGAAAGAGAAAAACTGTACGTATAGATAAAATTTAATTTAATTTAAAATATTTGTGTTTGCTGTATACGCCGACAAAAAAAATGTCACAAAAAAAAAATTCTTTAAAATACTGTCACAAACAGACTAAAATTAGGCAACACATTTTTAGTTTAAAGCAGAAGCCGCAAAGTATGCAATAAAAAAAACAATTTAGAACGCTATTTTAGTTTACACATTTAAATTTTGCACACCCCTACAATTAACCTAACTTTACAAAACAATACTACAGAGGGCGTAACGAACGATGACAATCCTATCATCCTGGGATCCTCTACAGTACATCAATTACCTGCCTATCTATTGAAACTTGATAATGAAACTGAATTAAAGGATATATGTATGTAATAAGAATATGGGGGAGGAGGTGCCTTGTAAAACCATCATGTACTTAAAAAGAACAAAAAAGATACATCCTGGCTGGCTATCCAAGAATTCGCAGTATTATGGAGCCAAGCGCCAGACAATGTCAGCGAAAATGTTGTGTGGCCTCCTTTCCATCCCCGTCATGGGTCAGTGTTCTATTACAATTACTATGAGGTTCCTAAAATCTTTTCTGGTTAGATTTAATGTAAAATTTTGTTCTTCAGCGAGAACCAGATTTGTGTGATCTGTATCTGTATTTCCATTGCAAATAAATAAAGTTTCTATCAGAATAGTTTTCTGCCTTTCTGCAGAGGATTATCCCCATCGAATTTGAATTTCTTCGAATTGTCTGTTGTTGAACAGTCTTAGCGAACTAGTCCGCTTTGCTGTTACCTTTAATGCCTCCGTGTCAAGGAGTCTACGAGAGGGTTATCGACCAAAGTCTCGCTACCTGCTCAAAGACAACAGGACAATTTTAGACACTCTCTAGAGTTACTTTAGATAACATAATTGATCATTACAACCCTTCAGTCAGGATTACGCCCTAGCTTCTCACACCACTCATGTTGTGTGCGTTAATTTAAAGTCGACTTCGAACGACAGATTTTTTGAGAAACATTACATGGCAATTTTATTTACTCTCAGAGTTTTTGCTAGAAACTTCTGAGAGGAAATCGCCGATGAAATATTTTTTAATAGAATTCGCACAGCGACACTGTTTATAGACATTATTTCAGCCTGAATAGTGCTACACTTTTCGGTTAGCGTAAGGGACAATCTCTTATTCCATTGTTTCGACAGAATTTCACATCCGACTTTGTTGCATGATCTCAATTTCGCAGTGAATTCTTGTATTGCGTTCTCTGGAAGTTGTCGATAATCCACAACGGGTGCAGGTATCCTACAGTCATTAGGAAGATCTAAACCAACTATAATCAATCATGTCCTTACATAATTCATGCATAATTGGTCATTACAACCCTTTAGTCAGGATTACGACCTAGTTTTTCACATCACCATGTTATGTGCGTTAATTTTTATACAAGAGCGGCGGGACCGCTCTGTCGTCTTCGAACGACAAATTTTTTGTGAAACTTTTTTCTTTGCTAGAAATCTGCTGAGAGGAAGTCGGTGAAGGAATATTTTTTCATATTTTCGTTTTGTTGGAGATGTCTGACCTGGTGTTTGAACCGAGGCCGTATGTCTAATAAGCCAACACACTATCTAGTGGACTCATGACCTTGCGCAGTTTATTCTCATTGTGGCATTTGAAGCCACCACAAGTTTCGCCAACATGTCTGTTGGTAGCCAGCTAAGGATAAAAAACAATGCTTTAGATGATGTAGCTCTAAGAGCACTTGTTATCATGATCGGCACTATTATCACTATAAGCTCAAACTGTGTTTGTTGAATCTCCACCAAAAACGCAGTCTCTTAGGACAGAATCTGAATAGTTTAGGCTAATTTTAAAGCCACCCTCGTATGTATTTGTATAAATTTTTGTATTTTCATTGATGAACAGTCATCAGCATTACACATACTCAAATTCTTTATTTATTTTAATTTTTTTTTTTTGCATATTTGATGGTTATTTTCTATTTTAATTAATTTGTTTAGTAAATAACAAAATCATAAAATATTTATAAAGTAATTAATAAATATGGCTTCAATAATGGACATTATTGATGATACTTATGATGTGAACAATAAACAATTCAAGTGCTTGAATATATTTTAAATTATTGTGAACAAATTGAATTTGTTATTAAAAATATACCAAACAAACTCTCGACAATCGCCCCAAAATTCATAAAACTTTTATTAAAAAAATTTAAATTTATTAGAAAAACTTAAAATAATATTGTATGATAATAAGAATTTTATTTAGAAAAATATGAAGAATATACGAAAAATCTAAAACCATGGATGGCTTTCCCAAAAGCATTTCGAAATGCAGAAATTCAGAAATTAAAAAAAGAAAAATAAGGAAAGCAAATAATTTTTTTTTTTTATCAGAGAATAAGTGTGTGACAAAGAAAACAAATGAGCCGTTTATTTTGAAAGTGGTTTAAGTCCATTTTTTCTTATATTGAGATATTTAAGGGTTTGCGTTTGAATTGTTTCAAAAATATTGTTAACTGGTATTAAGTTGTTTTTATGACTTTGTAACCTTAAACATGTTAGAATATATAACGTAATACTTTTTGTAAACTGTACTGGAAAAATAAGCTGTGTTTTAGAACCTAAAATTCAAAATTAATAAAATGACTTTTTTGTTTGTGAAAAGGAATAAGTCCGCTTAGTGTTCTTTGATTAATATTATTAGAAGTAAATTTTTTCACTTAAAGTTACTCCACTACGTTTATATAATTCCAATATAATTATTACATGGGGTTTATTAGCAAACAAAATACTTTAGTTTCACAATAATATTGAACAAATTATCCAAAAGAATTGTATACCTAGTGATTCCTCTAATTAGTTAGGTTCTTAAGGTAAGTTCTTGACATTAAATAACATAAATTGTAAATATTTTATTTTTAATGCAAATGAATGTAATAGCTTTAAAATAAATAAGGAAGCTTTCAATTTAGATACAGATTTTTATTTATGTATTTAGAAAAACATGTATTTAAAAATAGACATTAATTCATGTATTAAAAAATTAAACCAACATTCATTTATTAAGGATAATATTAAAGATTTTGCCATATTATTTCTCCTCATTTAGAGTGAGTGAGTGAGGTTGTTAAAATATTCATGGTGCTTAGGTAGTATATACCTTAGTAACTCCATACTATCCTTATACTTAGGAGTTGAAATGGGACGTACATTTTTGTATAATGGTGTTAATTTTATTTTATTGAAGTTCCTTGGTCTTCCCCGACAAGGTAATAAATCAAGTATTTTGAACTCTGTATCCACTTCCATAGATTCTTTCTAAAACATTTTACAGGCTTCACTTTTTATAAATAGCATCCAACATATCCTAAGCCAATTTACAGGTTCGCCACTAGTGTTTTTTAATCTTTTATGAAAAAAAATTATTTCTTTCAATGGACTTAAACCAGTTTCAAAATAATTTTTTTTCCATTTCGTTAACTAGCTAATTTTCAAGTGCCCCAAATCATAGCAATTTTAATGATACTAGACTTAAATTGTTTATAAAATAAAAGATTATATAGGATTATGATTATTGTTATCATTAACTAAATTTTTTAAAAAAAATGAACTTAAACCACTTTCAAAATAAACGGCTCAAATATTCTTCTGCTTTTCATTTTCATTTCATCTCTTTAATTTTTGTATTTCTTTTTTTTTTTTTTTTTTTTTTTCTTTAAATTTCGAATGTGAATTTCGAAAAAAGATGTATTTTTGTACAACAAACAAAACAACCAAAGTACATTTGAGGACACATAGTACAGGGCATCTCATCACAACATCAGTATCATTATGATCATCATTATTATTATTATGCTATTTCCTCTTCTTCGTTTTACAGCATTGCCCTTAAGAAAAAAAATATTTGTAGCCAAAGTATTCTTCTTTTTAATTGATTTTTGTTAATGAAAATCCCAATAGTACTCTGCGGTATTTCTATGTATATCAAAGGCAATATTTCTCCTTGAGCGTAATCCTCCTCTTCTTTTTCTAACTTGCAAAGCAAGTCTAGTTGTTGAGTTGTTGAAATTCAACCTACCTTATCAAAAATTTTTTACTAGGGAATCGAAACATGTGAGTGCAGTAAACGAAAATCTGGTGAATATAATTCTGATTGACCATAAAATTAATCGCGATAACTTCATAGGCGCATTAAAGCAAAACCTTGATATTTAATCAAACTTACGTGTCTTGAATTCGCCGTAGCCCAGTAGGTAGTGTGTTGGCTTATTAGACGAGAGCCCGTGATTCAATATCTGGCCTAGGCATCTCGAACAAAACAAAAATTAAAAAATATTTCTTCGACGATATTCTCTCACAATCTTTTGATAAAAACTTGGAGAATAAAATGAAATTGCCATAAAAAGTTTGTCAAACATCTGTTATTCGGAATCGATTTTAAACTGTAGGTCCTCTACCACTCATGGATAAAATTAACACACACAACATGGTTGGTGTGAGAAGCTAGGTTGTAAACCTTACTACAGAGTTGCAATAACCAATTAAGTAAGTTGCTACCAGAGATCAGCAATGAATATTCAAAAATATGAGTAGAATCGAATCATACTCATAATTTCTGATACTTATACGCATTCATACTTATTTTAATATCATGGAACCTCTCTCTCTACTCATATTGAAAGTTTGAAGTACTCATCATATTCATACTTAAGAACACGTATGATGTTGTTGATTTCGACTCTCCATAACTCAACATATACACGAAGCACAAAATAAGTATGATTCGCGTACGAACACTAAAATACTCACTAAATGGCTGTGTGTTTGCTCTGCTTGCTGCTCTGTCTTTTTTACTAATGAGTCTTTTTTCTTTTTTTGTAAATGCCTAAAAACTACATACATAATTGGTCATTACAACTCTTCAGTCAGGATTATGAACCTAGTTTCTCACAGCCTAACAACTAAGACTATACATTTTGATGAATGATTCGAGTCACTCGATTCATTTATAAGTATTTTTCTAAAGTTATGAATCTAATGGTGTTTTCTTTTCTACCAAAAAATGTGCATTCTGCATGTGCAAAATGCAATTTTGTGTTTGTTTCTTAAAAATGTTTCGCCCTCAAAAAGGGTGGTATGTTTTATTCTAAATAAATCGCACTTGTCAATGGTGGAGGGCATTGCATTTTATGCCCTGTATAAATCGAGAGTGCTGATAATGCCCTGTAAAGCAGATGACTTTTGTTTATTTATAGAGCTGCCAGATGAAATTTAAAAAAAGCCGCATGGTATCTTTATCCAATTTTGAAGTTAATTTTTTCATTGTTTTGTGGAGTAACCTTAAGGAAACATTACATTATTAAAGATACATGGTCAGTAATTTAAAGAAATTGCATTCAGTGTTAGAACAGCGCTAAAAAAAATTTTTTTGGTTATAAAAAACAGCGCTCAAAAAATTAAATCGAAAATTTAGCTATCTGGCAACACCTTTCTCATATTTACATATTTTATTGAAAACAAATCGAAAAATACAACATATTTTTAAATCTAAAACCTTAACGTTAATAAATATAAAACATTTAATACGTACAAAACACTTTTTTTAAATTAATTTTAAATATTATTATTTACATTGAACGACTTTTGAACAAATTGCCATTTCCTCATTCATTTTCTTAATAAGTGGTAAACACAGGGCATACCCTTTTTTAATATTTGTGTTATGTTCTTCTCAAATAAAAAATTACATTACAACAGGGTTGGTCAGAAATTTTTTAATGCACCTTGTAAGAGGGTGACATTTTCTTTGTAGAAAAGAAAACACCATAAATGAGTAGGCTTATGAGTCAAACATATTAGGAATGGTATGAGTTTGATGTCAACGTCGTACTTATAACACAGCCCTGCATGGGTTTTGCAAATAAGATGGGTCCAGGTGTTTCCGAAGGCATTTTACGCGCTGAACACGAATCAAAAACTTTCCATCACGGCAGGTTTTCGAGAAAAAGGGGATTGAAACCGCTAAAAATAGCGTTTTTTGCCATTTTCGAAAAATTGTAGAGCTAAACACTGACGTGCTAGATAATGATACATATGCATGTTTCTTTGTAGTCCTCGACTAGTAAATTTCATATCGCTAAAATAAAACGAAATTTTTTTTAGCGATTTTAAAGCTCATTATATAGTCAGCTGTTGTTTGTTTAAAAATTTGTTACTAGGACCTGGCGCAATGCTGATAAATAACATTTTCAACAAAATTTTAAACTCGCGGCAAGAGTTTCGTTTTAATAATAATGGATACATGTCCTCCATATCTGACGATGAAGAGGATTCCAAGAAATTTTCCAAAATAATATTTTTTGCTTCCATTTCACCACTTTTAAAACAAATAATTTTTGTTATTTTTTTTTTTTTTTTTTTTTTTCAAAACAATAACAAGAACAGCTGTTTTAAAAGTGCTGCCCTTACAACCCTTTGATTAAATTGAGGGCCAAACATGCAGCATATTTTCTGGGTTTTATGCTAGAATTTTTAAAAAATAACACGCTACTAATTTACAAAATTGCATTTTTTTCAAAAAAGAACAGCAAAAGAGCAAAAAGGCAGAATAAAGGCAACATTTATGCCAGAAAAGAAATCACCATAAATGAGTAGGCTTATGAATCGAACATATTTCGAATGATATGAGTTTGATGTCAACGTTGTACTTATAATTATTGCAACCTGTACTTATAAATCAACGTTGTAGTGAGTAGTTAAATTTCAATATTGTTGACTCACATATATTCAAAATTTCATGAGTGCTTATGAGTAGCGAAAAAATGATTCAATGCTAATCTCTGGTTGAAAGCTAAAATACACTTCAATTAAAGACGAGGTTTTCGTTTCTGCTGATAAATTAAAAAAGGTATGGCACACGCTAAAGAAAGCAATTGTTAGACTTGACCTTATAATTGCAAAAGTAACAAAAAAAAATGGTTTCAAAATGTTTAAATTGCTTTCGATTCCTGGTTGCTTGACGGATCAATGATGTCTCAAAAATGCTTCAGAGTAAATTTAAAAATTGTTGAGGATATAGTAAAGCATAAGACTTCTTTAAGAGATTTTCCTTGAGTAATTTAAAATGGACATGGTGTACAGCCATCTGAAATAGTAAAACATGTTGAAACAAAAGCAAAAGTATTTTTCATTTTTTAGTTTTTCTTTTTTTTTTCTTTTGTTTTTGTCAAAGCACACTCTTTTCTTTCAACGTAGTCATAGTCGTAGTCATGTTGTAGTAAAATAGTTTTTCTTTATTTTTTCAGTTTTTTCAGTTTTTTTTTTTTTCAAATTCTATAAATATATAGTTTACGAGAGAGTCAAAAAAAAAACAAAAAAAAAATCTGTTTTTTTTCAACAAATAATTTTAATGTACGCCATTTCAAAATACAAAGAATCAAGAAGAAAGAAATGAAATACAACAACAACAACAACAACAAAAACACGAGAAAAACAAAATTTGTGAAGAAAAAAATTAAATAGAATGAGGAGAATCTAAAAATATATACAAAAAAAAGTTTTTACTTCGACATTTATTTTGTGACTGGGAGACACAAGACGCGACACGACACAACAGCATCATCATCATAGCAGAATACAAAAGAAACATTTTCATTAAAGAAAAGGAAAGGAAGATAAAAAAAAAAACAAAATATCACATTTTCAACAGTCTTTTACCACTTTCGAGACCCCCATTTAAAATATATTTTTATTTCTAATTTTTTTTTATTCATTTTTTAAGTTTTTTTTTTTTCAAAGCATTGACAACAAATCTATTCTATTATTTCAATTAAAATGAGAGATGCCATGAAGGAGAGATGTTTTATTATACATTTTATTATACTTTTGATTTTATATCATAAAAATAATGTATACACTTTGTACCAAAAGTAAGCGTACAAACCATGTTCAATTAGATTTGCATAATAATTCATGTAAAAAAGTCGACTTTTAAGGGATAACCCCTTTTTTCTGATTAAAATCTTGGTATACATATTTTTGTTAGCCACTGTATAAATGTGGCAAAATATTTGAAGCAATGAAACATTATTTTTATTTAAAAATAGTTTTAAATTATTAACAATGCCTGGTTTTAAAATGATTACGATAAAAAAAAAGAAGAAAATAAATTAAAAAATGCTTAAAGGTATGTTAAGAATTTAGTTTAAACAATATTCATATGTATACATATTTTCAGAGAGAGAAAGAGAGAGAAAGAGGGAGAAAGAGATAAAAAGAGCAAAAAGTATTTCCCTATAGAGTAGAGAGAAATTATTATTTGTTTTATTTAATTTGATTATTTTTGAAATGTTTCAACATTTTATCGTAAGAACTACAAAAATAATTTGTTTTAGAGTAAGAATTAAGTAGATTGAAAAATACTTAAAGCATAAAGGATACGTATCCCCCTGGACACCAACAAATCCATTTGCCTTGTGTATATTGCTGTACTCGAGAAATTACGTCACTTATTTACATGATTACTTGATTGGTCATTACAAACCTTCAGTTAGAATTACGACCTTAATTCTCACACCACCCGTATTGTATGAATGTTAATTTTATCCATGAGTGGCGGGCGAAACCTTTTGTTTAGAGTCGACTCCGAAAAACAGATTATTGAGAAACCTTTCATGGCTATTTATTTTATTTACTCTGACTTTTTGCCAGAAGACTGCTAAAAAGATGACGCTGAAGAAATAATATTTTATATTTCGTTTTGTTTGAGATGTGTAAGCTGGTGTTTGAAACACGGCCTCATGTCTAATCAGCCAACAGACTACCTACTAGACTACGGCGACTTTACGGCCACAGTAAGTAAGGAATTATTCATATAAAATGCAACCATATTACTGAAGCATCTGAGGAAACTCCTTGGCAACTCTGCATTTGTTTTCTTTATCTTTTTCTAAACATGAGGAGTGCGCACGAAAAATTTGGATTTAATTCTAGACGTTAATCTTTTACTGTGATTGAAAGAATATGTTGGTTTTTCACTTGATTTTTAATTTTCATTTCAAAACTACTTTCTTTACACACATCGAACAAAATTCACGTAGAAGATCAATTTGAAAAATTTATTTCAATGAAAACAATTTTCCTATTCCCCTCTCCTTTAGTTATGACTCTTCTTTTTTTAATACCTCCTAATTCAAGCATTTCCTTAGCATGATTTAAGGGATTGTTTTTAAGCTAATAAGGCTTTACTATTTTGCATATGAAATGCCTATTTTTTCCCATTTAAAATACAAAAATATTTTAAATTCCAAGGTTATTAGATTTAAAATATGCAATACTTTTTAATACAATATTTTATTGAAAACTGTCAGTGCATACTTTAGGGCTAAACAAAACAAAATTTGTATTTTGTTTACAATGGAAAAGACAACGCACAAATATTATCATTTTTAAATTGCCTTCCAGCGAAAATGCAAATATTGTATGGCAAATTTAGAAATTATAAAAAAAATAAAACAAAAAAATTGTTTATAAAGATAAAAATATGTTCAATATCTCATATCATTATTAAATTAAAATATAAATTTATAGATTGTTTTAAAAGCCTATTAAAAATTTATTTAAAATATATTTTTTTTCAAATACATGTATTTTAAAATTCCCTCTAAAAATATGCAAAGCTCTCGGTCCATATAAATTTTATCTCTCTATTGATTTTAGTTCGTTTGTTCTTTTTTTTTTTTTATTTTGCCATAGAAAAACTAAAATAAATTGAATGTCATTTTAAAATAACAACGTTTTACAAACAAATTAAGCATGAATGTTTTCGCTACTTTAATTATTAAAAATTATACACAACTAATTTGCATACTTTTAGGCTATATATGTAATTCTACAAATAATTTGCCTACATTTAGGTTTAAAACAAAAAACTAAAAACAAACAAAAATAATAGAAAATCGATTGACAAATAAATAAAAAATTAATTGAAAATTGTTGGCAATATGATGAGAGTAAGAGAAACAAAATAATTCAAATCCATCATCAAACCATTATTGAAATAAACTGACAGAATAAATGGCACAAATTGACACTAAGGTTGTATCAATAGAAGATAGAAAACATTCGGTTTTTAAATTAAAAAAAAAAAAAACTTATACAAATAAGTTATTTTCTTCGACAGTTTTGTGATTAGTTGTGGCAGAAGCGTTTAAGTATTCAGCAAAACAGGACATTAACAAAGAAAAATACTTCAATTTTTTTTTAGATTTTCTTTCTTTAAGAAACTTTACATGGCAATTTTATTTTACTCTCGAGAGTTTTTGCCAGAAGACTGCTGAGAAAACGTTGCCTAAAGAAACTTTTCATATTTCGCTTTGTTTGAGATGGCTGAGCTGGGGTTTGAACCGCTGCCTTGCGTCCAATAAGCCAACATACTGACTACTAGACTACAGAGACTATGATCAGATCAGCATCTCTGCAACAATGTGGTCAGAAGACTTTAACTGTGCGTGAGTTGAACTGTATAGGGCTGGAGGTGTAAATCGAAATAAAAAAATACGCCATGAAATCGATAAATTCAGATTACCTGCTAAATTTTCTCCAAGTGCAGCGATATTTTCGGCAGTACGTACATTGCGATGATGCACAAAAATGACCAGATCTGTAACGCTTCTAGCCCCCTGAAATTTCTTTACAATAATGTCAATTTCTTTAAATCACCTCTTTTGTGGAGAATCTTATCCATTTTTTCTGCTTTTCTCTTTACTAAATAAATCATACTTTAGATGAAAGACAGCCTTGCCAGACTGGCGGTTATGGAATCACTAAATTGATAAGACATAAACTAAGCTTCGTAAATGTAATAAACTTTCACTTTTTTATACTTTCTTCAAAATACTATTCAAATAAAAACGTTTTCTTTCTAAAAGCCTTACGTTTAGCATTAAAAATTTTCTGAAATAATATCTAAAAACCCAAGCTTCTCAAAAAAACCTTTGTCCAAAACCCTTAGTCATGTTTTTCCAACAATAAGAAACGCTAAAGCTCTCTCCTGCTCATAAAAATTTCTTACGTTTTCTTACAATAGAACCCTGAATTTATGCATGAGTTAAATTAATCGAAATTAATTTATTTCAACTTATTCTTCGTCTTCTATTTTTGACTTAAAATTCCCCCCTCCTTCGTTAAGGACTTTTTCAATTTTCTTTAAAAGAAAGAAGAAAAAACGATTTCTTTCGGTTTCTGGGTTTTAAATTAAAAACGTGACTGTTTAAAAATTTGGCAGACAAATATCGAAAAAGAAAAAAGAATTCTTTTCTGCGAAAAGAAGAAAAACCTAAGAATTTAAGACGTCAATCAATCATATTTTTAAAAAGATGCACGAGAAAACAAATTGCTGCCTACTTATAGGCTTAATAATAAACAATAACACCTTCATTACATGGTTATTGCAAATGCCTTTAAATATGCTTTATATTTAATTAACTTTAAATGTAAGAAACAGGTGAGAGAGAAAAGAGAGAGAGAGAGCAAAGAAGAGAAAAAATAAAGACAATTAAAATTATGAAGAGAATGTAACATATTTTTAGGCCTTTAAACCGGTAAAGACTAATTAAACAAAATGAGGAGATTAAAACCAAGAAAAGAAAGAAAAAGGAACTCAATTTTATTCGTTTTCTTCTACTTCACCATGGAAACATCATACAACGCATTTGTAAATTATTATGCTGACATATTTTATAAATGAAGATGAAAAAAAAATGGAAAGGAAAGGAAAAGAAAAAGAAGTTTATAAAGCAACTAAAGACACAGCAAAAGGACGAAGAGAAACAGGTAAAAATGATATTTAAAAAAGGTATACTTATGCCTCCGGCGGAACAAAAAAGGAATTAATAATTTAAATTGCAAAATTATAATTGAAAACTCTGCCATAGAAAAAATCGCGAGGGTCGAGTTACATTTTTAATTAGTTACACTGTATATACGCTGTATATATAGCGTTTTTAAATTGGCTTCTCTCTACTGTAAACTTAAGGACGGAATGGTGTGGTGAGGGTTTGATTAAGTGCTTGGCTACAAACTCAAGCAATCAGTCTCAGGCTTAAGACTAAAAAAAATTTTGAAATGGTTTTCCTTTCATTCTTAACTGGAAAAATATCTCAAACGAATATTAGAATACAACAGGATGTTCTTTAAGGTAATACAACTTATAGGTATGTATCGAAATGAATTAAATCCGTCAATTATATTGACAAGTTTAAATCTAACTTAAACTGACAATTTAACAAAATATACGCTAGAGGGCAGTAAACCAGGTCTGTTAGTTTTCCACTGAAACAAACTAGATATTGTTCTACCGTCAACGTATTCCGATTAGTGGAGGGTATACTGTGCACCACATCATCATTTTTTAATTCTGTTTTCCAGTAGTTTGTAGTAGTGCCACGTTACCATTTCCCTTTGGATATAGAACAGCAGCTGGTTTTCTTTCCATATTTATTGACCACAGTTTATCTGCTCTTTTTCGGATTTTTCTTAAGCCTAAAGCTAGGCAAAAAAAAATTATGAAATTATCATCCTGCAAGCATACCACAGATTAACTAACTTTAACAATGACCCTCGTGTCTAGCATTACAAAGTGAAATTTAATTAATTTATGGTATTTGCCCTCCACCCCTTAAGAATAAAAGCTTACAATTACAGAAACTAAGTTTATTTTTAATGTAAAACTTTTACAACAACAAACGTAATTAGTCAAGATTATAGATTGTACATTCGCAAAATGTAGCATACTTTTGGGGATTAATAAATAAGCACAATATTCGTTTCCAAAGAAGCTGAAGAAAAAAGGAAAGCCAAACAAAACAAATACAAACACAATGGCTATAAAATAAAAGGAGGATAAAAATATAACAAAACAAAAAACGAGAAAAAGGATAACGAAGGGAGAAAAAATAAACTCAAGTCACATAAACACAATTAGCCCGAAAAGTCCTTGAGTCTCAACTCGTTTCTTTTCTTTTTTTTTTGGCAACTGACACACATCGAGACAGCGAAAGAGACTAGAGAGAGAAAGGAAGAGACTTTCGTTGTGGTGTTGGTGTTGAAAGGGGTTGTGTATACAAAACTACCGGAGTCAAAGGTCAAATGTTACTCTGAACATGGAACAATACAAAAGGGAAAAAGAACAAAAAATAGTGCCAAAAGAGGAAGAAGGCAAAAAAAATTACGCCATGAAATGGTTTTCCACAGGAAAATCTTCAACAACAAAAAACCAAAAGAAGAAGAAGAAAAATGAATGAAAAATATGGAATAACAGAAAAAAAACCCGAGAAATTAAATGAAAAAATAAAACAAAAGGACCCTTATAAGAGTGTATGAAAATTGGAACACAAACACAACACTTCTAGGAGAGCGAGAGGAGAAACAAGAGAGAGGGAGATAGAGAGAAAACAAAAAATTAATAAAAAAAAACCACCATCAACGTTGGCGTTGGTCGTTGTCGTACTGAATGGAGGTGGTTCAAAACATTAAAGAAAACGAACAAGAAGAAGAATAACAAAGAAAGGCAACTAACACACACACATACATGTAAGTACATGTACCCATAACATGCCATACACATACCCTCCCTATATAAGCCATTACAAAAAAAAGGCAAGATTTTCTTGTGTCTTAGGACACTAAATTTTTTAGAGCGCAAGCAAGAATAACAAACAAAAGCAAACTATTATTCTCTAATACCCTGCCACCCCCCCCCCCCTCTCTCTCTCTCACTCTTCCTGCAAAAAACAAACTAAACGAGCAACAGAGGCAAGGCAACAGTAGCACTAACACACAGCTGCTGCCTATTTGTGAATTTTTTTTCTTTGTATGACACAAGCACTTGAAAATTCACACTCATTCACTTACATATATGTACGTACATACGTACACAAATACAAACACACACGTGCATAGTGTAGTGTAGTGTTTAACAGCAAGAAGAAGCAACGTTAAAAAACGGATGAATGAGCAAACATCGAAATGAGAAAATAACAAAATATGCTTCCTCCTCTCTCTCTTTCTTTCTTTTTTTTCCTAACGGGGCACACAAAATTAAACACACTTATACTACGAATACACTTAAACATCTTCTTCCTTCTATACTAGGTATGTATGTATGTACCATCACTACTCTTAAATGAAAGAACAAGAAAAAGAGAGAAGGTGTATGAAGTAGGGAAATTTTACTTTACAACAGTAAAAACTACTCATAGAAACCAGTACCAGGCAAATTCTTTTATAAAAGAAGAGATTTTTTTACCACTTTTTTTAATTTAACATTCACTTCTGACGTATTTTTCTTTTTTTTTTTCATAATTTTTCTAAAGAATGGGAACAAAAGTAAAGAAAAAGAAACACAATAGAGTACCTCCTCCAAGTTGTTGCATACTTTGTGGCTGATTGAATTATATTGTGTATGCTTTACAGTTATACTCTTACACAAACTTATGGAAGTTCACTCTTTTTTTTTTTTTTCTACAAAAGCAAGTGCTGCTTCTCATTTTAATGTTTAATATAATTATAAAATTATAGCATACCTTTAGGTGTGCTGCTATGATAATAAAATAAAAGCATAGCCAAAGGTGTTATTTTTTTCGTAAAAAAATTTTAAACAAACAAAAGGAAAGAAAAACGTTGCACCATAATGAAAATGAAAACGCATATTAAAAATGCAATTTTAATATGAAATGACAGAGAAATTCTAAATATTAGCAGATGAAAGAAAAGAAAACAAATTTGCAAAAATAATATTAAATTCTAATGAGTATCCAAAAAGATGAGTAGAATCGAATCATACTCATAATTTCTGATACTTGTACGCAATCATACTTCTTTTAATATCATGGAACCTCTAACAACACGTATGATGTTGTTGATTCCGACTCTCCATAACTCAATAACATACACGAATCACAAAATAAGTATGATATGCGTACGAACACTAAAATACTCACTAGAAGGTTGTGTTGTTTGCTCTGCTTGCTGCTCTGTCTCTTTTACTTATGTGTCTTCTTTATTTTTTTTTTTATAAATGCAACAACAACTAAGACTGTAAATTTTGATAATAATATAAGTATTTTTCTAAAGTTATGAATCTGAATGAGTAGGCTTGTGAATCAAACATATTTCGAATGGTATGAGTTTGATGTCAACGTTGTACGCATACTCATTGCAACCTGTACTTATAAATCAACGTTGTAGTGACTACGAATAAATCAGAGTACAGAGTTAAATTTCAATATTGTTGACTCACTTATATTCAAAATTTAATGAGTACTTATGAGTAGCGATGAAACGATTCATTGCTGATCTCTGATTTGAACCACAACATTATAGTGTCATATTATTTTCACATCATACTATAAAAACGTATGGATTACGGTGTCAATTAAAAAATATCGTTTATTTATGAATGAAAATACAGATAGAGAAACAACGAATAGTTCAATTGAAGCTACTTAGTGAGGGAATTTTAATTCAGTTTGTTGACTTTGTTGAAGCACTGCTTACAGCAAAGGAAATCCTCAAAGCCATTGTAATGTAATTTAATGCAATGAAAATGGGTTCAGGTTACAAATGGTCTTTGCACAATGGTCTCATTTACTTACTTAACTGACCTTTAGTCAGGATTCCAACCTAGTTTCTCACACCACTCTTCTAAAGAATTTTCATATATTTTTGGCCAACAATCGATTTTTTTTTTAAATTCAAAATCTCAACTCTCAAAATTATTCCAGCTATCCCACTACCACAGTTCGAAAGAGGACCGTATGGACTACCATTTGCATTAGTCTGTATGGTGTACTATTTGTCATATGTTCCAAAATGGCCACTGATCTTCCAGAGAATTTTCAAGGAAAAAAATTGATATTTTCAAAGTCAATTTTCTCAATACCATATCACTTTATTGCTGATTATATTAAGAGGCCTTGGAACCTTCCTTTGCATATAGTATAAACCATAAATTTAAAGTTTTTCCTAAAATTAGCTCCTAAAGAAGTGGGCTTGTTCAGATGGATACCGTTAAATAGCTAACAGTGCTCTGTTAAGGTCAAATTTTGTTCTGTTAAGAGGATATTTTTCTCTGTTAACGCCAAATATGGCGCTGCTAAAATTTATGGATTGCGTCTTGGATTTTCAAATTCGAATTTATCTTCACACACATGTGGCGGACTTACAGTATAAACCCGATTCCAAACGAAAGATTTTTGAAAAACTTTTAATGACAATTTTTTTTTTTGCAAGAAAACTGCTGTAAGGAAGCCGCCGAAGTGTTGGCTGAATCACTTGTTGAACAATGTCCTAGCGTCTAAGAAGCTAACACACTACCTACTAGACTGTGGCGTCTTGAACTCTGGATGTATTGTGAAATTTCTTCTCAATCACAGTCTTAGAAGTTAGGAACTGAATCCGCTCCCTCAAAGCTAATATCAACGAGTCCTATTTTAACAGCGTATGTGTCTAATAACCTGTATCTCCAGCATCAAAATTGCTATAAAGTTGGCTATCGTGTGACCCAACTAGTCTTCTTCCTAACAGCAGAATTTGCATGTATTCATATTAAAAACTGTCGTATTGCAGACATAGTGATCTGTAAGTATCACCAAAAGTATACAGGAACTTTTTATTTTAAGTTTCAGAGCAAAGTTCGCTATCTTAGCTTCGATATTGTGACGCCCGTCGTGTCTTTCCAATATTCCCCTTCAGAAGACAGCTGTTGGAGCGGAAAAGATGGAATATCTTCACTGAACTACCTACCCCTCAGTCCCCTTTCGACATAAATACTGGCCGTGTTCTGAGTAGCCAGGAGTTGTTTAAAACGTTATGATACTCCAGTAATATTCAGGACGTAAATGTGTTACTGCGACAAGCCTTAAAAACAGATTTTCTGAATGAGTTTTCCCTCTTCCAACTCAGCTCAGGATTACTAGCAAAAGCTGTCGTATATTGACACAAATGGAAGGAGGCATGTCTCTGAGTAAGTCATACATAACAATGACTATCACCGTCCCTCGCACAACTAATGTATGTCATAAATTATTGTTTATCGAGTACAATAGACGAGAACTACGAGAGAAAAAAAATAACAAAAATCGGGAGGACATAACAGAATGCAACACAGAAAACAAAAACTTTAAATGGCTGTTTGAAACTTTTTTTTTTTATTATTTCACACACAGAATTCATAACAATGCGGGGCCATCATATGGCATAACAAACCCACACAAATAGACACCAAATGCCAACACAGACAACACTGCCAAAGCCAGCTAAACTGAAATGCATTGTCAATACGCTTCAAGCATTCATTCATTCAGTCATACAGGCAGGCAGTCAGTTAGTAAGTCTTTGGTGTTGGCCACCATCACCACTGCCGATGTTCACTTTTTGTCATACGCCATCATTATTATTATTATTGTAGTCATCAGGGTTCGTATTACGTATGAATGAATACAGATGCATGCAAAGGAAAATGGGAGGAGAAAAAAAAACAAAACGATACGAACGAGCATTTAATAAAAGGATACGCTTCAAATAATGGCATAATGACACAAGCCTACTACATACGTACATACATACATACATACAACAGTCAAAGGATGCAGCATGCAATGAAAGCAGCAGCAACAGTATCAGCAGTAGCTGCTATAACAATAACAACAACAATGACAATAAAGAATAAAAGTGTTTCAGTGGGGGGTGGTAAAACAAGGCAATAGTAGCGTTAACAGCAGGCATCAATGTATTGTGGCAGTTGAAAATGCCATCCTCATATCGATTTTGAAATGAACAAGTGGCTCAAAACAATGGCAGACAGAACAAAAAAAAAAAAGAAACGAAAAAAACAACAACAAAATATGAAAAGACGACCATAAAATGGCGTCCCACACGATAGACCGACCAACACAGATCATAAAATTGTTTAAATATTGTGATAAAAAGACAGAATCAATGAATGTGTGTGTACGCGTACATACATACATACATATGTATACATGTTTGTTTGAATGTATTGAGTTTAACCCATATTTATTTATTTTGTATGCATGTATGTACAAGTAGATACAGTTATTATGTATCGATTATGATGGTATGTATGCCAAAGAAATTTCATATGTGTTGCCACAGTTGCCCAAAACTGTATGCCTACTGGCACATAAAATTTGAAAATGTCACAGGTAAACACAAATATTAACAATACGGTAGTTATTCGCCACTGGTGCGTTAGAAAGGCAACTACACAGCAGACAACATTAATTGTAATCTTGGTTGTGTTACCAGTTACTAGAGTTTAATTAAAGTTCTGAATTTTTGTCAGCTCTAGCATAAGGTGCTATGAATGAATATTCAAAAAGATGAGTAGAATCGAATCATACTCATAATTTCTGATACTTATACGCATTCATACTTTATTTAATATCATGGAACCTCTCTCTACTCATTTTGAAAGTTTAAAGTACTCATCACATTCATACTTAAGAACACGTATGATGTTGTTGTTGATTTTGCCTCTCCATAACTCAACATATGTATACACAAAGCACAAAATAAATATGAATCGTGTACGAACACTAAAATTCTCACTAGAAGGTTGCGTGTTTGCTCTGCTTGCAGCTCTGTCTCTTTTGCTTATGTGTCTTCTTTTTTTTCTTTTTTTTTGCAAATGCAACAACAACTAAGTCTGTAAATTTTGATGCATGATTCGAGTCACTCGAAGTCGAGTAGGCTTATGAATCAAACATGTTTCGAATGGTATGAGTTTGATGTCAACGTTGTACTCATACTCATTGCAATCTGTACTTATAAATCAACGTTGTAGTGAGTACGAATGAATCAGAGTATGTAGTCAAAATTCAATATTGTTGACTCCCTTATGTTCAAAATTTCATGTGCTTATGAGTCGCGAAAAAGCGATTCATTGCTAATCTCTGGTCAGGACTAGAACCTCGCTTCAAACACCACCTATGTTGTGTGTGTTAACTTTATCCATGAGTAGCGGAATCTACTGTTTAAAGTCGGCTTTGAACGACAGATGTTTGCGGAACCGTTTTCTGGCAATTTTATTTTACTCTCAGTGTATTTTGCCATAAATATTTTTTTATATTTCGTTTTGTCGATGTCTGATGTTTGTGTGTGTTTAATTTTATATATGAGTGGCGGGACCTACAGTTTAAAGTCGATTCCGAATGACATATTTTTGAGAAACTTTTTCATGGCAATTTTATTTACTGTCATCAGAGTTTTTGCCAGAAATCTGTCGCGGAAAAAATATGTAATTTTCATATTTCGTTTTGTTCGAGATGTCGGGACTAGGGTCTAAACCACAGCCCCACGTCTAATAATCCAACTGAACAGTACAGCTCCGTAATAAGACTATGCCTGTAGAAAACAGGCATAAAGAAGCAGACAAGTTTATCTCAATCTGTTGAGAGGAATTCGCCAAAGAAATATTTTTTCACACAACGTCGCATCAAATACAGTTAAAAACTAGTTAGAAGCTGATGAGGTTGAGTTGAGTTCCTGGCTCTGCTTTATAGCCCAGATATTAACCCTTCCAACTGTTTCAATCGTTGCAAAAGGCTCTCACTGAACTGATCCTTTAAAACGTAATCCTCATATTGTCAGAATATTAACACAAATGTTTCCGGACTTAGGCTTACGAAAACTGAGGATAAGAAAACGTCATAACTAAACAATGCCCAATAGATTCCATAAATTTCTATTCAATGTTTTAAAATAAATCTGAAAATTTACAAAGGTCCATTCATAATGACAAAGTAAAATTCGACCGCCTGTTCAAATTGTAACGTGTCGCTGTCATTGTGGTTACACTCAACTCACAAGCCCGTACGTACATGTGCCATATAAAATCCAGCGTGTGTTTATTACCCACAGCCAATTCGACGATGTCGATAAGCAAAAAAAAAAGTAAATCTCACGCTCACTTATACGCAAAGCACTTTAAAATTCAAGTACTTACTGGTAAAAAAAACAAAAAAAAAAAAGAAAAAGAGTTAAGTAAACAAACACAACGGAGAGAGAGAGAGAGAGAGAGCGAGACAAAGCAAGAAAGGATTTTTAAAATGATTGGGGAGAGATAAAAAACCGAAGAGCACAGAGAAAGTAAACATTTTTACTGTTACACAGTATTTTATGACAAACATTTTTGCATGCAAATAACATTTATACGCATACGGGTACTTGATGTTACACGAGGGTTGGTTAAGAAAGTTGATGATAAGTTTCAAGGCAAATAATAAAAAAAAAAAAATCAAATTTAATGGCAAAAAGAAAAAAAAAATATTAGGCCTTAAAAGTAGCAACAACAACAACACCAACAATAACCAAACATATTAATATTTTTGTGTTATTTTTATCGCCGCCATAAATGACAGAGAAAATACACCATTTGTATCCTTGCTTTTGTAAAAGGGGTGTGTGGCGGTATTAAAAGAAAAACCACAGGCTATGGCTTTATGTTTATAACACTAACACACCCACTCCTCTCATCTCTGTTGTTTGTGCACTGTTTTGCTTATCACCATAAAGTGTTATAAAAAATAAACAAACACTCACACACACTCACTCACTCACCCAATATTATTAAAATGCTGCCAAAAGGGCCCTCATATTATTAAAGGCATCCAGCCATCCATCCATCCCCAAAACCTAGAGAGAAAAGAAGGTGCGAAAAAAACCCTCTACACTTAAGGCAGTTTGGTTTAGGGATTTTGGAAGGCAGCCGTAGAGAGAGAGGGAGACAGAGAGAGATTGATGTGTGTGTGTGTGTAAGAGTGTGGCTAAAGATTTATTATTTTTTTCTTTCTTTTTTTTGTTTTAATATAGTACTTTCAGCCATTTTTTAGGCTGAAAAAGGCTGTTTGTTTGATATTTTTTGTTGTTGTTGTTATTGTTTGATTTATTTTTTATGCTTTTAGCCAAAAAAAAAAAACGGCTTTTTTCCGTTATATAAAGCAATTGTTTAAAAAAAATTGTATTAAAAAAGGAAAGAAAGAGAAAGAGAGATTGCAGGATTTTTTGTTATGTTACATGCCAATAACTATGAAAAATTCATGTAATGGGTGCTTTTACCAAAGATGTAAAAAGAGTTTTTTTTTTTTTATCAATTAATGGATTTACAGGGTAAGCATTTTAATGCAAAGACAATGATTGTGTGATTAATGAAAATATTATGCTTTCACAAAGCCTCTCTTTGATTGATTATAATTTCATTGATCAAGTATTTTCAGTTAATCTAACAAGTTCTAGAATAAAAGAGTTGCCAACCGATGTTGCTTAGGAACAAAGCCCTCAGTCGGCATATATTCAGTGTAATAGTACACAGAAAGAAAAACGGCGTGCAAAAATTAACTTAAATTAACTTAAAAATTAACTTAAAGTAAAAATTTTAATAATTCTCTTTTAGTTCATGTGTATTTACACAGTATATATCTAACAAAATGTATTTTTCGCAAGTTGCATTTCTTTGGTAGTTGACTTGGATTATTCTGGTTGATGACTTGGATTATTCCGGTCGATGACTTGCATGTTTTTCAAATCAATCAATTTTGGGATTAAATCAAGTACGAGCTCGAGCTTAAATCAAATTCAAAATTCTTGAAACAAGCTCGTTTTTGGATAAATTTAGGTTTAAATCAAGTACAATTTAGGGCTTAAATCAAGTTCATTGTGCTCGAATAAAGTACGATTTGCCTCAATTCGATCCCATTTATAAGTACGAAATCTAGCTTAAATCAACTATATAATTCTTGAAACAAGTGCGCTTAAGGATTACTTCAACTTCTGACTCTCTTGAATCAAGTACGAATTCGATCTTAAATCAAGAAAAAATATGCTTAAACCAAATACATGATGAGATCACTTTGATCCCAAAAAGGCTTAAATCGCAGTAAAATCAACACTTTTGTACTTGGCTGATTCGGGCTTGATTCAACTCTTTTGTACTTGATTCAAGCCAATCCGTACTTACCTTACTATTGTGACCGATATGGATTGATTCAAGTCCGGATGGCTTGATTCTTTATTTGAGTGTAAGAAACTTTGCTAACTGAATACCATACTTTCTTAAGAGATGAAACTGCTTGATATTCTTACGATATTCGTTCTTGATATTTTCCTTCCTGGAGGTCCAACAGAGACCTTTCTAATAAGCTAACACACTCCTTACTAGACTATGGCGACTTGAACTTTGGATATATTGTACATTTTCTTGTCAATCACTGTCTTAGAACTTAGGAGCCGAATGAGCTATTTAAACAGCGTATTTGTGTCTAGTAACCTTTACCTCCTGTGTCTCAATTGGTGACCGAGTAACTCATCTAGTCTTCTTCCTCACAGCCGAATCTGCACGTACATACATACATAAATACATAATTGGTTATTACAACCATTTAGTCAGGATTACCACCTAGCATCTCACACCACCCGCGTTGTGTGTGTGTCAACTTTATCCATGAGTGGTGGGACCTGCAGTGTAATGTTGACTCCGAACAACAGATTTTTTGTGAAATAATTTAAATTTTTGGATGAACATTTTTCACATTTTTTAGTTCGAAAAGGTTGTAAAATTCTTCAAAATTTGGTTTTTTTTTAAGGAAAGTGGGAAAAAGTAACAAAAGCCTGAAGAGGCAAAACCAGGAAATAATCTTCTTGGTGACATAAGGAACGTAAACAACACCACAAGAGACTTCAAGCTCATAATTCTGTAAGAAAATATTGATACCAGGAGTAGAGTACATGTTTCCATACTCAAATCTACATGCAAATCTTCGTCCGACAAGAATTCAATTCATATGATACTGGAAGTTGCCGAAAAATCTGCAGGCAAGGCTTAGTCAGATAGGAATTCAAATATGCTGCTGATGGTTGACGAAAAGGTGCGTTCAAAGTGATTGAAATATTTTTTTTTTTTGTTTGTTTAAGATGTCTGGGGCTGGGGTTTGAACCACGGCCTTACGTCTAATAAGCCAACACACTTCTTACTAGAGTACGGTGATATCATCGCATGCTTTTTTAATACTCGAACGGAATACATTTTTCTGTTATTCGGTTCGCTGTAAAATAAAGCTAGAACTCCACACAGATTTATTTATTATTTATGGTGTAGGTACCACAGTGATTCTCGATTTACCTGAAGTTAGAATTAATTGACATTATTTGTACACCCTTTGCTCCACACAAGAAAAGAGGTTTTTCTTGGTTTAAATAATTAAAAACTTACAAGAGAATTATTTAAAACAAAACTAACGCCAAACGCCTTAACTTTGAAGGACTAAACAAGGATTATAATGGAAAGAAAAATATTTAACATGAATACTAAATATCACTACAAAGAGAAAACAAAATACAGTAAAACTTCGATATAACGAACCTTGTTATAACGAATTATTTTCTGAGTCCCTTGAAAAAACCTCTTTATTGCAAAGTTTATCATACAAAAATGCACTATGGCTATAACGTAGAAATACTGAGCGATAAAACTTCTATATAGCGAATAATTCGTACCAAAGCCTTTATACAACGAATTAATAATAAAGCTAAATCAGTCCCGGCTATGCAAAGCCTCTATATAGCGAAGTATTCTTTCAAAAGCCTCTATATAACGAAGTGAGAATAAAAAAAAATTAAATTTTGAGTACCGTTTCAAAAACAAAGTCTAAATGCGTTTGCAAGTGCTATTGCAAAGCCTCTATATAGCGAAATACTGATTCAAAAGCCTTTATATAACGAAAAAACTATAATTATAACGAATTTTATTCGTATATCTTCTAATTTCGTTATACCAAGGTTTTACTGATGCATATTTATAACGAAAAAGTAGCTATAACGAAGTATTTTGTGATCCCCTTCAGTTTCCTTATATCGAAGTTTGTCTGTATTACGATAAACAATTAATCTGAAAATTTAATTGTAAATGAAAAAAAAAACAAAATAAAATTTATTAAAAAGCACAATAAAATTTGAAGTGATTGCCTAAAAGTATGCCACATACAGAAATCAATAATATTAAGAGAAGAGGAATTTTCATATGTATGTATGTATGTGTATAGCCTACATGAAAAGGATATTTAAACACACACACAAGCGTGCGTATGTGTATGTATACATATATTGTTGTATAAAATTTAATATTTAATAAAACAATATGTTGCAAAAATTAATTGCAAGTAAGAGCGAAAGCAAAGGAGAACCGACAAGAGAAAGCAATAGAAGGATGAAACGATTTCATTAGAAGCAAAATAACCCAAATCAAATGAAACCAAATCAATAAACCAAATAAGAGGTTTCTTTTGTATACTTAAGAGCAAACTGTGAGATCGATTAAAACCCCAAAAACTATTTGAATAGCTTCTTTTGATTTGCATACATACATACATACATATGTACATATTCATACACAGCTATACATACGCTCTTTCGAATAAAAGCAATGAAATATTTATTGTAGTTTATAGTTATAAACCGTAAAACTTATCGGCATAATTTTAGGTGCCTAAAGCAACATCTAACACACTAGAACATACGTCTACATGTACAGTGGGGAGCAAAAGTGGGTATATACACATTTGAAGAAACTAGTAATGGACGTAGAGAGAAGGAAACATGATACAAGGAAGGGAACAGGTCAGGTCTTTCTAGCCCTGTCCAATTAGTTGATGATGTTATGGATAAATGGCAGCAAGACTGGTCCAATTCCAACAAGGGAAGATAGACCTACAGACTCATATCGAGTATAGGCGAATGGACCAAAAGGAAACACGGCCAGGTGAACTTCCACCTGACACAGTAGCTAAACGGCCATGGATGTCATAGAGCATATCTCTATAAGTATGGTCACCACATAGATGAAGTATGCCCTGAATGCCGGAATGAAAGGGAGACGGAAATGCGATACGATGGTCAACGAAATTGTCTGGAGATGACAATTGGATACTAGGTAACGCCCGATAACGTGGTTAACCTAATGTTAACCTCATATGAGAGATGGAACGCAGTATGTGTCTTCGCAAAGATTGACGGAGAGAGCAAGTTCAGCAGAATTGGAAGGCAGCACTCGCTGAATCTTTGGAGACTTCTTCTCAACAGAGTTCTGGCAAAAAAAAGCTCTGAAAGTAAAATAAAGTTGTCATAAATTTTTTTAAAAATTTAATTGTTCAGAGTCAACTTTAAACTGTATGTCCTGCCGTTCATTTCTGCTCCCCACTTTATATATGTATACTCTACTAAACAAATAAAACGTCTTTCCCTTATCATTACTAATAAGAGGAGAGAACAAAAGAGGTGAATCTTAGATAAAAACTACTGCATACCAGAACAAGTTAAACATTTTCAAATAATGAAGCATAATTTTAGGCGCTAAAGTACATATTTTATTAAAATTTCGATTTTTTTTTTAAATACAATCGTGTACAAGTAATGATAAAAAATAAATTAATAAAGGAGAATGATAAGAGAGATTAAGGAATTAAAGAAAATGTTGAAATAAAGGACTTGGTCGTGCCTGAGCATTGAATTTAATTGCTTGAATTTTATGTTTGATTGTAAATTTAAAAAGGAAAACCAAACAAAAAAGAAACTAAATAAAATACATAAAACGAAATAAATTATTGTTGACTTTATGTAATGGCCTGGTCGTAAAAATTTAAAGAAAAAAACATTTTACGATCAGTCTTCCAACGCGTATAAAATCTTAAAAAAAAAAACGGATTTATGCCACACTAAAAGCCATAAACTGGAAAATAATTAAATTTAGAAAAAAAAAGGGACATTTTAGTAATGCGTTCTTTTAAAATGAAATCGAAATAGTATTCGCGGTTTTTGCGAATCGCCGTATATCATGCAGCATTAAAGGGTGACATATTTCAGGTTAGATTTTTAGTGAAAACAAGTCTTTAAAAAGGTAAATTGATTTAAATATGAATTAAATACCTTTAAGGATACGGTTTTTGATGCTTGTTATTGTGGAAAAACTTAAGATAACGTTACCAAAACATTTATTAATTGTTTCGAAGATGTATAGTAGTAGTGTGCAGGGCTGCTAAAATTTTAAAATCAAAGATGAACCTTGTTTCTGGTAGAGTAAAACAGTTAAACAAACTGTCAACTGAATTGTTTATGACCGGAATTAAAGAGGCAGCAGAATGCATGCACCAGCATATTTATAAAATGTGTTCCTTTGATTGTTTTCTGTCCTGTCCTACAAAAAAAAAAAAAGAGAGAGCCCACGATATGCGCCAGCTACTCTCGCACGTAAGGTCCTTACGAATGTATTGTGGGAATAGCTGAAGCCACTTGTCAAAACACTGATTACACCTTATCAGTGCGGCTGCCGACCTGGCAAGTCCAGATCTTCACATTACTTCAAATCCTAGAGGAGAACCATGAAAAACAAGTCGGCATACACCATCTTTTTGTCAACTACCAAGCAGCTTTCGATAGCTGCATAAGGAATTGTGTTTTTTGCCGGAATGTCTGACTTCGGTATACCTGCGAAACTATTCAATGTAGGAACCTTTAGGTAGGTACCTTGTGAGGTTTCAGATAAAGACATCCCTTATAATGCAACCTTTTCATGGCGAGTGTCCTATGCAAGGTGCGGATGCATTGCAATGGCACCATTTTCCACAAAAGTGTCCAGTGGCTTGCGATCGCTGACAACATAGACATCATAGGGCGTACCAAGCGACAAGTTACTGCTGCCTTTAACGCTATTGAACAGGCATCTATTAAGATGGGTCTGCCAGTAAATGAGGGCAAAATGAAGTATATGTTGTGCGGTATATTGGATCCCTGATTGCAGAATTTTGTTTATCTTGGTTCAACGGTTACCAGCAAAAATGATGTCAGAGTGTAGATTAAGCGTGGAATCACCCTCGCCAACAGCTGCTATTATGTGTCTCAATAGGCAATGGTGTGTAAAGTAGGGGTGCCTGCTACATCTCTCTCTCGCTTCTTTATGGCGCTAAAGCATGAACACCATGAAGCACCGATGCAGCAGCCTTGAGAGTATTCGAGAGAAAATGATGTGTTAAAGCAAGCCCAAATCGGATAAATGGGCTGTTAATAGGCAATTTAGTAAGTAAAAGTATCTGTGTGAAGATAAATTCAAATTTAAAAACCAAAGACACAAACCCACACTTCTAGCAGCGCCACTTCTTGTCTCTAACAGGTTAAACTTTGCTATTAACAGAACACTGTTAATTGTTTAACAGTGGCAATAGTGGATTATTGTACTACATACTTGCAATTATTGCAGACTATTGACATCAAATATAATTCTGATTATGATCATTATTATTTGTAAACGAAAGTGTTGAAATGTAAAGGAGGGTTGGTGGGGATGGAGGACGTAATTATTCCAGCTTTCTCACTACCACGGTTCGAAAGAGCACCTTCTGGACTACCATTTCCATATAGTCTGTATGGTATACTATTTCTTATACATATGTTGCAAAATGGTCACTGATCTTCTAGAGAACTTTCAATTAAAAAAAAAAATTGATAGTTTCAAAGTCAATTTTCTCAATACCATATCACTTTATATGGGACTATGTTGCTGATTATAAAGGGTGATTTTTTAGCTATTATCTTTTTGGCAACACTGGTTTAAACTGCTCACGCACGTTTCGTGTTTTGTTTCACTGTCAAACATCTTCAGTTTTGTCTACAATTTAACCATGAATCGTCATACAAACGAACAACGCTTGCAAATCATTGAATTTGGCATCATTGGACCGTACTTCTTCAAAAATGCTGCGAATCGTAACGTAACTGTGAATGATGAGCGCTACCGTGAGCTGATATCCAACTTTTTTTTGCCCAAAATGCAAGAGCTTGACTTGCATGACATGTGGTTTCAACAAGACGGTGCTACATGAAACACAGCACGCGTAACAATGGACTTATTGAGAGGCGAGTTCGGTGAACATTTTATTTCACGTTCGGGACCGGTCAATTGGCCGCCTAGATCGTGTGATTTAACGCCTTTAGACTATTTTTTGTGGGGCTATGTTAAAGCTCATGTTTATACAGACAAGGTCGCTTCAATTGACGCATTGGAAGACAACATTGAAGCATTTATTCGTGAGATACCGGCCGAAATGTTGGAAAGAGTATGCCAAAATTGGACTAAGCGGATGGACCATTTGAGGCGCAGTCGAGGTCAACATTTGCATGAAATAATCTTCAAACATTAAATTATATGGACCGTACTATCGATTCAAATAAAGATTTCATGCATTTTTCTGAATTTTATGTCTTTTTTTTTTTTTTTTTTGAAAAATTTTCCTATAGCTCTTAAAAAATTACCCTATATTAAGAGGTCTTGGTACCTTCCTTTGAGTATGATATGGTACTCATGGACCAGGTATTTGACCTAAAATTAGCTTCTGGGCTTGTTAAACAGCTAACAGTGCTCTGTTAAGGACAAATTTTGTTCTGTTAAGAGCAAATGTGGCGCTGCTAAAATTTATGGATTGCGTCTTAGATTTTCAAAATCGAATTTATCTTCACACACATAGTAAAAGTTTACTTTTAAAACCCCATATAATGAATAATAATCCTGTGTAACAGGAGTATTACTTAAAACTAAGAAAAACAACATGTATTATTGGGCATACATTATTCAACTTACCTAACGTTTAAGTATCTAGAAAGAGAGAGAAAAAATGAAAGAATATTAATATACAGCCAAGGAAGAAAATATATGGTACAAATTTATTTTACATGTTTTGATTAAGTAATAGCAAGAACTTTTTTTAATGCTACTTATTACGACGCTGTATGAATTCTCTTCCCAAAAATTATAACTTCTCTGAAATCGACATCATGAACTTACCGTTATTTTTTATATTCTGTTTTGATATCGTTGTTTTCATATGAAATAATTATATGGTACAAGGTAAATTTTTAACAGATTTATCTAATAAATTACAACTGAAACAAAATTTTAAGTGCAAAATATATTATTTGGCGTAAGTATAAAAGAATATTACTATAAACAGTTAAATATTTTTTCTTTGTGTGAAAATTATTGAATTTTAGGTAGAAATGCCCCGTGGAACCCAACTTTCGTTGGTAGAACGTACCCAAATTGAATTGTTGAGGGAAAATGGGCATTCAATAAGGTCTATAGCAAACAGAATTGAGAGATCTAAGACGACCGTACAAAATTATTTGGGGGATCCAAAATCATACGGCACTATAAAACGATCTGGTAGAAAGCCAATACTGACTGACCGCGATAAACGATCAATAAAGCGCTTAGCTATCGCAAATAATTTAAGTTGTAACCAAATAAAGTCGGAGCTGGGACTAAACGTAACCAAGAGACGGATTAACCAAATTTTAAATGAAGATCTAGATGTGAAAAAACAAAAAATGATACCCAAACCACGATTGACCCCTAGACACAAGGCAGCCAGATTGGCTTTCGCTGAAAAATACAAATTTTGGGAAGAGGAGTGGCGTAGTATTATATTCAGTGATGAAAAAAAATTCAACCTCGATGGTCCAGATGGATACAAATATTATTGGAGAGAAAAAGGAGGTGATACGCGGACCAGAATAGCACGTAATTTTCAGGGAGGATCCTTAATGACATGGGTTGCTTTTGGATATAAAGCACGTTCTCCAATCTGTTTTATTTCTCATAAAATGAATGCGGAGAACTATGTGGAATTATTGGACAATGTTTTCGTTGAATTTGCTGAAGAAAATTATGGAAATAATTTTACTTTTCAGCAAGACAACGCCCCTATACATGCAGCCAAAAGGACCAAAGCATTTTTTGAAGAAAAAGATATAGCTGTTTTGGACTGGCCAGCACTTAGTCCCGATCTAAATCCTGTCGAAAACCTCTGGGGAATTTTAAGTGCCGAACTATACAAAAGTGGAATGACTTATAACTCCTTAAAAGAGCTGAAAGAAGCTTTAATAAAAAAATGGGGCGAAATTCCCCAAGATAAGTTACAAAAATTAATAAACTCTATGCCACTTCGGTTAAATGAAGTAATTAAAAATCGAGGAGGACACACGCATTATTAAAATGTATGTCTTATTTGAATATATTTAATTAGCTTTAAGTTTTGAATTTTTTCTTATTTTGTACCATATAAATATTTCCTTTAAGAATTTGAATTAACTATAAAAAATATTAAATAAAAATAAACAAACTGAAAATTTTTTACTGTAATTTTTTGTTTCTCTTTACTAAATATAAAAAATATATAAACTTATAAATTAGCTTTAAAACCGAAGAGATTTTTAGAAAAAACACATGTACCATATAATTTTTTCCTTGCCTGTACTTGAGAAGAGAACATTTTATTTCATATTTCTTATAATATCATTATTGTTGTAATATATGTAGTAAAATAATATTAATGAACACAGTTTGAGCCCTGAGTACAATTTAATTTCAAATAGCCTTAAAGAGTATATCACAAGGTTAGAGCGAGAGAGAAGAGAAATAAATTCATAATATTAAAAAAAAAAAAAAGGAAAACAGATAATGAAAAATATCCTTGGAAACTTGTTAACTTCTCATAAATTATTAAAAAAAAAAAAGGTGTACAAAGGGATAAAAAGAGAAGTTCAATTAAGACAACAAGAAATACGACACACAAGAGCAGAGTACCATATCATATCGTAACATATTCATAAAAATTATAATTTTTAATTGAGTACTGCTTCCTCCTTCCCAAGAACATTGTTAAAATAAATTTTTGATTAAAAAGTTTTACTATTAAATTTTAAACTCTCAAGTCATTTTTTTTTTGCTGTCACAAGAAATGCCAACAATGAAATCCATAGGGCAGTAAAAGAAGGGGACGGCAGCCGACACATAGGTGAAAAAGGCAAATTAAAGCGAAATTAAGAACAGTCGGTAAATCCTGCTTGGATGTGGGAAAAATGTTGCCGTTGGAATGGTCGGAGCTAAAACATTTCATTTTCATAAATTCAGCCGTTGAACACAACTTTTACGTTACTTAACCCTCTAGTCAGGATTAAAACCTAGCTTCTCAAACCACCCATGTTGTGTGTGTGTTAATTTTATACATGAGTGGTGGGACCGACCTATAGTTTTCTTTTGTGTATATTGTTACGAAAATGAAAAATCTAAATACTGGTGTTTTGTGTTTACATCGCTTAATATTAAAATTTTTAAAATAAAAATACAAAAACAATGCAGTATAACAGTAAACACCAGCATAAAAAAATGGCAAACAAGTAAACAAAAATACAATAACAAACACCAGCATAAAAACTGGCAAACAGCTGAACAAAAATATACCAACAACACTACAATAATAAACGTAAACAACAATGTTTACATTCATAGAGATTTCGAGAAGGCGAAGTCATGAACGTTCGCCTTCAAGAACATTCATCAGTCTGTTTACCATGCCATATAAAAGGCAAGGCAAAGCAGGCGAGTTCGTTAGTGAAGTTCAGTCTGTCTTGTGTGAAGACGCGGTGTGTTCGAAGAGAGTAATCGTGGTTTGAAGATCTCCGTTACACCGAATAATTGCCCAGTAATTGTTGTTGTTTATACAAGGGGTGTAAACAGAGAAATAACAAACAAAGCAATTGTTGTTGTTTACATAAAGTTGTGAACAGTGGCACACAAAACACACTATATACTAGACTATAACGACTTCAAACGCTCCACTGGCATTAAAAGAAATCAAATTGTTCGAATTAAAATTTACTTTTTAAAAATTAAGAATTTCTAAAAACTGTGTGTACTGTCAGTCATTGACGCAAATCATATTGTGCGATTTAATTTCAGTGGCCCGCTAATTCGAAACAATATTCGACTATGTATAGATACTATGGAAAAAAAACTCTTTAATAAACGAATAATACGTAAACTATCGTTACGCAGTATACTTTCTACCTCACACTCAAATTTCCTTCAGCTTCTTAATATACTTTTGGCATAGAAAGCCAAAGAAGGGGGAGAGCATAGAAAGCCTCAAGGAGAAACAGATAATAGAAGTGTCATGTTATTTGTTGTTTATTTTATTTCATCATAATATTTGTGGCCAAAAATAACAAAATGCTACACAGTTAATCTGAACAACATTGTTGTTGTTATTATTTTCAGTTTAACTTGTATGCCCCGTCGCATTATAATTTTTCTTAGGAAAATCAGAATTATTATAACGATTGTGTTATCCAAGTGAGTGGAGGGTATAATAAATACACTGAAAGAAATATTTTTTTTTTTTTTTTTTTTTTGTTTTGTTTGACAGAAGCCATATTTCCGGTTGTTGATTCATATCATAACTATAAAGCTTCCAGTCTCATCAAATTTCGCGCAATGCTCAAATTTAAACTATCTTTACGCTTTCTTTGGTTGCTAAATAATTTATGTATATTCGTAAAGTGAAGGCCTTTCCTTGAATAAATGATACTAAAGTTGAAATAAAAAAGCACGGGAAGGATAAGCGACTTGCAGAGTGACCCACCGTAGCACTTGCTAGTGCTCCAGACTGGCATAATTTTTACTGGTAACAACGGAGATAAGACAATCAAATTCATTGACCATATCGAAGTTATATCGGGTCCGCCATCTAACGTTTTTTTTTTTCAACTAGTGCTTATTTCGTGAATGGTAACACTTAGCTCATGTCTGATTTGACCAGCGTTGCCATTTGCCAAGTTTTCCGATTTTTTCAAGTTTTTGGAGATGCGAAAAAGTTTTCATTAAATTTGTTTTCTAACAAAAAAAGTTTTTTTGACAAAATTAAATTAAAAATTTTTTTAAATAAATTCAGTATTAAAACAGGAAATATTTACATTTTTAAATAAAATATTGTGTATTTTATTAGTCCCGGACAAAAAACTCAAAAAAACACCAACAGAGGGTACCGGGCTCCGGAATTTCCTTTAAAAATGTTGGTACTTTTGTAGAATATTGCGACGAATAGTACGGATTTTGGAAGAAGAGAAGCACCGAATTTTTGTTCACAAAAATTGAAGAGGAGGATATTGGCAACATTTGGTTTCAACAGGACGGCGCTACGTGCCACACAGCCGAAGCTACACTCGATGTTTTGCGCCCTGTTTTTGAAGATCGCATTATCAGCCGCAGAGCTGATGTCGTTTGGCCACCTCGGAGTTGCGATTTGACACCGTTGGACTATTATTTGTGGGGTGCCGTCAAAGACAAGTGTTACGCCGACAAGCCAGAGACAATTGACGTTTTAAAGGACAATATTCGTGAAGCCATTGGTGAAATACAGCTGCACACAATCGATAATGTGTTTAAAAATTGGACCGATCGTGTAGGCTACTGCATGGCCAGCCGAGGCAGCCATTTGAATGAAATTATTTTCCATTATTAACCGGAAAAAATTTGAGAAAATATTCAGTAGTTTTTTTTAAAGCATTTTCAAAAAAAAAAAAAAGTTATTTGGCGGACTCTTTAGTTAATGGCCATAATCTGGGATTCAATATGCCGTATGTCCCTACTTGTTGTGCACAAGATATACTCGTACTTCGTTTTGCCCTAATTTGCTTGCAAACCCATCCTAATAAATGCCCGTTCATTAGCGCTAAATGCAACAGTAACATATAGCTTGTAACGCCCTATGATGTCAATGTCGTCAGCGTACGCATGTAACTGAACAATTTTGTGGAAAATGTCTTCTCTATAACGAAGTTGAAGAGGTCACATGATAGAGTATAGGAATTAGAACTATCTTCATGCGTTCTTCGGTTGTTAATTCATATTCGTAAAGTGTAAGACATACATACATACATACATAATTGATCATTACAACCCTTCAGTCAGGACTAAAACCTAGCTTTCACACCACTAATGTTGTGTGCGTTAATTGTATACATGAGTGGCGGCAGCTACAGTTTAAAGTCAATTCCGAACAAAAGATTTTTTAAGAAACTTTTCATTACAATTTTATTTATTCTGGCAAAAACAGAAATCTGCTGAGAAGAAGTGGCCGAAGAAAAGTTTTTTCATATTTACGTTTCGATATCTGATCTGGGGTTTGAACCGTGGGTTTACGTCTAATAAGTCAACACACTAGACTACGGGGACGTAAAGTGTAAGGCTTGCGTTAAATAAATGAAAGTACAGGTGAAATATATTTCACAGCTGACAGCCAGACCAGCGGTTTTGTAGTCGTTAAATTTAGAAATTTTCAGGTTTTGAAAAAATCGAATATGACCTTAAAACGTCCTAAACAATGAACTCGGCTTGTGGCATATAGCTTAGAGATAGAAAGATAGTTGGAAAGTTTACATTTCGAATAAGATTTTCCTATCCTAAAAAAAAAAAATTTTTTTTAAAAAAACCTGATCTGATAAGCATTTCTTACAGTGTAAATATAAGTATGTTCACCCCAATCACACTCGCACTTCACACTCTCTTTACATATTGTCAACGTATGGCACAGATCATATAAGAAATTGGAGAGCAATAAAATACCACCTTTAGAGTACAGAAGCACAAGACAACAACAACAACAACAAACCAATGCTCTCAAGTGGCAAACACATAAAATGTAAAAGATTTGTTGTTGTTTTCTTTTCTTTTTCTTTTTTTTTTTTACATTTTATTTTGATTTCATTTTCTATTTTGACTGGGGGTCTTAAAGAAAGAACAACAAATAAAAGAAATAAATCCAACAACAACAACCACATGAACTACAAACATAAAAACGAGTTGAGAGAAATAACTCAATATTATTACAACATATGTATGAAAGGTAATACATATATACATAGATATGCATGTAAGTGCGTAAGTAAGTAACGGTATGAGAAAATGTGTACGCATGTATATGCATGTATGTTTGTTGGAGTATAAGAAGCATATGTGACTTGCTGACACTTGGCTTTGTCACTTTTTAAATTATTTAAGAAATAAATGTAGTTGCTCTTGTTTTTGACTGCTTCTTTCTGTTTTTTCCTTTTTGTTTGAAAGAGAATTTGTCACATACTGTTTGTAGTAGTTGTAGTAGTTGTTGTTGTTGTTTTTATGCCTCTTCCTAAGCACTTTGGCTGTGTTATATTTTCGAAGTAAGAGAATTTGAGAAGTTTTTCATATGAAATCATATGTTGTGTATGTAGTAAATGTACATGTACACATCCACACATATGTTGTATGTATGTGTGGTGTATAAAAATATTAAGAGAGGGAGAGAGAGAGAGGAATGTAATTTTAATAAAAAAAAATGTCAAGTTTTAAAATTAATGGGTGAAAAAGGATAAAAAAAAAAAAAAAAAAAAAAATATTTAGAAAAAGAAAACATGTGAAAGTAATTTTCTTTTTCTCCTAAACAAAAAGAGTAGAACATTAGTTATAAATAATGTACACATAATGTATCTTAAGATTTATCAGATCCTTTAAGAAACTTTAAGTCATTTTGATCGATTAACAGAACAAATACTGTTGTTAACAGAGCAAATGTTAACTGTTTAACAGCAATAACAAGCAAATTAGCGTTCTTCTTCTACGACAATTATTCCAGACTATGTTAAATACACTTTGATTCACATTATGATCATTATTATTTGTCGTGAATAATAAAATTGAAATACAGTGAGCGTCAAAAGACAGTGTACACTATGGATAAAATTCTAACAATCTCAACTCAAGTTTTCCACTTAAAGAGAGTGCCCGAAAAAATTTTACAATATTTCCAAATTTTTTCTAATTCTTTTCTTCTTGTTTCAATTTTAAAAACTGGCAATAAAATAATTTGAAAAAAAAAAAACGGTAATTTATTAATATATATTTTTTTTGAATTGTACACTTTCTTTTAACGCTCACAGTATATGGGATGATTGGCGGCGAATGGAAATAATTCCAGATATTCCACTACCACGGTTTGACGGGTAAGACCCTCTGAGAAACTTTTCATGGCAATTTTTTTTTTACGCTTAGTGTTTTTGCCAGAAATCTGCTGAGAGGAAATCGCCGAAGAAATATTTTTTCTTATTTCGTTTAGTTGGAGATGTTTGAACCGAGGCCGACGCCTACTAGACTAAGGCGACTACAATTCAATTAGTAGCAGTATATAGAAGAAACCCTTGGATACAATTAAGATCTGTTGGGGTATACATATAATCCTATAAATCCTGGTCCTATAAACATATAAAAAGAGTTGTACAACTCTAAATTGTTGCCTCCGTTAAACTGTTAACAGTAAGTGGTCTGTTAAAAACAAATTTTGCTCTGCTGATAGCAAAAGTGGCGCTGCTAAAAATGTGGGTTTGTGTCTTTGGTTTTTAAATACGAATTTATCTTTGCGCACAGAATAGAAATTGTGAGTTTTCTCAGCAAAAATATGTATGTATGTGCTTACATTACGGCCTTATTCAATTTGTTTCATTACTTAATTAAATTTTTTTGTAATTGATCGATCAGAAGAGCGATAGGAAACGACAACACCACCTTCGCCGCTATATTTCTAGTTACGGCATCGTCTTCATAAACTTCAAAATTTTCTCTTTCTTCTCTTTTCATTCTCTCTACGATTTCTAACCCATATTATCCTAGATCCCCAAAAAAAAAGAAGCAAATATGAGTGCTAATAATATGAATGCCAATTTTATATAATCTTTTACACGTAAAAATTCTATTGATTTTCCAACAAAAACATGAACTGGGGTTGGGGGGGGGGGGGTTAGTAACTCACTTTTTTACATCAGGCAATTTGTGTTAAATTTCTCTTATAAATGCCACGTTATTATTAAAAATCCTAATGAACCCTGTTATTTTACCGTTAACGTAAATACCTGAAATTGTTGTAGCACATTACAGAGTGTAAAACAACATAAATATTCATTTAATATGTACACAATACAACACAGCATAATAGTGGAGCAAGAAGAGAGGAGGAAGAGAAATCAAAAATAACAACATAAAAAAAATTGCTGTGATAAGCAATTTTTATTTTTTGAAACAAGAGAGAAAAACAAGAAAAAACCGTAGACCCATATCAAAAGGGGAGATTAAAAAGGGTTTTACAACAAAGTTCATCATACTCAGAGTTCACACTCACACACTAACAAAACATTACATTTATTCTCACTCTTGCTTTCTCTTTCCTTCTTCCTCTTTCTATTGAATAATAATTCTTAATAGTTGTTGTTGTTTAACTGTGTGCTATTATTTCTCTCTTCATCAATTTAAATGGTAAGCATACGTTTTTGTTGTTGTTTTTGGCCAATAAAAAAAAAAAAAAAATTGTAAACTTTGTAAACAAAAACAAAAACAAAAAAAGGAAAAATAGGCTTAAATATGTTTCTGTTTGTAAAAGAAGAGAAAAAAAAAAGAAAAATTATGTACCAGTAAAGAAAATAAAAAAGAAATAAAAATTGATTACACTCACTCTCCCACTCTCTCTTTCCCATTCTCTCCCCCGCTGTTTGTAGCAATATCCACCAACACACAGGGAATTAAACAAACAATAAGACAGAGAAAGAGAGAGCGAGAGAGTGAATGGAAGATTAAGGAAACACAAAACACACAGAAGAGGATATTAAAAATGATTGACATTTAAGTTAAATAAGACTTTAAGGAAAAATAAGAGAAACAAAAACAAAACCAAAACAACTGATGTATTATTTATTAAATTCTGACAGTTCGGTGTTGTTGTTTCAATTCAATTCCCAATAAGCCACACAACATGCAAAACGCAAAATGAGTCGTCGCGCAATGGTCTTAATCGTACAGGCCAAAGTCAAAGAAATAAATTCTCTCGGGGAATAATATGGTATGCCATTAAAATTTCATACGCGATGAAATAAACGTTTTAACACTAGAAAGACGGGAGAATTAATATACCTTAAAAGACGGGTAGGGGTCATTTGACTACCTTCAAGTTTTAGTAGTAAAAATCTACATTTGAATTTCAAAATTTAATTTTAAAATTGCAAAGTACTCAGCAATAAAACATTTTTGTGTCTCTTTGCTTGGTAAACTGTCAGAAGGCACTTATTTTTGAAACTTCAAATTTAATTTCAATTTTTTTCACATATGGTGGAACATCCCTTTATTGACTGTCCCAACTAGAGTTGTACGTTTGGAGAGCTATCTCTCTGCCACCGATACTGCGGTAAAAAAGTTGTCAGTCGCCACATTTCTCCCTTTGTTTACAATAAGTTTCATTAGACGATTTACAATGTCCTCTCCAAGCGTAATGTTGTGGACGATTGTCATCTTTTCCCAAGTAGGGGAAACCATTGAGCAGATATTTCGTTTTGACATCTATGCAAAGCCAAAATTTTATACCAAATTTGTCGGGTTTATTCGCCATGTGTTGTGTAACTTTGCATCTTGATTTGGTAGGAAAGAATTGTTCGTCAACAGCGATGTTTTCACCTGGTCTATAACAAGATTTGCAATTTTCAATAAAACGGCTTCAAAAATACGAAATTAAGGCGAACTTATCTGTTTTTAGTCTAGTAGATCTTTCTTGTCGCTCGTCAAAACGAATATATTTCATTATTTCTTTGAATCGGTCTCTAGACATAGTTTGTGAAAAAAAGCAAATCCCCCTTTTTTGTTCCATAAATCATTTACAGATATATTTTTACATCCACAAGCACCCCTAGCGTATAAAACTGAGATGAATTTGTCCAGTTCTTGTAAAGTCATAATCCAGTTTGTGTCGCCAAGTGCCTCAGCCTGCGTACTCTTTTGAATATGACACAAAATTGTGTCAACAATCAGCAGTCTGTTGTAAATTCAGCACCAATACGTTGTTTTGCGTAATGAGGAGCTCCTGGATGTACAACCAAAATGTTATGGGCAGCAAGACTACCTGATGTGGAACTGTTTTGAGAACTAGTCTTCCAAAGAATTCCTCCTGCTGACCGCATGTCGTGTTCATTTTTTTCAACTGATGGAATTTGATATTGGCCGTGTTGTTCGGAAACTGAGTGAAAAGTGATTATAATAGCAAATTTCTTTTTACGTAAATAAGAAAAACATACCTAATGGTGCATTATAGATCGAATTATCACTAGAACTTATTTCTGAAACGTAACGCTCACTATCTTCTACATTTGCTAATAACTGATTTTCGCTTTCATCGACTGATTGATCTTCCGATAAAGATTGCAAATACGCTGCAATATCTTTGTCCCGAAGAGATCTAGTCTAGTCTAGTTTTGACAAACTGATAAAAATAAGTAAAAGCAATGTACGCGTGGGCTGAAATTACATTACGGCATACTAGAGAAAACTTAAAGAAAAAATAACGGACGGGAAAAGTAATTGATAAAATATATAGCGGCAGTAATATATGTGAAGGGTCAGATGACCCCTCTCCGTCTTTTTAGGTAGTTGTTTTAATAATTGTAATTTGGAGTACCTAAATAACAAAAAAAAATACTTTTAAATTAAATTTTATGGAGTATTATTAAAAGTCAAGAAGTACGAAATCTGTGATATAATTCATAAGAGAAATATTAGCAGTTAGATTTGTAAATGGGTCAAATGACCTCTGTCCGTCTTTCTAGTGTTAAGAGAGTTGATAAAACTCAAGGCAGGAATTTAAAAGAATTTTTTGTTTATCCTTTCGAACCCAACATTATCTAGTGGCGTATTTGACGTACATATTATGGCTTGTATTATATTGTTTTACACCCTGTACTGTGCTACAAAAATTTCAGGTACTTACGTTAACGGTAAAATAACAGGGTTCATTAAGATTTTAATAATAACGCGGCATTTATAAGAGAAATTTAACCCAAATTGCCTGATGTAAAAAAGTGAGCCTCTCGGAACGTAAGTAGAAAAATAAAATATTTTTAAAATATGTGTTTCATGTTTTTGTTGGAAAATCAATAGAATATTTAGGTATAAAAAGTTATACAAAATTGGCATGTTAGGTATTCATATTATTAGCACTCATATTTACTTCTTTTTTTTTGGGAATCTAAGATAATATGGAAATCGTCAAGTGAATGGTTTTAAAATTTTTAATTTTACAAAGCCGATGCCATAACTAGAAATATAGCGGTGAAATGGTATTGTCGTTTCCTATCGCTCTTCAGATCGATCAATTACAAAAAAATTCATTTAAGTAATGGAACAAATTGAACAAGATCGTAATACATACAGCTGTGTTCAAAATAATAAGAGTGCTACCATGTAATATTTTCAAAGTCAAAAATTTTTATTGTAACAATTTGCAAAACATGATATATTTTAATGGTAGTTACAACGATATGTAAGAAATAAAATACAAAAAAGAATCTCGTAATAACTTTAATATTTGCGATGAAATTGATTCATTTCTGTGTTTGCCCTTGAGTGTTCTTTTAAAAATAAAAATATAACAGCATATAATTTAAAAAAAAATGTGAACAGTAAGTACGGAAAAATGTAATTAAAACTTTTTCTACAGTGATTCACATAAATTTTTGTAATAGTGAGACGACAAAAGCATTCTACTGAAGAAAAGAGAGAACTAATTAAAAATCTTCGAAAAAAAAGGCAAAACTTACAAAGAAATAAAGGAAATCTTAAGATACTCCGATCAAATGATCCCAAATGCATTAAAATATTAAAAAAAGCCCGAAACGCGTGTGCGAAAGGGCAAAACATCAACTGTCGATGACCGCCGAATTGTGCGATACAGCAAACTACATCCTTCGGCGTCTTCAAGAAAATTCAAAATGATCTGAATCTTGCCGTAAGTGGCCCTACTATTCGTAGGCGTCTGATGGACAACAATTTATTCGCAAGAAGTCCACAAAAGGTGGCATTGCTGACAAAAAAAACAAGTAGCAGCACGCTTAAAGTTTGCCCAAGAACATATCAAATATCTGAAAGAAAAATGGAGAAACATACTGTGGACCGACGAAAGCAAAATTGTTTTATTTAGTGGCACTGGGTCTAGAGAGTATGTTAGACGTCTGCTCAACACCAAATATAAAGCTGAGTATACACAAAAGACAGTCAAACATGGTGGTGCAAAACTAATGATATGGGGAAGCTTTTCATATAATGGTGTAGGCCCAATACATCCAATTAGAGACATAATGGATAGGAACGTCTATGTCGGCACTTTGTCCACACCTCTAAAATGAATATTCCAACAAGATAAGGACATGAAACACACCAGTAAATTGGAAAATGAGTGGTTTCGGGTTAATGGGGTAAAGGTTATAGCGTGGCCAGCTCAGTCTCCTGACCTTAATCCCATAGAACATCTACAGGGAGATGTTAAAAAGTATGCTGCAGAGAAACAACCTTCAAATGCAGAAGAACTATGGATCACAGTGCGCAGATGCGTGGCAACAAATTCCTTTAAACAGATGCCAAGATCTTATTGACTCAATGCCTCGTAGATGTGCTGAAGTCCTTAAAAACAAAGGTTATTCAACCAAATATTAAAATAGATTAACTATTTTAAGATAATATCAAACTTTTGAGCCTTTTGTTTAAAAATTATAAGGTTGTGTGCTAACACTCCTATTATTTTGAACAATTAATTTTGAGACTAAGCTTTATTTACATGAAATATTTTTTGTTTTCGTAGTTTTAACTAAATAATTAAGTGTTAAAAAATTAGAAAATGATTTAGAAATAAATTTTAAGTCAAAAAAAATTTTTATTTTTCATAATTTTAAACTTTGCTTTTAAATGAAGGGCACTCCTATTATTGTGAACGCAACTGTACATACATATTTTTGCTAAGAAAACTCACAATTTCTATTCTGTGCGTGAAGATAATAATAAGATATAAAAACCAAAGACGCAAACCCATATTTTTAGCAGCGGTACTTTGGGTGTCAACAGATCAAAATTTATTTTTAACAGACCACTGTTAATAGTTTAACGGAGACAACAATTTAGAGTTGAACAACTCTTTTTATATGTTTATAGGACCAGGATTTATAAGATTATATGTATACCCCAACAGACCTTAATTGTATCCAAGGGTTTCTTCTATATACTGCTACTAATTGTGTTGTCTTATTAGATGTAAGGCCTCGGTTCAAACCCCAGGTCAGACAACTCCAACAAACCGAAATTTGAAAAAATATTTCTTTGGCAACTGCCTCAGCAGATTTCTGGCAAAAACCCTGAATGAATAAAATTGTCATGAAAGTTTTTTTTAAATCTGTCATTCGAAGTCGACTTTAAACTGTAGATTTCGCCACGAATGTATAAAATAAACACACCTAACATGAGTGGTGTGAGGAGCTAGTTAGTAATCCTGACTAAAGGGTTGTTATGGAAATTTAAAATTTAGTCTCCGAGTATTTGCCAAAAATCTGCTGAGAGGCAGTTGCTGAAGAAATATTTTTTCATGTTTCGTTAAGTTGGAGCTGTCTGAGCCAGAGATTGATTGAACTACGTGCTCTCGTCTAAAAGGCCAACACATTATCTAATAGACTACGGCGACCTCATGGTCAACTGACCAACAAATAGATTTTTTAGTGCCAACTCTTCTATACAATAAAACACTTTCGAGTGTCTTCAAGATGGAACGATTTTAATCTTCAAAATAAAGGGAAATTTAAACTTCTCTTTATGGTAAGGCCACCACAGCGGCCACTACTTTTGCAAAAAAAAATAAAATCCGAGAAATTAATTTTGGAAATGGATTTTAGTTTCCTGGCAATTTCCTCTCGACAAAATGTCATGGCGAAATAAAAATAAAATTCTAAAAAAGTAAATAAAATAAAAAACGGAGAAAACCATTATAATTTTATGCATTTTATTTATATTTATGGTCTATAGTTTGTCTGTCTGTCTGCCTGTCTGTGTGCATTTATTAAGCAGAATATGAGTGTCATGCATTAAACCAAATGCAAAATAGTCAGTTGTCATGGTCTAAAATAAATCTCTTCTTTTTTGTTTTTGTTGTTGTTTTGGGGTCATAAACATTTTTGTATTTAAATGGAAAATAGACAACAACAACAAATAAAACAATAAAATAAAATATAACAAACAAGAAAATATAGAAAAAATATTTAAAAAAAAGTTTTTAAACAAAAACAAACCGCAACAACTACTATTTACTATGTACTACGAGGCGTATTCCTTATTTATTTTTCTGTTTTTTTCTGTTTTTTTTTGTTTTTTTTTATTTAGATTTTTATTATAAATTGTTATTGTTGTTGTTATTATTATTATAATTTTCTTTTTATAATGTTTAAACATTTTCTAGATTTTTTTCCTTCTTTCCTAAGTTGGCAGATTGACAACAGCAGGTGGGTTTATCATCTTCATCATCGTCACCATCATCATCATGAATACAGACACGCTGGTATTACAAAATGACAGGAAAGGAAATGGTTTTTATAGCAGAGAAGGTGGAAAATTATGGAAGTTTTGGTTGTTATTGCAATATTTAAATATGTATTGTATGTGCAACAAGAACTTAACAAAAGAAAATCAAAGAATAGAATAGAAAATCCATTTACCCAACACCGCAGATCTGACTACCAGCTTGGTAACAGGCATCAAATAGATTTAGAATCTCATCAGGCCATTAGGCAATCGGAGAGTCGTTGCAGTAATTCATTAAAATCGACTACTAGACACCCTAGATCCCGAAAAGAGTTAATGTGTGTAAAGATAAATTCGATTTTAAATACCAAAGACACAAACCCTCACTTTTAGCAGCGCCACTTTTGGTGTTAACAGAGCAAAATTTGTTTTTAACAGACCACTGTTAAGAGTTTAACGGAGGCAACAATTTCGAGTTATTATTATTCGCACAATAAGTTATTTTATATACAACTTCAAATTTCTGCTAGAAAATTTAATAATTTTAGAGAATTTAAACACAAGTGTATCTTTAAAGGTATTATTTTATTTATACAATGGTAACTTTTAATTTGAAATTTTATTAGACGGTTAATGGAAAAATTCTGATTTTAATTAAAGGACATGAATTTTGGCGGACAAAATTTTTGGCACACAATTAGAAAATGTACTATAAATTATTAAAATAATGCAATATTTAAACAAGCAAATAGCTGGAAAATTCCGTTATGATCTAAGTAATGCTATTGTAAAGGTTTAAAGAAGTTTGTCCGAGTCTTAAACTGTGAAGTTCTGCTAAATAATTAAATATGGGCAAAAAAAAAAAAAAAAAGATAATCGTAGCCGAGCGAAAAATTATTTTGTATCTGCATAGTAAAGAAAAAACTTATGCAGAAATCGAAAAAATTATGAATCGGAGCCGTTTTACTATTAGAAGTATTATAAAACGTTTTGTTGGTTCAACAAAATTGTCTAGCAAAAAATGTACTGGTCGTCCGCGAGCTCTTAGTAAGAGGGAAGAGGCACAAATTGTCAGAAAAATTAAAAATAACCCAAAATTTAAGTCCACTCGACTTGCTGCGGAAGTTAAAGAAGATTTTGGAAAGGATAGATAAAGATAGTACGCATAACATTACACCGTGCTTGGTATAAAGCTAGAGTAGCTAAAAGAAAACCACTTGTAAGTGAATAGAACAGAAAAAAAGGTTAGCCTATGCTCAGGAATACAAAAACAAGGGCGAAGACTTCTGGAACAACGTGTTGTTCTCTGATGAAAGTAAATTCAATATTTTTCAATCTGATGGAAAAGAATTAGTTTGACGAAAACCAAATACTGCTTATGATAAGAACAACACATTGTTTTCAGTTAAACATAGTGGTGGGGGGTAATGGTATGTATGTGACTGCATGGCTTCATCGGAATTTGGAGAGCTTGTATTTATCGATCAAATTATGGATAAATCGTTATATCTTAATATTTTAAAAGAAAATGTCAAAAAAAGTGTGGAGAAATTATGTTTGTCGGAAAATTATTTTTTCCAGCATGGTAATGATCCCAAGCATACGGCTCATGATGTGCGTATGTGGATAGCCTATAACATCCACCATATTTTGTAAATTTGAATTAAAAATTTAATTTAACTGATTTTCTTAAAATTAATGGAAGAAATTTTTATTTTGTTATAACTACCGGAGAAAGTACGAATGTGTTAATAATATATTGAAATAATAAAATTTTATAAAATTTATTTCGAGTAGATTTTCACTATTTTATTTAAAAATGCTTACTGTGCCAAGTATATAGTCCCGCACTGTATGTTTATAGGACCATCGGGTCCAGAAATATACATTCAACAGGGATTTGTATCCAAGAGTTCCTTCTATATACTGCTACTACTGGAATATCTCGCATAATTTCAAAACTTAAACAAAATCGTTTAAAACATTACAAGTCTCTAGAAGATTAGTGGCCATTTGGGAAGACATGGGACATAATATTCTTTCTTTCTTTTGTTAAAGCTAGAAGTGACTGTACTAAAATTGTTGGTTTGTGTCTTGGGTTTTCAAATTTGAATTTAGCTTCATATACTTACATAATTCAGCAACACTTTTAATTGACCACCAATAAGTTGAGCTCTAAATAAGTAATGAAGGAAATATTTTACCTTTAAATTCATTACAAAAATTAAAATCTCTCTTAAAAACTTCCTATCCTAAACAAGAATCCTATTTTCTAATGGATCCTATTGAGAAAAACATCCTCCTTTCTCATACTTTGTGCCTCACAGTGCATTAAATGCATTAATGCAACAGCAAATGAAATAGAAGGGATAGAGTGAAAAAGAGAAAGACAAAAGGACACTATAAATGTATTTTAGAAATAAAGTGTTTTCACTTTCCCTTTGTAAATGTTCGTTTTTATTTTTCTATAATTTTTCATTTATAATTTTAATGTTTTGCATTCATTACTTTCCTTTTTTACTTTGCATCCACCATGTAGCTCTCCTTCTTTTGTTTATATTAACATTTCTTTGGCAAACAATTTAATGGATAAAGTTGAGATGGAAAAACAAGAAAGAGAAACAGAACCAGTAATAATTTGTTGGTTGGTGAAGGTCGGTCGGTCAAAAGGTATACCCTGTATTGAGGGAAAATGATTTTAGTTTCGAGATTTTTAGCGAATTTTTAGGAGATAAGCCTAGTGATACGTTCTGCAGATGTTCAGGGCGCTCTCCACGGTTCTTAAAACATAGATGGATACGAATCGTTGACCAGCCGAGCATTGTAGGATTAAAATAATTCGCCAAACAGAACCTAAAGTGAGCTGATGGTATCTATCATAGAATATATAAAGTTTCTCTGTCCATAGAATTTTATTTAAAAAAATAACGCGTGAAATGTAGTAGTTTAAGGGACCCGAAAAAGCATTCTTAATCCCAAGAATGTTAGCATAAGACGAACATTGGCAGGACAGTAGTTTCTTTTTTATCGTGTCACTACTACCTGAGCTATCATTTCTGTAAGTCGTGTATTCTGGATGAGGCAGAGTGCAGATTTTGTCCAGAGGGAGGTGAGATCATAGGACATTTATTGGGCAATTACTTGCATTGATTAGGATTGGATTCCAGGTTTTCAAGCGATATCAATTGGATTCGGGGGAACTCAAATCTAACCTTATCGGAGATTTATCGAACTTTGTTCAGAAAACGGAGAATTTCGTTTTTTTTTAATAATCAGCCCAATTATGAATAAGAATTCCCCGGGAAAAATTTCCCTTTTCGTATTCTATCTATTATGAATTAAAATTTCTCCATAATTTTTTTCCCTTTTCTCTTTCCTCATTTTCTAATTATTTTTAAAAGGGGAAAAAATATGTCAGGGAAAAGTACAAATTACGAATATTTAAAAAAAGGAAAAACTGTCAACGTTTTTTGGGATTTTTTTCCTCGAATATTTAAAAGGGAGTTATTGTAAAAATGTAAGTAATAAATTTAAAAATATATAATTCAATAATTTAAAAGCTGTTTTTTGGTCAAAAACCACAAATAAACAACATTTGTTGGGTCTAATGCAAAAAATCCTGGAATAGCTAGAGGATTTTTTAAGGGTGAGAGACAGGAACTCCAAAGATTCTGGCAGGCTGTTGAAAATGAATTAAATGCACTAGTAGGCTGAGCCAAAGAAACATCACTGTCCTTTCCTATACCAGTCTGGTAGGCACCTTCTGCAAAAAAACGTAAACACTCGCTAAGTTTGTTAATAGGGCTAACACCAAATACTTTCCTGGTCAGTTGAGAGTGCGATGTAACAACATTTAGCAAATATCAAAATGCTGATTTGTTGACACGGTAGTACTTTACAAACCTAAGGAATTAAAATAGATTATACCTTAAAGCATATGAATATACTTAGCACTTACAACGTTTGGGGCAGTTCCAAAGGATTTGAAGCATCGTGTATCTGCCTTCTTGCAATCTTCTGGCAGATTTTTCGCCGTTCATGTTCTTCCGCAAGAATATGAAAAGCTATACTGTGCATTATTTTATTCAAAAAATTTATTTTCTACACAAATTTAATTTATTTTCATTAATATTAGATGACAAAACCAATCAGCTGATTATAATTTTCTCTCTCCCTTTTTTCTTATTCCCAGGGATATTAGAATAAGGGGAATTTTTTCTCGGGAAAAAGTATTTTGGAAGGGAAAAATTCCCCTTCCTTTCAGGCCGGCATTTTTAAAAAAACCAAATAGTTAACCCTATAATACCATAATAATAACAGACATTTTAGTATTTAATTTTTTATGAGACATTTCGAAAGACTTTAAAATTTTTCCACATTATCTTTCCACATAGGCAATGAAGGCTGGCAACCCTAACATCCTAGAACCTGCTACAAGCAACCTGCTTAGCTGGTGAAAAACTTGAACTTAAACAGAAACCAAACAAATAATTAATTGCAGTTGAGAGAGACGCTTTGTGACAGCCTAATACCAGAAAAAAAATATTTTCTGTATTAAAAATTCTTCTCTCATTTGAAAACTTAATGTGTCAGGCTGCCAAAATTGTGCTTAAATTTGATAAAAAAAAAAAAATTTAATTGCTTTTGGAACCATAAAAATGCATTTAGTTTTCTTTTGCTATTAATTTTCGCAAAAAAAATACTCACACAGCCGTTTATTAAATTTCAGTTACACTGTTTTTGTTTAATTTTTTTTATATGAAAATTGACCATAAAAGTAATAAATATGCAATGACATGTTACTTTTTCCCACTCGCACTCGTTCTATCTCTCACTCTCCCTCTCTTGCTTTCATTCTCAATGTGTTTATTTTTCGTTTTTTTTTTTTTTGTTTCATTTCGTTATCAATAATAAAATATTGTTATTTATTGTTCCCACACTTGTATTTAATATTTCATGTTATTTATTATTGTTAAAACAGCAACAGCAACAACAACAACAACAACAACACGACAATATGAACAAAAGTAACAGCAGCAATGAAAATATAAAACCTTGCCACTGTTGTTACACCGAGAGAAAATAAAACCGCAGAAAATAAAACTTTTGCAATACAAACATGTATGAAAGAAGTACGCATACAAGCATACAATTTTGTTTTTATCTAATACTTGCTCTCTCTCTCTATTCACGACAGTGTTGAAAAATTGAAATTTTGAACTGGTACTGAACTCTAACTGAAAGAGTACTTTTTCGCATCAAATGGTACTTTTGTAATAAAAATACCTGAATACATTACAGCCAATCAGGATTATGACCTATCTTCTCACACCAGTTATGTTGTGTGCGTTAATTTTATACATGAATGGCGGGACCTACAGTTTAAAGTCGACTCTGAACGACACATTTTTGCGAAACTTTTCATGGCAATTTTATTTATTCTCAGAGTTTTTGACAGAATGAGGTCGCCGAAGGAATATTTTTTTTAATTGTTCGTTATTTTAGAGATGTCTGACATTGGGTATAAACCGCGGGCTCACATTTAATATCCAGCACACTACCTACTAGACTATTTTTTTCTTCATATTTAATGCATGTACGGTACGGAACAGAAAAACTAACGACTTAAACATGTTCCTCACATATAAAACAAAAACTGCTGATTCTGAACGTAACAAAACGTAAAAGTTCCGTGTAGTCAAACGTCGACGGATCGTTATGGAACATACTTTCGTTTGTAGCATATGAAGAGCAATGTTAATGCTTACCGAAGTCATTTGTCGGTTCGGCAGACGTTCTCATTGCTTTTTGTATTCTAAAAACGAACGTATGTTCCGTGAACATTTGGCTAACCGGGGCTAAAGACAAATTCTACCTTTAGCATTACGTTGCTATTGCATTAATAGTTGAAAAGCACACGACATAAAATATGTAATAATAAAAAAGTACTGAAAGCGTCGCGGGGGTACTGCGGTATTTTTGAAATGGAAAAGTACTGAAAAAAGTACTAAAGTACTGAATTTTTCAACACTGATTCACGACTTTAACACGAACTAACGTTTACCATTCATTACCTACCACTCTACACAACATGACCACGACGACGAATTGCTAAAAGTGTATGTGTGTGAGCAATAAAGAACAGAAGCAAACACCAACAATTTAATAAAAACCGGGATACTGGAAAATTTAAACTATTAAAAAGGCCAAGTTGTTGGTGTTGTAACTTTTTTCTCGTATTTTTTTTTTTTGTTGTGCAAGGATAAATCATAAGAATAAAAATGGTGGTTGGAGACAATGAAATACTGGCAGCAGAGAGAGCACAGAAAGTAAATTTGATTTTTGAGTTGACATCAACACACATACAAAAACAATAAAACCGTAAGTAAAGAAGAGAAGCCCTGTAATACACTAATACTCACACAAATAAAAGATATTTATTTTAAAGAATTTAAGTCAAAAAAAAAACAAAGTATGCTGAGAAACACATTGACGCTTACAATGTGTGTGAGCTGTAGATGATACTGTTACTGATACTAAGGTGGCAAACAATACCATTTACAAGAACAACAATAAAATGGTGCGAGAGAAAAAAAGAGAAAAACTGTTGCAAGAAAATTCTAAAATATAAAAAGAGAATTTTTATACTTCAAAGTTTTAATGTTTTTGTTGCTTTTTTTTTTGGCAGTTTACACAGAGAGAAAAAAACAGATTTTTTGCTGAACAATTTTCGTATTTTCTTTTTATTTTTAGGAAGGGGGTGAGGTATTTTTTTTTTTTTGTTTCACAAAAACATTTGAAAAATTCCTTTAGCCATGTTGCTGTAGTATTCCTTTTTTTGTGTCAAACGACAGAAATTATTAGCAGGGTTGCCATATGTTTGGTTTGGATTTCAAGTAAAAACTGTAATATGGAACCAGTGGGTTCTTTTTGTTACAAGTTTTTAAAGACCAGGATCTGATTGTAGTGATGTCACGATATGTAAAGCAGGGTTTACCAAAAATTTTTTGGTTATGTATTAGTGAGTAAGAGTGAGAAAATAAATTGATAGAATTGATTTATTTACAGCCATAGAAAAGTGTTTGTAATATACGTTATTTTGATTTTCATTTTATCAACTTACATATGTAAAGCTATCTATCTTTGGCTTAATAATTTTAGATAAATAAAAATAAAATAAAAAAATCCATTTTTTATTAAAAGATCGTAAAGGTATCCAACTTTGGCTTAAAAATTAGACCATGTTTTTAGATAAATAAAAATAAAAAAATAATAAACCATTTTTTATTAATAGAGAAAAAGCAAGCATTCTAAAGCATTTACAAAAAATTATACTATGCGACAAAATATATAAGGCATTGAATATTATCAAAAGCATCTTTTAACATACAATATTTTTTGAGTGTCATTCTGAAAAAAATGGTAAAGCATCCGCCGCACATGTGTTCTTGTCGCAGTCTGATCGACAACTAAATCAAAAAACACAAGAATGCGTGTGAGTTCTCTCCGCACAATTGTGCTATGAAATGGTAAACGATGATGTAAAGTCCAAATAGTCTTTTAAAATCGCTGTACTCTCATAGGTAATGTATTGGCTTATTAGATAAGAGGTGGCGGTTCAAAACCCAGTTTACACATCTCGAACGAAAAGAAATATAAAAAAAAATTTCTTTGGCGACTTTTAACAGTCTTCTGGTAAAAACTGTCGTGCCATGAAAAGTTTCTCAAAAATCTGTCGTTTGGAGCCGACTTTCAAATGTAGATCCGACTCACTTTCGTCCTTGAATCGCATGGGTATCCACCGAAGAATAGATATTCTTACGAACCACTGTGCTTTTGGCTTGCATGTTTACAGACTCGGCATCCCGTCTAATGACTTCTGCGGGAGCTGTAGGTCTGAGGAGGAGGAGCAGGCTGTCTTTCACCTCATGGGCCAAAGCCCCGCTCTTATCATAAAGAGACAAGGGTTTCTTAACTCTCATTTTCTGATATCTTTGACCGAATTTTCTAATATAAGGATTGCTGCAATAACAAGATTTATTTTGGACTCGTAATGGTTTTCTTTCTCTATGGAATGTTTGACTCCTGGGTAGAAGAGTCCTCTCTTTCTTCAAGGGGATCTGCCACCTTACCTAACCCAGTGCTGAAATGGAGCATTGAAGCGCCTTCTACAAGTTCAATATAGCACTGCCAACAGCACGCCAAATACTCCATACAATTTTAACGGCAGTACAGCGCATGTGAGAAGCGAATTAAAAACCTAAGACAGTTTTGCGGTGCACGGAAACTCAAACCAATCCAAGATCATAAGAGTTTCTAATACTGTGCACTGGCTAAAAGGCATAGAAATCCTGTACCACCACTTTATTGCAGCCTTTAAATCGTGCCCAAGGGTCAAAACAAAAGAACTTTATATACCTTGAATTAACTGCACATATTGGTATCCAAATTGATACCGCTTTGGTCAAGAATCTCATTTACTTTGTGCATTTCAAGCTGAAAGATAAATCAAAGCGGGTGTAGTTAATTGATAATAATTCATGGAGATATGACAGATAGGACAGTAAAAAAATAAAAAAACAGCATGTCATTGTAGCCAGTAAAGAGCAATTGGTTAGTTAACTACTCAATTAGGAGCTAGTAAAGTAGTCAGTCACTAAGAACCAATGAAGTGACTAGTTCTGTTGTTTGCGAAAGTGAAATCAATTTGTTTTCCAATGAAAAGGCAACCAGTTCGAGTGATTATTTCGTTGTGTATGCCACACATTGAGAGTGTAAGTATGACTGAATAAATGTCACACAGAGCCAGTCAAAATGGTTTTGTTGGAAAACCTCCGCATAAGCGAAAACCAAGAAAAACATTTTAATTTTTCATTTTGAACTCTTGTCATGTGTTTTAACTTTTTTTCTTGCTTTTGTTCTCTTCTCTTTCTACTTCAGATTCTATTTGTAGTTTTCGACTATAAAGCAGCATCCAAAAGATTTGTCATTTGGTTGCTGTTGTCACCAAAAAAAAAAAAAAAATAAAACCAAGAACACAGAACAGATTCTGCTCATATGCATTCAACTCCTCGGATACAAAAAGAATGCCGCCGCCTCTGCAAGTCCCATGAGCATCATTTGAAAAAGAACATGATTTTTGTTGTGTGCTGCTTCTTCCTCTTCTTCTTCATTTTTCTTATATGCTTCATTTTCAAATTTCTCGTCTTTCTTTGTGGTAGCAATATCAAGAACGAACGAACGAAAAAAAAATTTTTTTTTTGAAAAATTGTTCTTCAGTTCACGAGTACAAAAACTAAAAAAATTAAAAAAAACCAGGAGACCGAAAAATTCAACCATTTTTTGCAGCACAAATGAAAAACAGAAACAAAGTGCCAGAAAAATCAGAAGAAAAAAAAAGGAGAACAATTGCGAAGTAAAGAAGAAATAGAAACAAAAAGAAACTGGCGTTCGAGCATGAATGACACACTCGAAAAGTGAAAAGAAATTCAAGGAATTCATTCACATGCTGCACTCACACACACACAAGTGAGAAAAGCGCAAATAATGTTTAACAGGAGAAAATGACAGGGAAAATGCAAGGCTGTGTGGGGGTTTCTTTATACGTTTTAATTGAAATTTCAAATTGAGAACTCAAAAGAATTCAGAAATCTATTTCAGGCGATTAATGTCGATTGCCAAATCGCACAGGGAACAACGGAAAGTTCAACGTGTCTTATATAAAGAATGTGGGAAAACTTCCATTTTGGATTTGGCCCACCACAGCAACTAATACAGAGGAGTCCATGGTTCGAAGTAGACGAGTGATTTATTTCACTCTTATCATCGATTTTTCTATTGTCACACACAGCAGGCTTGTAAACCTGACTAAAATTAAAGTTGTAAACTTTATTTACCAATTGTTACGTTTTTACCTTTTAAAAATGTTTAAAATATGAGCTCGTAGATTGCAAATAAAATAAAAATAAATTTCTGTTTAGTTTTAATTTAAAAGTCTTTATATTCGCACAATTGTGTTCACAATTTGTTGTAAACAACAACAATTGCTTTGTTTATTATTCCTCTGTTTACACACTTTGCATAAACAATAACAATTACTAGACAATTGTTCGACAGATCTTTGTAACGGAGATCTTCAAACCATGATTTCTCTCTTCGAACACACCGCGTCTTCACACAAGTCTGACTGAACTTCACTATACGATTTGATAAGACCTTAAGTACTCTGTTCCTGTACTTAAACACATAAGCAACGGTATTCAATGCTTCCAGTGCATTCTAGAACAGAGCGATGGGTACAACTAGTGTCTAAAATCTTGGGATACTGCTGGCCTGTATGATTCGGTTATTCATCTTTGTAGCGGTTTGCACTTTTTATAAAACTAAAGTGGATACCTATCCAGAGAGTCGTATATTTCCCTGAACGTTGTCTATTGCTAACGAACTTAGTTGTTCCAGTTTTTCAATTCGAATCAATTGTAAACTCTGGTGGCAAGAGTTTTTACAACAAAATAAATAGGAATGTAGACCCACACAGGTGTATATAAATCAACAGCAGTATTCTTGCTGACAATTAGATAACAAAGCAGAATAGAATCATCGTCAGTAATACAATACAATCCATCTTGGCTAAACTCTATTATGATATGTACACACAAATGGTTCTCAAACTTTAGAAAATTGTTATGGGCATTGAAATTTCTCAATTTTGTAAAATCGAAAACGGTAATGAAAATTTCCTTAAAAATTAAATTAAAATTTCTGGAGTTTAGACAACAACTAATCGGGTTTTTGTAGAGACCACGTAATCGCTTTTTTTTTTGATAGTCAGACAATAACTAGGGCGTCAAACCTGGGCAGCAAATAAATAGCCTATAGGTCTGTCTGATTGGCTGATAAGGCCTTTAGAGATGACTTACTGAATTGGATACTAAAACCTTTTAGTTAGAGTTTCAATTCAATTCCCACCACCCATGTTGTGTCTGTAAATTTTATCCATGAGTGGCAAGACCTGCAGTTCAACATCTACTCTAACCTTCTCCGGAGTAGTAGAGTCCACATCACCTCTTGTTTTTGATAATCAGACAATACCCAGGGCCTCAGGCCTGGGCCCTAATTCTGGCAGTCGTATACGATCGAATATTTACTCGTACGTTCGATTTTTCTTAGTTTTGGGATTCTGTCAGTCGATATCGATTAATATGTATCGATATTTCTAATGACAGCAATCGATAGTGTGCAACTGTTCGAATGCAACCTTGCGAGTTTTTACTCGTAAACAAAAAACATATAGAGTTAAAGCTTTTCTGTTAATAAAAATTGAAAAAAGAAAATGTAAGTAATAATTTTTTAAAAACTAAAGAAAAAGTTAACATTTTAGTATTTTAGGTCAAAATTAACAAAAATAAATGCTACCCAAAAAGAAATTATGGGAGACTTTATGGCTAACCATACCGATTTGGCAAAAGGTATATTACCGAACACTGCTCAGGGAAAAGCAAAGGCTAATCTACTTTGGGAGCAGCTTACCAGCAGACTTAATGCTTCTGGGCCACCAATAAAAGATGCCAAAATGTGGCGCAAGGTAATTAAAAACAAATAACTATTTTACTTAATTAATTAGAAACAAAAAAATATTCTACTTTGCATAAATATTTTTTATTTAGGTATACGCTGATCAGAAACAGCTAATTAAAAGAAAATTTGTTTTCAATAAATCTTCCAAGAAGAGAACCGGCGGTGGACCCTACGAGGAAAAAGTATTGTCTCAAGTGGATGAGCAAATATTGGCTGCTGCAGGTATAGAAGTTGCTGTTGAAGGACTGAAGAAGGTTAAAACTTTTGGAGCAGCTATGCAAATAAACAAAAGAGAAGATTTGTCGGAACCAAAATATTGTGGTGATAATATTTTTCCAACTAGATCACAAAGCAATGACTCATTTACTTCTGCCTGTACACCATTTGTTAATGTAGAAGTTGATAGTGAAAACATTCTCTCTGAAATTGAAGACAATGAAGAAGAAAACGTAGAAGCAATGGTCATAACAAAAGAAAAACCAAAGGAAAAAATAAACAGAAGAGAAACGAAGACCTCCTTGTTAAAAAAAAATATGACGGCTACAGAGTTATACCACAGTGAAGTTTTAAAAAGATTAGACAACATTATAGAACTAAAAAATAAAAAGATTGAGCTGAAGAAAAACGAGATTGAACTGACTGGGCAGTTAGTTGCAATCAAACAAAAAACTTTACAATTAAAGGAAAGGGCAGAAAATCTAAACATTCAAATAAAACAAACAGAATTAGAGATTCGAAAAAGGGACTTGCAAAACAAACAAATTAATTATCAAACGCAATGAATAATATATAACAATGTACAAAATGATCTCAAAAATTAAATTTAAAATAACTGAATTACTTTTTAATTTTTTTATATGAACATATTAATTTTTTATTTGTTTCTTTTTATGAATTTCATTTATTATTATTATTAGTTGTATCTTTTTTATATTATATCTTATGTCTTATTTCATAGGGCTTTATGAATGTAACAAAAATTCTGTGATTATTTACAAAGATTAATAAATAGAAATATGTATTTATGAATTTAAAATATAATTTAGTTGCTAAATAAACTTGTTTTTATTGTGTCCCTTATTTGCTTCCCAATTTTGGTTATATGGGTTTCTGTTCCATTGTCGATTTCAGGCACTGGTGTATCTAAAGGCGATTGATATACTTCTTCGTAATTTGGTACTTTAAATTGGATACATAGGTTGTGTAGCGCAGCACATACATTTGAAAATTGTGCTACTTTTTCAGGACTATATCGGCTTCTCTTGTCATGGCACAGAATTTTCCACCGTGCCTTTAAAATTCCAATTGTTCGTTCAACAATGCATCTCGCCTTAGAATGAATATCGTTAAAACGCATCTCAGGTGAATTTTCATGAGGGTTTCGATAGGGCGTTAATAACCATGGTTCACATGGATATCCTGAATCGCCTGTAAGCATTAATGTAAAGTTTATTCTTAAAGGTTTGATGAGCTTTTTAAGCCACTTACCGAGCAACCAAAAGTTCCTCAATTTATTATTGTATTCATGCTCAAGAAGCATCCTTTCCTCTGACTCTTTCCAAACAAAGGAATCATGAGCAGCTCCCCCATATTTCGAATTAATGGCCAAAACTCTATACTTGTGATCACATATCTAAAAATTATTAATTGAACACAAATTAAAACAATATATTTCTTCAGCATATGTTATTATACTCACAATCATAGAATTTAAGCTATGAAAACCTTTTCTGTTAAAAAACATGTGTTCATTAGGAGGTTTTTGTAACCCAAAATGTGTACCGTCCACACAGCCAATAACTGTCAAAAGTTGTATTAAATAATTATTTGTAAATACATACATATGAACATATAACTGCTGAACGCCATATACAAACCTCCTGGAATATTATATTTTCCCATAAAATATTCCTTGCACTCGTCACTATTGCTTGGGATAAACTTGATGTACTGGATGCATAGCTTACGATCCATTTCGTCCACCACTTGCTTCATTATCTTGCAAAGGCAGCTTTGACTGATTCCGATTAAGAAGTCATTTCCAACTGAATGTTGGAAACCTCCAGTTGCCAGAACAGATAGAGTTGCTGCTAGCTGAATTTTACGAGGAACCTTCGTAGAAAGGTGCCCTTCGAACTCCAATTCGCTCAGAAGATAATTAAATGCTTCCTTTGTCAAGCGAAAACGTTTTTTGAAGCTTAAAAAAATTAAAATATGTATTAATTATATACATTTGTATATGCACATATCAGTTTGGTTAAACTTACTCGTTGTTTGGCAAACTTAATGGATCCATTGTACATCTTATTTTTTTCCGTATAATATTAAAGTTTTCACCCTCGTCAGATTCCGAAGATGACGAGTAAGCAAAGAAAGCGGGATCCATTTGAAACTTCAATAATTTTTAATTTTCAAAAATTAGTTTTTCGTTATCTAAAACTTTACAAACATATGTTTTTGTTTACAAAAGTGTTCAGTGTTGGAAAACATTTATTTGAGTTTTCACAACACTGGAAAAAAAATATCGATTCGTTAACTATCGACTGACAGAATTAGAAATAAGACCACTATCGACATTTTTATCAAATCGAAAGCCATCTCGATCACGACTGCCAGAATTAGGCCCCTGGGCAACAAATAAATAGCTTATATGTGCTATGTCATGTCTGCTTGGCTGTTAAGGCTTTTAGAGAAGTCGGTTATTACAACCCTTTAGTCAGGTTTACTACCTAGCTTCGCACACTACCAACGTTGCGTTTGTTAATTTTATGCATGAGTGACGGAACCTATAGTTCAAAGTCGACTCCGAGCCACAAATTTTAGAGAAACTTTGCATGACAATTTTTTTATTTTTATTTTTTGCCAAAAGACTGTTTGAAGCCGAAAGAAATATTTGTTCAAATTTCGTTTTGTTCGTCTATTTAAAGTAAACTACTGCGACTTCACCCTATTCGCCCGATTAAAATGCTGCGTTGGTTAAAGCCGTGGTCTAGTAGTAGGTAGTGTGTTGGTTTATTACACCTGTAGCCTCGTTCCCGCCACTCATGTATAAAAATTGACGCACACAACATAAATGGTGTGAAAAACTTGGTCGTAATCCTGACTAAAGGGTTGTAATGACCAACTATGTATGTATGTATGAAGTAGTGGAGACAGTGGTTGTTGGCGATTTTATGATGCTACACAGGCTAACCAACAGAGATCAGCAATGAAGCGTTTTTTTGCTATTCATAAGCACTCATGAAATTTTGAATATATGTGAGTCAACAATATTGAAATTTAACTACCTACTCGTGATACATTAATACTCACACGGGTTGCAATGAGTATGCGTACAACGTTGACATCAAACTCACCATTCGAAATATGTTTGTTCATAAGCCTACTACTCATTTAGATTCATAACTTGAGAAATTATTTAATTATTTAAATTATTATTATTTATTATTATTTTCAGTCTTAGTTGTTGTTGCATTTACAACAGAAGAAAACTGACACATAAGCAAAAAAGACAGAGCAGCAAGCAGAGCGAACATACAACCTTCTAGTGAGTATTTTAGTGTTCGTACGCGAATCATACTTATTTTGTGTGTGCGATATTAAAATAAGTATGAATGCGTATAAGTATCAGAAATTATGAGTATGATTCGATTTTACTCATCTTTTCGAATACTCATTGCTGATCTCTGGTATGTACAGCTGCGTGCAACTAATTAAGGACACGAAGCTTACATGTGAGCATGAAGCAAAAAATTCAAATGGTTGTATGATATTGTCAAAATTTGTCCAAGTTTAGTTAATTAAACTCTTAGTCGTAGAAAATAACTTCTTATTGTGTCAAATAAATTATTATTTATAAAGCTGTGAGCCATATTTTAAAGAATATTGATTTCATTCGTGCATATAATTAAGGACACACCGTAAACTTTATGAAAAAACATCTTGACATCTGCGAGGCATCGAGGTAACCAGATTTTCACATATACTGATTGGAATGGCCTCCCAAGCTGTCTTTGTTTCGGCGAAAAGATCTTCAATATGTGATGTTAGTACTCGAACATGTGAAGTAGTGGAGACAGGATTTTAAGAAAACTACACAGGGTAACGAAGTTATTCAATACAAAGAGCGATTATATTGAGAAATAAAGAGAAAATGTTACACAAAATTCTTGTATTTGCTGTGGGTAGTTGGCCAATATATACACTGAGCGACATAAGTGAGTCAACACCCACTATAATTTTAAATTTTCTATTATAAAAAATATACAGTTACGGACAAAAAAAAAATAGGGTCAGTATAATTACATACATATAAAAGATTAATTTAATTGGTAGTGATAGAAAAACGTGGGTAAGACGTCCCAAAAATAAAGAACTTTGCTCCCGTTATACAACAAAAACTTTTAAGCATGGAGGAGGTAGTATTATGGTTTGGGGATGTTTCTCCTGGGATGGCGTGGGACCACTGTACTGGATTAAAGAAAACATGGACAAAAACTTATACTGTCACATATTAAACGAAGTGATGCTACCATATGCCGAATGGGAAATGTCAGTCAAATGAATATTCCAGCAGGACAATGCTCCGAAACACACTTCGTATCTTGTGAAAAAGTGGTTTCTGGATAACGGTGTGAACATAATGCAATGGCCAGCACAATCCCCGGACTTAAATCCGATAGAAAATGTATGGAAAAACGTAAAACAATAAATTGGACCACTAAAATCAAAAAATAAGGAGGAGTTGTGGGAGAAAATTAAATACGCTTGGTATTCTATTCCAAATAAGACTTGTCAAGATTTGGTGGAATCAATGCCAAAAAGGTGAAAAGCTGTTCTTAGATATAAAGGTTACAGTACAAAATATTAGCTTTAGAACCAAGATTTTAAATCTAGTTTAAGTTTTTTTAATCGTTTTCGTTAATGACCCTATATTTTTGTCCATTAAAAATCAATGAAATTTACAAAATTTAATTTTTTTTTTTTTTCACAAGTAAATTATTTCGAGTTTTTAATATAAATGGTAAAGCAACAATAATTTTTACGATTTTATTGTTTAAACATTTTATAAGTAATAAATAAACGTTTTTATTTTTTGGAAATTTATTCGACTATTCTCATTTACTTTTCACGCTATCCTAAGAAAATGAATTATTTCAGTGGTGTTTACTCACTTGTGTCGCTCACTGTATGTATGTATAAATGTATGCTGTAACAATTAAATTCTAAATATTATGACAGTAAATATTATTAAGAAATTAAAATGAATAGGACGTATGTATATCAGTTAAGAACAATAGTTTTTAAAGAAACAATTTCCAATAAAAAATATGAAAAGAAAAATGTATAACGAATTAAATAAAAATAAAAAAAAAACTGTTTAAATACCTTTTTTTTCTTTGGTTTTTGTATTTGTTTTATTCTTGGTAACGTTTTACACGAGATATTGTTGTCAATAAAATACAGCTGCTCGTGGTTGGTTTATTGGAGTTGTTTAAACGTTTTTTTTTTTTTATTACAATATTTTATTTTTCTTTATTGTTGTTGTTGTTGTTTTAATAAACAAAACTGGAAATAATTGGGAGAACAGAACAGAAAAAGTTAACAAATTATTAAAGAAAAACGCTGTTGAATATTCTGGTTTTTATTTTTCAATTTTTTTTTTTCAAACTTTTTTTTTTTTAAATGCAAAACAAACAACAATTGTTAGAAAATTTATTCAGAACTCTTTAAAAAACAAAATATGGTTTTAACACATTCAAAATAAAGAGACAGACATAGGGAGAGAGCGAGAGAGAGAGAGGTGATGATAATTCGTTAAAAAAAAAAGAAAAGAATTAAAAGGCAGGGCAACCAAAATCGTTTAAATCAATTCCAAATTGATTATTTAAATAACCATCAATTTCAAACACAAATTTAGCACTTCATAGAGAGAACAACAATAACAATAGAAAAACACAAAATAAATAAATTTATTAACAATAATATTCGTATTAAAAAACAAAAAAAAAAATTAAATAGAGTGGAAGAAGAAAATCAGAAATAAAATCAAAATTTATTTACTGACTGACTGGCTGACACTTCATAATTTGATTTTCACAATGATTTTTTACTACGCTTTGCTTGTGTGTATACCCCCACCATTGCATACCATACCAACCACTATTATTATGGCCAAGTTTATGGCTTTTTAACAAATAGCAGTGGCAGTGGCATTGAGAAATAAATACTCCGAGTTAGCTAATATGTGTTGTGTGGTGGTTGTATTGTGTTCAGACACCAGGGAGTGTTAAATTATTTAAAATGTTGGCAATAAAAATTAAATAATTTTTACGTACGGCACCCCCCCCCCACACACCACCATCACCGTTCCCCCGAATAAAAACATAAATTTTGCTTATCACCATGTCAAATGGCAATTTGTTATGCTCTTAGATGAAATAAAGAGCGAAATAAAGTATAAAAATATGGAGAAAATCAACATGAAATAAGGATCAAAGGTGTGTCACGAAAGCATCACACCCCCAATATCATTACTTTTGTATGTGTGGGAAGAAAAATTCAAATTTGAAAACCCTAGACACAAACCAATGTCGTCGAGGTTCTAGTAGGTAATGTTTTGACATAATGAAATATGAATCTTTTGGCAAAGACGCTGAGAGTAAAATCAAATTGCCATTAAGTTTCTCAAAAAATCTGTCTTTCGGAATCCATTTTAAAGTGTAGGTCCGTCCCGCCGTCCCAGTGATGAGAGTAAATAAAATTAACAAGAAAAGTTTCTCAAACAATCTGTCGTTCGGGGTCTAATTTGAACTAAAGATTTTGGCGTTTAAGTCTCTTTAAATTCGTGGCAACTTCTAACAACTAGAAGCTTAAAATGTTACCCTCAAACAAGCGATAGTGTTAGGTAGGTAGGACGGAGTGGGAGCTTTGATACCAAAAGCGCCTAGAAAGAAGGTTGAGACAACGGCGATATTCCCTAACGATCCTGGAGTTATTTATAAGGCTGAGGATCTATTGAGCAGCCCGGTAGATAGCCATTAGTTCTGCATGAAAGACGCTACAATCGGAGGGAAATGTTCATGTCCAGTTTCCCAGAGTAGACTCCGCCACCAATCCCATTATCGAGTTTAGAGCCATCGGGGTATGTATCCAGGATCACGTCAGAGTTCCAGTCGTCCCTGGTCAGAATCGTGGCAACTTCTAACAACTGGAAGCTTAAAATGTTACCCTCAAACAAGCGATAGCGTTAGGTAGGTAGGGCGGAGTGGGAGCTTTGATACCAAAAGCGCCTAGAAAGAAGGCGGCGATATTCCCAACGATCCTGGAGTTATTTATAACGCTGACTATCAGAGAAGATTGAGATGCGGGTGATGAAAGAATCACCGTTGTTGAGGATCTATTGAGCAGCCCGGTAGATAGCCATTACTTCTGCCTGAAAGACGCTACAATCGGAGTCAGCAGTCGGAGGGAAATGTTCATGTCCAGTTTCCTACAGTAGACTCCGCCACCAACCCCATTATCGAGTTTAGAGCCATCGTGGTATATATTCAGGAGTTCCTGGGGGATGATCACGTCAGAGTTCCAGTCGTCCCTGGTCAGAATCGGAAAGTGAAAACCCCTGATAAAATAATATTCCACAGGGAGATAATCGATGTTCAATGAGGCCACAGGATCAACCTCCAAAATAGAGGAGTGATCAGAAGGGAGGATGCGCCAACGAGACAGAGCTACTTGCTTAGCGAGATGCACAGTAGGAAGCCAGTTAAGCATTGCGAACAAGGCAATCAATGCAATTAATATTACCAGATTGTATTAGATTTTAGAGTCATTTGCCTATAATTTCTGAAACTTTCTAGAGACCCCAATACAAAATATAGGCATTTCCATAAAATTAAAAACAATTTTCATTGCATACCACTGTACGATGTGTGTGATACACACAAACTCCCTATGGTCCCCGGGTATTCAATTGGTTTTTAATTCTTTTTAAAAGAGTCTCTCTTATAAATTCGTTTTTAATTTCTCCAAATAAATTTGATTTTAATTTTTTTCCCCTTTTTTTTCTACAAATTCCTTGAAATCTTTTAGTCCTGCATAAATTATCCCTTTTTTCAGAAAGGCAAAGTTTTTTTTTTTTTCTAAAAACTAGAATGCGTACGGTGGTAGGGGAAATTTTCAATATGTGTGGCTGACTGACTGACTAGCTGTGTAAATGGCTATGGGGGATGGGTAATAAAATCATTTTTTATTGACACACCCCCCCCCCTCCCCCTGTTAAATTGGCTTAAATATTTAATTTTTTTTGTTGTTGTTTTGTTATTGTACAACTACAATAATAATGACGAAATTGTTTGTTTTTGTTTCAAGAAAAATGTGCGTGTTTTTTAATAATTTTTTATTTTCACTACACCCCCTCCCTACCTCCTCTAACAAATATTTGTTGACTCGGCAAAAATAAAAAAAAACGAATAAATTCTTCAATGAACAGATTTTATGGCTGATTTTGATACCGCAACGATGAATATTTATTTTATTGGTTCTTGACTATGTTACAAGAAAATCTGTTGAGGCTTTCATTCACGAAAACATAACATTTTCAAACTGGCGCGGCGCTATTTATGTTTGCATATATATGGCAACTAATTATTACCCGCTGTGCTTCGTTAGACCGAATAATAATGCAATAAAATTCTAAAATGTTTGTTTAAAGAAAGTGTGGTAAAGGGTTGTCCATTTTGAGTTTTCAAAAAGTAAATTTAAATAAAATACACCTAAGACTGACTATGATATATCGATGTTTACATTTGCGATAGTATTCGATTACTTTTTCGCATATTTGGGGCAGTATCTCGTTGATGACTGTACGAATATTGGTTTTTAAATTCAGAGTTATCAGCGTACAGACGGTTTTTAACGTTGTACCCTCACAGAACAGTCAAATGGTGGCAAATTAGGTGATCTTGGTGACCATTCGGAGTCATAAAAATGTGAATTTACCCTTTTCGAAAACTTCTCAAGCAATAAAGCCACGAACGATTTGTGTTGTGTGGCATTGTCTACAGTTCAACGTCTACTCTAATCTTCTCCGGAGTGGTAGTAGTAAAGCCGACGTCATCTCTTGTTTTTGATAATGAGACAGTGTTGAAAAATTCAGTACTTTAGTACTTTTTTCAGTACTTTTCCATTTCAAAAATACCGCAGTACCCCCGCGACGCTTTCAGTACTTTTTTATTATTACAAATTGTATGCCGTGTGCTTTTCAACTATTAATGCATTAGCAACGTAATGATAAAGGTAGAATTTGTCTTTAGCCCCGGTTAGCCAAACGTCCACGGAACGTACGTTCGTCTTTAGAATACAAAAGGCAATGAGAACGCCTGCCGAACCGACATATGATTTCGGTAAGCATTAACATTGCTCTTCATATGCTGCAAACGAAAGTATGTTCCATAACGTTCCGTCAACGTTTGACTACACGGAACTTTTACGTTTTGTTACGTTCAGAACGTATAAGTTGTCAGTTTTTCTGTTCCTCACCGTACGTGCATTAAATATGAAGAAATAAATAGATGTGAGCCAGCGGTTCATACCCAATCTCAGATATCTCCAAAATAACGAAAAATTAAAAAATATTCCTTCGGCGACCTCATTCTGTCAAAAACTCTGAAAGTAAATAAAATTGCAATGAAAAGTTTCTCAAAAATCTGTAGTTTGGAGTCGACTTTAAACTATAGGTCCCGCCACTTATGTATAAAATTAACACACACACAACGTAAGTGGTGTGAGAAGATAGGTCATAATCCTAATTGAAGGGTTGTAATGTATGCATGTATTTTTTTTACAAAAGTACCATGTGATGCGAAAAAGTACTCTTTCAGTTATAGTTCAGTACCATTTCAAAATTTCAATTTTTCAACACTGTAATGAGACAATGACCAGGGCCTCAGGCCTGAGCAGCTAATAAATGGCCTATATGTGCTACGTTATGTGTGATTTGCTGACAAGGCCTCTAGAGAAATTGGTTATTACAATCCTTTAGTCAGGATTACGACGTACTTTCTCACACCAGCCATGTTGTGTGTGTTAATTTTATCCATAAGTGGCGGGACCTTCAGTTTAACGACACATTTTGCGAAACTTTTCATGACAATTTTTCTTTTTGCCAGAAGACCGAAGGAAATATTTTTCATACTTCGAACCACTGTCTTGTATCGAATTAGCTAACACACTGCCTACTAGACTACGGCGACTTCACACTATTCGCCAGATTAAAATGCCTCGTTGGTTAAAGATTTGACAACAATGGAGTAGTGGAGCCAGTGACTGTTGGTTTTGTTGAAACCACATGTCTACCATCAAGTTCATAATAATAATTTTATACATGAGTGGCGGGATCTACAGTTTTTAAAGTCGATTCCGAAAGATAGATTTTTTTGAAAAACTTTCCATGGCAATTTTTTTGTTACTCAAAGACTTGTGGTCGCCGTAGTCTAGTAGGTAGTGCTTTAGCTTATTAGACATGAGGCCACGGTTCAAACCTCAGGTCAGACATCTACAACAAAACGAATTTTGAAAGAATATTTCTTCGGCAACTACCTCTCAGCAGATTTCTGGTAAAAACGCAGATAGTGTCTTTAGTTTGAAGCTTTAAAAAATCATTATTTGTCAAGAGGCCACGGTTCAAACCTTAGAAAGAATATTTCTTCGGCAGATTTCTTGTAAAAACTCTCAAAACGACAAATGAAAAAATGATTCTTCGGTGACTTCTGGCAAAAACTCTGAGAGTAAAATCTTTCGTTCAAAGTCTACTTTAAACTGTAGATCCCTTTACTCAAGCTGTTTTGGAATTTTTCTTCATCAAAAATCTAATTTGAATCGAAATAATCCTTAATTCTTATACAATCTCTTGAAATGAAAATTACAATGAGATGAATTTGAGTAGAAATAGACTGCGAAAGCAATTAATTTTTTTTTATACAACAACGAACAACGAATTTTATTTCAAGTAATGATGACAATGAAGATAAAACCCAGGGAATGAATATCCTTCAAAATTAAATGCCACAACATTATACGCAGAGGAAATACTTCTACTTTCAACTGTCATCTCCCTCTCTCTCCACTCGCTTATGGGCACTTTTGCTACTGTTAAGCTATTGTCACACTCTCACAAATATTTCTTTTTTTTGTTTTTTTTTTTAGCAATTTTATGTGAATCTTTTTTTTTTTTTGTTTTTTTTTTTTGTATGGAAATGATTACGAAATCTACAACATGGGAAACTCATTAATCATTTATGTATTAAAAGTTTATTGTTGTTGTTGTTATTGTATATACATACTACACTGTGTAAATTCTTCTCTTTTTTTTTGTTTTTTTTTTTCTAAATCTTGTGATTTAATTTTATTTTTTTTTTCTCTTTTTTATTAAAACTTTTATAAAGATTTTCTTAAGCATGCATGATAATAAATAAAGATTGTTTTTGTTGCAGTTGTTGTTGTTTTAAGAATTTTCTTATTTCTCTCGATTTTGTTTTTTTAATTTTTTTCTTCTGTTGTTTGTCGTAGGTTTTTTTTTGGTGATTTCTAGGCACCCACCAAAACACGTTTTTTTTTCTTACTTTTTACAGATTTTAAAATTTTTTCTTTTTAATTTCTTTTCTTTTTTCAATTATTAATGGTTGTTGTTGTTATTACTTTTGCTTCCAAAGTGTCTCACAAAAAAAATTTTTTCCGACAAATTTTCACTTTTTTTTTTAAATTTTGTTTAATAAAATTTAAACAATTATTCTCGTTTAAAACGTTAAGACGACTGACTACGCACGAACAAGACTAGACAAGTGTGTGTTGCAATCTCAACGATAGTAGAACAACGACTCAATTTCAGATTTTTTTAACAACAACGAGGTTGTGCTGCTGCTGCTACTGCTGCTTGCTGTTAACGACAAACAAAAATGCTGTCTTTAACCACGCCACTATGTAGCAAAGCAGCGAAATGACAGCAGCAGCAACAAACGAACGAACATACGAATACTAGCTGTCGTTGGAGTTGGCCCCCCACATGAAAAACTACAAACAAAAAAACAACAAAAAGAACTACAATGACAAAATTACAACAAAACTAAACAAAAAAAGAGCACCTTACACTGACAGAGTAACAACTCAGAGAGAAATCAAATAAACAAAAAAAAATTTTAATCTTGCTCTCTCAAAACACTTACAAAATAAGAGAGAGAGAGTATACATTTTAATTTTATACATTGTTTCTGTAAAACAAATGGTTTTAGACGAACATCCACAGTTGTATGGAAAACACAAGCAAATTTAAATCTTTTTTCACGTAAACAGACGTGCCTTGTGTTACAGAAACAGGCCTTTAGTTTCAATAAGCTTTTCATTTAAAAAAAAAAACATGACATGACATTTCTCCAGAGAGCTTTTTTTGTATGCTCTTGTCAACGAAACTGTATAGAGAGAGAATATAACAGTGGATAGAAAAACGTGGACAAACGTTGTCATCATCGACATGCTAGACCATCTCCACATAAATACTATCCACATGAAAAGAAAACAAGTATAGAAAAAATAAAAAAGAAGACACACACATGGTTTCATTTTGTGACATTTAAAAACGCAAATGGGGAAAACGCCAAAAAAACACACACACACACTACTTACTCTCTTAAACTAAGAGAGCATAAAAGTGATTTAAAAAGAGAGCTTAGCACAGTTGTTGTCGTGTGTGTGTGTGTGTGTGTGTTGAGAGTTTTAAAAACAGGAAATAGTGTAGAATTTTGTGAATAAATTTTCACAGTTACAGTTAAGCAAATAAGTTTGAATACAGTTTAGGAATTTAAAGTTGAAGAATTTTTATTTTCTTTTTAATTTTAATATTAAGATTTAGAATAATTACACTATGCGACAAAATAAAAATAATTAAATACACCTAGTTAATCTCATAGTGTAGGTTGTGAGTTTTGTTGAGTAGATCTCAAAAATATTTTTTTTATATTTCTCGAACCCTCCAAACTTTTTTTATTTGACAAAAACTGTTTTTTTAGACTTTACGCATAAACTTCTGGATTACTCAAACATTTCTTATCCGATTTTCAAAATTTAAATCTTGTTGGAAAGGGGAGAGATGGACCTTTAAAACGGTATACATATATTTATTATTTGGCTTAATATGCTATGAGTTTTGATGAGGTAAATTTGGAAAATAGGAATTTTTTTCATATTTTTGTCCGTTGTCCAGTTTGTCCATTAGTAGCAGTATATAGGAACAACCCTTGGGTACAATTTAGACCTGTTGGGATATATAATCCTGGACCCGATCTCCTGTAAGCATATAAAAAATTGTACGACTATAAGCAGTTAACAGTGGTCTGTAAGTAGAAAATTTTTCCTTGTTAAACATATATTTTGCGCTGTTAACAGCAAAAGTGCCGCTGCCGAAAAATGTGGGTTTGTGTCTTTGGTTTTTAACACATTCGCGGACAAGACGGCATATGCCGTCAATTTCAGTTCAAAATTATGGGACAGGACGGCATATACCGTCGCCAATATTATTTATCATTGGGACAAAACGGTAGCTCCCGCAGTAAAGTTAATGTTAAATTATGGTTTGTTAAAATGAGTGTCCTGTGCTACCAACTTGATATTATCGCTGGGACAAGACGGCATTACCCGTTGAATAAAATTATACTATATATATATACTATATAATATATACTATATTCTTGTTTCTAATGATTTCGCTCCATGCCCCACAATGAGACAACACAGAATTTAACTGTCCGCGAATGTGTTAAATTCGAATTTATCTTCACACGCGCCAAATCTACAAAATTAATTTTACGCCAACTAAAATTTTTATTGAACAAAAAGGGTACATACAGTGGACGACCGCTAGTACGAATTATATATTGTCAGGCCCTTTCGTAGTACTGAAAAATTCGTATTATTGAACAACGCATGTTTTATGTTTTTGGACATTCTTTTGATTTGGTTTCAAATCAACAAAATTTCTCTATTGTTATTTGTGATCTTTCTCTGTAAATAAATAAATATGAGTGCTAACAAACCAAAAAAGTTTCTTTCTATAAATATTAAGCAAGAAATAATTAAAGAATTAGAAAACGGAGTGGGAGTAACTGTTCTTGCAAATAAATTTGGTGTAGCTAAGTCCACAATATGTGGCATTAAAAAAAACAAAATAAAATTACTAAGTGGAATTTTATGCCAAAATAAAAGTGCACTGAATAGAAAAAATTTGCGTAAAGCGGAATATCCCCGAGCCGAAAAATACTCTACAACTGGTTATTGAAGCAGCGCCATAAAAATTTGCCTGTCAATGGAGAAATGCTAAAGGCAAAAGCAAAACAAATTCATGAACATTCACACGATGCAGGTGGTTTTAATGCCTGTTCAGGCTGGCTCCATGGTTTCAAAGCCCGTTATGGAATTCGCCTATTAAACATTTGTGGAGAAAACGTGTCTTCCGACAGTACTGCAGTCGATCCATTTAAACGCAAATTAATGATTTTTTTTTATTATTGTTTCAATCTCGATAAAGTGAATTTTTTGGATAAAGTGAACAGGCCTTGCATTAATTAGTTCACTCTATCCAGACTCCACTGTATATATGTATATATATTTTTTTATAAAAAAATACATAACGAAACAAGATATACATATGTTGCAAATTAGCATAAGATCGGTACATCCATTGATTTAAACAATTACAGATTCCAAATAGGCATTTGCATTTTTTCATGACGACTTCACTGAGGAGGTATCTAAAGAAAAGGTATTGAATTCCTTTTTTGCGAAATGGCAACAAAACTTTAAAACTGGGGGGTATTCTCTATTATACCTTGAAGGTTTACTGAGGAGAATACCGGATGTAGTCAATAATAATCTTTTGACCAACAACGAAATATAACGGGTTAGACATTTTCGGATTCTAAGATAAAATTTAATAAAACACGCATAAAGCTACGATCTCGATCAAATTTTGCCATTATGTACAAAATATAATTTCATTTAAGTGATCATCTCTATATTAGTTCTAGTGGTCGATCATGTTAATATAGTTTTCGAGATATCGGGCCGTATTTTGTGAAATTTTACGAATGTGTGTTTTTATTTGTTTCAACAGAGTTTTCTGAGTAGACATAGTCTTTGAAATAGGCCCACAAAAAAGTCCAACAGAGACAAATATCATGAAGTCAAAACGTGAGTTTACTCTTACTGGAAACTTCTTATGTAACAAAGCCCAAGTAGGTTGCTTGGAGTGGCTTGTGGCACCGTCCTGTTGAAACCACATACCATTCAGTTCATTATCATTAATTGCAGGTCAAAAAAGTAAGTTATTACACGACTATAGTGTGGACGATTAATACATTCAGTCTCTGTGGAGAATTGATATACATACATACATAAAAACATAATAAAAACTTTATTCATACGTAAATAAAACAAAAATTCTTATAAAAAACCACCATTCGTACTATTGAATAGAAAAAATATCCAGTTATTCGTACTATAGAGTAGTCAATGCAAAAATTTTGCCATTCGTATTATTGGAAATTCGTAATAAAGAGCGTTCGTACTACTGGACGTCCACTGTATTTTGTCAGCTAAATATTGTCTTCCTATTTCATTCTTTCAAGCTATCAAGGATATGCTAATAAAGTTATTAATGTACAATAGCAAGAGAAGCATTTATTATGTACTCCTCCCTCTTACAACATAGGCATATATGATATAAGGCAATAATGATATATGTATCTGTGAGTTGAAATGTTCGTTGGGTTATTTTCCAATTTATTGAATTTGTTATCCTTTTAATTGCAAATTACTTGAGTTTATTAACCCTCAAGTCCGAACTTATCTGACTTATACACTTCAAATATTATTGGGGGTGACAGACAGAGCATTCAATTCTTTTCTCATCATTCGTTGTAAATACAAGCACCACACGACTCCACTAATCTTTCATAAATATTTGGGGAGGGAAATTATTTTCTTTTTTTTTCTTCTTTTTTTCGTACAACGTTAAAATAACCACATAAATGTTATACAATTATTGTCGTGTTGTTGTTTTTTTTTTTTTAATGTTAAGCTTCTGATAACTTAATGACGATGATGATGATGATGTTATCGTTGGTTATACAGTTTAATTGTAATTAAACACAGGCACACACACACCCTTGCACACACACACACACATATATATAATTTATAAGAATTTGAAAATGATAAACAATCCAATGAAACAGAAAAAAACAGCAACAAGAAAAACTTAATAAAGTTATCAGAGAACACTAATACACACACGCACACTAACGTACATGTATACATTGCACAGTAACTTAACTGACAAGCAATGGCGGCAATACTGCTGCTTGCTGTTACACTATTTCCTCTGTAGTCTCTTCTTCGCCTGTCAATTTACGTACAGTGACGAGCATAAGAGATTGCTTATCTGTTGAGTTTCGGTAATAATCCTGTGTTATTTCCTTTGAAGAATTAAAGAAAGCAAAGAGGAATGTTTATATCTTAACATGAGTATGGCTTGGCTATAAGCTTTTACACGCAACGATACTGCTGCAATCATATGATGGTGTGTATGGGCGATAATTCGGCAATGACTTGTAGCCCAACAGTGTCAACTCCTATTGATTTTGGTGGCCAATTAGCCTTACACATACCCAAAAAATAGTTTTTCTGAAAGCTGCTCATGCAATAAAACCAATATCAGCCATGTTGTGTGACTTATGGCATTGTCTTATTGAAACCACTTTACGCCCAGTTCATAATCTTCAATTAAAGGCAGAAAACGCGATTATTATACGGCCATAGCACTCTGAATGGATGGGTAACACTTCTTCCAGGATCATTATCGAAAAAATACGGCTCAATAACACCTCCAGACCATAAAGCGCGCCAAACAGTCACATTTTCCAGTTACAATGGCTTTTTGCCAATCACTTATGGGTTCTCCAAGTAAAATATGCGACAATTCTGCTGTTTGGACTTAACCACCGAGAGGTAAGAAGTGAACTTAACCGCTGAAGTAAAGTTTGTTCGAAGAATTAACATTGAAAGGCCTATTGCTGTAGCATACATACAACATAATTGGCCATTACAACCCTTCAGTCAGGATTAGGGCCTAGCTTCTCACACCACTCATGTTGTGTGCGTTAATTTTATACATGAGTGGCGGGACCTACAGTTTAAAGACGACTCCGGACGACAAATTTTTGAAGAAACTTTTCATGGCAATTTTATTTTTACTCTCAAGAGTTTTTGCCAGAAATCTGCAGAGTGGAAGTCGCCGAAGAAATATTTTTTCATATTTCGTTTTGATGTCTGATCTGGGGTTTAAACCGTGACCTTACGTCTAATAAGCCAACACACTACCTACTAGATTGCGGCGACTACCTACTAGACTATTGATCTAGCATACAATCGGCATATTTGCGGCGTTACGATTGATTAGCAGTCTTTAATTGTCGTTCGATTTAGATGGCGTAAACGTCTACAAACTCGAGCAATGGAAATGACAGTCAAGAACAAATAACAGGAAAATTTAAGGAAACGCCTTACGCCTTACAACAGCCTTACGCTCCTCAAAACAAACGAAAGCCACCAAAAGAAAGCACCAAGTGATTACCATCTTTCTACCGCCTTACGCCTTACAACAGCCTTACGCTCCTCAAAACAAACGAAAGCCACCAAAAGAAAGCACCAAGTGATTACCATCTTTCTACCGTATATGGGAGGATAACGTTCTTGGATAAGAAAAATCATTTCGAAACAAACTTGTAAATCGAATTGTACCTGCTTTTTGCCAAAAGGAAGGAGGACAAAAAGGGGTGATAATAATTGAAAGAAAAATCATAAATTTCCAGAGAAAATGAGAGAATTGAAGAGCAATGCTTTCCTCAACCTAAACAAATGCCTTGCATGTATCGCACAAAGTATTACAAAACTAGTATTCGTTCATATTCCCGTTAGATAGCACAGTATGCCATGGAATTTTAAATTAAGGAAAAAAAAACCAGCAACTATCAAAATTACTCACCACTGTGTGTTTGACTAAAGGTGGTGGTGGTAGCCTTATAATCAACAGTTTTAACCCATAACTGTGGTATAAGTAGGTAAGCCTATGCGTATGTGTGAGTATTTTAGTATTTCCAAGCGTTTATGTGTATGTGTGTGTGTGTGCAACCTTTAGGTAAAATTGTGCAATGAGCCATAACGGAATTAATTGCGATAAAAAATACAACAAAAAAAAATTTACAAAAACAAAGTTGTAAAAAAAGTAATGACAACAGTAACAGCAAAAACAACAAACTGTGTTTAAAGCTTTTTTATTTAATGTTTTATTATCGTTTTGTTTTCATATATGTATGTATGTATGTACTATAGAAACAACTATAACAATAACAACAAGAACAATAATGAAAAAAGAACAGTAGTAAGTAGTATTTTTTTGTTGTCGGTTTTATATTTTCGTGTTTGTTGGTGTGGAACAACGAAAAACGCCATTCTATTGTACGAAGTACACACATACACACGTACATACATGCATACAAAAGCTTACGCACGCAAATATTTTTTAAAAATAGAATTTTTTTTTAAGACAAACGATTTCAAGCGAATATCTACATTTGTATGGAAAACACAAAGAAAATTTAGTGTTATTGTATGTGTTTTCACACACAAATGCGATGTTCGTCTAAAATCGTTTGTCGTACAGAAACAGTGGATGAATTTGTATTAATCAGTCTATGTTTTTGTTTTGTCACAAACATTATTAAAATGAATCCATCTTCCAGTTATTATCACACCTTTGAACAAACCATTGCCGCTCTCATACACTTTCTCATGCTAAAAAAAAAAAAAAAAAAAAAAAAAACATAAAAAACAGAAAAGCACGAGCGTCACAATATTATTCGATTGTTCACTAATTTTTTAGATTCAATAACTTGCGTCTCTCCAATTATAACGCTTAAAAAAAACGTTAATAACAGGGCGTGAATAATAATAAAGGGACAGATGGACTGCAAGAACAATTGAAGTAAAAATTAATCGAAAACAAAAGACTAATTACGTGACCTTAAGTGCAAAGTTTACCAGATGATTGTGACATCTTCGGATGTAGGTTAACAGTAGGTAAGTAATGCTTGAGGGTATGCCCCTGTGTATTGTGGATCCTACATGCCATGAGAAAGCATTCTCTTTTCGTTATTTACGGACACCAAGCACCGTTGTTGTTCTTCAATTCTCTAATTTTTTTCCTGGAAATTTATGATTTTTCTTTTAACTATTATCACGCCTTTTTGTCCACCTTCCTTTTGGCTAAAAGCAGGATTTTTTTTTATCTAAGAACATAATCCTCCCATAGACAGTAGGAAGATGATAATCACTTGATACTTTCTTCTGATGGTTTTCGTTTGTGTTGAGGAGCATAAGGCTGTTGTAAAGCGTATTCTTCACTTTTCCTGTTATTTGTTCTTGACTTAGAACTTGCATTGCTCGGGTTTGTAATCGTTTACGCCATCTAAATCCAGCAACAATTAAAGCTTGCTAACCAATCCTAACGCCGTAGATATGTTGATAGAATGTTAGAGCAACAGGCCTTTCAATGTTCATTCTTCGAACAAACTTTACTTCAGTGGTTAAGCTCATGCCAATCTGAATTAGCTGCCTACAGAGCTTCTCCTGAAGCAGCAGATAACTGTTGCGTCGATCAGATTAAACTCTTTGAACTTCTGTCATAAGTAAAGCCAGTCGTTGCCAGTCTATAGAAGTAAAGATCGAATTGCATATTTCCATGTACATATGGATCAAACCTAATCAAACCTCATCTTGAAAGAAATGAATAGAATTCCGCTCAAACAGTAATCGAATGTGTTATACTGTTTACCTACTGTGTAAAGAATTGACGTTACAGATCTCGTCAGCCTTGATGCATCATTGTAATGTAAAAAGTTCCAAAAAAAATATCGTTTCTTTTAGAGAAATTTTGATGATTTAACTGAATTTGTCGATATCACGGTGTTCTCAGCAATTGATACTATATTACGACTCTTTAATTCGTAGCTTAGCATTTAAATTTCCATCTCCATCCACAGATAGTCTAATTCAAGCAACAGTTGTAGTCTTTTCTTCAATCACAACCCTGTAGAAATACCGATTGGATGCTAGAGCAACATGTTTTCAATGTTAACCTTATGAACAAATTTTTTTATTCAGCAAATAAAACTAATTTCTTACCAATAAATAAAATTGTCGAAAATGTATCTCGAGAAACCAGAAAGTGATTGTGGAAACATCATTGTATCCGGAAAAAGTAACTGTTGAGTGCACGTTATGGTATGGAGGCGTCATTGAGCCCTAGTTCTTTAAAAATTACTCTGGCAGAACCATTATCAACAATGCAGAAGGCAATAATCGTACGATAATCGATTTTTTTCGCATGCAATTGAAGATTATGAACTGAAGGAATAGTGATTTTAATAAGGCAATGCCACAAGCCACACAACATGACCGATTTTGGTTTTATTTCAAACAAATTTTATGTTCTACGTGACTTTAATAATTTGACGATTTGAAGCTGTTAAGACTTCTTGGTAGGATTACGTCAAAAACCATTTGTTCATCCATCCATATTGAACTATCACTGTTGGATGTGTGTGAAGATAAATTCGAATTTGAAAATCCAAGACACAATCCATAAATTTTAACAGCGCCATATTTGGCGTTAACAGAGCAAAATTTGCTCTTAAAAGAACAAAATTTGTCCTTAACAGATCACTGTTAGCTGTTTAACAGTATACATCTAAACAAGCCCATTTGTTTAAAAGCTAATTTTAGGACAAATACTAAGGCTATGAGTACCATATTATACTTAAAGGAAGGTTTCAAGACCGCTTAATATAATCAGCAACATAGTCCCATATAAAGCGATATGGTAGTGTGAAAATTGACTTTGAAACTATCAATTTATGGATTGAAAATTTTCTAGAAGATCAGTGGCCATTTTGGAATATTAAGAAATAGTACACCATACCGACTTTATGCAAATGGTAGTCCAGAGGGTAATCTCTCCAACCGTGGTAGTGGGATAGCTGGAATAATTCCGTCCTCCATCTCCACCAACCATCTTTAAATTTCAACACTTTTGTTCGCAAATAATAACGATCATAATTAAAATTTTATGTCAATAGTCCTGCAATAATTGCAAAGCCTCTTTTGAAGAAGTGAATAAACTTCAACGCTATTTTGTCAAGAAAATTTTGAAATGACCAAGTTTTACGGCAAACTACGTATTAATGTTAGAAACTGCGTCGGATGAAACGCACCTATTTACATTGTCACTGAATCTCGATTACATCAAGAGAACAATGTGTACTTACACGGAAAATAGACTACCGAACCAACTCTCATTGATTTTGTGGCGTCAAAACCTCTTTTGGGTAAAAGAATTAAAACATATAGCCACAACACTCAATATATTCTGGCCAGAAGTAAACCCATCGCGAATACAGTGGACAAATTTCAGCACAGAGCTGTTAAGAAAACTGAAATCAAATGGTCTAGATGAGACTGCGAAGAAAAAAATGAAAGCAGGACGCGAATATATAAACACTTAGACCATCAAAGAGGTATACAATACGTCAATTCTAGCTTAAACATAAATACGATATCCTGGATTTTTAAAGCGCGCTGTGGTCTAATTGAATTAAACGGCAACAAATTTGGTGATGCCAATCCTCATGTTAACTGCACGTTATGTAATCTAAACGAATGCGAAACGTTAAATCATTTCATCGGTATATGTCCAGCACTAAATGAGTTTAGAATGGCGAATTTCGGAAAGTTAAGGCTCAGGGAGGAGGAAATTATTGACATTCTGAATGGGAGAGAAAATGAAGACTGGTCAAAATTAGCCAATTATATTAAAAATGCTTTGAATTATAGAAAGTTTTTAATTAATGAATTCAATTAAAGTTTTTAAAATAAAAATTTTATAAGAAAAATAAAAAAAAAAAAAAAAAATTGTTAGATTTGAGATTTACATTAGTATTAATTACGTAATTATTAATTTATATCTGCTCGACAGACGTTTAATTATACACATGTTGATAGTTTAATTTTTTAATTCCTTTTTCTTTATTTAAGCCTATAAACCTGAATTCTAAAAACATGTATACAATATTTATAATAAAGAAAATTTCTAATAAAAAATAATAATAATAATTGCAAAGTAGTAGAATAATCCACTATTGCCACTATTAAACTGTTAACAGTGCTCTGTGAATAGCAAAATTTGCTCTGTTAACTCCAAATGTTGCGCTGCTAAAATTTATGGATTGCGTCTTGGATTTTAAAATTCGAATTTATCTTCACACACATCCAATATTGGCCCAGTTATTGGCGAAATTTCACCCAAAATATACGAAAAAGCGGTCAAAAACTCTTAAAAGGATCGCCTGCTGCTATGAATACAGAGAGGCGGTCTTTACTACTCCTACAATGCAGGAAATAAATGTTTTATTGACCACACACTGTCTCTTCCAAAAAAAAAGTATACCATCATCAGTGTAGTATTCCGTGTGTGTGTATTGGTGGGTGTAAATTTCACTCGTTTTTTTTCAATAACAACAACAAACAATTTCCATGTGTGTGTATAATTTTCACTATTTTTGTTGTTGTTCAAGTATGTCTATCAAGCATAACGACGTGTATTTAAAAGTAAAAAAAAAAAAAAAAAAAAAAAAAACAGAAAAAAGAAGACATTCGAAATCAACAGAATAAATTGAGAGATTGATGTTAAAGCTCAGCCACCATTACCATAATAACAACTACAAATACGATGTACTACTACTGCTAGGGCAGGCAACAGCAGGCAATAAACAGCAATTTGAGCTCTTTTAGCCCAGAGATAAGTATGTGCATGACCCAATTTGTTGTTCAAACTTATAAGCGGATTATATGCCAATTAACAGTAGGAAAAAATCATTAAACGATAATAAATAGGTAAGAAGAAGCATAAGCAAACAAAGCCATGACACATACACATACACAGCTTAACAAACAACTGCACTTGTATATGCTACTCTTGCTCTTTTATAAAGATTTTGTAAAACCAAAGCAAAGCAAAGCAAACCAAACTAAACCAAAACCACTCAACTATTCATCGTCAACAGCAACAGCAACATCAACATCATTATCGACATCATTAACATTGTTGTTGCCTTTATAGTTCATACCCATCTCATCTCTTGTTAAGTATTAATAGAAAATCTATTACAAACTCTCTCTCTCATTCTCTCCCTGTATTCACCACTTGTTTCTCCATCCAACCCATTAATCCGCTTATTAGTCTTGTTTTGTTTTTTGTTTTCTTTCACTTTTGCTCTTTATTTAGTTGATTTCCATTATGAATTGTAACTATTTATTGTTGTTGTTTTACTATATATTAATATGTTTGGTTATGTGTAAGAACGGAGGGGGAGAGTGTGGTATAAGTATGGTTGTATATGTCCTTCTTTTTCGGATATCCGTAATATGTACGAACATTATTACTGTTACTCTGTGTATGAGTAATAAAGTTCGTTCGATTTTGTTATGCTTCTTGCTCATGGATTAACTATTCTCCTTACTAACACTAATAATAATACAAACACAGACAGAGAGAGAGAGTGAGAGCGTAAAATTTTTTTTTTTTAAACTTTATCGTGTTGATGTTTTTTTGGTTGAGAAGTTTTTCTCTTGGTTCTGTTGTATTTGTTTTTGTTTTTGCATTTATTTTCATTTCATGCAGAACTCTATTTTTTTCTCCATACACATACACAACAACAACAATTTAAGCGTAACGAACTTTTAAAGGGTGTAACCGACAAAAGTATTCTTTTTTGTTACTTTTTTTTTTGTTTTTTTTTGTTTTGTTCTGTCAAAGAATTGAAAACAATTTTCAATATTATGCGTTGAATAGTAAATCAAAGAGCATGGAAGTTACAAAAATAAAAATAAAAAACAAAAATATTTTTGAAAACTTTGAAATTAAATTGATCCGACATACATACACACGGTATGTGTGACCCTGTAAATAAAGCAGATTTGTTGCAATTTAATTAGAATGATGAATTGTTAACATTTTAAATTCTCTCGTATATTATTTCGTTCCTACTGAAACGGTATTTTCACGTTTCGATTTGCAAAATGGCTACTTGAGGATTCTTGCATTAATTAGTGTGGAGCTTATAAAACGAACTTCAAAGGTTTTTTTTTGTGGTATAAACTGTAGGTCCCGCCACTCATGATAAAATTAACGCACACAACATCAGTGGTGTGAGAATCTAGGTCGTAATCCTGACTGAAGGGTTGCAATGACCAATTACGTGTGTATCCATATACAGAACGCAACTGGTACCGTAAACTTAAGGTCCACAAACACTATTTTCAATCCTGCCATAAAGCTCTCAGTTTAAAAGAGCATTAGAAAGAGCTGTTATTCACCTCAGGCAACTTGAATGATAATAATTAGAAAAAAATCTAATTCTGTAAATAACTCACTACACATTATCATTGTATAGCAATAGGAACTAAACGGTAATAGTGTAAAACCGCGCAATATCTCTGGTCCTTAGAAGTTTCAAATCATACCAAAGGTTCTGTCCAGGAAAAATTACACAGTGCGACAGTGAAAATACACCCGAGTAACTACATAGTCTACGTTGTTCAGTTAGTTGAGTAGAACTCAAAAATACCTTTTTTATATTTCTGGAACCCTCTAAACTTGTTTTATTTGACAAAAACTGTTTTTTTTTTTTTTAATTTACTCACAAATTTCGGGATTACTGAAACATTTCCGACCAGATTTTCAAAATTTAAATCTTGTCAGAAAGTAGAGATATGGACCTTTAAAACGGTATACACATATCTATTATTCGACTTAATATGCTATGAGTTTTGATAAGGTAAACTTGGAAAATTCAAATTTTTTTTAATATTTTTTCAAGTTTGTCCATTCAAAGTAGCAAACTTTAATAATAAAATATAGGATAAGTGATAATATTCTTAAAGTCTGTTCTCTTGTGAAATTACCGTAGTTATTATTTAAAGAGTCTAATAGTCGAGTGATATTTTTTATATATGTCATCTCATCAAATGAACCTTTAATTCAAAAATTTTCAGAATTTTTGATGGATCTTGATTGTTTATTACAAAATGTGTCAATTTCACGTTTGCACGATTTCCAGAAGTCGGCTAATATTTGTGTTTTTTGCAAATATTATTATAAAAAAAATATTTTTGAGATCTACTCGACAGAACTCACAACCTACACTATGTCATTAGCCGGGTGTATTTAATTTTTTTATTTTGTCGCATAGTGTTATCATTGCATTCAAAACGACAAGTTATAAAGCAAATACTGCCTGTAATATGCGACAAAAGTGAACGAAAACGTCTGCATTAGAATTAAAAGTTTTATCGCAATCATAGTTTCTGTATGTTTTTTATTCGAAGAAGTAAACAACGTTTTCAATCAAATTTGATACTCACTTTATATAGAAACATAAAAATTATTCGCAAATTTACTCACCTAAAAAGAAAGAAGAAGAAAAAATTCATTTCATTAGTAAATTGCAGCAGGCGATTTAAATTTTAAAAAATTAATTATAAAACAGTAACAGAATACGACTGCAAATCTAAGCAACAACAATTGCAGTCACGTGCAAACATTACAGTTGGTTTACAAGCTGCATCAAATTTCATAAAAGTACGGTGGCAGCAATTCATTTCAAAAATTATAAAAGAAAAAGAAAAAATGCCATTACGCCGCAATTCTGTTGCATTGCCAAAGGATTTAAAATTTTACGAATTTTAACACAGAGAGATTTACTCTCCTTCTCAAACTTACTCTCTCCCTCTCTCTCTCTATCCTACTGACTCTCTATGCAATGGTAAACAAAACAAACAGTTTCAATTATTTTCTATTACTTCTTCTCTAGTCTGTATGTGTATGTATGTATGTGTAAGTGTTCACATGTGGGAAGAGAGTATAATTGTCATAAATCTTGTGGTTTAACTCTCATCGTCGTTATCATCATTAAAATTATCATTAACAACTGATACCATGGGAGACGAAAAGCTCTATAACTTGGTAGGACAGCATCCTTATTAGCAAATACAGTCACTTCACCAGTCTGTAGCAGCCTATCGATTATTTCCTGTAAAATGTATTGTGCTTCGTGAAAATACCCACAAATCTTCCTCTACTCTAGCCTACCTCTGTTATACTCTTCGTCTAGTCTATACTTTCTCTTCTCTACACTTTCTCTTCTTTACTCTGCCACTTACTCCCTAGTTAGCGCAATAAAATATATGATTCTATCGTTCCCGCTAAAAAAAATAGGCTTTACTGAGCATCTAAAACTCCCTCAAGACAAAAATAACTACAAATCATCGAAAGGGAAACTTTTCTACACTTTCCGATTTCAGTTTTTGAAATTTGTTTGCATGCAGGCAATAATGTGTCTTTTGTAGCCACTACGTAGCTAGCCAAGTGACTAATAACATGTGGTGATCATAGGTGTTATGGAAAGAATCGTCATTTTAGTACTGGCAGGCGATAAATAACGAAAATAAAAATAAACATGAACAATAACAATAAGAACAACAACAACAATAATAATTTTAAATGATATACTTTAGTGCAGTAGTGCAATGAAGAGTATACAAAGCGACAACACTTTCGTATACTTTGCTGGTAAACATTGACAACAGCGAGCATCAATGTAGATTTTGTTTTTGTTTTTCGTACATCATTTAAAAAAGTGTGTTTTGTTTTTTCTTTGTATGTATTAGTTTTTACAACAAAAAATATTAAATAAAAATTTGTTTTTCTTTAAATGTATTGGTGTTGGCACTTCCATAAGGAACTTTTGGGCATCCCTGCTTTAGTGTTACTCAGAGAGTTAAAACTCTTTCTATTATTATTGCCTGTTGTTGCTTGCTTGCTGCTGTTTGCTAATGTGGTTGTACTGTTTATTTCAAAATACGTACAGACATACATATATTTGGCTGTTGCTGTGGTTGTGGCTATGGCTATGAACTGATACAGCAATTTTTTTTTTGTTATCGTGGTGGTAGTAAGAGTGATAGTAATGTGTAGTAGTAGTGTTGTTGAATGAATTGAATGTTACGTATACGCATCAGTGATTCTTGACTGCCATTTAATTAACGACGTTATTGTCATTATCGTCATCTTTTTCATCGCCATCATCGTCATCATCATGTATGTTTCTGATCATTGTTGTTGCATTGTTAAGAGAGGATATTTTTATTTTTTTTTTTTTTTTTGTGAAATTTGTATAGGTCCGCCAAATAACTTTTTTTTTTGAAAATGCTTTTAAAAAAACTACTGAATATTTTCTCAAATTTCTTTTTTTATTTGAAAGTACAATCCTTCCGGTTAATAATGCACATTATCGATTGTGTGCAGCTGTATTTCACCAATGGCTTCACGAATATTGTCCTTTAAAGCGTCAATTGTCTCTGGCTTGTCGGCGTAACACTTATCTTTAACGGCACCCCACAAATAATAGTCCAACGGTGTCAAATCGCAGCTCCGAGGTGGCCAAATGACATCAGCTATGCGGCTGATAATGCGATCTTCAAAAACAGGGCGCATAACATCGAGTGTAGCTTCGGCTGTTGAAACGAAATGTTGCCAATATCCTCCTCTTCAATTTTTGTGAACAAAAATTCGTTCAACATGGCCCGATAACGATCGCCATTGACTGTTACGGCCACTCCTTGCTCATTTTCGAAGAAAAATGGCCCAATTATGTCTCTGGACCAAAATCCGCACCAAACAGTGACTCGTTTTGGGTGCGTCGGCTTTTCAATGTATGCGTGCGGGTTTTCTTTGCTCCAAATGCGACAATTTTGCTTATTTACATACCCGCCAAGATCAAAATGAGCTTCATCCGAAAAGATGATTTTTTTTTTGCCAAAATCGGCATCTTCTGTAAGTCAATCGTAGGCCCACTTAGCGAAGCGAAAATGCAACATACACAACCATATTCGTTCAGCGGAAGGATAAAACTAATTATCTGTCAAATGAGACATGAGCTAAGTGTTACCATTCACGAAATAAGCACTAGTTAAAAAAAAAACGTTAGATGGCGGACCCGATATATGTAGGCGTGTGTTTTTTAGGAGTGTACACGTTGTTAACAGTGAGGAATAAGTTAATTCTATTTTTTGTTTTAATAACTGTAATATAATGAAATATTCCATCCATCAATTGAATACTGTAAGAAAGATTTTGTTCGAAAGCCATTTTAGCCAGCAGATGACAGCAAAGCAGTTACACATATAATTGGTCATTACAACACTTCAGTCAGGATTATTGACCTAGCTTCTCACACCACTTATGTTGTGTGTGTTAATTTTATACAAACCGAACGACGGATTTTTTAAAAACTTTTCATGGCAATTTTATTTTATTCTTACGAGTTTTTGCCAGCAATCTGCTGAGAGGAAATCGCCGAAGAAATATTTTTTCATATTTCGTTTTGTTGCAGTTGTCTGACCTGGGGTTTGAACCGTTGCCTTATGTACGTCTAATAAACCAACACAACTATCTACTAGACTACGGCGACTACAATTCAATTTAGTAGCCCTATATAGAAGAAACCCTTGAATACAATTAAGACCTGTTGGGGTATACATATACTATATATTAGAGATGAGCGATCCAGTGATTTTTGAAGAACGTTGTTCTCAGTGAACGTGATTTATTAATCACTGTTCTTTAAAACAGTGATTGTGATCACAGTATTCCAATAATACAATAATGACAATAACGTATTTTATTAAGTCGTAAGAAAGAGACAACTAGATACATACTACGAAAAGACTACTAAACAAAATCAGTGTTGCCGTTTTTGGTTATTTCTAACCAAAATTGATTATTTTTTTGTTCAATGTGTAGATGTGTAGATTTCTCCGGGTTTGGTTATTTATTTTTCTTATAAATAGAGCTTTTGTTTTGTGTGTAGAAATGTATTAATTAGTAAGACTAAAATTTTATTTTGTTATTTTTTGTTTCTTTTCTTACTCTGTTGTATTAATTATAATTTATATTTGAAAAAAAATAAAATAAAAAAAACTGCGAATTTAGTTTTTGTTATATTTTTTCTTATTTGGTGATTTTTTTCACAAATGTTGGTTACAATATTTTTTTTTTCGTGGCAACACTGGTGAAGGGAAACGAAAGTTTGACGTTTACTAAAATTTTGTGAAAGGGACAGCAAATATTACCAACAAGTATTTCTGTCCCTGTCTGATTCTTTCTTTTTTGTTTATTTATGTTTGTTAAATTTTAGGGTGGGTTTTTATTTTCTATTTTGTTAGAATCTGATGATATTTTTGTAGAATAATAGAATAGTTTTGAAAGGAAATGTACTGTTGTATTGGGGAAACATAATACGGAACTAATGTATTTGGTGACACATTTCATCGATTGTCACTAACTTAGTATTTAACCAATTGAGAGGTATATTCACAAACTCCTGAAACAAAAAGTTATGAGTATATATTTCGTTATATTTTTCTTTTTACTTATCTTTTACACACCGAACTTATTTCATTGTGAAGAGAAATTGCTAAGAGTTCGATTAATAATAAAAAAATTGCCGAATTTTAATGTTTTCATTCAAGAAATTAATAAATACTAGTAATATACACAAAGTTCCGCAAGAAAAAAATTTTATGAGCAATATGTCCTATTTGATCTTGATATATTTTGTTTCTTACTTACCTTTTGCACAAGAAATTATATTCATTGCGACCAAAGACCACATACATTTCGATTAATAATTAAATATTTAAGAATCTTATAACTTTTCATTGAAGAAATTAAAAAATATCCCAAATTTTCCCTTTTTTAACACAAAATCAATGTTTGTTTACATTTAATTTTTCAACTTTATCCGCCAGTTTTCAGTCTGTATATCTGTTGCTTCTAACACATTTGCTTTACAAAACTTATAATTCATTTTTTTTCTCCCTCTAAATATTTTAGTAAACAAAACAAAATGAAATAAATTTGAGTATGTAACAATTTTGAAAGAACGACATTATTAGTACCTGTTATTTGGCAATTTCAATCACTGTAGTTACCAGTGAATTATCAATCACCGTGATTAAATCACAGTTTTGATAATATCGCTCATCTCTACTATATATGTAATCTTATAAATACTGGTCCTGGACCTCTTAATTCGTAGAAAAGTGCAGATTTTATAGTAAATTTATTGATGATTTGCGTTTTCCAAAGAAAATTTATCGATGACTTGCATTTTCCAAATAAAATTTATCGATGTTTTGCATTCTCCAAAGAAAATTTATCGATGACTTGCATTTTCCAAAGAAAATTTATCGATAACTTTCATTTTTTAAAGAAAATTTTGAATTAAATTCTCTGCTTTTTAAACGATTCATATTTTTATAAAGCAACCATAATAATGGATAACAAACCACCAAATGGATAACCCAATATATTTTTTTAATTTATTAAATGAAATTAGCTTCCCATTGCCGCTTTTGAATTTTTAAAAATACTGTTTTGTAATATCAATGGAAAAATTAATTAAAATTACAACTAAAAGTTCAAACATTTCCAATTCAAATTTTCCAATTCTTTTCAATTAAAATGGAATGCACTTTTCCCTTAACAAAAACATTTTCAAAATAAAATTCTTGTTGCTTTTCAAAAAAAAAAACAAAAACAAATACTATTTAATTAGTGTTAAACTTCATTATATAGCGAGGCCAGTGACCCAATTCTTTTGTCCTTAACTGTATACAATCAATAAAAACTAATGCGATATACTTTGGCTCAGTTTTCAACACTCAAATGCAGTTGCCGAAAAAAAAAAAAAAAAAACAAGGAATAAATAAATACTCCCACTGCTACACTGCTCCACTTCTCTCTCTCTCTCTCTCTCTTTATCTATTTACCTCACTCTCCTACTCCTTCCTTTATTTGAATAATAACAGTTACATGAGCAAATCCCACCATTAATTATTTACAAATTACTGCAAACAAACACAAAATCTATAGGAAAAAAACAACAACAACATACCACCACATCCATATAAAGCAAAAGTTAAAAAGTACCATAACAAATCAAATACACACACACTCACACACACACACATGCAGTAAAATAAAAATATGAGATTGTTTTCAAATTAGTACGACCAAAACGAAAAGCATATATACATACATGCATAGTACATATGTATATACAACAACAATAACAACGATAAGACCATCGGGAATATTTTATGTGGGTTCTGTTCTGTTCCGTTCATCTGGCTGAGTGAGTATGGGCATAAGGAGAAGGACAAAAGTGTAGTAGTTTGTTAAATGTGGGTGTGTGTGTGCTTAAATGAGTGCTTTTGTTCTCCTAAGAGAGTCATTTTTTGTGTTGTTCTATTATTTTATTGTTGTTGCTGTTTAATGTTTGCTTTATTAAACTGTAATGGAGAAATATCAACAACAACAATAACAATAACCAAACATTGAGAGCAAATTATTTAATATCAACTAACAAGAGAATCATTTCATAAGAAGGAAGGAAACAAAAACAATAAAAAAAACAAAAAACAAGAAAAGAGTATAAGAAAGGAATTGAAAGAAGAACAAAATATAACGGTTAGTAAAATTAGGTTAAATGGATGAGATGTTCAGTTTGGGATTTTCTATGAATTTTAAATAAAAAAAAAAAACAAAAACAAAAGTTGAACAGAAAACAAAACAACAACAAAATATTTTTTTGGTTTACTAGCATGGAGAGATGTGAAGTACGAACAAGAGATTCATAAATAGGAGACTGAGAGAGCTATTATTCTTGTTTGTTTGTGTGTGTGTGTGTGTGGATATTGTTTTTAAAAACAAAAGAAAAGGCCGAAAACTAATGGAATTTGCTATACGCAAATAGAGATGCCAGACTTGTTATTTGGAAAAGAGGGAGAGATTAATGGTGTTTTCTTTTCTACAAAGAAAATGTCACCCTCTTACAAGGTGCATTAAAAAATTGCTGACCAACCCTGTTATAAAGTAATTTTTTATTAGAGAAGAACATAACACAAATATTTAAAAAGGGTATGCCCTGTGTTTACCACGGCGGCTGTTGACTACGTATGTTGAAATAAATTCAGTAATTCTTCTTCAACAGATGACGAAGATGAATCTATTAACTGATTTATTTCAATTTTCGCAAATAAAGTAGATGCAGCAATATCCATACAATTTATATATATATTTTTTTTTTTTAAAGGTTTTAGATTTAAAAATTTTTCAATAAAATATGTAAATATGAAATAGGTGTTGCCAGATCCCTAATTTTTCGACTTAATTTTTTTTTTAAACCAAAAGAAAATTTTAACGCTGTTCTAACACTGAATGAAATTTTTTCATATTACTGGCCATGTAGCTTTAATAATGTAATGTATCCTTAAGGTTACTCCACAAAACAATGAAAAAATTAACTTCGCTTCGACACCGAGCGACTTTTTTTAAATCTGGTAACCCTATAAATAAACAAAAGTCATCTGCTTTACAGGGCATTATCAGCACTCTCGATTTATACAGGGCATAAAATGCAATGCCCTCCACCATTGGCAAGTGCAAATTATTTAGAATAAAACATACCACCCTATTAGAGGGCGAAACATTTTTAAGAAACAAACACAAAATTGCATTTTTTTTAAATATTTTTTGGTAGAAAAGAAAACACCATAAGTCTCCAACAGATATGCACACAGTTTAATGTACGCTTTAAGGTCGAGTAGAAAACATAATCAAAAAAGTCTACGTATGTACTTACTTATTTGGTCATTACAACCTTTCAGAAAAGATTACGACCTAGTTTCTTACACTTCCCATGTTGTGAGTTTTAATTTTATTCATAAATGGCGGGACCTACATACCAAGAAAACCAAGACCAAGAAAAATGTGTTCGGTCGACCAATGACTAAAAAAAAATTAAAAATTCCCGTTCAAATAGAGTGAACATTGCTAGTGGACTACGCATTTATCATCAAACACTTTGCAAGCAATTGTAGAAAGCTGGATACACCAAGAAGAACGATGTTTAGGTGCCCTGTGAATTAACAGTAAAAATTTAGATGGACTGAACTTCCACTTGCGATAACACTGCTAAAGTGAAACATAATCGACCCATTTTTGAACCAAATGTTTACGACCGATAAAATGTAGGTCTCTTACGACAATAATGTGTGAAAAAGATAATGAACAAAGCAAGGTGTAGCTTCACAGACGGTTCGAATTTAAAGGATTGATTTTGCGTTTGCAATTCACGACTAAAATTTAACGAAATCGAACAATCTCTGAGGCAAATGATCACGGTCGATGAAAAGTGAACTACGTACGACAATAACGTGTGAAAGAGATCATGGACAAAGCATGAAGAAGCTTCACAGACAATATGCAAACCAGGATGCCCACCAAGAAAGGTAATGCTATATGTCTGGTCGTTAAACGACTGATTTTGATTTCTACTGTCAGAAATTAAAGAGACTGCAACAAACAATTCAAATAACAAGGCCGGAATAGATCAGCGGAAAAGATTTTATTTTGCATCATGACAATGACCACACACTTCTTCAATGACCAGTGGGGGCTTTCAACTCTTTTGAAACTCAAATAGAGCCGCCTAATCGTTTTGCAAAATTCAATTTTTACGGATAATGTACCTACAAATTATATCCGTGAATAAATAAAATTTACAACCAAAACCTATTACATCTGGCAACATTGTATGGGACACCGTTCGTTTATAGCTGTAGTTTAATTTTATGTAGGAGTCTTCTGTCTTATCATCGTTATCGTTGTTGTTATTGTTGTTGTTTTTTTCTTTTAAATATATTTCTCTAGAGATGCTGCGCAATTTAAATGAGATGAGATGACGATTTCGATAAAACAAAAACATGTGCAGCCGCAGCTACTAATGCTGCCATTGCCTACGTCCGATTCTGTTCTTATTTTATATTTTGTTGAATTACTCTGCTGCTTGGCTCTATTGATAGATAAAATGATTAAGAAAATGTTAGTGTGTCAGTGCAATAGTAGTAGTAGTAGTGGTGGTGTAAGTACCCTGTAGTAAATAAAATAGTCGGTTGATAAAAACGCAAATTATAAACTAACTATTTTGCAAATGACTACAAATTGGTTTAAATCTCATGCAGATATCAACCAAACATATTGCATAGAAACAAAAGTAAGAATGAAAAAAAGCAAAATAAGAAAATGTAAAAAAAATAATAAAACAAAGGAAGCATGTCAGTAAATCAAATGTCAATCAAAGCATATACGGTATTTTAGGTGGTGGTCAATTTTAATAAATAAAGGGGAAAAACCCACTTAAATATTGTTAATTTATAATAAAATTAACAAAAGTGATATTGAAAGCGCTCAATGATATCATAATCGATGAAAATCAGCAAATTTACGTGAGTTTTTATTCTTCTCTACTTTTATCATTTTACAAATTTTTGTGCATTTTTGCAGACCAATATTGATGGCACTCATGGCAAAAAGCGCTTGAAGGATTATGAAAAAGTTTTTGATGCATTGATAGATGCGATTCGGCCTCTCTGTGATGACCCAGATAAAGAATTACGCAACGCCTTAGCTGTTATTAAAAAACGGCATTTTCATAACGTTTGTGTTGGAAAAAAAAAACTTAATAATATTATTACTTTATACTAAATTTTCTTTCAGTACAAACTTTCGAATGTATACTTATATTTTTCATTTAACTTCTTTTCATTACAACTTTTATTTTAAGTCATGAAATGTACATGAATTTTCTTTTAATTTAATTATTTTTTTTTTGTATCATAACAATTATTTCTAAATATAAATATATGTATATAATATAATTAAAACTGTTTAAAATTGAATTTAAAAAAAAGTGGTTTTTAAATAATTTAGTGTAAACCAATATTTAAATTAACTATATTTTATTTAACTACAAATTGGTTGAAAAATAAGTAATTTGTAGTTAACTTAAAAGTCATGCAGAGATGACCAATTGACTACAGCCTATGACATGCCTATGTTAAAATAATGAGTCGGCGACAAGGAAAGAAGTCACTTAATCCACTAGATGTGCTTATTAAAAAACTAGTTTGAAGTTACTTTAAAATTAGTTTGATTTCCTACAGGGTAGTGATTACTCTCTTTTAAAATTTAATTTTTCTTGATTGACACACACACAAGCAACCACAACAAAAATATCATTTACCGATTAACCACTTACACTAGTCGCATGTGTTATACTACTATTCGGTATAACAGTTATACTAGTTTGGATATGCAAATTAAAAGAGAGAAAAATAAAATGTGCTATCATGGAGAGAAAGCGAGAGAGAGTGAGTGTGTGGGAGAAACAAATATGTATGTATGTGTTGTAATTTGCTATTGCATTGACTGTGATTTACACAAAATTTGCATAAATTTTAATACATTGTTCAGAGTTCAGTGTTGTCAATGCAAATAAAGCGATAAAATACGAAAATTTGGATTTCCAATTCGTTCCACTTGAAAATTATTTGATTTAGTGTTCGAAACTAAAAAAAGTTCAAATGTAAGGCGTTATCGGCACATAGCTTTAGTATGCGACTAGCGTTCGATATGATTTTTTTATTGTATTCAGGACATTGCTCCGACGCTAATTAACTTTATTAAATTTTAAATCCTGCGGAGTAGCTAGGGAATTTTATGCCCAAATGCCTCCCAAATATTTGCTGCGGGTACAGACAAATCAAATACCAAACGAGTAATTTTGAATTGCTTTAGATTGGTTGCAGTAGTCAATCTTTATAAAGTAGTTTTTGGTCACTTTATCGCACATTTCAGGAGCTATATCCTATCCAATGTTGGTAGACTTTGACGTACTTCCATAAACAAGTCTAACGGCTTCAAATTGCATGAGCTTGGTGGACAATTAAAGTTGCCTAAGCGTGAAATTGCTCTACTTGACAACTTCTCATGTAATAAAGTCATAACCGGTGGTGCTATTGGGCTCTTGCCATCGCTTTATTGACACTACAGTGTCGAGTACATAATCAATTGTTGGCTAAAAAAAAAGTTCGTCACCATACGGACATAACGCTTTGAACTTACAATAACGGTTCTTTCGGTCCTATTTTCCAAAAAGCACAGCCCAGTGACACCTCCAAAACGTAATACGCATGAAACAGTGATGTTTTCATAATCTTTTCTGGGTCTTTCGAACCCAATATGCAACCATATTGCTGTTGACATAATAACCGAGATAGAAATCAACTTCACTGCTGAAGAAAATTTTTTACGAACATTGTGCATCGCATCTACAGCGATGTAAATGGTCAGTTGGTTTCAATCGGTGCGACTGGAGTTGAACGTTATATGAATTAAAGTGCACAGTTTCTCTAGCAGAAGCGGCAATGCGATAATGCCGCCCAAGCCTAACCAGATCTGTAATGCCAATTCCTTGCACAGTAGCTCGATTACGACGATTCTAACCACCCAGTAATGCTTGAAAGGTGGGCACATTTGATTCGCCACTTTTATAGTGAATTTTAACGATTTCTAACGGTTTTTCGATCTTATTAAATGACCCGTAAATGCTTTTTCCTTACAGCGGCAATATATTGATCTAAACAACTGGTACGGATAGCCTCTGGTATTTGTATGTGTTGTCTTATATCTGACAGCCAGCACTGTAACATTTGACGTTAAATAATCTCATAATCAAATAATTCCCATTTCAATATTTGTTTGTTTTCCTTCCCGTTCATTGCATTTCTGTCATCCGTAACGAATGCCTTTTGAATGCCCATCGAAAAAACAGCTGCTGCAACAATAGGAACCAAAAAGAGAATCATTGTTCTCGATGCTCTTTCTCCACGTGTGTGTGTGTGGGGCATTTATTAAACATTTATACGACGATTTGCTCTTTTGTTAATTTGCTTTTGCTTTCTTCGTTTTTCTTTGCGATAACGTCATCATTATCATCAACATCAACACCCGACTGCTAGCAGTCAGCCTTAGGCTGCCATCATCTATTCAAATATGAATGACATGCCACAACTACTTACACAGAATATTTTACTCTGTGTTGGATACGAGTATATTTACATCAGAAATCAAAGTGGAGGGTGTTGTAGACTTGTAGACTTTTCTTCTACTCTCTCTCTGCCACTGTCAGTGTCAAACTAAAGCCAAAGGCAAAGCAATAAATACTAAGAAACAACAACAGCAACTAGTAACGGCAACAACTATAAAGAAATACTTCCTCTCAGAGTACAAAGAGAATATTACTCACCGTATATGAACAAAACGAAAAGCGAAAAGAAATAAATACGAGCCAACAAAAAACAAAACGTGATACACTTTACAGTCTTTGTACGTATGTATGTACGTGAATGTAACAACAAGCCAAACCACCCACAAACAAAAAGCATCGTAACCATATCGTATCATGTCAGTAGCGGGCAGCAAATGTCAAAACAAAAGCAAAAACAATATCCCACTAATAATGATGATGATGACGATGATAACAGTAGCAAAATGTCTGCTGTTCCTGTGTTCTATTGTTTGTTTATATAAGGCAGGCACGTGAGCTTTGAAGCTACGTTTTTTTTTGTTGCTACTTTTTTTTGTTGCTCGTTATGATGGCATTCGGTTAATATCGAAATGAAATGAAACGTTTAAACAGAGGGCGGGTTTTTATTACAAAACAATTAGAATTTATAGGAGAAAAAACTGCTGCTGCTACTACAACAACAACAACAATAATAAATGTTTAATGAAACGTAAAATGAAAATACAAATTATGGAATATAAAAATTAAAAAAAATTATTGCGTTTGTTAGCAATTTCATAAAGTATTATTCATATTATTAACTATTTGCAAGTGTAGTAGTAAATAGGAATATCAATGTCTGTCCAATAGATGGCGCTTCAGTATCTGCACTTTGTATTGCATGAGTGTGATTCAATTACGCAGTTATTGTTCTAAAAAACAGTGACAGTGTAAGGATTTGCTGGCTACAAAAAAGAAGTCGCCGTTGTCTAGCAACTAGTGAGCTGGCTTATTAGACGGGAGATCCAAACATCTCGAAGAAAACGAAATATGAAAAAATATTTCTTCGGTGACTTCCCATATTTCTCAGCAGATTTCTGACAAAAACTCTGAGAGTAAAATTGCCATGAAGAAGTTTCTCAACAATCTGTCCTTTAGAATTGACATTAAACTGTAGATCCTTCCACTTATGTATAAAATTAACACACTAAACATGGTTTTCTCATCATTGATGATCAAGTCGAAAGACCAGGACTTTTTCACCAAATATATCCTTCATAAATCGGGCAATATCGGATAAAAATGGAATGGGGAGCGACGTTCTTCGTCGATGACTTGCATTTTTTAGACGATAACTTCCATTTTTATGGTCGATGACTTGCATTTTTATGGTCGATGACTTGCATTTTTATGGTCGATGACTTGCATTTTATGGTCGATAATTTGCATTTTTATGGTCGATGACTTGCATTTTTATGGTCGAAGACTTGCACTTTTTCGTCGAAGACTTGCATTTTTATGGTCGATGGCTTGAATTTTTTGGTCGATAACTTGCATTTTTATGGTCGATTACTTGCATTTTTATGGTCGATGACTTGCATTTTTTGGTAGATAACTTGTATTTTTATGGTCGATGACTTGCATTTTTATGGTCGATAACTTGCATTTTTATGGTCGATAACTTGCATTTTTATGGTCGATGACTTGCATTTTTATGGTCGAAGACTTGCATTTTCATAGTCTATAACCTGCATTTTTATGGTCGACGATTTGCATCTTTTGGACGTTGACATTTATAGATGACATAGAGCAGTTTTTTTTTCCTAATTTCCAGAAAACAATTAGCTTCGTTGCCTACATCTCCGGTTACAATAACGCCCAATCGTAAGGTAACCTGTATTAGAATGCTTGATACCATGGCTACTCTGCCTACTTAGGAGCATGGAGTAATTGAAAACCACTTTTGCTTATACAAAGTTAGATATACATAGAACAAAAAAATGATTTTCTATTTACTACACCTTATATAAACATTTTTTCTTCGCAGACCCCAATTGGCAATAACATCGCTACTATAAAATATCATACAAAAGTAATCAACTGCTACTTTAACTGTTCTTTAAGGTAAGAAAAATTAAAAGAAAAATTATTTTCACTTCAAAATTTCTTATCACATGGTGGTGCCATAGGTTGTACATGGGAGAACTTAAAAGAACTGTAAAAAGTATGCCACACCACCATAACAAGAGCAACAGTACTAAACCAGTAAACCAGCAACCCAGTTAAGACAATAACGGAGCAGCAACAATAGCAGCCATCCAGCCAGCGAGTCACCAGTAAAAAAGCAGTGTGAATAAAAAGATTTAACATGTACTCCTCGTATATTTAGTTAAGGCAATGCCTTATCAAGATTTTCATAACCCAGCCAACACGCATAACTGCAAACATACGCACAAACATAAACAATATCAAAAGAATAAAACGCTTATATTCCGAGCGGTTAGAAGCAGTTGACAACAAAAACCTTGAGGAAGGCCTTATTTAAAAAAAAAAAAATTAAAGTTTTTACGGTTTGATTTCGTTTTAAAGCCTGCTATTCAAAGCGTATAGCAAAGCTTAATCAATCGCTTCTAAATCCCGATTTCAAAGCAAAATAATCATAAAAAAACAGCCAGACTTTGTAAGAAAATTTTTCTTAAAAAAAATACATCTAGCCCTCAATGTAGGCCGTTCCATAAAAAAGTAACACGGCATCATTTGAGGAGAGCAAAAGCTTGAACAACAGCATGATTTTGTTTATTATTGTCGTTCTTTCTCATGGCTGTTGCGTACGTAGTGGCTGACTTAAGGTTGAGCTGTTGCAAAAGGAAAAAAAAAATAAAATTGCATTTGAATTGCCTGTGCGTTTTCCTTCTTCTGCACATGCTCCTTATTTTTTGTCACAACAACAAAAACAACATAAGAAACTGTTGTTTGTTCTCAAATGTGGTTTAAGCTAGGGAGCTGCTTGCTCCCACAGTACAAACAAATTTTTGTCAACAACAGCAGCAAAAATGTTTCCGAAGAAATTCAAGAGACAGTAAAATGAGACAAGATATGATACCCTAACACACAAGATTTTTTCGAAAGAAATATTATAGTGTTGCCATCTATTGTTGACTCTGTGACAGGTGGTACTATGGAGTTGTATTAGGTGTAATGGTAAAAAACTTTGCTTATTGCGTCTTACTATTTAGCGAGGCTTTATCTGATATTCCTATGATCAGACGTCGGCACAAAGAGAACACGATAAAAATGTGAGTGTATTTGTGAGAAGCATGTGTATAACCCAGAGGAAAATTGTTAGTAATTATTGTTTCAAGCAGTGTTGGAACAAATATTGTGCTTTTTGATGCCATTGGTATTTTTCGCACAAGTTTTTATGGATTTGTTGTAAGAGTCATCATTACATATTGCAGGTACCTTAAATTCAATATATTTAAGGCAAAAAAATCTGTTTCCCAGTTTTCTTCACATTTTAATTGAATTTTTCTTTAGGTGTATAATTGATACACAAAAAAATTTCAAAAAGAAGCGACGAGAACCTGCTTCACTGAAAGCTGACAAGCAACTGAATGCATTTTTATGCTCTTTTTAATGAACATTGTTGATGTTCGTGTCTTATGTGTGTAAAAAGCCGAAGAAGTTCGGTCCCCGGGGGACATTGGTTCCGAAGTCTGGCTATGATGATCGTTGGAGTTATTGTAAAGCACTTCACGCATCTGTTTACCTAACATTGACCAAAAACAGTTAAACAAATATTTTTAATATGGCCAACGCTCAGATAATGTCCTCTACACATGCAGTGCATTGCGTTTGAACTAGGAAAACAAGATATGGAAGAGAGGAAGTGGTGGAGGCGCAGTGCTGTTTATGATCATTCGATTTCAATCAGTTTATATTATATGTGTTAGAAAAAAACTTCTGCGACGAATAGTGCGACTAAAGTTCGAGTTCTTTGTGCGATTAACGCGAAAATTACTCCAGACCGGATGTGTTCTACGTGGCTTAGTGGAATTACGTAAAAATGGGCGCTTGTCAGGAACAAGCCAATTTATTTGCCTCGAGGCTTAGTGGAATTACGTAAAAATGGGCGCTTGTCAGGAACAAGCCAATTTATTTGCCTCGAACACATTCCGTTGAAGCAGCGATAAAGAAACGTCGTTGCGATGGTGCTGTAATAGAGTTGGATAACCTGCCGTCTTTAACAAGCCTCAGCAGCGTCTCCAGTAAGCAGTCAAGCACTCTTCAAATTAAATCCACTTAATATTCGCTTCACTCAAATATTTTTCCTTGATACACCCTGTACTTGATGATGTGCATTCAAGAAGTTTTATAGAGACCTTGATGCCCCAAAATAGTCTGACGAGATGATTGGGAAACAACGGCGCGAAGGTACAATAAATAGCTTCTGTCAATTCCTAAAAATGATTACCAAGTAATGTATAGAACATTAACTTCCACCCATACTGGTGTAGGGTATATAAACCAACGGAAAAAGCAAAATTTCATCTCAATATTGTAAATCTTTGGCAACTATTAACCGCTCTAATACTCTGCCAGCCCCCATCGGACCGAAACACTTTGTTTTACTCACTGAAAGTTTTTGGTTTCAAAAGCAAAATCTTTTCCTGCTGCCTGCCTTCCTCTTTTCCTTTTCAATTTTCTTAAAGCAGACACATGGTGCCGTTAACAATAATGAAAAGCAAAACACAAAGAAGAACAAGAGAAAATACACCATAATTTATTGTTCGTATATCTGATCTGCATATCGTTTTAACCAAATCACTTTTAACCCAAAAGGAGGAATGATGGTTAGTTTTATTTTCCATTTCAATTCGTTCCTTCTCGCTCTCTCTCTCGCTCTTCGCTGTGTGCGTCTTCTTGGATTTCCAATTTTGTTTTAAAAATCTATCCGGCATTAAACTACCGAAAAGAAAACCTTGGTTTCATTACTACTCCACACTCACCCACTTTCATCGCAATAAAACACACACACACACAGACACATGCAATGGAACAATCGTATTGCGGTATTTATACGAGAATATAGTTGAAGAGGATATTCGAGAGTATGGCAACGAGAAATATTAAAGCACACATACAGTGCTGGCATTAATAGTAGTAGTAGTATTACGGTAATAGCCAAGCATGGCATTAGTTGTAGTATTGTGAGTAGTAGCAGTTAAAATTGTTTACAATTGATGTAGAATTTCGTTAGTGGTTAGATTATAGAGAATTTCTCCAATATGCGTATGTATGGGTATATGTAGAAAGGCCCTAACTCACACTTTTTTCAAAGTTGATTTTTTTTTTGCGATTCCAATACATTTAACACAAAAATTAAATAAAAAAAAAAAAAATATGCGAGTTAGGGCCTTTCTACATAAGACCAACGATATGTAAAGAGAGAGAATTTTAACAAATTTTTGGTATAAAAACGAAAATTTTAATGAAATTTTATTGAACCGCTGCATTAATGCTTAATCCTGTTGTAACAGTTTCCGTAACATTGTACCGATGAGTGTGCAGAAATAAAACACCATTTCCGTAAACAATAGAACTGCAGCAAAATTGTTAAAATTAAGAATAAAATTATAAATTGTGTGAAAATAAGATTTTAACATCTCTTAGCCTAGATGCAAACCCTCATTTAAGAGGTTAGTATTACTACCTAAGGGTCTCTTTTTGACTTTTTTTCAAAGATAAATTTATTTTAACAAAGGACTCCTTTTATATGTTAAAAATGGCATTTAATTGTTTATAAAAAATTTGTTTTTTTTTTCAATAATGGTGAAGTTCGGCGGTGGTACGGCAGCTGGAAGACGATTATCTCAAAATCTGGTGACCATGAGTTAGGGTGCGTACAGAGTGCGCGCTGAAAGCCGAGCCGAGATTGTCAGTGCGATAAAGATTGTCAATGCGATAAAACCGGTTACATACAAGTCAATACAAATAAGCTTGTGTATAACACAGTGAACGCCGACGAAAGCAGAGATCAAAGCCGATGAGTGCGAGAAAACAGTTTCAAAGCGTTTTGCGCGCTTGTTTGCATTGTTGATGTTTACTTTTTAGTGTGCAGGAGTGTTTTTTTATGGTTTAAAATAAAAAAAATGGATATCGAACAAATAATAAGTGAAATTTTCTTAAATCATTACAGAAATGATGAAATTCACCAAATTCATTCCTTTTTAGTGTAATTAGATGTTTTCCAAATTCTTTTCTTTTAATAATTGTATTCATCACACTAGGAGAAGCAAAATACTCTTCATCAGAGGCATCCATTACAGTGTACAGCAATTTTATAAACACAAATGAACAACAAGACTAAATGACATAAAAAAAGCAAAACACATGCAATAAACAGAATTTCAGCGCTGATTTCTCGCATTCACTGTGTTATACCCAAATGTTCTTCTCGCAAGAAAATAAGCGTCAATAAGCTCGGCTCGGCTCCGCTCGGCATCAGCGTCCACTCTGTTCGCACCCTTAGGGGTTTCTGAAAGATAAATCGAAGTCTATCCTTATTTTTGTAGAAATCGCTGTGGTCTAGTAGGTAGTGCGTTGGCTTATTAGATGTGAGGCCTCGGTTCAAACCCCAGGTCAGGCATCTCCAACTAAATGAAACATGAAAAAATATTTCAACAGCGACTTTCTCTCAGCAGATTTCTGGCAAGAACTCAGAGAGTAAATAAAATTGCCATGAAAAGTTTCTCAAAAATCTGTCGTTCGGAGTCGACTTTAAAATGTAGGTCCCGCCACTCATGTATAAAAATTAACACACACAATATAAGTGGTATGAGAAACTAGGTCGTAATGCTGACTAAAGGGTTGTAATGACCAACTATGTATGTATGGCTTAAGGAGTAAGGGGTGTCTGAAAGAGAAATTTAAGTGTATCCCTATTTTTAGCAATTCTTTTCATATAGTTTAGGAGAAAAAAAGATTTCTACCTTCATTCTATGGATTTAAAGTAACAAAAACCGTTAAGAAAAATTGGGTTTTCTGAAAATTAGGAAGTATACTAACCCCTGACCTGTTAAGTCACTGCTGTTCTTCTGTTTCTGTAGTATTATGAGAGTTACCACCATCAACTTCAAATCGGGTCATCCTAATAATATTTACATTTCCATGTGCAACTTGAGATTCACTGGAAGTAGGTTTTTCTTCAGTATTCGACATTTCATTGGAACTTTCTTCATCAGGTTGATAATTTGTATCACAGCTATACTCCCCACTAGATTCTTGGCCAGAGTTAATTTCTTCAAACAATTCAAAAACCCGAATTAGGGGAAATATTTTCCTCTGCTGAATATTCAGATATTCGACAGATCAATAAATCAAGGAAGCCCTGTCATCGATTGATGTGATCAACTGGTGAAGACAGGCCGAAATCCGTTAACCGGGTTGTCAATGGCCAATTATGTTAGTAAGTATGTAGTCTACAGATCAATACAGATATAGATTGATTTCGCTGAAGACGAAATGCCATTTAGGTCGGTAATTTATGCCCATAAAATAATAACAATGGTATAATGCTGCTAAAACTTACAGTGAAACGGTTTATTTCCTGCAAGGATCCCAATTAAAATAACGTTGTAGTTTTAATATGCAAATATCGTTTTAGTTTAATGAAAATGAATTTTCATTTTTTTTATCATTCTGTTTTTTTATTTTTTTTTTATTTTTAAAATTGATAAAAATTATTTGCGTTTCGTAAAATGTTTGTTTTAATTGCAACCGTAAAGAACACATGTGGCATGAACGAGCATTTTTAATTGGAAAACATTGTGTTTAAAATGTTGAATTTAAATAAGAAATTAAATGTACTTGCAGGTGTATGTTTGTATGTGCATATGGATTTAGAATTATGTACTATGATTTAAATATTAAGTTTCTGAGAAAGTTCGTTTATATAAATTTAACCAAAAATAAAAATTCGTTTTCTTATAAAGGGTCCGACAAATAACTTTTTTTTATGAAAATGCTTAAAAAAAAAAAACTACTGAATATTTTCTCAAATTTCTTTTTTTATTTGAAAGTACAATCCTTGATGTTAATAATGGAAAATAATTTCATTCAAATGGCTGCCTCGGCTGGCCATGCAGTAGCCTACAAGATCGGTCTAATTTTTAAGCACATTATCGATTGTGTGCAGCTGTATTTCACCAATGGCTTCACGAATATTGTCCTTTAAAGCGTCAATTGTCTCTGGCTTGTCGCCGTAACACTTATCTTTGACGGCACCCCACAAATAATAGTTCAACGGTGTCAAATCGCAGCTCCGAGGTGGCCAAACGACATCAGCTCTGCGGCTGATAATGCGATCTTCAAATTCTCTTCAATTTTTGTGAACAAAAATTCGTTCAACATGGCCCGATAACGATCGCCATTGACTGTAACGGCCATTCTGCAACATTACCATGATTTTCAAAGTAATGTCGCAATATTTCCCAGCATTGTTCAAGCGGAAGGATAAAACTAATTATCTGTCAAATCAGACATGAGCTACATAAGTGTTACCATTCACGAAATAAGCACTAGTTGAAAAAAAAAAAAACGTTAGATGGCGGACCCGATACTTGAAACGTGCTATTTTTGTGCCATTTTAATCGATAACATTGCCCTCACTATTCCATTAGAGTAGAATTTCTGGGTTTTCTGAACGAAAAATTGATTTTAAATATTTCTTGGGAGGACATATGCCACAATATACAAATGGTTACGAAACCCTATCAGCGGTATATCCCAAATAATCTTGTAGTTTGCGAAATTGGATTTGCAAAAAATTTTTCTTTCAAATTTCTCTGATATAAACCATGTACATACATACATACATATGTATGTAAAATATGACAGTAATAATCCGAATTTTTACTGATTTTTAAGCGTGGACAACGCAATTTTAATAAATTTTTCTAACAAAACGAAGCTTGAAATGTCCACTTCTGGCCATAGTGTTGCCAATAAATCATTAAAGTATTATCAATTTTAGTCCATTATCAAGCATTTAATTCTGTGTAATACTGTAAATACACATGGAAAAGCATATGTTAAAAGGGATAACTGTATTTTTGGAGACAATTTAAACGTTTGTTTACATTTCATTATCGATACAAAAAGAAGAGAGATGGTCACACTTGAAAAGAAATAGAAAAAAAAATTGCACTCCCAAGTAAATTTGTAACTGTGACAATAAAAGAAAAGAGCATATCGTATTACATTTATTACAAAAACACATAGAGAGGGAGAAAGAGAGCGCCATAAAGATACACTAACAAAAACAGTAAAAGCACATGTAAACAAATGTAAGTGAGGGAGGGAGTAGTCAAAGTGTAATTTATAAAAACAACAATAAGAATACACAACAGTAAGTGCTCTCCTAAATAAAAACACACAATTGTATTCTTAATAAAGGCAACAACAACAACAATAACCATAATATTTGTAATAAATTGACCATGAGAAAAGTCACATGTGTTGCCACCAGCAAAGGTAAATACAGTAAATGTTAAACGTATGCATACACATACAAACACACACACACGCACAAGTTATACAATACAATAGAAAAATGGAGTAAAAACAAACAAATTAAAACCAACAACAATGGAAAACTAAAAATAGAAAAAACAACGCGTTAAATTATTGTTAAAAAGCAAAAGAAAAAAAAGAAAATTTATGTAAATAATTGAGAAACTAATTTTAATTGAATATAAAAACAAAAACAACAAGAATTTTATTAACAATCTTTTGCAATAAATTTTTTTTTAAACGACAAAAATTAAAAGTTTAAATAACAAGTTTTTCTAATAATCGTTTTTAATTTTTTTTTTTTTTTTGGCTACTGCAAGTGTTAAAATTGTCCATTAGAATGGGAAAAAACACAAAAAAAAAGCACACACTCAAACACTACTTAAATGCATAACAGCAACAGTAACACAGCGAAAGGGAGGTGTTGGAGTAACAGGAGGAGAGTCGGCTAAACGACCTGCTACCGGCCAGTTTTTATTATTATTAAGCAACATCCCATATACACCACAGCAGCACAATGCAAAGTTGTGTTAGTGGTGTTTGAGCTGTGCTCCTTTTTTTCTTCTTACTCCAACAAAAACAACAAAAAAAAACTAGGAGATTTGTATGTATTTGCTGTTGTTATTGTTGGTAGTGTAAACCAAGAACAAGAGACAAGAAAAACAAGAACAAGTGCTTGTATGGCATAAGCAATGTGTATAGATTTTTTTTTTTTGCTGTGTTATTTTTATTTTTTTTTTTTTTTTGCATGTTTGAAAGACAGAGAGAAATTTCAATAGTATTAGAGTAGGAGAATAAAGTAAATAAACAGTGTTGCAAAGTATTTTAAAATCATTAAAAGGCACTGTTGCAAAATAACGTTTAATAAGGGATATAAAGGGATTAATTTAAGAATTTTTAATTAAATAAAAAAAAAAAAATTAATTAAAATTTATTTATTATTGTAATGTATCAATCAAATCAAATCAATTTCTATTGAAAATTTAATTTTTAGTGTAAAATTTATTAAAATACACTAATAAACTGGTTGGCGTGTAAAAATAGCGACTCACACGCGAATATTAATCGAATCAATTTGAGTTAAAAGGTCTCACAGCAAATGGGCCTATCTGCAACCATAATCTGTTTGAATTTAAAAGATTTAGCTGGTGCTGGTGGAACATTTGCACTCAAACGAACCGTTGCTTTAACGATCATTACAATCGGAAGATTTCAGAAAAAAAAATTTATTGCCGACATCATTTCTATTTATATGGGTACGTATTCAAATCTGGTGCGCAAACTGATCTGAAGTCAAAATTATTTCTTAAAGCGAGCCTTACGTTCGAGGGACATGTGTTGACAAGTTTTTGTTTTGCAGTTATTAATGATATGACTATAAAGACAATGCAAAATGTCTTAAAATTTACGAAATGGATTTACTTAGTCCTCTTCTTCTGGTTTAAAATTTCTTAGAAATTCAAAGGAAAGTGGTAAAATAATGATAAACAAAATATTATTAGCACACATGAATTACATCGTTTTCTGACGTTATTCTTTTACACTGTGAATTTGTCGCTTTTTTCATGCCTGCCTTCTGTCAAATGTAATGACATTTAACTAATTTTTGTTTGTTTTGTTACTGAAAATATACAATAAAATTTGCAGCACCAGGTGATAGCAATATTACAATCGCTCAAATCGCTTTTTTTTTTTTTTTTTTTTTTTTTACCAAAAACAACATGTATTTGTTACTTTTTTCAAGTTGACTTTCTGTCAAATCTGATAAATTTGAATATAAACAGAAAAAATGTAAACAAAATATTTGAAATTATGTCGGATTTCATTGAACAGTCAGCTGAGTTTATGATGTATGATAAAATTTTGGGAAAAAAATGTAAACCAAGGCGAATTCATATACATATATTCATATTCAGGGCGAACTCAATTAGGTGATGGCAATCGTACAACTCAATTCGCAGTGTTTTTTTTTAACAAAAACAACATGTATTTTCTGTTGTTTTTGGGTACACACAAACGTCAAATGAAATTCGCCCTTTAGCTGATATGACAAAGGCGAATCCATATAATGACATAAAGTTATTTTGTGTCATTACTTCTCTTTTGTTTCTTTTTATTTATAAAAAAATTTAAAAAACAAATTTTAAAAAATAATTTTTTTTAAATACGGGCTGACTTGCGCTACCACTGAGGTATGACGACCTTCAGAGGGATACTGGGAAGCATAAAAACAGATTCTACAGATACAAATATAAAAGGAAATAAAAAATAAATAAATAAAAGAATGTATATACAGTGAGCAAAAAAAATGTGTACACTTATTGTAAAAAAAAACTAATGAATAAATTAATCCACAGGATTTTGTTTTAAGATGACTTATTAGAAAATTCGGTCGCCACAGTGAAAAAATCACCACTTTTTTGTCTAAAAATGTGGGAATTTCTTAATTTCTACAATTATTTTCTTGTTACGTAACCAATAGAGAAATGTTTATAATCAGAATATAGTTTTTAAGCTTTTTTTATAAATAAATTTTTTTTATAGATAATTTTTTGTTCAAAAGTTATTTTGAGGTAGTAAGTGTACAAGTTTTTTTGCTCACTGTTCGCAAACAATATGTTTGACATTTACGTGTACTCAAAAAAGCACTCAGCTGGGCTGATAACACCACCTATATGAGTTCGCCCTGTTCATATTCATATATGAATTCGCCTTGATGTAAACCTAAAAAAGTTCGACATTCAAAAAAAACTACCAGCTGTAATCTGAGTTATGAGACAGTAAAACTTGAACCCACATTAAAGCAATACTAATATTTTCTGATATTTTAATGCATTATTTAAAAATAAATTCAAAATCCTTTCATTTACTTCGCATTTTGTCGTATTCCACAACATAAAAACGTCATTAGAATCGAAGAAATCCATATCCTGGTCAACAACGTTATTTTAACTTCGTAAAGCGCTAAATAAACAACACCGAAAAAAAAATGTGCAACTGTTTTAAATGAGAGAGCACATGAGCGAGCATCGCAGTACGTGAGTGTGTATGCGTACGTGTATGTGTGTGTGTGATAATTTTACGACGATATTCTTAGTTGGTATTCTGCGACGATGACTGCTATTGTTGTGACACAGTGACCCAATTCAAAGATTCGATTTTCTGGTTTTTCTTTTCGAATAGCCAGAAATTGTAGGAAGAAAAGAAGAAGATGGCTAAAAAAACAAGAAGTTTATGTATGGGCTGGATGCTGCAAAGCATCCGCTTTTTATCCAGTACACTTCTGCTACTTTAAACATCTTTTGATATTTTTTAATTGACAACCTACCACTTTTTAATACTTTTTTTCTCTCTTAAATAAAATCAATTTTGTTAGTTTAACAACGAAAAAGAGAGAGGAAGGAGATATAAAAATGAATGAATTTACTAAACTTACCGTTATTTTTATGTTAAAATAAGATTTTCTTTTTGTTCTTTTTAACAATTCCTTAATGCTGTTTGTTGTCGTTGTTGTTGTTGTAGAATTTCATACAAAAATAACACTCAAAAATAATTCACAAAAATTCTCTTTTTTTTACAAAAAAAAATTCTTTTATTTATAATAATAAAAAAAAGCAATTGTTATAGTGCCTGGAACTTTTGCTTTAGTGGGATCCTTTTGTGTTCCGTTTCTCTTTAAAGAGGTTTAGAAGAAATTTTTTTTTTTAATTAGAAAAGATCTTTATTTTTTCTTTGGTTTACAAAAAATACACAATTTTTTTCGTTTTTATTTTTTGCTTTTGAACGATCACAAAAACGTGTGTTACTGGGTTTTTTTGTTTCGACTTTTTTTTTTTTCAATAATAAAAAAAAACTTTTATTAACTTTCGAAAATTATTGCTCCTTTTCGTTTATTGTGTTTGTCCGTAATATAACAAATCCAGTGTTTTCTTAAATATTTTTCCGATTAAAAAGGGCGATTCTGATTAAACTTTTCTTTTTTTAACGCGTTTCAAAGGGTTTTTTTTTGCTTCTTTTTTACTTTTGGCGCCGTAATTCTATTTCTTTCTATTAGGCTCTCTAGTGCTTTTTTGTTTTGAATTTATTTCGCTTTTTCTCTTTTGCTTTTGTATTTCCAATAATAATATTTGAACAATTTCTTATTAGTTTAACAATTAACAATGTATTGCTATTTTCTTAACTGTGGTAACGACGTAACACGCGTAAGCTGGCTTTTAACGCACACTCTGCAAAGGGGAAAATTCTTATAGTGAAAATTTTTTCCTTTTAACACGAACCGAACGAAAAAAAACACTTTTCTTCTATAAAGATTTTTCACATTAATTCAGCCGTTTAATGGCTGAATCCCAATAGACATTTGTTTTGTGCTTGTGTTGAGCGATTGTTTAGTTGGTAGCATTGTTAAACATATGGTGTTAAAGGTGTTGCCAACATCAAATTATATGTGGAAAGTGTGGTGTGGCTTTTTGGTCTAATGGCTTCGCTAATTGAAGTGAAAATTACTTATTAAAGACTTACACCGGTTAGTTCACCACTGATGATAAAGTGAATTATGGTAATACAGTATATATTTGGAATAACGGCACTTTGGTGAATTTGGGTTTTATTCACCACATCTGATAAAAAAAATTCACCACATTTTGAAAAAACTCACCACGTAGAAAACTCACCACACCTGATAAATTCACCATACTTTCAAAAAATTTACTACAACACCTCCTCCACTAAAGAAGAAAATATTTTTGTGTGGGCGAGGGGTGTGGTAAGGGTGTGTTTTTTATTTTAGAGACCGCATCGTCGTCGTACCACCTGTTGTCGTCCGTCCGTCGCACCCGCGTCTTTTTCACCAGTCTGCCGTTTCAACAACCTCCAACAACAACACACACACACAAACAGCACACCCCACCTACAAACAAAACACGCGCACAAACTTTTCTTAGAAAAAGAAGGGAGCCACCGGTTTATTATATGCAAACAAACAAAACACGGAAAAAGCATATGGGAATTATGAGGGGTGTGGGAGGCGGAGCACGATTAAACTAAAATGTACATAAAGCGCCATCTCTATTTCAAAATTATATCATCTTTTTAATAACATCTCTGTTTTAGCATTATGCTCTCTCTTCATCATCATCTCTCTCGTTTCTATCACATTGTTTTTCTTTTTGTGTTGTGTGGACAGCTGATTTGTGTTATCTTTTCTTTTGTATAATTTTAATCACCACTAACTAACTGACTTCTGTTTTTCTTTTATGTTTTAATTTTTACAACAAAATATTGATAAAAATCCTTACAAATATGGCTTTAGTTGATGTAGATTCTTGGTAAATTGAAAAAATGCTTTAAAATCCCATTGTAATTATTAAAACAAAGTGAAATTTGTATAGGCTAACGGAATTTGAATCATGCAATCGCCTAAACAATACACTCAACAAACAATTGGAACAGAGAGCGGCTAAACAGCATTTGTCAGCGGACTATCAGCGTTTTACCTCAGCGATACAGGTGGGTCTTAAACAGTACGATCGGGAATTACAGCAGTTGAAGACCAAATTAAATGAAGCGGCTAAAACCCATGCCGTGTAAGTCAAATAAAAGTTTTTAAAATGTCAAAAATAAATGAAAAAATGTACTTTTTTTCAAGGCCATCAGACGAACTGGAAGGTAGGCAACGCCAATTGGAATCGCTTCAAGCACAACGACAACAATTGCAACAGAAATATTCACAATCCGCGCGTAATGATCGAACTGCTTTGCTAGAAAATTCTGCTGCCGGCGGTGTTGCTTCAGCCGCAGAGGATAGCGATGCTGCACCCATTATCGATACCCATGATGTACAGGCATTGAAACAGCAACAAATAAGTATACTGGAAGAACAAAATCGTGGCCTGGACACTTTATCGCAAACAATTTCAAGACAAAGACAATTGGCCAGCCAATTGGGTCAAGAAGTGGACGATCAAAATGGTAAATGAAATTTGATTATTTTTGAATTAATGAATTGATTCCATTCAGAAGAAATTAGGCGCCGTTTTGTTCTTTGTGGTGGCCCTGATGGATAATAATTTATAATTTCACTCCTGCCAACCATAGCAGGGTCGTTGTGTGTGATTTCGTATTTTACACGTTCCAATATGTTGACTGCATAGATATTTAAAATTATTAAATTAAAAATTAAATTATAATTAAAAAGAGTTGGACCTTAGGGCAACAAAAATTTCATAGCTAGCTTACAGCACTGTCAATCCTATGTTATAGCCACAGTTTGCGCTGACTCGCAAAGGAGCCGCTTGAGAATTTGCTTCAATTCATAACACAGATTGGCACAGAAATTGGTTTTTCGAAATCAGACTTACAGAGAGCGTTAAAAGAAGTGGATATGGATAAAATTCTAACAATCAACAAACTCAACTTTTACCACTTTTAAGGAGAGTGCCCGAAAAAATTTGACAAATGTTTCAATTTTAAAAACTGGCAATGTAACAATTTTAAAATACAAATAACGATAATTTAATAATGTCCCAGCCAGCATTTTTCAAAATTTTTTAATCAAATTCGAATCTTTTTTGATTCTTCTGCGCGATTAAAAAGTTAGAATATGCGCTCATTTTCTGATCATAAAAGACTCTTTTGTCGGGAGAAAAAAAGTGACTACGAGCGACTCTTCTTAAAAAGTTATTTATGAGTCTTTTTCTATATTAGTTTAGAGTAATTTTCGATTCTTTTTCTAATAGTTTTATGATCATTTTCGAATCGCTTTCTGATCATTTATTAGTTTTATTTACCTTCGTTTATGATTCTTTTTCGAGTCGTCTTTCAATCATCGTTTAATCGCATATGAGTCTTTTACGAGTAATTTATCAATATCTTTAGGAGTTCTTTTATTATCATTTATCAGTCATGTTTGTACTGATTTTGACACCTTTGCGTCATTTATGATTATAATTTGAGTCATTTATTAGTCGTATTTCAAAATGTATTTTACTCTCTACAAGTGTTTTTAGTCGGTTTTCTGAGTCCTACGTTTACACTGACTAATAAGTTTCTGATCACCAAAAGTACTCTAAAAAGACTCAGCAAGGTGATTTTTTTAAAAACAATCTTCCAAATGCTAGCTGGGGTATAGTTTTTTTATGTACACTTTCTTTTGACGCTCACTGTATGTTAAACTAAATGAGGACCACACTGGAATTATTTTTTTGCTCCAGTATTAGTTAGTTACTGGATTACCTATACTACCATAATTTATCATGTTCACGAATGTTCAAACGAGGATAAAAATTTTCAATTTTAACGTTTTAGTTGGGCGCTTATAACGGCGAAAGAATCCTTAATAGTGCACGGTGTGGTTTTAACGCATTCCAACAGTTAGTGTTTGTTAGTCGTTTCGTTTATTGCTTGCTCCTAAAAAATGGAAAACGTTTTTCGCAAAAACTTTATTTTTCGCATAATGCCAGGCGAATGATGAAATAAATAACTCTTAAAGCCCCGTAACTCTATTTAATTTTAAGTTACAAATAATAATTTGTATCTTTAATCTTTTCAACACAGATATTTTGGATAATCTTGCCAATACAATAGAAAGAGTGGAAACTGGCGTTACGCTTGAGACTAGAAATATTGGTCTGGTTAATAGAAGAGACAGTACTTGTGGTAAATATTATAAGTTTTTATAATTAATTTTAAAATAATTTTCTAATCCACTGTCATGAACTTCCTTCCATTTCAGGCTATTGGGTGATAATTTTTATTTTACTGGTAATCATTATATTGGTGGCTGTTTTGTAATGTCATTCAATTAATTGTTTGTTGCTTTAATTTTAATTTTTAAGTATTTTATATAGAAAATTAATAACTCAAGAAGAATATTATTATTCATATATCCATATACATAAAGATAGTCTTTGTTTGTATTATATTTTAAACAAAGTTTATATTTTCTTAAATAATAATAATCAACCGAGGAAAGAATCCGATGTGCAGAAAGAACATTTTGCAGCATTTATAATAAAAATTCAACATAATTAATTATAAAATAATAAGAAGTATATAAGAAATTAAAAACGTGTCCTTTAGTAAATTTATAAAAAGAAAATAAAACAATTTTAATTACTTGAGGGAATTAATTACATGACAATTTCGAATTCATAATTTTCTCGTCATGATTGATGTATGATTATGGCAATATATAACAACTGTTTCTGTGAAAGTTAAGCTTATCATACCGTAGTCGCCATTTGGTAACAGAGCTGTAAAGGTGCTGCCTATCCATCGAATGACATTTGTTGTTGATGCTGTCCTTCCTGGAGACGCAGGAGTCAGGAGACTAACTATCTGTTTAGTTATTATAGGGCCAGACTACATTTTCTGTGGACCCTTTCGACCTGCGATCCTCAAAATTGGTTCCCCTAAACTGAAATAGGATTGATATGCATTAAGCTAATTACTTGAAAAGCGCCATCTTTATTTCAAAATTATTCTGCGATGAAAAGATGTTTTTCCAAAGAAAAAAACACAACTTATTTGTTATACAAAGAAAACATATGTGTTAACACCATTGTTATATTAATGTCATTGCATTTACTCTTATCACATGCCGACACATAATATCACTAGCTGTCTCTTTCTCTCTCATAGAACCTCAATGAGAATATGTCATATTTTAGTTATTTCGCCGCACTTATAAATTAAATGTCGGTCGCAACGTGAAACTTCCGCAGAATCTTAAGAAAAATTAATAAAAAATACTGTTGAAATTTATTCAACAATTAACAATAAAACAATTATTTCGTGAAATTATTGTTTTTATTTAATCAATTTATATGAATAACATATATTGAGTGTGTCTCAAATCGAAAGCAAAAGACTTAAGAATTTGAGGTAAATTTTTCTCTCTCACAACACAGTTGAACAACGTAGTCAAAAAAAAAAAAAAAAAAAACGACGAAAAAAAAAACTAAATAGAAGTGATAGAAAAAGAAATATAAATGCGAATTTGTTATGCTTAATAATATTTCGATTTGAAAAAAATGTTAGTAAATATCACAAGGCATTCCTTAGCAATATTATTAACCAAAAGAGAAATATTAATAATAGATTGCGTTTGCTTTTAAATTCTATTAGAAGTGTTTGTGCACTGGATTGTGTGGTGTGTGCGTACAAGTGTTTGTGTGTGTATGGTGTGAATTTAAAAATATTTTTTCTATTTAGTGGTAGAGTTAAACAAGAAGTTGAAAAAGAATGAGCAAATTTTGCTGATATCACACTTTTGTAGGACGGTTGACCAGTATAAAGTTTGTTATCCGCACTAAAAATATAGAATCCTTTACGGAAGCGTTAAAAATAAAGTTATTGTGTGTATGTAGTGTTGTGTGTTAACTACAAATCCAAGGAATTTAACAAAAATATGAAAAGCTTCACCACGTTACCTTTGTAGTGTGTTTTTTTTAACATATGACATCGTTTCCAACTCATTTCAGACAAAAACAACACCAACAGACAACAGAAACACTTGAGTGAATTAAAAAAACGAAATCTGTTTCTGTTTTTAGTTAAACTTTGAGGTAAGTCTAGAAAAATCGGTACCACAATGTATTATTCCCCGTCCTGTGATATTTCGTTCAATTTACCCATTTTTATTTATTATCCATTCCATTTTAACCAGTTGCTTTAGTCAGACCTCTCATCGGTGTTGCCAAGTGACTGTTGTAAAATGTGTTTTATTATGCGTATGTAGCAAAATAAGTAGCGTTTTTGAAAGCTAATCAAAATGTAAAATTTTAAATATTGCAGTTCAAATTTTGAAATTGTTGCATTATTCTTAGATATTTCTGATGAACTTTTAATGAAAGCTGATTATACAGGGTTTTTCATAATCGGTTTTCATTCTTTTTAAATGTTTTGGTGTGAATTTGAAAGATATTGAAACTTGTAAAAAGAAATTTTTCAAAAGAAGTAAAAATTAACTCCATCTAAAAAAAAAAACTTTTAATTTATTCTCTCCTTGGCGTAATTGTATAGCCGGCCGCTTCTGCTTTATTGCATCACTCAGGCGGTGTGATTGTTATTAACGCATTAAATTACTGTTATTCAATAAATGTCACTTTCTCCAGAAACTGTTCTAAGTTAACCACTCCATTAGTTATGCTTCGCATCAGAAATAGCTTGATCTTAGTACTGAAAACGATTTGCAGATACTTTTTCCCTCGCATTCATATTGGATAAAGTAGGAACTAAAAAAAAAAAATTTAACTCATTCTTCTTTTTGAAGTTTGTCTTTCCTTGCCAACAACTTTCAACTTTAAGGTAAGAAATAAAGTTAATTCCCTGCTGCCCATTATAGACGTCACCAGTTTCATAACGCTTGATTAATTTTCTAGTCCTTATGAAACATAGGTTTGTTAGCCGTTATTGACGGTATGTTGGTCCAAATTATGTATGTTTCTATTTAGAAACATATCCCCAGTTCTATAGGACAATATGCAGTCTTTGAAAATATTGAGTTCGAATTTGAAAATAAAAGATGCCAACCAAAATTTACTTTTTTCTGTAAATCTCACATTTTTACTTACAATTCCATACTGTCATATTTTGAACACATAAATATGTTTGACAAGTCGAAAGGCTTTATTAAGTAAATGTATATGACGTAGGTATTGTTTAGGTAGAGATAAAAAATTATTCAATTTGAAACTAGTTTTCTTTATTTCGAATTGTAAAACAATAATTTTAACTCTAGGTGTGTCATTAATAGGACATTTATAAAGTAGTGACCAAAACTGATTGCTTCCCAATTAAGTGTTTGTAAGTATCTTATAGCAGGTGATGTACAGCCAATTTTATTTTGTATATCGCTACAGATAAGTATTTTGTGGAGTTTTCTTTGCGGGATTTCAAACTTCTTTTTGCACCCAGCCTTATTAAAAGTGTCAAGTGCCCAGAAAATCGAAACATTGCTTATATATTTTGTTTTGCTGTAATTTTTATTAATTTACCTTCCCAGAGCGTGCTGCTACTTCGATATCTTTCTATTGTGAAATACCTGGGAGCCACAAGATTAACTGTTTACATGTTTATGGTCCTACTGCCTCATTTATCTGAGTTTATTTATTTAACATTCACAGAGAACATTCTCTCATGTTGTGTTCGATCACAGGCTGTTTCGTTGTAAATGGAATTGTTATGATCAAGTTGTAGCTCAATATGTCTGTGCAAAAGACTTTCTCGATGAATTGTCCAGTCTGTAGTCTGATTTAATCAAAATTAATCGAGCATGAATAGTGTAAATTCGAAGGAGTTTTCATTATACAGCCTACTATCAATCTTAGGTAGAGGGCCACTTTTTGGGGTTTTTAAGAAGTTTCATTAGGACTAAGTCATATTTTTAGACCTAAACGTAACTGACTGATAGTCATGATTAATTAATTTAATTTCGCTCTTTATAATTTTATTTACGATTTTAGGTTGATTTTTATGCATATATTCGTAGCATACAAAAGTGCGGTCAAAAGTTACTGAAAATTGTAACTAAAATAACGCAACGGCAACACTGTTGCTTGTACTTCTCATATTTCTTACGCAGTCTTAACGTTGCCCACCATAAACTGATTTTGTAAGAACCCCACAGCCACAAAAAAAAAAGAAACAATGAGGTTATGAATGTTGAACCGGCCGGTTCTAAATTAAAAATAAAGAAGTACTCAATTTACTTTCATTAAAATATTCCAATTTTTTTAATTGATTTGCATTCGTATGTAAATAGAGTTTAACGTAGGCCACATGTGGTCTTTATAGGCCATAGAAATTAAAAATTGTTCTATGCAACTGACACCACCACCGAAATAAACACATTTTCATTGTTAGTTTGCATCATTTTGCTATTTTCTTTGTTAGAAAGTAAAAGATTTAATTCTTTTTATCGCGTCCCCTCTTCTTCTCTGTTGGTTATTCGTAGGCTCTTTGTTTAAATCATTTTTCGAATATATTATATTCAATATTTTTATTATTATTTGTGTTTCGTTCGTTGTTTATTTGTGTTTTTTTATTTACATACTTTCGTATTTATTTTTACTTGTTTTGGGAGGCTTTAATAATAACGGCGAATTAATGTAGGAATTTATCGGCGAATTGATGGTTACCGGCAAATAACTTTTTTTTTTTACTTATTTCTTCTAAACACATACACACAGTTGCTTTAAATAGTGACTTCGTTTTTAAACAGGGATGTTATACAGCGATATTGAAAAACAAAATAAAAATTAAAATTTTATTTAGAAGAAAAAAAAAAGAAAATTAAGTGAATATTTAATATTTGTTTGTAGACTTGTAAGACCGATGGCTGGCTAACTTTTGAGGTAATTTCGGTTATGATGTTAAGTAATACAGGGCTATGGCTTAGTTGATTAAAGATTGGCAATTTCGAGATTCTGTTCTCAAAAATGGAGGCTGTTAGTTTCTTTCCCTTCTACAACAATTCTACGTCTAGATCCATGACTTACGCATCACGCGTATGTTTTATTCTACCGTGAATAGTAATAATAATAGTGGTTCTGTTATTATATTTATGTGAAAATAGTGGGATATTCCACCAATAATGGTAATCGTGTCATGCTGTGACCTGTTGTAGAGCAATCACCAGCTTAGCTGAAAAAACTCAATGGAGCTGAAATCGAGCGAAGAATTAATAAGAAGAAGGAAGAAGATCCGTTGCGACAACACTGTGATCCTTAAGAATATTACAAAACCATTCGATAATCTGAAGGAGACATTTATCCATTCTATTTCTTCACACGGTAAAAGTTTTGTCAGAGTGTTGTCTTATACAATAAAAATAAAGACATTCTAAATATGGAGACCTTACTGTATCTGTTAATGCTGCCATATCGATGGGCAAATTTACAATTCGCGTGATTCCCCTAAACAAAGAATTTGAATACAAAACAAACTGATAAGTAGTGTATATATTTTTTCGTACCACACATATGTGATTATTATGTAACAATACATAGTAATTTCTAGCAGCAACACATACGAGTTTTTAAATTTGTATGGAATACCTTTCTGATACCACAACTGAAATCTGAGTACATTTGGGAATAAAACTTTTAATTGAATTGATTTATTATTCATCGAAAGATGCACATACAATTCATTTATAATCTCTTCTTTCTTCATTACTTTTTAGATTTATTTAAACTGTGAAAAGGCGCATAGAAGCAGTAAAAGTTCTACAAACATAAGGCGCGTTTGTGATATTGAATTATGACGCAGCATACGCAACCAGTTGTTGCTGCGCAACATCAACAGCAAACTCTAACGACGCAACATCAACAACAGCAACAGACGACAACGACACCAAATTCTAATAACAATAATAATCAAAGCAATAATAACAATGTTTCGTCAGTATCAACAACTACCACGGCTCCCTTAACCAGTAACAATCAAACACAAACTGTAGCTATACAACAGCAACAACAACATCAAAATAATAATAATTATCAAACACAACAAAATGTTTCCGGTCCAGTATACAACCCACAATTACAGCCAGGGAATGTTTTTGTACCAGCAAATAATATACCAGCTCATCATCATCCACAACATCATCATCAGCCAGGAGCGATGTATCAGACAATGATTCCCGCAGCTTTACCAAGTAACGTATATGTAAACAATGTTACGGCGAATGTTAACTTACATGGCTGGGCTCATACAGTACCACATAGCGCTTGGGTACACCCTGGCAGTGCTCAACATTATATCCACGGTGAATTGCCTCCCGAACAGGTTAGACTTTGTGAAATTTATGAAATTCAGCAACTTTTATTAACTATTTCTTGTTTTATTTCTTATTAAAGGGTGCTCCTGTTATGCAACCAATGACTGCTATGCCCGTTACATTGCCTACTCCAAATGCATTAACAGGTCCTTTGATGAATCATAATGTTAATGCTATAAGCGGAGGTAGTCGTGGCTCACGTCGAGGTCGTGGACGCGTCGGCAGCAGTGGTTCAAGACGTAGCGATTATAATGCAACACAACGCCATCCTCCTCCAGAAGGCAGTCCCGTACCACAGTCTACGGGACAAAATAATCAACAAGATTTGCAACAGCAACAACAGTCTTCAGACTCACAGCAAATGATGACAGCAGTACCACAGTCGTATGTGCCACATCCTCAGTATGCTGCACAGTATCCTTATGGCTATCCGGCATTTTTTGCACCACCTCAACATATGCTGCATCCAGGACAAAGTGCTGCAGCCCAACAGGCTACCGGAACACCACTTTATTTCCCATCTATGCCAGTCTATAATGGTCCAATGTACAATTATGGTTATTTTCCTGTATTAAATCAAGCAGAATACCAATACGTGCCTGGTGAAGAGGTAGGCGTAGGCGTTCCAGTCGGCGATGAACGCCAAGCTGGTGGTGAAACAGGTGCCATGATGTGGCATCCACAACCAATTTACACTGACGAATATGGCAATATGAGTTCAGCCGATATGCATGCAATTCCTTCAGATGATATTAATCATACGTCCTCTTCAATAGGATCTGCTGCGGAAACGCCTAATCTATTAAGTCCCAATTATGCGCCCATCTATGATCCACAAATGCAAGAACAAATGACACAACAAATGGGTGTTATGCAAATCTATGATGATCCTCAAATGGGTCAAATACAAGTAATGCATCCACAGTCTAGTGTGTCACAGGTATGAACTAAAAATCAAATGTAAATCAATTAAGAAATATGGTTAATCAAACTCTTCATTTTTTTTTTCTGTTCAACACTAGATTGAAGACGAATTATCGGAATGTGGTTCACAACCTACGTCACAGATACAAATGGTAACACCAATACAATTGGTACCATCATCTGCTACTCAAATGTCGTTAACAACTGCAAATACAGAACAAATTATGCATCATCAAGCACCTCATTTGATACCAGCTACTGGTGCTGCTATAATGTCAACTGAATCTAATATTGCAAGCAATACAACACCAATACAACATCAAATTCAACAACAACAATCACTTACTGAGGGTAAGTTTAATGACTATTGTTTTTCTAATTCAATTATTATCAGTCCGAAACAAATTAGAGATTTTCTCGAAGAATATAAATATTGCACGCGTAGGTAGAACTTATCTGATGATGTCTCCATTCATGTCTCTCTTGAGTTTAAGCAGAATTATTTGTGGGGAAATTTATTTTATTGTTCATTGAAGTTTTTAATTTTATATTATTCCCCCTTTTCAAACTGTTTTCAAACCCCTTCCAAAGCATGCACCATCCTACTTTCTATATCTTCTTACTATTATTGCAAACTATTTCAGAATTTAAATCTTGTTTTCTTAAATTTTGTAATTTTTTAAGACCATTTGATTATACATATTACGAGATTCAGAGACATGTGCTCATTTATGGTTATAATCTGCTAGCATTGTTTAAATTATAAAAATAAAGTTTTTTTTTTTTTTTTATTTTCACTGAATTTTCCAGTTTTCTAGATTATGGTTTAGGGGCTGTGTGGTATATTTATTTCCCTATGAGACCAAAGTTTATTATAAGTTAACGACGAATATTAGTTTAAATTATAATTAGTTCAAGTGCATGATGTCAAATATTTTTTAAAATAATCAAAACGTTCGCCATAGACAGGACGGGAACAGGGGTTGTTATTACTTAAGGCATTATAAGGTCAAAGCATAGAAATCTCCTAACACCAACTGTCAGTGCATTGGACTATGTTTTCTGGAATTTTACTTATGGAATGCATTTCCTTTTCTAATGGAAAAATTAAGCTCTTTGTCTGATAGTGCTTCCCAATTAAAAGCCTGGTCATAGGAGGCCAGTTCATAGATTGATAGATGATTTCCTAACAATCCTATCAAAAACACAACAAATCCTCTTTTAAGATTCAGCTGGAAGATTTGCTGGAAGTCATTGTATATGATTATACACTACAATAATTCTGCTGTGGTTGCATTTTGTTTTAATCAACGCTATATATGTACATATATGGACCTCTTTAGGAGATTTTGATCAATTGAAAAACTGTTTTGATGCCGTAGGTATGGCGTATATTCCCTTTTGTAGTAACCATACATTGAAAAATGTTGCGGGCGAATGTTATTAAATGTATTGGGGCCCTTAAGTCATATTTGAAAAATGTTAATTTAATCAAATCTTATATAAATAAGTATATTCGTATGTTAAGATTTTTGAAAATATTTGATTGAATATATCCTTGACTTAATCAAACGCCAACAAATAAATTTCCCAATTGCTATGCTTTTTTTTTTTTTTTCTTTTAAATATTTAGCAAATCATGTCAATGTCTTACCCTTACACCAAATGCTTATAACGATTGAAATGCCTATTGATCCTATTCTTCTCTAGGCACTTGCTATTTATGCGATAAAAATGTTTAAGTTTAGGAACATTATAACAACTTTCTTAATATGAACAATTTAAAATATTTGCATTTACTTTGTGTTTATTATGTTCATAAATTTTATTTCATTGTAAATTGTAAATTACACAGAACATTACAAACAACATTACATGGAACATGAGAGTTAGAAAACTTAGTTTTGTAGTGCATAAATACTTTCTTTAGGAACCAATTATAACTGTGCACGATGTAAGAAGCGGAAGTTAGTGAGACTTTCAATCGTTATCTTAATAAGGATTCCTGGACCTGAGAACATTTAGGGTAACAATATATCTGACACACTTGTAAAGCCCGTTACAACATATAATTCTAATAAATTTATATACGAGATGCCTCTGCAGAGAGGAAAACCTATGACTTTACACAAATTGTACTTGTTTGGAAAGAAAAAGGAAAAGGTGATGCAATTAAACTACTTATGTAGCGACCAAACATGTCTTTTCCGCTATGGGTATACGCAGCACAAGATATGCATTAAACCTAACCAGAATCGATCTTAAGAAACTAATAACAGTCATAACTAAACAACGATCTCTGGGTACATGTGGTCATATTCTGGTAATACTTTACAAAGAGTTCTGCAGAAACTGTAATGACGAGAAAGAATAGAAAATCACAGAACATTTTTTCTGTCATTGCCCTGCACTTGATAACCTGAGTAGAAAGACTTTTGGGTACCCAAAAATTTTTCACAAAACGCGTCTAGTCAAAGGTGATTTGGATAAAATCAACACCGTTCAAATACTATTAGAATAGCTAAGAAATGCGAGCCGGGCTATCTCACAAAACTCAAAAGAGCAATGTTTTCTAGAATGGCTGCCAGTAAGTTAAACTAATGTGCGAAAGGTCGGATTTGCTCTTAGTATGGTTTATGGTGCCCTTAATGTAGAAAGGTTATTGCATAGGTAGATGGTTTCCCATTAAATGTATAATGGAAGGCTTAGAATGGAAATAAAAATTAACAACAGTTTGTTAGTTCAAAACTTTAAATGTATTTCCTTATTTCTAACTATGATGCACCGCATTAGCAGCTTTCGATTTAACGCCCAGCCGATTTGTTTTACTCTACGTATGGTTTTATAGTTTCTGGAGTTCAATTTATTAGCACATGTTAATCTATTCCAATCTATTTGATTTTATTTCATTATTAAAACCCTTAAATGGAGAAAATTTATCAATATATGCAACATATATACAATCTATGTATATATGTATGTATGTATGCATATAGAATTTGTCTGACTAAATACCATGTGTAGACATTTATAGAATTGTTTGCAAAATATATGCCCAAATACGAGAATACAACTTGAAAACATCAATCATTTCTCTTTCTAATATGTAATACTTGTTCTATTAGACATTTGTGTGACGTTTTCTGTTTGTTACGTTGTTATTGTCTTTCTATTTATTTATTAAGTTTTCGAAAGTTTATTTGATTATATTTTCTAAAATAACACTTCAACACTGTATACTACACTCTATCTATATAGAATATTGAATATTGTTGTTGCTGCCGCCAGTAGTAAGTAGCCTAGTTCTTAACAATATCCATCACATGCTTATAAAATCCATATACACACTATAAGTTAGCAAGCAAGCAAGTAGTATGTATGTACGTCTGCAATATCTAGTATAATATTTTGACCATTGTTATCAGCTTTTTATTATTATTTTTATTATTATTTTGTCTATGCATATATGTATGTCTGTACATACATATATATTTCATTGGAAATAATAATGAAGTGTGTATAGTACAATATATTTATTTTTGTAAAATAATTGTACAAAACAAAAAGAAAAAAAAGTACAAAGCTTATTTAGATATGTGTAGCGTAGGCCAGCAGCGTCAATGTGTAGATTTTGCAAAACACTCACTCGATTTATTAAATAAAAAATGAAATCGTTTTCATTAATTTCATGTTTGCAAGGAAAATAGCAAAATAAAAATGATGATGATGGGGAATTAATTTTATTTATTTATTGATAAATTACTGGCATTAAGTTTAGTGATATTATCTGGTTTTGTTTGCGTTGGACTATAGAAAATTAATTATAAAAATATAAAAACAACATGCGAAGAACCTTATTTTAATGTTGCATTACAGGCTCTGTTAATTTTGAGTTCTTTTTTTAAATGCAAATGAAATTTTTCATGTTAATTAGCTCCCACACTATGTATGACATTGTCGATGGCATTCCATGCTCTACTTCTGCAATTTCATAGCAAATGATAGCGTTTACGATTTGGGTTTAATTGTTTTTGTTTTATTTTATTTTATTTATTTTTTTAATAGCATTCTGTTCCTTTAAGGAACATAGAACTCTGTCGTAAGGCGTCTCCTTCCCTTCTTTGCTTTGTATGTGTATACATATATTATTGATCATATTGATCATATTTGCTGCCAGCGTGAGAGTTAGAGCTAAAGTTTAAACTCACAGCTGTCGCCCAGTAAACCAACACGCTACCCACGACATCCAGTTTCATAAATAAAGAACAAGGCTTTGGAAATGAAAATGCATTGGGCGTACTGGTGATAAACTTTGCTCATTGAGCCTTTTAGTATTTTTCATGGTGTAGCCTCTATATGCTGATGTACTTATCCCAGTCCATAAAACCATCTGACATCAATGGATACTATATCGAGGCTGGATATAGAAAAATAATGTTAGGGAAAATGTGCGTTACTCCACTCCTTCTCTGAATGCTAATCAATCCAGACAATTGGAGGCCAGATCTCTCATTTCGTAGCACCTGCAAGTTCATTTTTTGTAGATACTTTGGTGTTCAAATCTTGCCAGTTTACCAACCATTTGCAATGCGACGCATGGTATTGGCAATTTAGAATGAACCGCCATCTGCTTTAGATATGCGTGGTGTTCCCTACTTGAAATAGATGTTGCACAGGCATTACTCTGAATATCAGTAAATATCTGTTTAGTAAACTTTTCCCTGAAGAACATTCAATGCACTGCCAATTCAAAAGCACATCCTATTGATTAATAATGCTACACCGCGAAGAACAATTGATTTGGATTTGCAATTTTTCACTGATAATAAAGAGGTTTACATCCGCTCGAGTAGTTTTAAATGTATTTGTGGACATAATGTCAGCGGTCAACGATATAGAGACATCATTACCAATTTTTGACGTTGGGGAAATAAGATATTTACATTGAGACGTCAAATGCTCTTGATGTTCATATTCTTGTCAATTCGAATAGAACTTTAACCGATTTATTTCATTGTAGAGTGTACCTAGCCATGAGGTTTTTTTGTATTTAAAAAATATTCTGTAAAAATTGTTTTCCTCAAAGAAATTTTAAACGTTATTCTGATGTTTATCTTGAAAAGTTTTTATGTCTTCAATTAACAATTTATTATAATTGTTAGTCTTGATTAGATGTCGATTTTCCTTGATTCGATTATTATTAATTTCATTAAAATACTACGACATTAAAATATAATTCGTTTTAAATTATTAGGCTCCTACACCCAAGGTGCCTCAAATCATAAATTATTTTAGAAAAGAAACACTTCAGTAATTTAAAAAAAAAATATTTTCCTTATCAGATAAAAAGTTAAACGTTTTAAAATAAACTACCGGTAGATTAGTTTAAAAATTCAACTGTTTTGGGATATCTAATGACTTTTCTATTTGTAAGGCAAAGGAATGTATAAAATGTGATGACCATATTTTAAAATTTTCATTCATAATTATGCTGCAGCTAAAATTCATTTGAACTTTGATGCTCAGCATAATCTTAAATTTGGGAAATATTTTAATTCATTACGTTTATTGCTACGAAAACAATGAAATCACTTTACAGACTCTCTGAAGTTGTTCAAATTCTGAATCAGAGTATTTGTTTTTATGCTTTTTAGAGGAAAAAAAATTTCATAAAATTAAATAATTTTATCACCATTGGTTTACGTTGTTAAAAAGTATTTTGTTTTTACTATTGATACATACATACGTATTTATTTATACAATGATTTATTATATCTCAATACACTTATAAATAACTATGTATCGTTTATAAGCTTTATACACTTATAATAAGTCTATAAATTGTATTCATTTTAAGGAAGATTATTATTTCCATTTAAAAAAAGAAAAAAATGAAAATTATTTTTACCACCATTAACCATTCGTAGTAACTGGAGTCAAAAACACTTAGTTTCGCATATCGTATAACACTTTAGATAAGAATTCTTAACTTATTTGAGTTGCCTAATGCAATTTAGATTACAAATTTTTATTTACATTTATAACGCGAGTATTTGTTGTTGTTCTTGTTGTTGTATTTAATATTGCGGTTACTAATAAGCATGTGTCGATGTCCAATTTCTTAAGTATTTTATTAAAAACGAGGTCTCCGTTTCAATTCTTTATAGTTATTGAACATAAATTGTAGAAGCTTGAGGCATTTCATTAAAAAAAAAAAAATTGAAAATAAGAAAAACTTACTCTTTTCCGCTTATTGTATTCCCATTAACCGTAGGGCCTTTTTTTAATTTTTCTTCAGAATAAAAGCTAAGGATTTTGTCTCACCCAGATTCTTTTGTAGTTTTCAATAGGATTTATTTCATTGACGACTTTTCATTCGGTCCATTCCATTTTTGTCTTCTAATGACATATGAGTAGTTCAATTGTATTGCTATTTTGTAAAGTTAAAACTTTCCTACTCTTCTCCTTGCTGAACGAAAATTCATAGTATGTTTAATATGTTTATATTGCCAATACACAAGCCGTTCGACTAGAAATTGATTTGTGCTTGTATGTAGTTCCATTGACATCATTATGTTTCTTTAGTAGAATGATTTTAAAAATTTTGGTTGGTATATGGTATGCGAATAGTTTTTCGACTTTTAAAATGCATTCAGACTTTCATTTGTAAGAAAGTGAATAAGCGCTACGTCCCATTCTAGCAATACAGTGGTTATGGCTCCATTTATGGTGCGTAAAAATGAATTTTGTATGCCATGTTTAGGCAAACGTTTTATGATTTCATTTGTATTTAAAAAGAAGTCTTGCGTGTAATTCCAAGGACATTGCGTATTATTTCGTACGCCTACTGCTCCAACTCAATCTATCTGTCCTTCCCTACCCTAGATTTTAAGTCCCTTTAACGTATTAACAGGCCTCCTTTAGGAGCTTTTTGAAGAGCATAACACATTGAATTTACAATCATTATTACGTTTATCATGTTTACAATTGGGGCTATTGGGCTTACGACTACGCAATGAATATGTTACGTATACTGGAGCGGCAGCTGAAAGTTTTAAGTGCTTAGAAATTCCTACCCTTTTGTCCTGAGTAAATAAAGTTACTACGATAGTGCATCACTTTTTCATTGCATTTAAATACGTTTACTTTGTTTCGTTATCAGCCAGATTTTTGTAAGTACGGGTATGTTCGTAAATGCAGTAGTTGTGCAACAATGCAGCATAATAAAAATCAAATGTTCAAAAATGCAATACTTGGCAGCACTGACTTGCGTCGAACGTTTTTTTTGCAGACAAATGGTAATGCAGTCGCAAATTTTTGCAAATATTGCAACAGTTTGATTTCAGTTGCAATAGTTCGCGGTAAATCATTTCTTCGACAACATTGTAGAAATAAAAGCTATTAAACAAAAGAAAATTTTGCTTTATTTGTAGAAAAATGGAAATGTAATAAAACTTAACCGATATTGTTATAGAAAATGTTAATTATTCATATTTTTATTTCCGATGAAGATCTCACATTTAACATACAAAAGTTAATAATACGAACTAGACTGGATATTGGGTCGGACTTCCAGGAAGGGACAAGGAAGAAGTCAGTATTGTGGGGAAAAGTTTTATTAAAAATTAAAAAAATTAAAGAAATTTTTGCAGAACGTTCTAAAAAGCAAATTCTGTTTAGTTATTGTGCAGTAGCAAAGCATCTGCAACAGCTGATCACGCATTAGCAACAAAACTTGGAATAACTGCCGCAGTCGTGCACAAATTTGCTGAATTTACGAACGCACCCTACGCCTTTTTAATTCGTATATTCCTCCACATTTTTTCTTCTATCTTCTATCTATCTTCTATCTATATATATAAAAATGAATGTATGTTTGTATGTACCTTATAGAATAGTAAACTTTGCATTTGATCATGTTATGATCTTTAGCAAAGTTGTTGCGCATGAGCCGGGGAAGGTTTCTAGGTTGGTATGACCAATTTCCGACAGGTGGCGACATTGAAAATTAATAAAAATAAATTAAATCGTAAACTGTGCATTTGATTATGTTATGATCTTTAGCAAAGTTATTGCGCATGAGCCGACGAAGGGGTATAAGTTGGTATGACCAAATTCCGACAGGTGGCGCCACTGAGAATTACTAAAAATGAATTAAATCGTAAACTGTGCATTTGATTATGTTATGATCTTTAGCAAAGTTGTTGCGCATGAGCCGACGAAGGCTTATAAGTTGGTATTACCAATTTCCGACAGCACTTCAATAAATGTTCATAATCGAAAACCTACATTTTTAAAGATTATGTCAATTTTTTTTTTAAATGAACAAAATCAATAAAATGATTCGAATTTGTTTTAGTTGGAGGCGTAGCAACGCGCGCAGGGTACAGCTAGTTATTATATATAATTATACAATATAATTAGAAATTATAATCGAACTATTCGTGGTGTAAAGCAACACATCGAATACTCGCACTGACAAACTCGTACCCTGTTCTTAGATTATCTGGGCTCCAGCCTATTAATTTCTATTTTTCTACATTTTGAAATAGCTTTCTTCCATTCACATGAAGGTTGCTGCTTAAGCGTAAGCTTTTGGAAAATATTTGGTTTTTTTTTGAGAGAATTTCTTGGATTACTTAAATGTTTGAATGAATGTTTGAAGTCACCATAGTCTAGTAGGTAGAGTGTTAGCTGATTAGGCGTGAGGCAACGGTTCAAACATCTCCAACAAAAAGAAATATGAGAAAATATTTCGGCTGCGACTTCCTCTCAGTAAATAAAGCTGTCATGAAAACTTTCTCAAAAATCTATCGTTTCACTTTAAACTGTAGGTACCTCCATTCATGTTTAAAATTAACACATACATACATCATAAGTGGTGTGAGAAGCTAGGTCATAATACTACTTTAATGTTTGTGTAGACAAAGATGCAGTTAGTGGATTAAACCTTGGCTTCCTGTGTGTTGATTAGTTTCATTACTTCCCAAAAAAAAAAATCTTAACGGCTACAGTTTTTATTTCTCCATCGGTATCAGACATTTATAGATTATCTTCAGAAATCGCTTTATTATTACTGTTTCGAGGGTAAACAACAATTGAAATCTATTTGTTTATTTATGTCATAATAATTGTTTTTCAATATGTTTTGATAAAAACGGTCAGTTACCGATAAAAACTTGTTATAAAAATTATTCAGTACAAGGCTAAATATGTTGTTTTACTCAACACGATGTTACATAGTCTACATATTATTTTATAATATATTTATTAAGGTAATAGGAAAAAAGAATTGGAGCTAATTGAAGGATACAAGCAAGTTATTTGGAAAATAGATTCAGTTTGTTTGAAAGAATATTTCAATAAATCAAAAGCGTGCGTTCATGTGCCCATCACCTACATCACATCAAAATGGGATTCGGTGAATATCTTTGTTTTTTATTTTATTTTATAGGCGAACAATACAGCGCAGAAAGATCTGCGTATGTGGTGTAACACCAGCAGTAGTTTAATGAAATAAAGAAACCAAAAACAACAAGTGATTCATATTTAGAAAACAAAATAAAATTTTAAAACGCTTCAATGCAACAAAGAACGTCAGCCTTGTTTTTTCCGTTTTTTTTTTGTATATGATTTTCCCTTCAACGCACAAAAGTCTTTGTTGGGTGGTGATGGCCGTGGCGGAGACCCAAGGCACAATGGAATTTTATTTCAATATAAACCGAACCAACAAGTCAATGACTGCGATTTGATAAAAGAACAGCATCATCTCGCTCTCTATCTATGCATGTATATACATAGTATTAGCTATGGCAGGAATAATAATTTTTTTTTTGTTTGTAAAAATAATTGTTTATATGCGCTGTGGATAAAACTGCAAAACGTTCATGACTTACGTTTGGAAAATGATAAGAAACAATAGATGTTGTTTAGCCTGTTGTACAGGCGGTAGAAGAAAAGTTTAACAATGTTTTCCAATAATTTGTGAAGGATTATACATTGTCTGCTCTAATAGGGTTTTTCAACAGGTGGAAGTATTTCAAAAATTTAATTCGAAATGTCTTCTCTTATTCACAAGTATTGTTGTGACGTGTAATTGTTTTGGTTTTTGTGACTTTATTTAATTTCCGTAATGAATTTAAAAAAAAAAATCAACAAAACAAAAACATGTTTTTTGTTTTTTTTAATTTCTTCGAAGCTGTTTGTCATCATGCGAATGTTGAATTGATTGTATTTGTGCATGAAGTTGACCTTAGCAACCGATTCTCAAATAAGCAGTTCAAGCATGGCATATATGTATTATATACAAAATACATCATTTTTAATTACAATTGCATTCAGCTGGACGTTTAGAAAATTAATTTTATTGTATTGTTTTTGATTTTTTCAATTTTTAATTATTTTTTTTGTATACCCGCCTTGTATACAACGTAATCAATAAACTTAAATATGTAGTGTGTACACATACGAAAACTTGTAATTGATTGGCAGTAATAACAGATCAAAAGTAAACTTTGCTTCTGTTGGAAGCATGTAAAAATATTACAACAGCTTAGCTTTTTAGGTACCATGGATCAGAGAACTTATACAGCAGATTTGAATTGCCCACTTTTGGCTTTTACTGGTGTCAGCAAGAATACATATGTATGTCTAGGACATGATCAGCTATACTTCTATACTTAATTGGTCATTACAACCATTGAGCCAGGATTTCAAACTAGCTGCTCACATCACTCTTGTTATGTACAGTGAGCGTCAAAAGTGAGTAAACACCGCTGAAATAATTCATTTTCTTAGGATAGCGAGAAAAGTAAATGAGAATAGTCGAATAAATTTCCATAAATTAAAAACGTTTATTTATTACTTATAAAATGTTAAAACCAAAAAAACTCAAAAATTATTGTTGTGCTACAAGTATATTTTTTATAATAGAAAATTTAAAATTATAGTGGGTGTTGACTCACTTATGGTGCTCTGTGTATGTTCATTTTATTCGTGGGTGGCGGGACCTGCAGTTTAAAGTTGATTTTGAATGACAGATTTTTGAGAAACTTTTTATGGCAATTTTTATGTATTTACTCCCAGAGTTTTTCCAAGAAAACTGCTGAGGCCGAAGTTGCCGAAAGAAATAATTTTTAAAGCAAGATTTCATGTTAGATGTTGTAGGGGGTGTATCAGACAGTATCAGTCGGATTCGTTGATGCTAATTTTTCTGGTTTTTTCATTATTACTCATGCTGGTAACACAAGCAGATTGTTAGCACTGATTTGAGTGGTGTTTAGGTATCTCTTTTAACTCCGCTTCTATGCGTCATACCCAAATATAACCTATGGTTAGTCAAAAAGTGGGGGGAGAGCAGGTCGTTAAGCAAACCCGGTTGTATCGCGGCAGTTTAAAATTCCGATAGAAATTAACTCCTAAGGCCATAAAACAAAACGCTGGCTTAGTATTCTCAGTTTGCATGTTTAAATACCAGGCTAGAGGGGAATATCATGTATTCGACAGTTTCCGGCTATCCTAAATCGCTGCATACCCTGTAGAGAACCGAGATTGGCGTAATTCTACAAACTGCTCTTCGCCTTCAAAGGACAATACACAGTCAGAAACCATGCTAAGAACCTCTTTGATTAGGTTCAAGATAGATTTCGTTCTGGAAAGGTACTGTCCGGGGAATATTGACCTGGAGATTCTATAATCTACCATAATATGTTCATCCTCCGTCGGATTCCTTGGTAGTTCGAAAATATTTTATATGTAAGGTCCTACAAATCCCTCCGCCCGATCCAAGATTTCCTATGTAATCTCGTCTCCTTTAACGTCACATTATTGCGCAATCCAGCACAGTTTTATACGACACATGCCCAGGAGCATTTTGAGAGCCTTATTGTAGAATACGGCTTCGAGTCCCTGGAAAATATTGTTACTGGAACGTATTATCCTCTCCATTGTTTGGAATTGATATAATTTTTTATTTATTTATGAATGTTATTAAAACCAGGCCCCATTTTCATTAAATAATTTGCTTGCGGTTATTGAATAAATAAATTTAAATTAAATAATAAAATAGTTTCGTTTTGTCATTAAAACTGTCAATTGTTATTAATTAATTATGAAATATAATTTCATAATTTCAATTTCTGAATCATTTGTTTGTTTACTTATAAACTTCCGACTAGAAATGTCAGTTGCAATCATGGAAAATGTGTTTAATATTGACAAATGAAACATTTTTTTAAATATTTACTAATTAATGAAAGGTAATCTTCTCACGGATGTTTTAGTAGCTTCGTAAGGTTTTGTCAAATGAACTTTTTACCTTTTGGCTGCTTTATAAAAATCGAAATGGTTTCTAAAAGCATTGCATAGACTTTGAAAATCTTATATTAATTTTTACAATTCAATTTAATCGTTTTTGTTTCGGTGTAACGGTTATTTGCATTTCTTTTTCGATAAATACTTAACGTTAACGTCTCCATTAAATCGACATTGAAACTCAGACAGAGATATGTACGGCAGAATAAGCGGTTTGTACATATCACCATATCTATGGATCTGGATAGGTTAGGATCACATTATAAGTTTGTCGTTTAACCTGTATTTGCTGTAGAGAGATGGCTAAGTTGTAAGTAGCTTTGTCTTCAGGAAGAGTTATGTTGCATTTTCCTAACAAATGTTGGCATTTCTGAATAAGTCAGGTTTTCAAGTATTTTATAAATTTTCCAAGAGGAAATATACACCATAAAAAATGTAATGGATCAGACAGCAGTGAGTCTATAATTAGGTCAGAGAACCTCTATATTTTTAAAGCAAAATCCACTTAGAGCTGCTTGATATACATACATACAGTGTTGGAAAAAATAATAGAAACGCATCAAATTTTTATTATTTCCTTAAATTTTTATTTATCTTTAAGTAAATAAAAAAAGGTATATACATAAACTTAAATGTATCCCCATTGTCATTTACATTAGCAAGAATTTAAACAGCGATTTCCAACAATAAAAGTTTATTACGAAAAAGTATACAATATTTTAATGATAAACTAGTAATCGTTTCTATTATTTTTTCCAACACTGTATGTACACGCATCTTTAGCATAGAGTGGGACATACAGGGACTGCTAAGAGGAAGACGCTGAATGAAATATTTTTTAAGTATTTTCCGAGATGTTAGAGATAAAAGTCCATGGTTTGATCAGTTTGTAGAGGCTCAGAATGAAGAATTCACTTCCAAGTTCACCACACACACAGTTTTTTATTGAAATTAAGTTCTCTCAGAGCTTTCGCCAGAAAGGAGTTAAAAGGAGCTAAAAAAAGGCGTATTTTTTCATAGTCTTTTATTTGAAGACGTCAAAGGTTGGGTTTAAAGTTGGTGCCCAATAATCTAATAAGCCAACTAAGTTATGGCTATACGGAACTAAACTTAGACAATATTCTCTTCAGCTGAAATAAAGTTTGAAGCGATTTTGTTATTAAATTTACATTTTACAAAGAAAAATATAATTGCCAATTTTTTTCGTGCACACTCCTTACAAGGATGTGATACTATATTCAGGACTTATATGAAAGTTTAAGCGTACTTTTTTAAAAATTTTCTGAGCAAAGTTGCAGTGTTAGTTTGCATATTGTACACTGGATTTATATTAAGACCAAACACTTATTGCTTTAAAAGTTTTGTGTATAAGAAATCCCTTCTCGTAATTCTAATCAAGATGTGAACACATAAATTATCCTTTATGTATACAAAATAAAATTCAATAAAACATTTTTACGGTTTGTTTTTAATTAATTTGCATTTTCTTTTTCGTAATTTATCAATAAAAAAAAATGTCTCATAATAGCCCTTACTAGGAGAGCATTTGTTGAGTTTGTAATAACAATTAAAAAAATTTCATTATTATACCACGTACATGGCTATTTTAGTTGTGAATCTAAGATTTATGAAAAAAAAATATCAATAGATTGCAGATTAGTTTTATAAACTCAAAATGGTTTAATAGAAATTTTATTACAAAAAACGTAATTTTATTTGAAAATTTAATACAATACAATACGATATAAAAAAGAAAAGTTAATAAATTTGTTAATAAAATAATCAAACGATCTACACATTTTTAAAAAAGTATTGTTATGTACACAGGCCCACAAAAGTATACATACGATTAACAAATTTTACAAATTTCTGAGGCAATGCAAAAGCCCTCCTTAAAATCGAGGAAAGTTGTCAGACAATTACATATAGGGTCCGCCAAATAACTTTTTTTTTTTGAAAATGCTTTAAAAACAAAACTACTGAATATTTTCTCAAATTTCTTTTTTTATTTGAAAGTACAATCCTTCCGGTTAATAATGGATAATAATTTCATTCAAATGGCTGCCTCGGCTGGCCATGCAGTAGCCTACACGATCGGTCCAATTTTTAAGCACATTATCGATTGTGTGCAGCTGTATTTCACCAATGGCTTCACGAATATTGTTCTTTAAAGCGTTTGGGTGCGTCGGCTTTTCAATGTATGCGTGCGGGTTTTCTGTGCCCCAAATGCGACAATTTTGCTTGTTTAAATACCCGCCAGGATCAAAATGAGCTTCATCTGAAAAGATGATTTTTTCCGTACGCAATTTTCGCACACATTCTGCAACATTACCATGATTTTCAAAGTAATGTCGCAATATTTCCCAGCGTTGTTCAAGCGTATACACAACCATATTCGTTCAGCGGAAGGATAAAACTAATTATCTGTCAAATCAGATATGAGCTAAGTGTTACCATTCACGAAATAAGCACTAGTTGAAAAAAAAAAAACGTTAGATGGCGGACGCGATATAAAGATTTTCAACGAAAACGGATTGGTTAAACAATTTCTGAAATTTGTTAACCGTATGTATACTTTTGTGGCCCTGTGTAGTCGTCTATTAAAATTTGTTGCTCCTATCAATTGTTATTAACACAATATTATGTTTCTGTTCAGTGTTTTCAATAATTAAATATTCAATTTAGAATTGAAATTTAAAACTAAAACAAGGTACAAATATTTCATATGATATACACGTATTCGAATACTTTTATTTTTGACCAATTTGTAAATTTTTTTTGTTTTCATATTTGGTTTAATACTCTCTTGTTTAATTTCATTAATTTAATTTCCTTTAAATAATTTCTTAAAATATTTACTTATAAACAATGGACATATGGTTTCACAATAAAATATTTGTTTGGATTTGAACTTTATTAACTCCACTTAATTTATTAAACTGTCGGACGTATGGTAAGGTAGGCTTTACGGTCAAATTCCTTGATATTCTCAGTGTAGAGTTTTTAAAATTTTCGATAATCTTTTTTTGTGCATTGATTTTTGTAATTTTTAAATATTTTCGTTTCCTATAATTGTTATTATAGTCGTATCGTATCATATTTTATATCATTTCAGATTGTTTAATTGACTTTTACTTAATTTTATAAAAATGTTTCAGTTCAAGTTCTTAAGTGGAGTTCATAAACGTTAAGAAAACAAAACAAAATGTATCGTTAGATCTTATTGAGAAGACATGAAATTTACACATGGCTTACATGGTTATATTTGCCATCCATAGATATTAAATTAATTTTAAATGTTGCTACTATCTGGAATATGGGTATCTCTGTACCCTCTACCAGTGGTTGTAACATTCTTCCTTCAAACAGTGACTTGCTCTGACAGTAATGGTGTCACGTTGAGTTTTGGTATCATTGAACTACTGATAACCGTTTCTTTTAAGTCGTCACTGTTGTGTTAGTTGCGCGGTCTATACAGAACAGAAAAGAATTCTGTCGAAATGCCTTTTTTCTAGTAACGCTTGGTCACAATATTACGAACTTTTTTTTTCCCAAAAATTAAAGGAATTGTGGTTACATAACATAAAACATTGTCACCTTAATTTTGTTATTATCACTAGATTAAGTTATGTTTAACTGGCAGTCGCCTCAATGGCCACAGCTTACTTGGGGTCCCTCTTATAGAGTTCTGTTTTACCTACTCCTTCATATAATTACAACTCCTGGTTGAGACCTCTTAACCATCCCAAAGAGTGTTAAGAGAGTCTGAAATTTATTATCACTATCATATCTGAAATAGTTGGTAAAAATTGAACAATAAACCTCGTACACAATTATATATTTCGTACCTGTTAACCCTTTGAAGGACCTGACGTCTATAGACGTCATAACAAGGGTTTCTGGGGGGACATGACGTGCATACACGTCATAAATTGTTTCACGTCAGAAATGTAAACAGTGTATGCTTATAAATATTCTAGTATCTCGAGTGAGCGTGGAAGATTATAAATGAAGTGCTGACAGTTTTATCGATATTATTATGGTGATATTTAGTTCTTAACCTTAATTGTATTGAAAGTATACACGGTGGGTCTCAACGACACATTGAATACAGTGCACGTTGCCGTCAACCCTAAAAATTACAGACAATGTAATCCATTTTAATGCCACAATGCCCGCTAATCGTGGAATAATCCTGAACTTAGGATAAACTCACTGAGTTTTCTAATGCATATTATAGGATACCAGTGAGTTCAATTGAATTGTAACGACATAACGCTACTGTAACGTAATGGTAATGGGATAAATAAGGAATGATTGGGAATTAAGAGTGACAATTTGTAAATGTGAATGTATAGGAATACGAATTAGTAAATTTAGTTTGGGTAATTTTAGTCATCATCCACATATTTCGTTCCAGTTTAGTACAAAAACTACAACAGGAAACTACATCTTTCAATTACAGTGGACGTCCAGTAGTACGAATGCTCTTTATTACGAATTTCCAATAATAAGAATGGCAAAATTTTTGCATTGACTACTCTATAGTACGAATAGATGGACATTTTTTCTATTCAATAGTACGAATGGTGGTTTTTTTATAAGAATTTTTGTTTTATTTAGGTATGAATGAAGTTTTTATTATGTTTTTATGTATGTATATCAATTCTCCACAAAGACTGAATGTATTAATCGTCCACACTATAGTCCTGTAATAACTCACTTTTTTGACCTGCAATTAAAGATAATGAACTGAATGGTATGTGGTTTCAACAGGACGGTGCCACAAGCCACTCCATGCAACCTATTTGGGCTTTGTTACATAAGAAGTTTCCAGTAAGAGTAAACTCACGTTTTGACTTCATGATATTTGTCTCTGTTGGACTTTTTTGTGGGCCTGTTTCAAAGACTATGTCTACTCAGAAAAATCTGTTGAAACAAATAAAAACACACATTCGTAAAATTTCACAAAATACGGCCCGATATCTCGAAAACTATATTTACATGATCGACCGCTAGAACTAATATAGAGATGATCACTTAAATGAAATTATATTTCGTACAAAATGGCAAAGTTTGATCGAGATCGTAGCTTTATGCTTTTTTTTTATTAAATTTTATCTTAGAATCCGAAAATGTCTAACCCGTTATATTTCGTTGTTGGTCAAAAGATTATTATTGACTACATCCGGTATTCTCCTCAGTAAACCTTCAAGGTATAATAGAGAATCCCCCCAGGTTTTAAAGTTTTGTTGCCATTTCGCAAAAAAGGAATTCAGTACCTTTTCTTTAGATACCTCCTCAGTGAAGTCGTCATGAAAAAATGCAAATGCCTATTTAAAATCTGTAATTGTTTAAATCGATGCATGTACCGATCTTATGCTAATTTGCAACATATGTATATCTTGTTTCGTTATGTATTTTTTTTATAAAAAAAAATATATATATATTAATAAAATCTAAATATTTTATGTTAATTATTTGAATTGGAACATAAAAATGCGTTGTTCAATAATACGAATTTTTCGGTACTACAAAAGGGCCTGACAATATATAATTCGTACTAGCGAACGTCCACTGTACTTGCGACATATAAAGATACAAATTGACATTTAAAATTATTGTAGAATGCAACAGATTCTGTTACATTTTTGAAAGTATTGACGTAAGAATGTTGATTCCCTTTCTCAATGGCATATTCACATTCCTCGCACGATTTAAGTGTACTTTCAAGAATTTTAATGTAACTTTTGTTAAGAAAACATTATTATTTCATACTCAAGACAGTCGAGTAGCTGGGATTTAGCTAGGAAACTAGTTTTAAATAGTTCTCTTTTAGAAACAAATTGTTCTATGTATTCTTAAGGCTCTAACGTTACATTTTGTGTTTTTTCTTATTCTTATTCTTTTGTTATTAATTTTAATTTTAAAATTATTGTATTTAACAAAGTTTGTTTTACATTTTTATTTTCTTTTTTTAAATTTTTTTTTCATTATTTTTAATAATTCTTTGAGTTGTTAAGCTTTTTTCATTAATTTATTTTTATTTTTTGTCTTATTGAGTTGAATTTTGCGTTTAATATTTAACAATTTTAGGCTTATGGATTTGAATCTTTTTTTTTAATAATTTTTTAATTGTTCTATTTACTTAAATTCATTATAATTATTGAGTTTTTTAGTTTATTTTAATTTTTAAAAAATTTGGTTTCTTTTTCTTTCTCTAAACTTAAACTTTCCATACAATCAATCACGTAACACTTATTAGAGTAGGTTTTTTAATATTTTTGATTTAAAATCTCCTGAAAACACTTATTAACGATTCACAAATTATTCAAAATTTTTATACAATTCCATTGAAAAGTCTAGGATAGGCTTTAAAATTAATTTTTTGTTGAATATTTGGTTTTAAGGTTCTTTTTCAAATTGGGGAGACATTTTACCAATAAAGTCATTTGCCAGAGAGAATAATAGAAGATAAAAATTTGGTGTTAAATCCGATTCATAATAAGGATGCCTTAAACTTTCTACTACAAGCTGACGAAATGTCAAGCGAACTATGTACATATGTTGCCTTAAGGTGTTCTGATAAAAATAATTTTTCTCTCATACGACGTTACAACTATCCATTGGAGGACATCTGCTTTTTTATGTCCTATGGTTCTCAGTATCGCAAGAATCTTCTTTCATTCAGCTTCCATTGGTTCATTCCATTGAATTTATCGCCATCGATAGGATTTATTGCCTGCAGTGATTAACCTGATTTGCGTGTTCTCCTTTTGATTTCCAGTCTGTAGAAGTTCTTATTATGTCTTTAATTGCATTTCGAAGCTTCTGATCAATCCAGCACTTTTTGCGATCATTAATATCCGTATGGATAGAGTGTTTGTTTGATTCCCCAGGTTGTTATTCGAGATGATGGCTAAAATATTTTTAATAACATACGAAGGCAACTGCTAATGAACAGTTTTAGTCCGAGTTAAGAATCTGTTCGTGGGAATGCAGTTGATACTAAATAATTCCCTGTCCATTCTACTTAATCACAACCATTTTCGTTTGATATTGTTTGAACTAGCCTATTTTTTATTATCATCAGTAATCAACCAATTCAGAAATTTGATCGATTTTCTTAGAATTCAGTAAATTCGTTCCATTTGTGTCGACTCATAGATCGAACTGTTTTGTATGTAGCCTTATTCAAGTGCTTTCGAATCGTTTTTAGCATAAAGTTTAGCTTCTGGACAATCGAAATGATGCTTCATTTGGTTTTTTTAATTGGACGGTATTGCAGATTTTTAAAGTCGCTCCTTGTACTCTTCTTCCTTTTCCTGTTTGTGGTAAACTAAAAAATCTTTGATACATATATTCGGTCTCTGTTTACTGCCATTTTTAAATCTTGGATATTAAACTTTAGTATCATAACTATATATTAGATTAGATAGCGATGGCATTCGTAAACAGCGACATCCTCTTAGCAGTCTTCTGGCAAAATCTCGTGAGTGTAAATGAATTTACCATGAAACCACACAACATTGGATGTTTGGTGTAAGAAACAAGGTTGTAATCCTGACTAATCGGTCGTGTAATGACCAATTAAGTAATTTGAAAGGATGGCAGCCATTGCAGTTTTACACGCGTATATTCCTAGATCTATTGTGATACCACGAGACTACAATTACCTCCACCGAATCGTGCCAAGTTTTTAATCTCAGACAATAAAAAATAAGTATATTCTGTGCTCACCAGGAGTGTAAAAGTGAAAGTTAGACAGTGACATAGTATGTGTTCTATACTCTGTCCTTCATTCTCATCTCCACAGCAGCGGCAGTAGGCGTAACGTCACAAGCACTGTGGGCCCTAGGACCACGCATGTCTTTCTATGAGACAATGTTCGGTAATCGTGGGCAAATAAAAGGCTGTATTCGTTCGTGTATTCGTTCTCATTAAAGAACCTGTACTAAGATGGGATCCTATTAACATTAGTATTCTGATTCTATAACAGTTTTTAATATGAAAATATAAATAAAAAATACCACTAGGATAGTAAGAATTTATTATTGAAAGAAATTGTTTGTTTTACTGCTGACTGTGTTATTTTTCTCCGTGTGCTATTTTGCTGTGAAATTTATCGGAGATATTGTTAAAAGTTTAATTATGTTCTAATTTTTTTAAAGTTATTTTCAAACTTAAAATCTTTGTTTTAAAAAATGTAAGCCAACGGAGGAAAAAAGAAAATTGTTTTAGAATGTTGGAATAGAGGAAAAATTTTCTTAATTTTATGAACTTTGTGTTGAAAATTTTCTTCTTATATTATCATGGAACTTTGTTTTCTTTCTTTTTCATTAAATCAAATAAATTATTCGTGTTTTTCTATTCAAAAACGATTTATTTTTTAAAATTTGTAATTAAATTTCATTTAAATTGAGCTGTGATTTTTGCTTAATATTTGGAATTTATTCCATCATCCTTTAAATTTTATTTTAGAAATTAAAGAAAAGAAAAAAAAGGAATTTTTCATTCGAATTCAATATTGAGCTTCGGTTTTTAAATAGCCTTCCTTTGCATATATAATTCTGTGAAAATTTTGTTTACATTTTTATTTAAATTAAATACAATCGCTTTTAATTTTTCTCGTTTTCTCTTTTATCTGTTTGTTTAAATATATTTTTATTATTTCTTTTGTATTTTTATTTAGTTTTGTATTTTGTATTTTTTTATTTTTCTGTTTGTAGTAGTTCTGCCTTAAAAATTAAGCATTTTTTTATGTTTTATTGTGGTTTTTCTTTTGCTTTGTTAAAATTAGCTAAACAATAATAATAATAATATAAAATTTAAAAATATATAGTTAAATAATAACTCAATATTATTAATAATAATCATAATTAATAATTTTTTTAATAGTACAATTAAACAAAAAAAAACAAAAAAAAAATTTATTATTTTTAAATCATATACAATACAATACAATACAATGCAGTACAATACAGTACCATATAATATAATTAATAATAATATACTATAGTATAATTAACATTTTTTTTTCTCACCTAAACAACACACACTTAAGCTCTCAGTAGTTTGTTTCTCCTAATCTTTGGAAAATTTTGTTTCTCATCTTTTTAAAATCCTTTTTAATCTTTTTTTTTGAATTTTCGATTTTTTTTTGTAATTTTCTTTTTCTATTTCCATTTTTTTTTTTGTAATTATTTAATTTGTTTTTTATGTTCTTCTGTTTTTATTCTAATTAATTAATAATCTTTGTGTATAGTCATTTTAAAATACCTTCTAACAAATCTCGTTTGCGTTTTAAGACGATTTTATAATTTTGATTCAGCATTGGTTGGAAATTTCGGATTTTGTTCGTCTTGCTGCTGTGGACTGGGTAAAGTTTTAACAATTTTCGGTACTATGGTAATGGGTTGATCCTCTTCATCTTCGTTATCTTCGCCCTGTTCCTCATCGATGGGCGTTAGGGCTTCTACGTGGACAGGTGTCTCCTCGGATGTTGTACATTTCTTTAAACAGGGCGCCAGAAAACTGGTTACGGTTGAGACGGCAAATAAGGCACCAGCCATATAGAAGGGTAAATCATAACTTTGGGTTGCATCGTATACAGCGCCAGCCAGTGGGGAACCAATGATGGCCGCAAAACCTCTGAAAAGGATTAATAAACCGAAAGCGTTTGTCAGCTTGTCTAGACCCAAAAGATCCACCAAAATAATTGACGTCAGCGATATATAGCCAGAGATGGCAATGCCAAAGAATATCGACATGGCAACAAAGGATCCATAACTCACACATAGGGGCGTAAGGAAAACAGAAACGGTACATATCAGCAAACAAACATTATTCAGGAACAGCGAGTTAACTTGGGGAAAATCGGCCACATAACCGCAAACGACACGTCCCACGGTATTGGTAATGCCTATAATCGAGATAAGGAAAGATGCAGAGTCAGCATCAATACCGGATAATTTCGCTGCGTCCACCAAATAGAAGAAGGGTACATAGAGGCCGGCCATACCAAAGACATTGGAAATGCCGATTAACATGAATACTGGATCCTTGAGCAAACTTACGTCCAACATATTGTTTATAACAGATTTAACAGAGTCTGGTATGCCTAGGCAGGGGCATAAATCATATTGATCACGTTGTCTTTCCGCTTCCAATAGGGGATCTAATCTTTGTACACTCTGCATGCTTTTCTCGTATTTCGTAAGCGACAAAACCGATTGGCGATAGTTGGCCAATGATTTCTGCGACTGAAACTGTGGCAGATTGGTTACAGAACCCGAATAGAAAATATCTTTACGCGACATGGGTCTAACCATTTTACCCGAGTCTTGACGTTGCGATAAAGACATTTTTGATGCTGTCATACCCATTTCCATGCCATTGGCATCCAAGTCGCCACGTGATGAGGCACGTATAGCAGCCAATGATGGTTGAAATTTTTCCGAAGCCGAAGTTTTACGTGATCTTTGGAAAGAGGGTACCGATCCATTTTTCGGAAGACCATAATGGGGATCCATAAGAAAAGCTGGTTGCGAAGCATTGCGTGTCATGGCATCTGAAGAATTGTAAGGGCTAGTGCCCGATTCTGAATTGCGATGTTGTCGCTTGGGTTTAGTGTCCAAATGGCCGTTGCTATCATTGGGAGGACTTTGTTTTTGACTGTTTTTCAAATCTACCACTTTGGCTTCGGTTATAGTAGGTAGTGTAGAAACTGGCTGGAGACCGCCTGAAGAAGCCTGTTGAGCTAAAAGTTCCAAATTCAGCGATGAATGAACACCAGGATCAGCATTAATAGGCATTTTCAATTTACGCTCCATGGAACCGTCGGGTAATTGTACCATAAATGAACCCGCAAACGAGCCTCGTTCCAATTGCATTTGTTTCTCCTCATACATGCGTTGCATTAAAGGCTTGACCTTCTTTTTCTTGGGATACTTAAGGGGTCTCATCATGGCACCAAATATGGCACAATTTAAAATCATGCCAGCAAATATCAACAGGGAATTTTTCCAGCCATACTGCTGCAAAAGATAAGTGGCCAAGGGTGCAAAGGCAAAAGTACCAAAGCCAGATCCACACACAGCTATGCCAGTGGCCAGTGATCGTTTCGTTTCAAAGTAATAACCCACTGCGACCACTGCAGGCAAGTAGATCATGCCAAAACCAAAACCGCCTATGACACCATATGTTAACATCAGCATATTGACCGAAGTACTTAAAGTACTAAGAGCAAAGGCAATACAGGCCACCACACTGCCTGCTATACATACAGTACGACAGCCGTATTTATTCGCCAGGGCAGAAACTATGGGACCAGCCGCCAAGTAAACACCACTCAATAAACTGCCAACCCAAGCCACTTTGCCTTTGCCTTCACCGAAATACACCACAAACTCTTCCATGAATATACCAAACGTATAGGCGATACCGTCCACTACCATGTTGCACATGAAGGAGGCGAAACAAATGACCCAGCCATAGCCACCGTCCGGCGGTGGTGGCAATTCATCATATTCACTATATTCATCTTCCTCGGGGCTGCCAGCAGCTCCAGTCTCTTGCATATCGGCAGTTAAACGGGCAGCTTCTTCGCAGGCCAATTCACTGTCGGTGCGATCGAATTTCCGTAAGCGGGCCTCAGACCCAGATTGTTGCATTGTTATGGCCATGATTTTAAGAACAGTTTTTTAAGATTTTTGAAATTTTTTTTCGAATTTAAAAAAAGGATTTTTTTTAAATAATTTTTTTAAAGAAATTCTGGAGAAATCAAAGGAAGAATTTTTTTTTCAATATTTTTTTCACTTGGCTGTCATGATGAAGTTTATAGTTGTTGATGAGAATGAGTCGCGGGAAAGTGAGAGTAATTTTTAACAAAAAATTTTGAACTGCAATTGCTTTTCTTTGTTTTTTTGTGGTATTTTTTTATTTACAATTGTTTTCCTTTTCAATGCTTTTAATATTTCTTTGTATTACTTTTTTAAATCTTTTTTTTTTTTGCTTTAATTTTTTTTTTTTATAAAAAACCACAGAATAAATTCAATTTAAATTTGTTTTTGTTACGAAAAATCACTGTTTTTTATATTTTTTTTTATATAATAAATACCTATTTGTGCTTAAATTTCTTTTCAATAAATTCTTTTTATAATTCTTGCTTTTATTTTTGTTTTTGTGTCTTTATTATTATTATTATTATTTAACACATACGATGTTTATGCCTCGACATATTTTTTAAAAATGATTAAAAAAAGGGTTTTTGCATTTATAACTTCTTTACGTTCTTTATTTTAATTTGTTGCTTTTCTTCTTCTTTATTTCGTTATTTTATTTTAATCACTATTAACGCAGCTGTTGCTGGCTGCTCTGCTTTTTTACACCAGACGTGTTGTTCTTACTCTCACTCTTAACTGCTGATGATAATTTGTTTAAGTATTGTTTGGTGTTTTTGTTTTTATTTGTGTTTTTTCGCTACTCCAATATATACAATCAGTAGTATTAATAATATATCTATCTCTTTTAGTTCGCTTCTTATTGTTTTTGTTAATTTCTTATGTTTATCTTTAACATTTTCTATTTACTCCCGCCGCTCTCTACAGGGGTTTTTTACTCTTTTTTTTAAATTTCAAAGAACTCTCTTTTTACTCTTTTTCTTAGATTATTTGTTCTTTTCTTGCGAATATAATAAATTCTCTCGCTTTTGTTGTGTTTGTAAAGTTTTTTTTATAACGTTTTTTTTGTATGTTAATTTATTATTATTTTAATTTGTTTATTACTATTAAATTATTTGTTTAGTTTTTGTTGTTTTTTTTCTCTGAAAAAAAGAAAGAAAGAATTTTGTATTACTAACAGGAAAGCATTTTTGTAAACAAATTGAAAACGTCTCAGTAACAGCAAAAAAATATAAAAACAAATCATATGTTATTGTGTTAACAACCCTGTGTTCAACGATGATCCTTGGCAATTTTTAAGTATCATAAGCAGTGGGCGCTGCTTAATAATTGTTGAATGAATCAAAAACTTCTATTTTTGAATGTCTATTAGAAGTTGAAACCTTATTTTTTTCTTTTTTCATTTTTATTTCTTCTATTGAAACTCTAATTTATAGTTTCTATAAAAAAGGATCATTGATTACTTAATTCACTTTTCCAAATGAAAGAGAATAGCAGCAAATATACGGCCTAACATTTTTGCAATTGATAACCATTTTATATTAAATTTAGAAAACTCTTTTGTTAAAATCTTATGCAAATTCCAATTGATGGACGGTAAATAGCCAGCCTTAGTGTTTTAAAATTACAATTTCGTTTTTAACCTGTATTACCGTCATACCACATAGTTAATTTCGTTTTGGCGGAATTTTTGAATTTTAACGGGCCGAGCTAAAGCAAATTATAGTTTTAAGTCTTGTAAGCTGTAAGTAACAAACATTATCACAAGTCCATTATAGCCTAGCCTTCCATCATAGCGAATAACAATAACAACTAGCGGCGACTTCAGTTAGTAGTTGTGTTTATTGTGTTATTGCTGTCAACATTTGTATTCATTTGTGATAGTAGGTAGTTGTTGCATTTGTTTTTATTTACGAATTTTGCAGTATTGAAACTATGCATACACCTTGTGTTGTCATACGCAGTGTGCTCATACTGTGCTCATTTGCTGTCATTCTGTGTTAGTAAAAGTAGTGTTAAAATCTGTTATAAATCTTGTTATGCGTTTATGGTTTGTTTTAAAAGAGCATGATTTTTCTATATATCGTAGGTAGAATGAATGAATGAAGGAGAGATAGTTTATGAGAGAGAAAGAGGGCGAAAAGAGAGACAAAGAGTAATTGGTTTTTCTCCAAGACAGCAACAACTAGAGAAGGTGTAAAAATGTTAATAAAAATAAATAGAATTTTTTTCTTTTAACATTTATTTGTTTTAAGTTTATTTTTATTTTATTATTTGTTTTAATTTTTTGCATTTGCTTTAAATAATTTTAAATATTGTTTTTGTTTTCATTTTATAAATATATAATGGCGTTGCAATTATTTATTATTGTATTTTAATTTACTAGTGGAAGTAAATACTTTTGGTTATTATTCTTGGTTTGGTTTTTTTGCTGTTGTTTTTTTTTTCCTTCTTTTCTTTCTTTGATTATTTTTACTTTGTATTTGTTTTATTTATTTTGTTCTTTCTATTTGTTTGTTTTTATTTTGTCTTTTATTTTGTAATTATTTATAATAAGTATTATACTAAATATGCATAGTGTTGTATTGTTGCTGCAGTGCTGCTAGTCAGTCAGTCAGCCAGTGGTAGTGCTATAGGGTATTATAGTATATTTGTTTTTTTTTTCTTTTTTTTGTTAAAATCTATACTATTTATTCAATTGAAAAGAAATGTATTTTATTAAATAATTTTTTATTATTATTTATGGTTGAAGCTTTAAAACTTTATTAAAAAAAAAAAGGGAAAAAATTGTCATGTAATCATGCTGGTTCATGGTCTGGCTGAAGTCATAATTTTTTTATATCCCTATTATACCGGAGTTAGATAATTTTGGTAAATCGCTCTGTCTCTCTCTCTGTAATATAGTATTTCAATATCATTAAAAATTTAATCCATCGTTATTATAATTTTTTTTTTGTTACACATTTTTTTTCTTTTTAATCGATAAATTCCGTTTTTCTTCTTTTTTTTTCTCTCATTATTATCATCATGTTTAGTATAGCTGTTATTGTTGTTATTGCTTGCCTTCTTTTATTTTCCATTTTTTTTTCTGTTCTGTTACATGTTTAATTGTTATAATTTATATCATATTATAAAGAGAAAAAGGATGGTAGTTTATTTCATTTTCATTTATTTTATATACCTTTTATTTCTTAGAACTCAAGGAATTTTTTACTTTTATTATTACAATTTCTTGTGTTTATAAATTTATTTAAAAAAAAAAATGATAATAAAATTAAAAAATTTTAAAATAATTTCTTTAAATTTTCTTTTTTTTTTTTGCTGTTGCCTTGTGCTGTATGTATTATTTTTCTGTTTTTTTTTTTATTATAATTTTATTTTTTCTTTCTTCTATACAATGAAATTTTTATTTAAGTACTCTCTCGCGCCGTCATGAAATGACTGCTTAAATATAAATTGTAAACTGAACATTTTCAATAGCAAAAATTCCTGTCTACAGTTCTGTTATAACACTTTTATATTTTGTATACTTACCCTTCTAACACAAATAAAACTGTTATAAAGTAGACGTACTTGACAGAAAACAAAAACTCACAAAAAAAAAAAATAAATTCATAAAAATGCATTTCCATCATATTATCGTGTATAAATTTCTTTGTGTGCTATTAAATTTGTTTTTGTTGTTGTTAACTTATTTACTCTCTCTTCCTCACTCATTCACTCTCTTTTTCATTACTCACAATTCAATGTTGTATACTTTTCTCATATACAACAAATTCTCTGTTTGTATAAGTATTTTTTATTTATTTTTTTAATTTAACATTCCTCTTCTTATTACTGCTCACAACCCCGTTTTGTAATCAAAACAAAAACCATAAAAAAGAGAAATAATTTTACTGTAAAATGTTTCTCTTTTTCTCTTTCTTTCTCTCTCATGCTCTCCATTTAAATTAAAATATCACAGTTATTGTGAGATTTTTATTTGCTTCTTCTCATCATTGTATTTTTTTTATTTTTGTTTCTTTAACAACCCGGCGTATACGTGTTAAAGGAAAACAGGCTAAAATCAAGGAATCCAACATATCGTTCTTATTTGTTTCTGTTTATTATCCTGGCAAATGCTGACATCTCTGTCTGTTGTCTCAGTGTTGTTTATAAAAGAGATAAAAATTTTTGTCCGTTTCTGTACTTTTTATTTGTTTGTTTTTGTTTTGTTTTCTTTTTTTTTTTACCGGAAATACAAAATCTTTTTTTACGTTATTCTTCTTTGCTCTGAAAACAATAACAATATTTTTAGACAAGCATTCGTAACAAAAATTTCTGTGTCACTGTTATAAGTAGAACAGAACAGTGCCTTAAATGTATGTATTCTTTTATTTTTGAGAATTTTTTTTCATAGTGAATTTTTATAAGAAATTAGGTAAAGAAAGTACACGAAAAACGTTATTAATTTTACGTAGGAAACTATGATCCTGATGATATTTTTATTTCTTTATATTACTTGAACCTTCTGTGTCACTGTTATAAGTAGAACAGAACAGTGCTTTAAATGTATGTATTCTTTTATTTTTGAGAATTTTTCGTTCTAAGTTCTTATTGTGCATTTTTAAAAGAAATTAGGTAAAGAAAGTACACGAAAAATTTTTCGATTTCTTAAATAAATTTAATAAAATACATAGGAAGCTATGATTTTGATGATATTTTTATTTCTTTATAATGCTTGAACCTATTGTCTATTATGTATGGTATGAAATGTTATTTAAATAACCTCCTCTGGATTGGTTGCCAGCAGTTAATCCTTTTAAATGAGTATTTGAGCATATAACTTGCTGATAACTTGACGAATGTTGGTTTCGAAATGCTAAAACATTAGGGAATTATTCTCGTAGACCCTGCAGTTGCACCAAAAATGTCTAAGGACTTCAAATCGCAAGATCCAGGTAATAATTGCAGAATATTTTTAATTTTTCTTGTTGAGTTAATGTTGCTGCAATTTCTCATGCAATACCGTCTTATGCAATTACACCGTTTTGTTGTAATCACAAACCGTTCACTTCATAGTCTTAAACTGGGGGAATAAAAAAGTTGCTGAAAATATAGCCATGGCGCTCTGTATTGACGTCAACAGTTCTTTCTAAAATACGGCCAAATGGTATCTCCTCCTGACCGTAAAGAAGTCAATATTCAAGTTTGCAATATAAAAGCCGATCACTTCAGGGTTCTCAGAGCAAAATATGCGACAATTTAGCTTATTGACGTAACCAACATGTATAATTAGCATATTTACGATGTTGTCAATGGTTAGCGTGTTGGACTATGGTTGAATACGCGCTGAAAAGTCGTATGAGAATGCCACGGAATTATTTACTAAGGTACTAAGTCTTTTAGTTGTACCAACAAACAAAAATTGTTGAAAACATGGATATGGGTTATCTCGCTTTTAATAGAAAAGATCTTAAAATTTTCGAACTTTTTCCTTCATAAGGAGCCTAAGATTACGGTAGATTTTCTTTGTGAAGTCTGAGAGTTCGTTAAGCGGACTTTTGAAACAGCTATTAAAATAGACATCAGGGTAGTTAACTTTTTTCTACAAAACTGTAGATAGAGACTATAAGTAGGGTATCGTTTAAAGCCTAACTCACCGAAACACTTTTCGTATACTATTATTTAATTTTATTCTTGTTTTATACCTACATGTTCATTTTACTTTTCTTATAACCAATTGCTGTTTAATTTTTGCTGTTGTCATCAAATTCTAGTATGAAATTTGCATTTAGAAGAATACACGTGTTTGACTGCATGTTTGCAAAAAATTGAAGCAAAAATACAAACCTCTACCAGCCAGCCAGTGTTGCAAAGTGAATTTTTATATTTTGTTTGCTTATTAGGCGACTGATGGTTGTAGTCTCAAATTTCTTGAGAACAATTTCAATATAAAAAATTTGAGAATTTGAGGTCATATTTTCTCTGTGTTAATATGTTTGTTATTCTAATAAAGACAACAACAATGTTTGGTTGTGTTCTTTTTTCATGATTTCCTTGTTGTATTAAGTATATAAAAGTTATTGTTGTTGTAACGATGTACATACTGTATGTACATTAGAACGTTTAAAGTTTTTTTTTTGTTGTTGCTATTCATCTTAAATATACAAAGAAAATATGCCGAGTAAAATTTTTTTTTTTTTTTTTGTTGCCAAGCACCCCTTGTCTCTTACAGAAGCAATAAAAACAAAATTTTATAAAAGAAAAGCGGCAGTAGTAGCTACAGCAACAGCAGCAACAACAAAAGCAAATGTTATTGTCTCAACAACAATATTTCTTTAAAATAATTCTTGTTCTTATTCTTTTTATATCTGGTATATAAATATTATCGTTATTGTTGTTATTATTCATTATTATTATTTTACGCTTTTGGTCTTGTATTGCAAATGAAAACTACAATAAGAATAAAAAGAAAAAATTTCTTATATAGAAGCAGAGAGCATTAAATGTATACCGCTTGCAATATACTACCACTCATCCACACATACCTATGTACATATGTATGTACATACATAGTATCATGACACTGATTGTATACACGTATGTTCATATGTTGAAATGAGCAACGTCATCATTTATTGAAGTGAATGTAATAAGTAATTGAATGAGTGTAAGTGAGAGTGAATAAATAAAAAAAAAAAAATACCCGTATAAATAAACAATAACAATAAAAATATATCGTATAAACACACACACATGCATACATATAGATACACGCTATACACGCTATACACACAATCAACAATGTTACCTAAGCTTTCGTAACTGTTGATAGTGAGAGTTTTTTTTCTTTCGTTCTCTTTTTTTTTTTTTTTTTTTTTTTTTTTTTTTTTTTTTTTTTTTTGTGTGATTTTCTTTATTCTCTTCAAAGGATTTCTGCTGCTGAGATTTTTTTGTTACACACTTCAAAAGGAAAAGAATTCATTCAGTTTTAGTCGTGAGATGTGATTTTTTTAATTAAAAATATTTCAAGTGGCAAGAAAAACAAAAAATAATAAAGTTTTCCAATTTAAACAATAACACATCATGAGATTCCTTTTGAATTGCTTTAAATAGATGCGTATAAGGATAGATTTCCAACAAAGTTGGTCAAACAAATTCTTTTTTTTTTTCGACATACAATTGAGGATAAAACTCTACATGCTATGCTCCTCTATTATTTAAGCGCAACTAATGGTCACGGAAATAAAACCTACTACCCATGCAGAACATTAGTTTACAATTAGAATTTATGGTATGAGAATAGGGAAAGAGATAACAGTGTTCAAGGACATTAGACACAAACGATTTTTGTTATAAAAGTATCATGAGTACTGTGCCGATTTTCTGCGACACACAAGCAACATTGCCTCGCATAGTCTTTTAAACTTTCCTATACGAGATCCGAAAGAACACTTTACTTGAATGACCGCATGGCTAATGGTTCAATTATTTCTATGTATGCTTATGGCATAAACACAATTTAGAACTGCCGGCTTTCACACGAATATGAGTAGATGTCATTAAAGGCAAAAGAAACGCTAGGTTAGGTAAGCTAGCGGTCACTCCTTGAAGATTAAGGTTCCACTTTGACTAAAAATTGTGAAATTAGAAGCCGATATTCAATCTGGTGATCAAACAGCCACTGTAGGAAACCATCTCAACATCGAAATAAATCTTTATTTAGGAGAGTGCTGTCGAAGGTGACAGCCCAAGAAACACCGCATGCTCATGGCAAATGCTGGACACTCCTTAGATCCAATTGAGATCTTTATGGGTCTCTTTATATGTATATCGACTATAAGATACACATTTTAACTGTGTTAATCGTAACATACATGTTTTGTAACAGTTTGGAAATTGCGACCTGTCACCAGGAATGCAATTTCCGATAATCTCTCTATATTCGAAATTTTCCTGGGAAACTTCTGGCATTTATATAGGCAAACGGACGTCAAGGAGAGGACTTGCTTGTAGCTTGGATTTCCGATAAATCAGTAAATATCGAAGAAAATTATTTGTTATCAGTCAGCCCGAAAAGATCATTAGGAAAGACAAAAAATGGAGGCGGAAATAGATCGGAATCTTATGCTATGTCTCTATGGTCGATTCCTAAGAATGGTTCCTGTTAATCGAACTAAATTGAGAGAAAGTATTTTTTCTTTTAACTCCATTAAGGCGTGACAACAGCCCCTTACAAATAGATTTCGCATGAAAACGTTGTCATATACAACTTCTTCGCTTCCGAATACTGCGGCACTCGCAGTTATTGTCGGTAAATCAGTGAAAGCAGATTCTGAAATGCTTCTTTGAATCTGCATGATATGTCTCTTGGTTTAATTGAAATTTTCTTCATTGGGATGTAAGTTTACATTACCAGCCATACTTTCGACCATTTTCTATGGCATCAATGTTTTGGATGTGGAAACAAAGTTTCCAACTGAAATCTAGGAAAGAGTTGTTCTGCTTTTTTTTTTTTATTGTAGTTGAAGCTTCTGGATTTTGTGGTAGCTTTTATAGATTTATAAAGTTTTTTCGGCGCCAATTTCAGCTGGACAATAGGAAATATCTGAGAAACTAGGTCGTAATCTTGAATGAAGGGTTGTAATAACAAATTATGTATGTATGTACGTATAGGAAACGATCTAGTTGTCCTTGAAATTCAACTTGATTTAATTGAAAATTAATAGGGTTTGTTTCATTGAGAATCCTATATGGCCGGCTCGCTGCTGTTCGATACTCCAGTAATTTCTTACGATAATTTTTTTTAAATGAAGCAAAGAGAGAAAAAAATATTCTGGTTTCACCCTGTCCAACGATGGCAAACAACTAAACTTCTGCACGACAACCAATCGCTAAAATATCTTTGTAACCCTAACAGAGAGCAGGCATGCAGGGTATGTGTATAACAGTTTCCGTTGTTGGTAAGAGAACAACATTGTTAAGCAAAAAGAAAAATGGAAAATCATTGTCATTGAGTACAGTGTTGTTTCATTTCGTTTCAATTCATTTCATTTGATTTTAATTTATTTACGTTTTTTGGTATTTTTCTTTTCATTGTTGTTGCCAATGTTGGTGTTGTTGTTCTAATGATTTTGCGCATTGAAAGCTTTTAAGCTTTATAATGCGCTGTCAAATGCGAATAGATATACGAAACACATTGAAAAACTTCTCATGCGTTGCAATTACATTCAAATGTTGTTGTTGTTATTGCTGTTGTGGCGTTAGAACATCGTCATACGTCTTTCTCTCATTATGGTCACATACTGTGGAAAAACGTGTTGTGTCAAATCGCGCAACAAAAATGAAAAGAAAAACAAACAAAATGATGACAGTTGCAAATGACAGCTGACAATAGCAGGGAATTGTCAAATGTAACATTTAATGGCTGGTTGAAGTTCAAATTTGACAAATGAAAACTGTTATACAAGAAATGAATTTTTCGTTTTTCTTATTTTTACTTTCTTGTGCATGTAGTGGTAAATGAAAATCAAATTTACTCTGTTACTCTCTCTCTCTCTCTTACTCACATTTACTAACACATTGTTTCGGTTTATTGTGTTTCTGTTAACACCAACAACAAATGTCTGTCTAAACAATAAAAACAAACCAGATTTTTTGTGTTTTTTTTTTTGTTTTCTTGGCCAATGTCATTAATGAATTATTTACATATAAAATTTATAACAAAAACAATAACAACGAAAAAAGCTTTATTTTGTTTGTGTTTTCTTATTTTATCTTATTGTTAAGTTTCCTTCCTTTTCTTTATTTTGCTGTAATTTGTTGTTGTTCTATTTTATATTTTTGCTATTGATTCAATTAGATTTTGTTGTTGTTGTTTTTATTTTTATTTGTTTTATTTATTTTCATTATTACTTTTTAATTTATTGTTGTTGGTTTTGCTGCCACTGCCACTGCCACTTGAACTATTACGAGCACCACCACCAGCACCTCTACCCCCCAAAATTGTTTTCATAGCAAAATCTTTGTAGTCGTCAGCCAATTAATTTTACGTTGAATTGAAATTGAATTTAAGTTTGATTTTAACTTTTCATTTTCTTTTTTACATGATATTTTCGTATGTATGCATGTACATACATACCTGAGTAGATTAGCAAATCTATTCGTTATTCGAATTCTTTACATGTGTGTAAAGTTGTGCATACCTTTGTTACACATAGATATATAGGTCATATATGTAGGTTGGCAGGGTCCTCTAACGGGTTATCCATTTTGTGGTTTCAAAATGGTCGATTTGGCAAGGTTGTCAGCTGTTAAATATATCTCCTCTGAGGTGTTAATAAAAAAACTGGCATTTACGAATATGAATACAATGGAAGCATAAAAATTGTGAAAACCGCCCACTACAAAAGTGGTGATTCAAAAGAGGCTTTTTTCGAACATTATTATTACCGTCATAATCTAATCTGCTGTGCAAGGAATTAGAAAATTTGTAAGAAAAATTTGAAGAGGCAGAAAGCTTTACAGATGTGGTCGTCAGGTCCATGCATTATCCCAATGCACGTATGTACAGTGAAGGACTAAAGTCTACATGCAGTCCCATGTAGTGAAATTCTGAAAAAAAAAACACTTAGTTTATAGACAAAATAATGATACAGTTTTTTTCGAAAATCATCTTTATTCATAAAAAAATAAAAATTAAATTAATTCATTTGTTCTTTAACAAAAAAATTCACAAAATAACAAAAATATGGTATGACAAAAGTGTACATGCAGTTCAGTCTCAAAAAAAGGTAACTTATACTATCCAAACACGTGGTGTTTTTTTAAGTTTTAGTATTTAGTTGGTCCACCACCATTATCTATTACAGCCTGCAGGCGTCGTGGCATGGACGAAACCAAATGGTTCATCTCTTCCGGAGTTAATTTGCTCCATTCCTCCGTTAATGTTTTTTTTTTTTAACGATTTGGCATCTGTAATTTGGCTTTGTCGAATTTTTCGATCCAAAAAGTCCCAAACATGTTCAGTAGTATTTAAATCCGGACGTTGTGGAGGACTATTGAGTTGCCTGGACGCGTTATATAGAAACCATAACTTAACAATTGCTGCGGTATGCTTGGGATAATTGTCTTGTTGGAAAATCCAACCATCCCCAAGATCTAAGCATTAGACAGATGGCTTCAAAATTTGTTCCGATATACTCTTATATTGATATCGGTCCATAATGCCCTTAACAAAAACCAATTTGCCAGCGCCAGATGCTGCTATAGCTCCCCAAACCATAACGCTCCCACTGCCATGCTTTACAGTTGACAATAAGTTTTCGATTTGCATAGCCGTGTTCCTTTTCCTCCATATTTTTGCACGACCATCAGTCCCGAATATGTTGAACTTTGACTCATCTGTACATAAAACCTTGGACCAGAAATCCATCCCTTTGTCAATATGCGCACGTGCATACTCAAGTCGAAAACTTATTGCCAACTGGACTGCATGTAGACTTTAGTCCTTCACTATATATCGAAAGTATCGTTTCTGTTGGAGAATACGCCTAGAAATAGAATCGTTGTATATGAAATTCGAAGAATTCAGAAATAATTGCGGAAAATTCATTGCAGCCCTAAAAAGAGACCGTTTGGCGTGCATTATGTTCTCGAAGTATTATTAGGTCATATTCTTTCGAAAATGACACTAAAATAATCGTTAAGGACAATACCGACCGCTGCAATAAACGAACTTTTTAAGCTTGCAATTGAAGATTATGAACTGGGCGGTATGTTATCTCAATCAGTCGGTTCCATGAACTATATAACACGAACTATATAACATAAAAATTTTCCATAAAGAGAAATGTCACGTTTTCGCGCCATCAATTGGTCATCAACAGTCCACAGTGTGTACATATATGGAAAATCCGGTGTTACTGGAGCATTTCAAAGCCAATATTGGTCAAATTAACGCCCAGAATTCACTTGAATCGTGCTAAAAATTGATCGAAAACTTTTTCGTTATGATCGATTGTTTTAACCATTCAGAGGCGGTATTTTAAGTGACATTGAATTTCGTGAAGTCGCTGTAGTCTAGTAGGTAGTGTGTCGGCTTATTAGACGTGAGGCCCCAGGGCAGATATCTCAAACAAAACGAAATAGGAAAAATTATTTGCTTGGCGACTTTCTCTCAACAGATTTCTGTCAGAAACTTGGAAGTTAATTAAAATTGCCATGAAAAGTGTCTCAAAAACTGTCGTTCGGAGTCGACTTTAAACTATAGGTTCCGCCACAAATGAATAAAATTAGCACACACAACATGGGTATGTGAGAAGCTAGTTTGTAATTTTGACTGAAGGGTTGTAATGGTCTTCTATGTATGTATGTATACGAAATACAATGGCAAGATCTAAGCATTATAATGAAATAAAATATTTATTGGGGCCATATGTAGATTCACACACCTACAGACATTAATCCTGGTTTAAATGCTATTTGCCCAAGACCGATTTCGCTTTTGATTTGCTCTTCACCACTAGTTGCCATCATCTCAAGAGATTAGTCGACTTTATTGCTGCTATTCTGCAGTGATTCTTAGATAGAAATTGAATCCATGAGATTTTATTTTTTTAATACCAAATTACGCATGATTACGGTTTATAACATAAGGGTCATGGATTCTATGACTTACATTTATGACTTTTAATTATTCATAATAATTTAAATATTTTCTAATAAAAAATTTATATTTTTTTGTTTCTCTTTTCAGGTGAGTTTTCCGTAATTATTTCCATATGCTTAATATTATTTTTTAACAAAATTCAGGTAAATTTTTCTAAATTTTTTAAGACGAAAACAGAGTGTTTTTAAAGTATTTAATTTCTAAAAACTTAATTTACTATATATTAAGGCGCTATTAAATGGTACAGAATTATAATTTCATTCTTTTGCACCGTTTGAATCATGTTGGAAAATTAAAAATCTGTAGCATATCTTTAGGCATTTTATTATATTAAAATTTAAAGCATATATTACAACAACGCCTACCATTTTATTTTCCATTGTTTTTAAGAAACTAACAAAGAAGTAAATAGTTGTTTAACTGTGAACGAGAAACTTTTTTTTTTGTTTTTCATTTCAAAATGAAGTTTGACAAGCCAAATTTATTTCTTTTTTTTTTTAATTTTATAATTGAATACAATACAGAGTTGTATTGCTTATAACTTGAAACAAATCCTTTCTAATCAACTTATTCAACATTTGTGTCCCATTTCCTTGACTGCAAAGATTTCAAAATTGACCTATTTTTTCCTCTTCTGCAATATTACATACACATATGTATACGAGTAAATACAATACAATACCACTACCACCACTACATATGCATATAAAATCAATGTTTTATACTAAACTTTTCTCTGTTCTTTGTCTCTTTCTCTCTCTCTCTCTCTCTCTCTGTCTCTTAATGTCTCGTTCGTGTAGTTATTCGTTAGACAGTTTGTACAGTTTGTTCTTCGTATATACTACACCATTAAGTTGGTGCTCTTTGACCTTAATTTCGCTGTTCTACAAGACAATTGAATAGAGTTTCTTCAATGCTTGAGAAGAATAGAAACGAAAATTTTTAAATATTTACACGTAGTGTGGTAGTAGAATTCGTTTAGTTTTTTCATTCTTTTATTACAACATTAAACAAACTGCTGGCGCCTAACAATTCGCATAACAATTGCCATTTTGGCGGCATTGACTTTTATTTAAAAGGACATTGTATGGGTATTTCAATGAGGTCCTTGTTAAAAAATTTCGTTTAATTTCTTCAACGAAAACATTTAATTTTTAATTTTTTCCATTTAAAACATAACCAAACAAACAATTTTCAAAATTTTCTCTTTAACAGTTTATTTATTCAATTCCTAATAATCATGTAACAACATTTTGGTTATGTTTTTTTTTGTTTCAAAAACAAAACTTTAATTGTGTCAATTTCAACACAACAACATGTCCTTTTTTTTTGTCCTTTTCGTGGGTTGTTTGGCAAGAAACTGTGTGTCGTTTACGAACCCAAAATGAAAATCCCATTAAATTTAATTGCCTTTTATTATAGCAGCATTGAACTTGCCACTGATTTTGCTGTGCTGCTGTTTCTTTATTCATTCATGTCATCAATATTTGTACAACAAACAAGTGAATAAATATTGCAGACAATACTCCCCAAACTCGGTATGTTTTCGTTCCTATTCATTCTATACACTCTCCTCCATACGCATTAAAAATATTTGAAAATAATAGCAGGCATCAGGTCAGAGATTAAAAGGAGTTTAATGCTTATATAAATAATTTAATGTTATGAAGACTAAAGTTAAATACAAGATAAGATATGAAGTCTTTTTTAAGTATCAATTGGTATCAGATGACAGTGACTAGACTAGTGAACTAAATAAGCAACTCAGTGCTCTGTATTCGGTTTCAGTTCAATAGGTTATAATTGTTACATCAACTTAATAATAAGCCGCTTAGTGGTGTTATTCAGTAATTCAGTTGGTTCCTAGGCTTAGTATGTTTGTTGTGAACTCATTCCACCGGTTGATGTTGTGCCAATTTAGGTTCAATAGGTCTTACATTGTTCATAAACTCAATCAGTTAGTAAATACGTGTTATACAGTTCATGAGCTCAGTAATGAGCTTTGTGTCATAAACCATTCTGTTTAGAATGTCTTAAGCCCCGGTTAGCCAAACGTGCACGGAACGTACATTTGTTTTTAGCATAAGAAGAGCAATGTGAATGCTTACCGGAATTACATTACGGTTCGGTAATCGCTGTCATTATTTTTCTTATTCTAAAAAAGAAAATTATTTTCGTTACATTTCATTGTAGTTTGGCTAACCGGGCTTTAAGTTTGCTCTTGAACGAATCGAACTGCTTTAGTGTAGATCCTCTTTTACTTCAACATGTCTTATACACAATCAAGTAAAGACATATGTACATACATACAGTGGTGGTCATATAATTAAAAACATTATTTTGATCTCTCATTTGTTCTATTTTTTTTTATCAACTCTTAATTTTTTAACGGGACTTTTCCATTGGAATGATAAGTTTGATGTCTTTTACAATTGATTACTTCTTTATTTTCCTTTTCTATTCAGATTTATTACAACATATTTACTATGATTACGAATGTTTTAATTATATGACCACCACTGTATATACATAATTGGTCGTTACAACCCTTCAGTCAGGATTACGACCTAGCTTCTTAAACCAATGGCGGGACCTACAGTTTAAAGTCGATTCCGAACGACAGATTTTTGAGCAACTTTTCATTGCAATTTTATTTACTCTTAGAGTTTTTGACACAAATTTGCTGGGAGGAAGTCGCCGAAGAAATATTTTCATATTTCGTTTTGTTGAAGAGGCCTGACCTGGGGTTTGAACCGAAGTCTCACGTCTAATAAGCCAACACATTAGCTACTAGACTACGGTGACTTCAATGTGGTTCATGAAGTCAATAAAAAGCGTAGTGTCATGAATCATTCTGTTAAGAAGGACTTAAGCCTGGTTTAGCCAAACGTCTACAGAATGTACGTTCCTTTTTGTGCATATGAAGAGGAATGTAAATATTTATGGCTCGGTAATCGCTCTTATTACTTTTCGTATTCTAAAAACGAACGTACTTTCCGTTACGTTCCGTGGACGTTTGGCTAACCGGGCCTTTAGTTTGCTCTTGAAGGAATTGAACTGATGTAGATCCCCTTATACTTCAACGAGTCTTATCCAAAATCAAGTAAACAACTCAGAATTATTCCAGGTTCAATAGATTTTAGTTTGTTAAATAATTAATTGAGCAACTGACTTTTTGTTCAATAGAATTTGAGGCTTCATTTTGAATTACAAACGAACTCCATTTGATTTGCCAGAATGGTCAGGAAGTGCATTATAAAATGAGAGATTATGACCAGCATATTCTATTCTGAGAAATGGTTCTCTAACAAGAAATTTTTTGACAATGTGAGCTACAATAAAAAACCAACAAAATGAGACATACAGTCTCCCTTAACGAGGACAACGTGATTAATGGCTTACCATTTGACGTATTACGAAAGGAAAATATATGTCAAGACCTTACATGGCGTCTAAATCACTAACAACTAAATGCGTAATAAATAGTCAGGATTATGCAGCCAATGGTGTGATATCTATTGGTCCTTGACTTTGAAATTGTTTTCAGTTTTGCGTGTATGCAAAACGCAGTCCTTTAAATGCGTTAAAAATATTCTTTTTTACGTCTCATAGAAGAAAAATTCGAAATGAAATTGCATACCACTAGGTCAAATCTGTGTTCATGTATGTACATTTGTATAAATGTATGTATATACATATGTATTCGTCTATAATCCTTGTTGTTATTTCTGACCGTTTTTTTTTATTATTTATTTAAGCCTGAAGGCGTTTAGACTCGTTCGCATGCCAGCGTTGGTTGAAACTGAATGAATTTTTGTTTCTCCACAAATACAAATGCAAACCAAACTTTTCTATCGAAATAACGGTCTTTAGTGCAATTGTATGTGTATGAGTGTGAGTGTATTTAACGGAATTTGTTATAATATTATACAATTCAATCTGTTTATAGCCGTCATACAGCTTATATAAGTGAACACAAAAAAAAAAAGTTTAAAACTTCTGTTATCAGATACAAAACGTCTGCCATTTGTTGTAAAACTTTTTACTGCCCTGTTCTCTTTGCAAAATATTAGATTATGCAACGAGATTATAAATTATATAAGACACGCACTTATACACGCTTAACAGTCGTAAAATATGAACATTTTAATCCTTCTCAACCAAATATGTTTGGTTAAGACCAGAAAAAAAGGATTAAACAAATTGCAGAAGTCTACTCTACTTTTCCTTTAAGAAAACTAAGAAATGCACATGAAAAAATTTGAAGTTACATTTTTCTTTATAAAAACGAAATAAGCTGCAGAAGTCTACTATACTTTTCCTTTAAGAAAAATAAGAAATGCACATGAAAAAATTTGAACTTATGTACATTTTTCTTTATAAAAACGAAATTATCAGCGTGATGATAAGGTGATGTTGGTTTGGGTGAAGATGTCAAAACATTAGCAGATGAAGAAGACAAATCCTCGGTATCAGGAGCTATTATTTGAGTCATTTGACTTTCTGTTTCCATAGGTGAAGACTCCACAGGAACTAAATTAAGAATTAAATGACAAAAATTTCTTCGCAGTGTCTTTCCATCAGCTGCTATCTCTGCTATATTACCATCTCTGGCTGTTACAACATATTCAGTTGAATCAAAATTTGGAGTTAACTTGTGTGGGAAAATAACGTTCTTTACCAATACCTTGTCACCAACCGCTACATCTGTTATCAGATACAAAACGTCTGCCAGTTGTTGTAAAACTTTTTCTGCCCTTTTCTCTTTGCAAAATATTAGATTATGCAACATTTTAATCCTTCTCAACCAAATATGTTTGGTTAAGACCAGAAAAAAAAAGGATTAAACAAATTGCAGAAGTCTACTCTACTTTTCCTTTAAGAAAACTAAGAAATGCACATGAAAAAATTTGAACTTATGTACATTTTTCTTTATAAAAACGAAATAAGCTGCATAAGTCTACTCTAATTTTTCTTTGAGAAACTAAGGAGTGCAGATGAAAAAATTTGTACATACACTTTTCTTTATAAAAACGAAACAAGCTGCAAAAGTCTATTCTAAATTTCCCTTAGGAAGCTAAGGAGTGCAGATGAAAAAATTTGTACATACACTTTGCTTTATAAAAACGAAACTTTATTTAAATTAAAGAAAATATTGTTTACATTTTGTCTTTTTTTTTTTTTTAATTAAAGCAATGCCTTCCATAGGAATCTTTATTGTGTTATCTGGGGCTCGTAAATCCCTGCTTTCTTCCCTTTTAATGTTTTCTTTTAAAACCCAATAGCTGTGTATATTTTTTTGAAGACAGTAAAACTGTTTTATGGTTATCGCCTGCGTGTTTCAAAGACGAATTTCGAAAAAACTTGTTTGTTTCATTAAAATTACACTTTACATGCGATTGCTGGGACACATGATTAACAAAAGTGAATTAACGGTAATTTTTTTTCAATTACCATAAAAATAGTAATCTAGTAATATGTCCACATTTTTTTTGTACGCACTCCTTAACTCACAAAAATATTTGTCATTTGTTTTCTTGCGTTTGTTTACATTGGACTGTTGTTGGTCTATTTCAAAATTTGTGGTTTTGCCTTTATATAAAAGCGTTTATATTGGCGGTTTAATTGCCATGGCCAATTAAATAAATTGTTTTTTTTTTATCGTTTTGTTTTCTTTAGACGTGTTTTGTTTATCAAAAAAAAAAAAAAAAAAATTTTTTTTTGAATGGAAACAAAACGAATTGGCTTAAATCTAATTTGGTTATGCAGCACCCTTGACTTCCAAAACAAGGAAATTGAAATTGTGTTAACAGTAGCAAAATATTGAATTATTAATTGCTTAATTACTCCCTGGTACCTTATTATTATTGTTAAAATTGATTTATTTATTCACTTATTGCATAAGAAGATTCAATTTTAATATTTAAAGTACTTCAGTTCATCTTGAGATAAAGAGCTTCGCTCTCTCTATTTGTCTTCTTTAAATAAGCGACGTAATTCAATTCCCTAGCAGGTTATACCTTTTGGGAGGGATAAGGTGCGGTATAACACAGAATCAAGGACAAAGTTGAAAAGCAGTGGAGAGAAGAAAAAGAGAATCTTCTTTTACTTCGGCTGTCGTCCAGGACCCGAAAAAGTCAATTATTTTCCTTAAAGTCCTTTTTACATCCAATTTATACCAAATTACCAAGCCTTCTCAAAATCTAACTATGTCAAGTACAATGGTGAACTATACTCAATGAACTACTCAATATCGCGTCTTAGGCTTTTTAGACCTACATATGTACCTGACCTTAGTGAACAAAAACCTATTTGTTCCTTTTGTCATAACGGTTTAAATGTGTGTCTAATCTGTAAAGTAATGTATATTTTGTCTCGATCAAAGGCACCCTTGTCTTACAAGTGTCCATGTAACAACATTCGTACATACATATGCAATTAGTCATTACAACTCTTCAGTCAGGATTAACTTTAACTTTAATCTACATACACCTATCCCCCGATTTACACGGTACTTTTTTTTACACGATTTCGCTTTTACACGGGGCGAGATATTAATAAATGCTTACTTAGCTCAATATGAGGAGGTCTATAAGGATTTAAACAAAAACCAAAGGCAAATGTTAATTAGTATTATCGAGTGATGAAATAGACATCATACCAATCAGGAAGAAAAGATTATACATATCCTATGACAGTGACAACAGTACATAATTAAATTTTTGGTAAAATTTTTTAAATACAGTGGGACCTCGATTTTCCGTGATGGTCGGGACCGGAAGCATTCTGTATAATCGATTTTCCCGGTTAATTGAATACCAATTTTGGCTAGTTTTTTAATAGATATTTTTATTAATTAATATATGAATATGTACATATTTATATAAAAACTAAATAATTCAAGGATTTTATATACATATGTACATGTTTCAAAAATAAAAAAAAAAAATAATTTTGTTAGAAAACAGTGAACAATAGATAAGGACTTCGTATACTAAAGAGGGAATTCCCCTTTTTTGCTTGTTTGTCCAAAATAATAGAAAAAAATGTTTGCCTTAATGACGGATAATAGAGTCGATGCAAAAAATTTCCTTTTTCCATCCCGGATAATTGATGTTGCCGGATAATCGAATCACGGATAATCGAGGTCCTACTGTACTTATATTTCTGGTTTCTGTATGTAAAATGAATAACATATCCATATACAGGAGTACACTTGTATACATTTGTATTTTAATGAAAATTCTTTTTGTACTCGTTTTCCTTTTGGCCGTCTAACTCGAGTTATGCCATCACTAGCGATAATATTGAATTTTGATTCGTCACTGAAAAGAACGTTTTTCCATTGGTTTACTGGACAGTAACCAAAATTCAATATTATCGCTAGTGATGGCATAACTCGAGTTAGACGGGCAAAAGGAAAACGAGTACAAAAAGAATTTTGTGTAAAGACCGTAAAACATGGAGGCGGTCATGTCATGGCTTGGGGATGTTTTTCTAACAATAGTTTGGGCCCACTTCATCGTATTGAGGGAATAATGGATAAATGGTCCTACAAAAACATCCTTGAGCAGGTTATGTTGCCATATGCTGAGTTGAAAATGCCTTTATGATGGACGTTTCAACAAGACAATGATCCGAAACACACTTCGAAGATATTAAAAACTTAGTTTAGACAAAAAAAAAAATATTAATTTAATGAAATGGCCACCTCAATCACCGGACCTGAACCCAATAGAAAATCTCTGGTCAATTGTAAAACAGCGAATTGATCATAATAACGTCCAAAATGCTGACTGACAATTTTTTTAATCGGATTAAAAATGAGTGGTATGCTATTCCACAGGCTACTATTAATCATTTAATAGAGTCGATGCAACGAAGATGCAAAGCCGTAATATATAGTAAGGGTTTCGCTACGAAATATTAAGCAAACAAATATTTTAACGTGGAATATTTTTAAGTTGCAATTGTTTTGTCTTACAGAAGAAGTGACTATGTTTATTTTAAGTTTTAAAAATGTCTATCTATAGAAGAAATTAAAATAATTTTTATTTAATACCGCAGATGACGTTCCTTTTGTTTTGTAAGTAATATAAAAATTAGAATTTGATTACCCCGTGTGTTTTATTTGAGCTAATTATAAAATCGCTATGGTAGTTGCAAATGTTTTGTCCGATACTGTATATGCTATTTACTTTTATTTTACGTTGAAATAAATGACTGAGTTATGCCTATTTTAGTTTGTTTTCGATTTACACGGTTTTACATAGCGAAATCTATGATTTCGGTTTACATGGTTTTCTAAGGAACCTAACCTCAGTGTAAATCGGGGGATAGATGTATTTAACAATACTGCAAAATACTGTACTGTACTGCTCCATATTGTACTGTACCGTACTGTACTGTATCTTATTCTACTATAATATGGCCTATTATACCCTACTACCCATTTTATTCCGCTCTGCACTATTTCCTTCAAATTTGATTTTTCTTAAACCATAAAATGTCAGACAATTTCCTGTTCAATCCTTAAAATTATGGACAATAAATTATAAAAAGATTTCTTATTTCTTGTAAGAAGAAAAAAGTAGAAAAAGAAAAGAAGTAGAAACTAAAAATCCATTTTATAAAAAAATTTTCGTCGTTATTTTTATCATAAGAAATATTCTGGCAAATATTGACTGACTGACCCCCAATGGCAATAGCCGTAGTAGCAGCTTATATGTATGTAGTCCGTTTATAGAAATATTTACTGAAAAAAGCAAACAAACAAACAGAAATACAAAACTTTTTTTCATTGTATCCTTGAATCTGCATAAAATGACGATGAAATCCTTGTATAGCTTGTAAATAATACGAATGAAAATGAAAATTAAAGGAAAAATTAATACACGACAGTAAAATAAACGAAAAAAAAAAAAACCAACCAACACCCTCCATTTACAGAAAACAAATCAAATTGTAGAGTAGAAGATACAACGAAGCGAAGCAACTACATTAGTACGAGACAGAAGTAGACTTAAATGTGAATATTTTCCTGTTCTGTCATTTCATTTTAATGTCTATCGTTTAATGGTTCAGGACATTTAGAGTTGATTTAAGAGAGATGGGGAGAGGAAAGCTTTCAAACAGCAACGAGAACATTCACAATCATCCTCACATTACATCATAAATGGCGCAGACACTATTCACATGGTTGGATTGAAGGAAGGAAATGAAAAATATGCAACGTCTGGTTGAAAATTATTTGAAAGAAAAAAATGAAAAAGAAAACATTTTGAACGAATATTCATTAAATCTAAAAGCTGAACAAAGTCAAGGACGTATATAAACCGAATCTTGTTAAATGCTGGATTGAAAAACTTTAATTTTAATTTTAAAATAAATTTTAAAAATATTTGTGTTTAGCGTTCTTTGCTTGAAGGTCTATTTACCAGAGATATTACAAAATTCGGATCTGCTCAATTATTTCTTAAACAAACTAAAATCAATTGAACATGAAATAATCCTGAGTTGTTAACTTGATTTTAGATAAGACTCATTGAAGTAATGGGTGATTTTTTAAAAGCTATAGGAAAATTTTTCAAAAAAAAAAAAAAAAAAAAACACATAACATTCCGAAAAATGCATGAAATCTTTATTTGAATCGATAGTACACGGTCCATATAATTTAATGTTTGAAGATTATTTCATGCAAATGTTGACCGCGACTGCGCCTCAAATGATCCATCCGCTTAGTCCAATTTTGGCATACTCTTACCAACATTTCGGCCGGTATCTCACGAATAAATGCTTCAATGTTGTCTTCCAATGCGTCAATTGAAGCGAGCTTGTCTGTATAGACATGAGCTTTAACATAGCCCCACCAAAAAGTAGTCTAAAGGCAGCATCTTTGAAGAAGTACGATCCAATGATGCCACCAGCCCATAAACCGCACCAAACTGTGACTTTTACTGGATACATTGGTAGCTTTTGCAATGCTTCTGGCTGATCTTCACTCCAAAATCGACAATTCTGCTTATTTACGACGTATCCATTGAGCCAAAAATGAGCTTCGTCGCTGAACACAATTTTTCGATAAAGAAGTGGATCTTCGGCCAACTTTCCAAGAGCACGCATTTTGATAATAAAATTCAATGATTTGCAAGCGTTGTTCGTTTGTAAGACGATTCATGGTTATATTATAGACCAAACTGAAGATGTTTGACAGTGAAACAAAACACGAAACGTGCGTGAGTTGTTTAAACCAGTGTTGCCAAAAAGATAATAGCTAAAAAATCACCCTATATAAGGGGATCTATAGCAGTTCAATTCCTTCAAGAGCGAACTAAAGGCCCGGTTAGCCAAACGTTCATAAAACCCAAGGGAAAGTACATTCGTTTTTAGAATACGAAAAGTAATGAGAGCGATTATCGAGCCGTAAGCATTGCTAAAAACGAACGTACATTCTGTGAAAGTTTGGCTAAACCGGGCTTAAGGCCTTCTAAACAGAATGATTCATGACACTACGTTTTTTTTTTACTGAGTTCATGAACCATATCGAAGTCGCCGCAGTCTAGTAAGTAGTGTGTTGGTTTATTAGATGTAAGGTCACGGTTCAAACCCCATCCCTAACATTAAAACGAAAATATGAAAAAAAAAATATTTCTTAGATGACTTCCTCTCAGCAGATTTCTTTTCTGGCAAAAACTCTGAGAGGAAATAAAATTGTTATGAAAAGTTTCTCAAAAAAATCTGTCGTTCGAAGTCGAATTTAAACTGTAGGTCCCGATACTCATGTATAAAATTAACACACTTAATATAAGTGGTATGCGAAACTAGGTCCATAATCCTCACTGTTTAGGAAACATAGCACTGTCACGAAACATCTTTCTTCTCTCCCTTGTCATTTCAATACATTGTTTCAGTTTCATACACAAAGCTACCAGATAAATAAAGCATCAAATCGTCAAATATTAGAAAATAAATCGTCAAAATCGTCAAAGACGTTCATGGAAGTCGTAAAACTAATCGTCACAAAATCGGCATGAAAATTCAGTGTGATGTTAGCTAGAACCGACACATTTTTCAGTGCCTTAGCTTCTTAACAGGGTGCAAGAAATATTTCACTTCATCTGATCTTCTTACTATTTACACCACTTATATCCGAAAGAGAATGGAATATAACTCTCATGTATAGGCCGGTGCCACAACGTCTATTTTGAGACTTCTCGACCGCGTACAAGAGAGGGCGAAGTTGCCCGTTAATGACGGTAGGGTATCGAACTCTATTGATTCATTGGAGCATCGTTGCAATGTGGCTTGTGTTTCACTGTTCTATCGCTATTATAACAGATTTTGCTCGAGCGAAATAAGGGACTTGTTCCCGAGAATCCTGTAATTATACGTAACACTCGCCTTTCTCGGCGAGCACATACGCATGTGGTCGATTGGCCAGTGGATCGCACACTGCATTACAGATAAAATTCGTTCTTTAGTCGGAATATTCGTATGTGGAACTCTATTCGTGCAGAGGTTGTAATTTTTGGCATTTAAGGGAGGAAAAAGACATAAGATACAGAAAATTTGCAATAGTAATAACTGCAAAGTAAATACAAAGCTTATACTATGTTCAGACATGCACTTTTATTAAATCAATATTCGGTTTATTGAGAACAATATTTTTAGCGTTCAGACATATAATATACGAAAATTTATTTGACAGCTGGTAAACAAAACAGCTGATTGCTTCAACAACATTGCTTTTAATTTAATCGCGAAAATTAGTGCCAAAAAATTTTTTTTAAAAAATTGAAAACAATTTAACATTTAAAAAGGTATTGCTAATGATTAACCGAAACGCCGAGCTGTTGCGGTTAATAAGAACTACTTTTGACTCCAAAGTGGCTTTTCTCAGAAGGATGAGAAAGAAAAATTTGATATGAAACTCAATATAAAATACAAACATTTCTGCTGACCTTCCATTTTTTGTTTGTCGTTGTTTACATTTGAGTTGTCAAATATTAATAGAAAGCGTTCGGAAAAATGTAATCTGCTCACTGAACGTACTTATGACAGTGTTGTATTTAAAGTTTTTTTTTTTTTTTTTATCAATATTATAACAATTTATGAATTTATTGGCCAATAATTAATTGAAATTTTATATGAAATATTGAGATTAATAATGCCGTTTATTGCGATTTACGCAATAAAGGTGCATGTCTAAACCCAGTATTAAAGTGACTTTTAATGTAAAGAATATGATGTAAATTTTTAATTTCTAAATATCGTCAAAATAAGGGCATAAATCGTCACATCGTCAATATGATATTTTTGGAGCACAAAATCGTCAAAATGACGATAAATCGTCAAATCTGGCAGCTATGTTCATACGTTTTTTGTCAGTTAATATTGCTGATTTCTAACAGATTTTGTTTGTTGCTATTTAATCGCATTGTATAATTTTAACTCGTGTTATTTAGATGTATAATTAATAAAAAAAATAAATATATTTGTCTACTATAACAACAACATCAGCAACAGCATTATCGATGTGATCATAACGAATATTATAACATACGAAATACACTACGAATATGAATAAAAAGTTGAAAAAAATAAATAAAACCCTCAATTAAATGTGATCTCCTCTTCGTAATATTCGTATCATTGATTATAAATATTGAAATATTGAAATATGTAGTGACAAGACAACAACAACCACAACAATATTGTGGTATTTGTGGTCCAAGTTTGTATGTGTAATTGTTGATATTTATTTAGAATCCAAGAGAAAGAAAGAAGAAATGCAAACAGTGGAAAGATATTCAGTCGTTTAGATCTACTTTGCATCATATACTCATGATTATATAGCGATAGAAGAGTCTGTATATTGGGATCAGTATTGAAATACTAATTGAAATTAATTAACAACAACGTATCATTTGAGTTGAATTCAGTTATATTTGCTTGTAAATATCCCTCAGCATTTTATTTCACTTAAAAATTTTTTTTTTTTAATTTTTTATAATTTTTTTTTTTTTTTATCATATGACAATAAATATCGTTGTACACTCACTCTATAACTAACTGTTGTATTATATTTTATATTTGTGGAGGATTTTTAAAATTAATTTTTGTTTTTATTATTATTAGTTTTATTGATATTTTATTGTGTAATTATCGTGCATATGCTAATTTAAAAATTAAAAAGATCGTTTTCCGCCGTTTTTTTTTTCACTTTTTGATTACTGATATTGATCTGATCGATGATATTGAAATAAAAGTGTAACACGATGTGTTAAGTGCTACTAAATTACAAGTGAATAACAATCGTTAGTATACATTAATAATAGGTTAGAATAGATTATAATCGGCTGGCATTTTTATATTTGTACTACAGCGTGAAAATAATTGAAAGTTGGAGAAATTTCAAGAATTTAAATTTCAAGAAATTGAATTTCTTCATTAGCCTTTACTTAATTACGATTACGCCCCACATCACCCGTGTTGTGTGGTGAAACGTACAGTTTAATGCCAACACCAAACGACAGAATTTTGTGAAACTTTTCATTGCAATTTGGATTCACTCTCAGAAATTTTGCCAGAAAAACTTTTGGGAAAAAGGTTGCCGAAAGAAATATTCTCTCGTTTAGATGAGGTTTGAACTCACGAGTTCTCGTCTAGTAAGTCAACACATTACCTAGTACACTATGGCGACTAATTACTACCCTTTAGTAACGTTTATGGCTCAACTTCTCTTATAAACCATTATACAAGTATACATTCATACATACAGTATTGGCCAAAACTAAAGCACCCCCTCAGTACATTTAGGATTGAACCGTTGTCCGTTTGGCCTGCCTCTGGATGCCTTATGCCATCTGAATCCTTTAATTTAAACTTAGATTCGTCAGAAAACAGCACATTCATCCATTTTTGGACACTCCAGTTGAGATGGGTCTTGGCGAATTCAAGTTTGGCGATATCAAAGGTTTTTTGCTGGTCGTCGACTGAATAATCCGGCCTCTACCGCCCTTCTGGGAATCGTTCTTTCGGTTATTTTTAAATCTAAGCGGTTTCGTACGTGACTAGAAGATGCTGTAGGATCATTTTGGATTGTCCTTTTAATTAAGGAGTCTTCATATCGCATGGTTTCACGTGACCTTCCTCCAAATGAGTAGGAGATGTGCGACCAGTCTGTAAAAACTTTTAAATTAGCCTAGAAATAATTGATCTGTTGTTTGAATATTTTGCACTCAATTGATGCCTTGATAAGCCAGCTCTTCAATCCAATCATTAACTTAAAAATCAACCCACAAAATTGCAAAACCAAAGAAGAATTATTTGAAGCCGCAAAAATAGCCTGGGAAGCAATATCTCCTGAAATAATTAATAATTTAATGTCCCCTATGCCTAAAAGATGTGCGTGTGTCATTCAGAATAAAGGATTCGCAACGAAATATTGATTTCAATAGTTTTTTGTGCACCTTAATTGGGGGGTGCTTTAGTTTTGTCCGCTTATATTTGCGACTTAAAATGTTTTTTGAATTTTAACTTTTTTTTTTAAATTCTGAATTCCTTAAGTTTGTGTTTTTCAATAATAAGGATATAAATAAATAAAAAAAAAATAAAAATAAAATTTTAATAGCTTTGTTTTCTTAAAAAAATTATCATTTAAAAAAAATGTACTGAGGGGATGCTTTAGTTTTGGCCAATACTGTACATAATTAGTCATTTCAATCCTCAGTAAGGATTACGACATAGCCTCTCACATTACCTATGTTGTGTGTGTTAATTTCATCCATGTGTGGCGGGCAAACGATAAATTTTTTGAGAAACTTATCATGGCAATTTTATTTTGCCCTCAGATTTTTTGCCAGAAGACTGTTGGGAGAAGGTCGCCAAAAGAAGTTTTCTTTCGTTTTGATGAGGTTTGAATTTACGAGCTCCCGTCTAGTAAGCTAACACAGTGCCTACTTGACTTGTCGAGTCACAATTATGGCCCTTTAGTCACAATTATGGCCCTTTAGTCACAATTATGGCCCAACTTCTCTTATGAACCCTTTTGTATTTGTAAATTTAATCCATGTGTTTAACGTCGACCGTAAACCCGGGTGTTTGAAGTTATCTACACATGAGAGACTAGGATATGAAGACTTTCTGGCAAAAACTCTGAGAGCAAATACAATTGCCATGAAAAGTTTCTTAAAAAATCTGTCATTCGGAGTTGACTTTAAACTGTAGTTCCCGCCATTTGTGGATAAAATTAACACACACAACATAAGTGGAGTGAGAAACTAGGTCCATACTCCTGACTGTAGGGTTGTAATGACCAATTATGTATGTATGACCTTCAGCGGACTGTATTAAAATTATTTTCCTGACGAAATATTGCGAAAAAAAAGATAATTTTTAACCATTTTTTTAAGGGAAATTACTTCTCAAGCCATTACTTTTTATCGCCATTAAATAGTTGCAGATGATTTCATTCTTTTAAGTTTTTTTTTTGTCAGTAAAAAAAAAACAATAAAAATTTTTTGCATTCCAAAGGAAAAAATAGTTCAAAATTCCAATATAACATGAGATTAATGTAGCATGTGATAATAAAATTATTTAAACGTTAAACGTTAATTGAATACTAATTTTTCATTTCATTGTTATATTTTTGGAATTAAACAAAACCAAAATAATAAAAAAAAAAAAGAAAAACAAATAAAAATAAAAAATAAAATTTTAATTTATTCACATGAGCAGAAAAAAACTAACAAAAGGACGGTGTGAGTGAGTATAAGCCATACTTACTAATAAACGTGTTCCGTTAAATGATTCGGACATTTCAAGAAATCATTGATATTTGTTTGTTTACACTTGTTATGCGAGTATAAACAAAAATTTTGGCAGTAAAAGCCCCATGACTTAAAAGCATAAAGGGGAGGTAAGGGACGATTGTAAAATATAATAAAAATAAAAAAAAAAAAATGTTTGAAATATGCATTAAAAAAAATGTATTTATCAGTTTAACGCCTTCAAAATAAAATTATACAAAAAAAAAAGAATGAATGAAAGAAAATGAAATTCAATGCACAGAGTAAGAGGGAAGCAGTAAAGGGATGAATGACTTGGTTATAGAATAAGTAAAAAACAAAAAAAAAAAAAAAAAAAATGCAAAGAAGTAAAACAGAAAAATAATTTACATTTGAGGTCACTTTTATTTTTATCTGAATTTTTTTTTTTTTTTTAATAAAGAAATGTTTAGTTCCTCAGACTCATTACTCATTAAAATTCTTTGATTTCTTTCTGCTTATTTGTCATCAAGCAGACAACAATAAATTCTTAATTCTTTCGGAAGCAGTCGATCAATTGGCTGGCTTTTAGCCACCTTATAATATTGATTTGTTAATTAGAAAAAGGTTTTCTTTTTCAGTATTATTTAGTCGTTTAAGTGTTTAAAGTATTTAAAACATCTGCTTAACAAGTGTTTAAACATTATTACCACCGAATAATGTGATCAATGCCAGCCAATAAACAAAATACCCTCAAGTGTTAATTTCTCATCGCTGTTGTGTCAATTCTTTGATTTAGTATTTGTTGCTGTTGTATGAAAGTCATGTGCTGACAGATAGTCTAGTTTAAACGTACACATACCACGATACTACACACCCATCTTTCAAATGGGGGCAAAACTTTTCATTTTTAAGGGATGATCCAATTGTAGCAATTAATCAAATTAAAGGTTAACCCTTGGACCGGTGGTTTTGTATATGGAATGATTTCATATTGTATCATGATTAACCAAAAATCTGTTAACAATAATTTTGATTATCAATTAGATTGTGTTTCACGCGTCATTACCTGCTAACTACGGATTCAAAAGAGCTCTCTCTCTGAGACCAACGTCTTTCGTTACTTTAAAATTCTGAGAGCTCAGAGTACCAGCATTCAACAGACAGAAGCTTCCCTATTTGAACTTGTTTTCATATAAGTTGTGGTACACAAACTCTCGGAGAGTTATTGAATTCCTTAAAGGCCTTGGATTAGAAGCTTCACGTAATAGGCTTGGCAAAATAGATTTTTTAGTAATGGTCTGTCAATACCGTATTGACTTCTACTGTAGGCACCCGAAAATCTTTAAAATCCACTTCTTGTCACTGTGCCTCTGAAAAGAGTTGCATTCCGTGTTGGAGGTGAAGTAGGTAGTAAGGGAGTTAGATATGGTGAGCAAAGGAATATCAGTGTTCGTTTTTATTGGGTCAACCATGCCCACTTCTATGACATCCATCGTAACAATCTAGACGAGTGCTCTAAGCTAAAGCTCTGAACAAAAGGATTTTAAAACAAAATTTATCTTTTAACAACCTTTCCTTGTTCTGACAAAAATATTGTGAGCAACTATTTGATACGATAAAAATTCGCAAAAATTCAACACAAGACCCCCCTGGTATCTATTTCCCTGTGATCAGGGAATGTAATCTCTTCATGTGGTTTGTGGTCAAACTCATGACCTTACGATCCGGAATGCTTCTTACAACACTCATGTTATCAAGGCAACTTCTCTAGAAAAATGTGCTAGGGCCATAGTCCTACTATAGCTTCAATGACAGATGCCGCTAGGTTGCGCATGGCTCCAGTTAAAGCCAAAAAAGTCTGTCTCTGGCGATTGTCCAGTTGCAACCACTTGCTTCACCAAACATCATGGCGGTACTAACAAATCTAACCAGAAATCTTTTGTCGGAAATCAAGAGAATCAACAACCGATGACAAAATCAATAGATATCGATAGAATATGTTCTTTGAAATTATTAAAGCCACTATCTTAGTCTCCACAAACAAATATATGAATTCATTATCAAAATCCTAAATACATAGCGAATACTTTTTAGATAGGAACGAATGATATGCAGCCCTTTTATCTCCATGTCTTCATGTGCATTCGTTTCTCATTACAATACTGCAGTGATTGTTTAAACAAATGATTATCACAACAACTATTTCTAAATATTTACTGTAAATTAAATCAACGATTAATAAATATTTATTTATATTTGTTGTTATTACAACAAAAATAAATCACCACCAAATAATTAAACAAAAAAAATTTATTTATGTCCCCAAGGTTACTGGATCACTTCATGTTCAATTTAAACAAAGCAAGCGTATCGTATCGTAAACAATGAATACACGATCATTGTTGTTAACTGCTACCTCCCATACTACTCACATTTAAAATTCATTATTAAATATTGTTTTTTTATTCAATACAATTTGTTTACTTTTTGAAAATATTAATTTAAAAAAAAAATATAGCAACAACAACAACATTTAATAGCAAATATTTTATGCATTTCGCCTTAAAAAAACAAATTATAAGCAAGCAAACATAGAATTTATCATCGCTATACAAGGAAATCGAGTATTACACGAAACGAAAATACAATTGTTATTAACTATTATCATGACAATCAATAATAAAGTGTTAAAATTTTAAATAAATTACATTTTAGGGAAGTTATACTTGCAATTATTTAGTTTTAAATACATTATTACGTTTTAAATACATTATTACGTTTTTATCTTCTTGAGAAGTCCACTTGCAATGTTACTTTTAAATGTTATTTTCTATCTGTCAACTTCTAGAACTTAATATTACAACGTTACTTGTATACATATGTTATTTTCTATCTGTCAACTTCTACAACTTAATATTGCAACATTACTTGTATATATTCTAGTTATTTTCTATCTGTCAACTTCTAGAACTTAATGTTGTTTTGTCATTGTAATTTGTTGTTTAATATCTTTCCCAACACTTAACACGTTTATAGAGCTGACATAAGCCTGTTAATAACCGGATAATTTACTAGCTATTGCAGCTTGAGAAAATTGCTCTCTCTCTGAGACCAATATCTTTCGATACTTTAAAATTCTGAGAGTTCAGAGTATCAGACAGAAGCTTCACCACTTCGACTTGTCTTCATATACATAAGTTGTGTAACCCAAACTCTCGGAGTGTTCTTGAATTCCTTAAAGGCCTTGGATTGGTAGCTTCATGTAATAGGCTTGGCGAAATAGATTTTCTTTTTAGTAGTGGGTTAACAAACGTTATTATCGTATTGACTTCTACTGTAGGCGCCCGAAAATTTTTCAAATCCATTTCTTGTCTCTGTGCCTCTGATAGGAGTTGTATTCCGTGTTGGAGGTGAAGTAGGTAGTAATGGGGGTTAGATATGCCGAGCAAAATAATGTGAGTGTCGTGTGTTGAGCGTAATAATTTTCAGACTTCTGAGTATCATGAAATTTTTCTACCTTAAGAGTTGGAACTAGGTTTACACGCGCTTGTAGTCGAGTACTTTAGCAAATCGTCAAGGCAAGAATATTTGAATCGCTTCCTCATACGTCATTTTCTCCGAATTTAGAAATTCTAAGAGCTCAGAGTGCATTCTTTGTAATTATCAGCCGGCAGACAAGAGGTTTACCAATTTGACGTGTCTTCACGTAAGTAGTTGTGAGCAAAAGAATGTGAGTGTCACTTACTGATGTCCTCTGCTAAGAGAAGAATAAGATAATAATTTTTCTTGTTAGGAATTGGCATAAAATCTACAATCTTTTTGCATGAAAGGAAAGACCGCCAAGAGTCGATGTGTGCGGCTTCAGAACCATTGATGGCCAATAGTAAACTTACTTTTGCGTTTTATTGGCAGGATATTGAAGACACAAATTTGTAGTCAAGTACTATATCGTGATTGTAAGCCTTCCTTGCTCATGCTGGACATTGTGATGAAATACCAGAAAGTAGGTGATGGAAGAAGTCGCCGTAGTCTAGTAGGTAGTGTGTTGGCTTATTAGACGTAAGGCCCGAGTTCAAATCCCATGTCAGACATCAAAACGAAAATATGAAAATATTTCTTCGACGACTTCCTCTCAGCAGATTTCTGGCAAAAACTCTGAGAGTAAAATTGCTATGAAAAGCTTCTCAAAAATCTGTCGTTCGGAGTCGACTTTAAACTGTAGGTCCCGCCACTCATGTTTAAAATTAACACACACAATATAAGTGGTGTGAGAAGCTAGGTCCTAATCCTGACCAATTATGTATGTATGTATGTAGGTGAGGGAAGAAAGTAAGTAAGAATGCAGCTGTCGTAGTCGCATATATAGTGTGTTGGCTTATTAGACGTGAGACCACGATTCAAACCCCAGGTCAGACATCTCCAACAAAACGAAAATATGAAAAAATATTTCTTCGGCGACTGCCTCTCAGCAGTTTTTTGCCAAAAACTCTGAGCGTAAAATAAAATTGAATTAGAAATTAAGAAACGGGTCCTTAATTTCTAATTGTATTATATCTTCTCATTACTTTTATGAGCAACATGTTACTGCAACATGTTGCCGCAACATGGTAGCCAGTATCCAAATATTTTATCTCAAAATTCTTGAGACTAACATGAGAAAGTCTTGTCAAACATTCGATTACAAACAATATTGATAACAATAAACACAAAGAAAGAAAATCATGAAACAAGAGCAAATAAATATCATGTAAAATCTATTGATTTTCTCTTTTTTTTTTCTATATTTCATCCCAAAATGTCTATTGTTTGTATTATTATTGTATTCAATAGATTTTCTACAATTTTCTAATATTTTTTTTTTTTTTTTATTATATTCTTTGTATACATTTTATAATATTTTGTTTTTATTTTCTGTCTTCCCTTTTGTGATATTTTCAAAAATAGACCTCAAGGACACTTAATTGAACCAAGTGAATATAATAAATTAGAATGAATACCGATATCGATAAGACCTTAGAAAATAATGGTAATAAAACTTTAATACAATATGTTGTTGTTTGTTACTTAAAAAGCTGAAAGGCAAATGAGGGAGGAAAAAATGTTAAAAAAATATTGGATAAAGAGAAAAAAGCGAGGAGAAAGAATAGAAAAGAAAAGTCATTTCAAATGCGATTGTAGTTTTAAGATAATAATTTGAAAACACTTACACTTTCATATTATTTTGCTTACTGGCATTCACAATTTATTGCAATTTGATCAAATAAGTTAATTAAATTGAATAATTTTTTTTTCTTTACTATCCATCCAAGGATAATTTGTATAAAAACCACAGGCATTATTTTTCATCATTAACATGCTTGAGAAACGTTTAAACCCATGGGGAATACTTGATTTGCACTCAGCCATTCGTTTCAAACAAGAATTGGTTTTTAGGTATGCCCGTAGCCTAGTGAGTATCGTGCTAATGTTTGAAAATTGTGGGTTCCGTACACACTAGAGATTTTCTGCACCTTATATCACTGATATAATAATTGGTAATTAAACCCTTCAGTCAGGATTACAACCTAGCTTCTCACACCACTTATGTTGTGTGTGTTAATTTTATACATGAGTGGCGGGGACCTACTGTTTAAAGTCGACTCTGAACGACAGATTTTTTGAAAATCTTTTTATGGCAATTTTATTTACTCTTAGGGCCATTATTACAACTTGCCGTTAACTAAAGGGAGGATTTTACCGGGCAGATAAATTGTTTTTCATTATTATGAGTACCCAATAAGATAGAAGTGATCGTTAAGCTAAAGGGAAGACCTTTAACATTTAAAGGTCACTTTATGTTTGAACTTGCCATATCATATAATATTTGCGATATGGCAACTTCAAATTTAAACAAAATAAGCATATAAGGGGTGATTTTTTAACAGCTATAGGAAAATTTTTCAAAAAAAAAAAACATAAAATTCAGAAAAATGCATGAATTCTTTATTTGAATCGATAGTACGGTCCATATAATTTAATGTTTGAAGATTATTTCATGCAAATGTTGTCCGCGACTGCGCCTCAAATGGTCCATCCGCTTAGTCCAATTTTGGCATACTCTTTCCAACATTTCGGCCGGTATCTCACGAATAAATGCTTCAATGTTGTCTTCCAATGCGTCAATTGAAGCGGGCTTGTCTGTATAGACGTGAGCTTTAACAAAAAATAGTCTAAAGGAGTTAAATCGCACGATCTAGGCGGCCAATTGACCGGTCCCGAACTTGAAATAAAATGTTCACCGAACTCGCCTCTCAATAAGTCCATTGTTACGCGTGCTGTGTGGCATGTGGCACCGTCTTGTTGAAACCACATGTCATGCAAGTCAAGCTCTTGCATTTTGGGGGAAAAAAAAGTTGGATATCATCTCACGGTAGCGCTCACCATTCACAGTTAAGTTACGATTCGCAGCATCTTTGAAGAAGTACGGTCCAATGATGCCAAATTCAATGATTTGCAAGCGTTGTTCGTTTGTAAGACGATTCACGGTTAAATTATAGACCAAACTGAAGATGTTTGACAGTGAAATAAAACACGAAACGTGCGTGAGCTGTTTAAACCAGTGTTGCCAAAAAGATAATAGCTAAAAAATCACCCTTTACAACAACAAAAAAACGAAGTCCGCTGTTGCCACTGCGTTAAAAAAAATTAAAAATTAAAATTAATTGAGCAGTTTTATCGATTTTGCTCCGGCACTGCCATATTTTAATTTTATTTTATCTATAATATATATATATAACGAGAATAAGTTAATATAATAATATAACGAAAATAAGTTAAAGTTAACTTTACAGTTCCCTTTAGCTAAAGGTACCTTTAACTAAACCTAAGTTTAACGGCAAGTTGTAATAATGGCCCTTAGAGTTTTTGCCAGAAATCTGCTGAGAGGCGGTCGCCGATGAAATATTTTTTCGCTTTCTTGGAGATGTCTGAACTGTGGTTTGAATCGTGGTCTCATGTCTAATAAGGCAACACACTACCTATTAGGACTACGGCGACTTCAAGTCTAAGTTTTATTGTACTTGTGGCAACTACAAAAGGCTTGATGTTTAAATTATTTCAAGACATGGCGAGCAAAGTAAAGTTTGCGAGTAGTAAAGTTCGACTTAAAGTCCAAGAAATTGTTTGCTTCTTTTCTGATTCTTTATGTTATTTCACGCATAAATATAATAGAATTTAATGTAGAAAAATCTATAGAATACTGAGAATAAAAACCATGAATTGAGCCATAAATAAACAAGTTTAAGTTTTTTTCATTCTTTGATTAATTAATGATTAATTAATTAAAAATAAATATATGTTTTACGTTAAACACTTTCAAGCTTACTTTCACACAGTGGGCAGGCAGGCAGTATAAAGGGAAGGAATGAAATTGATTTTTGTGTAATACAATACAGGAATTTCCTCTTCCCTGTTTTTAAAGGGCTTCATTAAAGGAATAGCGAAAGTACAATAAAAATTTATCGTTTACAACGAAAGTAAACGATAATTATATGCCATACGCCTATGCTTATAGGCTGTCGCATTGCCATATTGCCACATTGAAATGTGATGGGTTGCTAAGGGAAAAAGTACTTTTCATTTCAATTAACAAATATGAGATAAGTATGAGAAGCAAATGAATGACGGAATGACAGAGTAACAGAGTGAATAAGTATTAACGGCCGACAATTGTCGTAATCATCATCATGTATGATGCGTATACATTTGTAATTATAATCATAATAATATGTATTCACACAAATTAATTTCGTTTTTTCGGATATAATCCCCCTATCCCCTATTTTTTTTTTTTTTTTTTTTGTTTTTATCAATTTATTATAAATAAAACGAAAACAATTACAACATATTTTGACTATTTGGCTGTTTGTTTGTGATAATTTCTAAATGTTTTCGTTGTTATTCTTATGTACTCTGACACCCAATCAAATGATGAATGGACATATATTTACCATAGCATTGCCTACAACATTGTACCCAATTTAACCCATCCATTGACTGACTGACTGTTTGATTACACGAAATTAATTTGATTTTTTCTTTTGTTTCATTTTTGTAGAACAACAATTGGCTGATAATGTCAATTTAAATACAAATATATGCCTATTCTCATGGAGGTCTTCTAGTTGTTATTTTTCTCTGGAATTTCATTTTATCACACCAACCAAATAAATCGACCCAAATATTAACCCCAGAAATACAATATGTAAACAACAAATACAAACAGCATACAGCAAACAAAATAATTAAAAATTCCTTGTTATTGAATTTTTTTTTTTTGGTTTCTTTCCGTTTCCCAAAAAAAAAATAATTTCCATTAATATCTGTGTGACTGACTTTTTACAATTGAAAACACAGGAAATATTTCAATGAGTGAATAACTCTTAGAATAACATCGTTTAATGGCTAAGATTTCTGATGCCCAGACATTCCATTATGTCAAGTAACACCTTATTTCCCTTGCATTGCTTCAGCTTCATTAGCGAAGTTTTTCTAGGTCAGCAGGTTTAATTATCGTTGCCCCTAGAAACAATGTTCTTGATGGCCCAATGGCTTTAGACCTGAGGAAAATTATTTTTCTCCGCAATGAATCTTCTTATCTCCATTTGTTATCTTTGAGTCCCAATAGAGTAAAGGATCTCTCAATCGTTCTCTTTACCAAACTCTATTTAACTGGGGTTGGGCTGACGTCATTTCAAGCGTAGTTTGCTGTTTGCATCTTAATATGGAGTTCTTGTTTTACTTAATTGATCATTACAACCCTTTAGTCAGGATCGCAACCTAGCTTCTCACACCACCCCTTGTGATAATTTTATCCACGAGTGGCAGGACATATAATATTTCATGATAATTTTTATTTACTCTCAGAGTTTCTTTTTTTACCAGAAATCTGCTGAGAGGAAGTCACCGAGGAAATATTTGTTCATATTTCGTTTTGTTAAAGATGTTTGACCTGGGGTTTGAACCTTGCGTCTGATAAGCCAACACCTAACCAACTACTACTAGACTTCGGCAACATTTTTGTCAGAAGACTGCTGAGAGGAGCTCGTCGAAAATTCAGTGCTCCCTGTAGATATGTGTTGTGTTTAGTGGCAGGAAAGTTTCTGCTCTTTCTTTTCCTCAAGAGGTGATGATGCTTCACTTTTCTATGATATTCCTTGTTAATGTTATTCCCTCTAGAGGAAACAACAGTCAGGTGCTGAATCCACGATCGTTTTACTAAAAGACTTGCACATTATCTAATAGACTAAGAGGGAAAACTCTTAATTTTATAAATTCCAAAACTATGAAAGTTTTTTGCCTTGAGGTTTGGAACCATTTTACACGGGCTTGTAATCGATTACTTTATTCAGTACCATTGTGCGCAAATCGTCAAGACAGGAATATTTGAATTAGGATACGTCATTTCTCCAAATTTAGAAATTCTGAGAGCTCAGAAGTGCATTCTTTGTATTTATTACTCGGCTGACAAGAGCTTCACGTGTCTTTTACATAAGTTGTGGTGAGCAAAAGAATGATGAGCCTTTCAGCATAAAAAGGAATTACCATCACGGCAACCTAACAGAGTTCGATGAGCACTTCTTCAGACCAATGTTAATATACTATCCAGTCCAGAAAAGTTCCTAATGTAAAGAGCCGTATAATTTCTAATATAATTTCGAATTTGGATTGTAATCAGGTTTCCATAGGCTTGAAGTCGAGGTTTTTAGTCACTGCCATTTCTCGTAGAGCGACTAGACAAAAATGCTTGAATTGGGCTTAGAATTGCTTTTTCATCCGGCATTTTCTCCGAATTTAGGCTCGGGTGACTAGTAATTGTTTTCAAACTTGAAGATGTGTTCTTTCGGTCCTGCTCTACCGCTAGACTCACTTGGCCTCGGAATGCGCACCAGCCAGTTACTCGGACTTGATCGTAACTTCATCCTGATCACAGTGGCCATGCTTACAGGTCATTGTGTTATAGGAAGATATGCGGAATGAATGCAGCTACCATCTAACGATTTCTGTAGATCCACTGAGAAAGAGGATACTGTTATCCATTTTCTTTGTCAATGCCCATCACTTGCGAGGTGCAGATGTATAGGTTATTTGGGTCTCCAATCCTTGTCAGCTTGACGGAACTAACATCCATTGATGTCCAGGATATAAAAAATGTCGTTTATCAAACTTTCGGGCTGGTTTTCCAGCGTAGGGTAGTCGTGCTTTTAATGTGCATGACTTGCGCTTACCAACTTCTTCCCTAGTTTGGTGGAGCTTGGTCAGTACAGGAACTGCGTTTACTTGTGACTTTATAACGGGCCGCTATGCGTGCTCAAGTAATCTTTTTGTATCAAAGCTACCACTCCAACCTACCTACCTATCTGAAGATATAGCTGGACGAAAAAAAAAAAACGTTTTGATGCCTTTATTCGATATAATTCCTTGCAATGGATAGAAAATAGAAATACTAGGAAGGTTGGACAAAGAGCAGAAAGAAAATTGTTTTGAGCAATAAAATGATTCTTTTTTTTTCTTCGAATAACCTGTATTTTATTCAAAAAGTTGTGGGCTTATTAAACCGCCTGTGCAAACTACTGTGAGCGTCAAAATAAACACTTTAAAATCTTGTAAAAACAGTTTTATTATATTTACTTTGATGACAAAGTTTTGGAAAAAATTTTACATAATTCATCAATAACTTAAGAAAAATAAAATTCATTAACAAGAAATTGAAAAACTAAGGAACTTAACAAATTAATTCACTTTTAGCGGAAATGTCCCATATTTTTCGCATCAAAATAAAGTAAACAGATATGTTAAAATTGTCTAAAAAATTGTATTTAATATTTTGTTTGTAATCCTTTTGACTTTATCACAGCTGATAATCTTCTAGGCATTGAATCAACAAGTTTTTTTTCGTAAAATTAAGTGGAATTTTATTCCATTCGTCCTGTAAAACTGCCTTCAGGTGATCCTTGCTAGAAATATTTCTATCTCTAATTTTTTAGTCGAGATATTCCCACAGGTGCTCGATGGGATTAAGGTCTGGGGATTGTGGTGGATGATCCAGAGTTTTTGGACAATTATGAAGCAACCACTCTTTCACAATTTTGGAGGTATGCTTAGGATCATTGTCCTGTTGAAACATCCAGTTTTGGATTGTTCTAATTTCTCTACACTAGGGGCTACATTTTGCTTCAAAATATCTAGATAATCTTCCTTTTTCATTGAAGATTCTATAAATACCAGATTACCAACCCCTTATGACGCCATAGATCCGCAGACCATTACTGATCCTCAGCCGTGCTTTACCGTCTTTGCAACATTTTTATTGCTGAAGGCTTCGTTTTTATTTCGCCATATTTTAGTTGGTTATTTTTATACCAAATATCATAAACTTGCTTTCATTAGTGAAAAGAATATTATTCAAAAAAGTTTGAGGCTGGTTTACATATTTTTTGGCGAAATTTAAACGTTTGACTTGGTTAACCTTTGTTATGAAGGGCTTTTTACGTGGTACTCTGCCATGTAATCCATTTTGATTTAAAGATCTGCTGACAGTACTTGCACTCACTGGCTTTCCAGAGATTTTTGCAATATTTTCAGCTATTTTTACAGCACTAGAAGCTGGATTTGCCTTTACTTCCCTTACTATAGCTCTTATTTCGGTTTCTGTTAAACGCTTTGACCGTCTTGCACCGGGTTAATTTTCAAGAGTATTTCATTAAGCATACTTGTCTATAATTTTTTTATTGTACAGTGGTGTCTTCCAAGGATTTCTCCTATTTCACGCAGGGGTTTTCGGTTTCTATGTAAATCTAATATGACTCCACGTGTCTCAACTGAAGTTTGTCTTACCATAGTAAGTTATTCGCTATTTTACCTCTTTCAAAAATAAACTTGAAACTTGCAACTAATTTAAAGGGCACTTTACCGTGTTATACTTTCAAAAAAATTAAAATTTTTTTACTTTTGAAATGAAAAGATTTTTGCATTTTGCATTGGATGATGCCACTGTTGACTTTATTTTGATGCGAAAAATATGTTACATTTCCATTAAAAGTGAATTAATTTTTTAAGTTCTTTAGTTTTTCAGTTTTTTGTTAATGAATTCTATTTTACTTTAGTTATTAATGAATTATATAACATATTTTTTTTAAACTCTATCGTTAAAGCATATTTAAAAAAAACTTTTTTTTACAAGATTATGCGGTGTTTACTTTATTTTGACGCTCACAGTATATCTGAGGCATTTATCGGTCATTTCGTTTACATCGTTGTTTGCCCTGATTGTTTCTCTAGTCAAGCTATCGTAGGTCTGTGGTCAGCTAATTGCTCCAGTAACCGAATGCAATAACCCAAATAAGTTGAAGAATTTTGTGCTAATCAATCAAAAATTTAAAAATAAAAACATTGTTAGTATATCTGTATGTATACTATGAATAAAAATAAACAATAAAATTTTTATAATAATGCCGGACACACGTTAATTGCATGAAAATCGCATGTTGTCAATGTGATTAACACCCACCCACCCTACCAGGAGCATGAGATTACATTTGCTGCCGGGGATGGTGTTATGACGACAATACTGTCTAAAAAACAATAAATTTATTTTTTTTTGCTTATTAACAGCGAATATATAATCAGTTATTACTGGCCTTCTTCTTTCTACCTGTTGTTAGCTTTGTTTCTATTATTTTTAATAATTTTTTTTTTTTTCATATCTGCAGAATATTTTTTCTTTTATTTTTGTTTTGTCGCTGATATTTAGAAAACGTGTGCCACCATACACACGCCAGTTTCAGTTCCATTGCTTGCCTAAAACGTTGCAAATTTCGTTTCAAAATTTTGAAAAGTTTGTTGCTATTTGCTGAAAAACAATTTTTTGCCTTTTGTTTTTATCAATAATAATAACAAAAAAAAATAATTTTTTACGTCATATGAGAAATTGAATTTTGTTGTTATTTTCCACAATTTTTTTTTTTTATTCTTCTTCAATTTCTTTGTTCTATAAAAAAAAAATGTCATTTAAGCAAAATTTTTTATTGGTTATTAACCTTTTTCTGTTAAACATTTTTAAATAAACACAAGACAAAATGAAATGAATTGCTGCAACGTATTTATTTTTTGAAACAGTTCATGACTTCATATCTATCATTCACAATTTTGCAGACCAACTCGTGGACAGCGATCTTCAGGCAATTTAAGACAAGTTGATAGATCCCTGATTCTAAATTAAATCCCTGATTAGAAATTATTCATCAGAACCATTAGAACCATAATGAACAATCAATACAGCATTACACCAGTTGCCTTTAATACTTCTATTGTAGTAAGGAATACAATTCAAATCCAATCCAAGATTAAGTTTTAAGATTTATTTAAAAGTCTACGTAGCTTTTATATGTTTCCTGACAAATATTTATTCATCTATATTCTTTAATACGCCCTACTTATTTACTTAAGGAGTGCGCACGAAAAAAACTGGACTTACACTTTTCGTTATAGAAATAAAACTAAGTGGCGGATTTTTTTCGTTTTATATTTCAATTAAAGTAAATAATATTTGAATTCTTTTGTGTATAAAATTCTTTTCTGACAAAGGTCTCAGAGCATCCAACTTTTTGAGCCACTTTTCTTCCAGACATGTTAGGGTGTTTTTTGAAAAATATGTATTATTTTACTTGCTTTGTTTTGGTCGGCAAATCCTTTTTTTCTTCCACTTCCACGCTTTCTCTCAATACTTAAAGACTCCTTATATTGTTTTATTCTTACCTTAGAAACTGTTTTTTGGTTAACACCTGCGAGCCTAGCAATCGTTTTTTGTAAGCGGCGCGTTTTTTCATTGAAAATTTCAATTATTTTTTTACGACATTCTTGTTGGGTGCCCATTTTCAAAAAACTAATTTTGCTATTGCAATGACATTTAGCACGTGGATTTTGAAACAGATGACTAACAAAAACAATGTAACAGTATTCATTTTTTTCAATTATGATAAAAGTTATAAGCTTAAAAGTAGGCCCATTTTTTTTTGTGAGCACTCCTTACTTAATTCGTCATTACAACTTTTTTAGTCAGGACTACAACCTAGCTTCTCACGTCACCCACACACAACATGAGTTAATTTTTTGTCCATAAGTGGCAGGACCTACAGTTTAATGTCGACTCCGAACGACAGATTTTTAAGAAACTTTTCATGTACAATTTTATTTTACTGTCATAGTTTTTGTCAGAAATCTGCTGAGCGGAAGTCGTCGAAAAAGTATTTTTTCATTTTTCGTTTTGTTTGAGACTGACTGACTTGGGGTTTGAGCCGTGGCCTCACGTCTAATAAGCCAATACACTACCTGCTAGACTACGGCGGCTTCAGTGAGATTGGTTTTTGGAAATCATATCAATCTAGAGCCTGTTATAGTAAACCACGCACCTGCTTAGCTGTAAAATCAGGCTTAATGAAACTAAAATAAGAGAAAAAAAATGAGTTAATGGGTTGGGGGATTATAAAACTAAAATCGTATATCGGGTTATGTTATCGGCCTTAAAACCCACTGCTTAAGACATAAAAATTATCCACCAATCAGGAACACATCAAGAGTTTCAAGGAGAAAGATAATTCGTATTGAACACTTACCGTAGGATACTATAGACTAAGGGCCATTATTACAACTTGCCTCTAAACTTGGGTTTAGTTAAAGGTACCTCTAGCTAAAGGGAACTGTAAAGTTACCTTTAACTGATTTTCGTTATTACAACTTATAGATAAAATAAAATTAAAATATGGCAGTGCCGGAGCAAAGTCGATAAAACTGCTCAATTAAACAAGTTTTTTTTAACGCAGTGGCAACAGCGGACTTCGTTTTTTTGTTGTATATGCTCATTTTGTTTAAATTTGAAGTTGCCATATCGCAAATATTATATGATTTGGCAAATTCAAACATAAAGTGACCTTTAACTGTTAAAGGTAGGATGATCTTCCCTTTAGCTTAACGATCACTTCTATCTTATTGGGTACTCATAATAATGAAAAACAATTTATCTGCCCGTTAAAATCCTCCCTTTAGTTAACGACAAGTTGTAATAATGGCGCTAAGTATCCTAGAGATTAAGGAACTCAAGTGACTACTTTAAAATACGTTGTCCATATTTTATGTGTATAAAGATAAATTCGAATTTGAAAATCCAAAACGTAATCCATAAATTTTAGCAGCGCCACAATTGGCATTAACAGCGCAAAATTTTTACTCTTAATAGAACAAAATTTGCCCTTAACAGAGCACTGTTAGCTGTTTAACAGTATACATACATCTGAACAAGCCCACTTGTTTAGAAGCTAATTTTAGGACACTAGGTTAATGAGTAACATATCGTACTCAAGGGGAGGTTCCAAGGCCTTTTTATGTAATCAGCAATATAATCACATACAAAGTGATGTGGTAGTGCGAAATTTGCCTTACCCGTTACAGTCCGGACTGCAGTATGTACGCGTTCCTACGTAATGGGGTCGAGCCCTCCGCGGTCGGGTGAGGGTGGGTTAGTGTGAGGCCGGGGACGTTCGAAACTATAAATTTTTTTTATTGAAAATTCTCTGGAAGATCAGAAGCCATTTTGGGAACACATAAGAAATAGTATACCTACCCGACTATATGCAAATGGTAGTCCAGAGGGTCGAACTGTGGTAGTGGGATGACTGCAATAATTCTGTGATTCGACATTTCAACACTTTCATTTATAAATAATAATGGTTGTAATAAGAATTATATTTTATGTCAATAATTGCAAAGTAGAAGACTAATCTACTTATTGTCGCTGTTAAACAGTTAACAGTGCTCTGTTAATAGCACATTTTGCCTTGTTAGAGGCAAGAAGTGGCGCTGCTAAAAGTGTGGGTTTGCGTCTTTGGTTTTTAAATTCGAATTTATCTTCAGACACACATCCATCTTTTTATATTTGTTGCCTAAAGATCTGAATTGGTTTTGGAATTCAATCTCTTGTACTCTTTATCTCATGGCATCAATGATAAACGTAATCTTCTTCAAGTGTTATGGTTTGTTCGAGAAGCTTTCTGTATTCAAATACAATAATTCTCGTATGTTATTTCAATTATTTTTGGTTCCCTTTTTTGAATTGTTTTTAATTAGGTGATGTTGTTGTTGTTCAATGTACAACAGATTGTGTGTTTTTTTTTTTTTTTTTTTTAAATTTGTTTTGATAAACAACATTCGCTTTCCACTTAAAAAACACTTTCAATATCATTGATGAGCATTTAATTATTTTAAATTCATTGTTTTTGTTTTCGTTGTTGTTTTGATTTTTTACGGAAATTCGGTTACCAACTGATTTCCATCCATATGGGGCGCTTTATCGTTTTATTATTCAATTTTGGTGGGGCAATTTCAATTGTTTTCGATAGCGCTATCAATTGAAAATTGTCATTGTGACCGTATATAGGAAGTGATGAGTATTTAAAGTGGTTGCATTATGATCTTTCCACTTTAAACAGAACTTTTCCTTTTCCTTTCTTTATTTAATTGCCCTCTCTTCTTGCTTTAATTGTTTGAAATTTGTTTGTTGCGGTAACGCCTTTAAAAGTCGCTTCAAGCTTCAAGTTTTTCTTTCTAGAAACTACTGGACATGACGTTCATTTTCATTAAAACCATTTTTAAATTCAGTCACATTTCGTTGTGCATTTTAGAATAAATTTAATTTAAATAAAGTGTTGTGCGACATAAACAAATTCATTGAATGAATGAATCAGTCACTCACTCATCCATCATTTGTTCACATTTAAGTCAGTCAGCCAGTAGCCATTAGCTCAACTATGACTGACACAATCAAATCAAAATGAAAAAAAAACTAACTTTTTAAGCAACTTAGAAAAGAAATTAAATTATGAATGGGACGGTCTTGTAATCAAGCGCAAGATTTATATCACTTAAGTAAATAGAAGATTCAACATACGAGGGTTAATTGAAAATTACATAAAAGTTGTTAGTGAAATGTTACCGTAGTACAATAGATTTTTAATTAGATTCCGTTAATCCTTTGGAAGTTTTATTAATTAACGTGAATACTAGATAAGCAGATAATAAGTCTATTGCGAGTATCTCCTGCTCTGATACCCTGTAAGTCTAAGGGCCATTATTACAACTTGCCGTTAAACTTAGGTTTAGTTAAAGGTACCTTTAGCTAAAGGGAACTGTAAAGTTACCTTTAACTGATTTTCATTATTACAACTTATAGATAAAATAAAATTAAAATATGGCAGCGCCGGAGCAAAGTCGATAAAACTGCTCAATTAAACAAGTTTTTTTTTTTAACGCAGTGGCAACAGCGTCGTATATGCTCATTTTGTTTAAATTTGAAGTTGCCATATCGAAACTAGTATATGATATGGCAAGTTCAAACATAAAGTGACCTTTAAATGTTAAAGGTAGGATGATCTTCCCTTTAGCTTAACGATCACTTCTATCTTATTGGGTACTCATAATAATGAAAAACAATTTATCTGCCCGTTAAAATCCTCCCTTTAGTTAACGGCAAATTGTAATAATGGCCCTAAAGATTGAAGGCTAAACTTTTAGATTAAGGCTTAACATCGTTTATGGCACCTGAAAACGCAACTGATGTTGAGTTGCCATCCGTAATCGAGCCATAACTATAATAAACATTGGTGATTAGAGAGGTATAATAGGATAGGAAGGTTATAATTGAAAGATGAGATGTACTCACTTTGTCAACGCAGTTATTAGAACGCACGCATGCATCATTTTCTGGTAGGTGACTGTGCAGTTGTAAGAAAACATTCATTCGCTGTCTCAAGGCATTATGCTGCAAAACTTGTCCGCAGTAAGGCAGCCTTAAGCTTTAGGTTTCTTTCTTGGGATATCTGAACTAAATTTTGACTTCTTTCTGTTCTTAACTGTGAGGCATTAGGTCTCGGACTTGAGTTTAAGAGATTTTTTTTTTGTTTGATGGCATAATTGAAACAATTCGGAAGGGAAATCGAACAGATTTAAATGGTTCGAAAATTGAAATAGCAGCTTATGGAACTATTGGAACTATATAGACTAGTTTTGATATGACAGAGCCAATGAAAAACTGTATAGGAGCAATGAATCTCTATGGGACTATGGTTAGGATAAAGGAAGACTCGTCGATCACGAGATTCATTAAATGACATAGTGACCTAAGGATTCGAGAGGACAACAGCTTCTCTGCAAGCCCATACTCTCTTAGGAAGGAACTATATTGTTGTATACGAGTGGACCTGATGAAATACTAAGAGCTCATGGAAAATCTCGCGGCTATCTTCGAAGCAGATGTCTATCCCATCGGCATTTATGCATAACTGAACTAGGGTAGAAGATACAACGGGCCATTCAATACTGTCTGACAGAGTGTCATCTGAGCACTCAGCTCTTGAAGTTATATTCAAAATATAACAGTACGATATTATCAAGAGCGGTTGAATCTGCCAGATAAGAAAAATAGCGTTAGACTCTATTGGGTCCCAGGTAATAATTCCCATATAAACTCGGCAATGAGCACTTGCGAGGATGGGAACTTCCATGGATTTGAGGGAATCAAAACTTTTGCTGGAAAATTACAATAGGAGGAGATTTGAATTATGCTTTAGACTATCCATGAATAACCGAACATTAGACGGGCTACTTCACTTACTGAATTTATTATTAAAACCCTTTAGTCAGGACTACAACCTAGCTGCTCACACTAGCCATGTTGTGTGAGTTAATTTTTTACAAATAAGTGGGGAGACCTACAGTTTAAAGTCGACTGCGAACGACAGATTTTTGAGCAACTTTTAATGGAAATTTTATTTTATACTCTCAGAGTTTTTGCCAGAAATCTGCTGAGAGGAAAGCGCCGAAGAAATATTTTTTCATATTTCGTGTTGTTGGAGATATCTGACTTGGGGTTTGAACCACGATCTAACGTCTAATAAGCCAACACACTATCTACTAGACGGTGGTGAATTTACAGGGCACTGTAAGAATAGGGATAGTCAATATGTCAATTTTGTGATGAATCTCAAATTCACATTTTTGAAATGTATGATTTAACAGGTGGAAACTCATAGATGTCGTGCAACAGAAGTGATTTACGATTCCTATGCACGAATTGCTCTAATAAAGATGACTTTGTTCTGATCGGCCAGTAATTAAAAATCTAAATGAAATTTTGCAATTGCTGAAGCGAAATTGATAAATGGGTTGCGCTCACGGGAAGTAATATAATACCGAAAAAAATATAAAAATCTTCTGGTCTAACTAGTAAATAACTCTAACACTTGACAGATATCTGATAATACTTTATTATATTCAAAACGAAATATGTTTGATAGCATAATTGGCATCTAATACAAGTAATTTCGATTTATTGAAAAGGAAACCGATAAAAAGTATTTACTTCTTGGTCGAACGTTTAAAAATTCCAATCAGTATTATCGTTATTATTATCTGGTTTGATTAATACTATTAACAAACAAATATCTTATCGAGCTTCAAAAAAAATGCCAAGAGATTTTCATTTATACTCATGCATAGTGTATGTATATGACAGTTCACATCAAAATGCCAAAGAAATGCTTGTGATTATTTGTTGAGCACTTCAATATCAGGGCAAATGGATTGTTTTTTTTTTTTTCTTTTAACAATAATAGTCAACGTGCTTTCCAAACCATCATTTAAACATACATTTAGAGGTGTTTTAATGACATCCGACAAGTTTATTGTCATTTATTAATGTGCACAACAGGATGAACAAATAGAACTTTCAAAAACTGTCATAAAATTCAATTCCTCCGAACACCTGCATCTGTCAACACGACTTTTAAATATTGCGTCGTATGCATATTCTGTAGGATTTTTATGAGGTAGTCCTTAGGCTTTTAAATTTTCTGAATTTTGTGAATAGAATTAGAAATTCCCTTCAAATAAATGTGCTTAAGGAAGCGCGTATAAGCACGTACATATATTTTAAAATTTCAATTGCATTTCTCTCTCTCTCCCTTAGCAACAGTCTCAGTTTCTATCTATCAACACAACAGTCAGCGATAAAATTTTATTACCACTAGATTGCGTTGCGCGATTATCGTGTGTTTTGAGAATTAAATAATTAACTTTTTTGTTGCAAATAATAAAGAACAACAACTACATTAGGAACAGTGAAAAAAATATCAATTAATAATTCCCCAAGTGATGACGAATAATGGCCAAGAATAATTCAATTTCGTTTAGGTCGTATAATTTATAGTTTATTTCATCGCAGTTTGTTGTTTGGTGTTTGTTCTTTAAGATTATGGTGTAATTGTGTAATTTACAATTCAATAAATAATGCTTTTAAATTCGTAGAATTATTTTATTTTATTTTATAGTAATTTTTATAGTAGATTCTTGGAAAACGTGTTGGCAAGTTAATAACAATAGAACAAGCGATACTTAATGAAAGTATTTATACAGGACTGTACTTTATAAAGTTATAAGCCGTAGTAGAAACAACGCCATTATTTTTCCAATACACCTCCTCTCCCTTTTATAGTATAAAAGCAATTGTATCATGCCCCATCTAGTCTTAGAAATATAACATAATCACCCTTATTCTGGTTGTCGTCGACGTCGTCTTGCATCGACAGTTTAAAATTGGTATTCTGTTTGTCGTTATTGACATTTATAGATGACTGTCGACACACATTTGGTATTCTGTGAGTCAATACGCCGTCGATATTGTGTTGTATCGACTCTGATTTTGTCGACTCTGATTTTATCGACATCATTTTTGGTAACGACGACGACGGCGACGACGACGACGACAACCAGAATAAGGGTGAATAGTTAGGTTAGGTCGGAGTGGTAGCTCTGATAACACAAAGCTCACTTGAGCACGCATAGCGGCCCGTTGTGATGCCACGGGTGAACGCAGTCCTTGTGCTAACCAAGTTCCACCAAAATCAGGGAAAAGGAAGAAGTTGGTCAGCGCAAGGGCTGCACAACAAAAGCACGACTACCTCGCACTGGAAAACCAAGCAGAAAGTTTGATGAACGAATGAATCCTTTATATCAATAGATGATAGCTCCGTTAAGCTAACAAGGAATGGGAAGCCAAATAACCTATATCTACACCTAGCAAGAGACGGGCACTGACAAAGAAAGTGAACAACAATCTCCTCTTCCTCTGCGGACCTGCATCCACGGCAAAAGTCGTTAAAAGGGAGCCTCATTCTTTCCTCGTGTCTACCCATGACGCAATGACCTGTAAGCACGGCCACTGTAGTCGAGATGACATCACGACCAAGATCAAGTAATGCTAGTCTTAGAAACATAACATAATAAAAAAAAGATCATAATTGATGATCTTGTGAGCGACCGCCCGCCATATTTTAAAGTTTCTTTTAATACACACAAAAAGTCATGCTAGACAGTTCCACATGGGAATATTGTTTATGGGTGTGACAATATAACATTCTACTATCACGTTTAATATTAGTTTAATTATCTTTGTTACGCTCAAATTTGTATATCAAAAACGTGTGCAACACTTCTCGAAAATCATTTGTAGAAAATTTCCGACCATTATAAGGAAATTCATTGAGTTTGTAAGAAACCTCTTAATAAACCTCGGCGAACCGTTGCCGTATAGAAGAAAATATCTGAGAATAAAATAGCCAAACGTAAAAGCCCAGAATTGTGAGTCACAAATGTTCGATGGATGATTTCCTATGCCCAAACAATTCGCTTAAGCTTCTCTCCATACCGGCGAGCTATACATCAAAATGTCTTCTCCAAATACATACATATTTAGTCACTATAGTCTGGTGTGTAGCGTATTTGTATAATGGACAAGAGCTCAGAATACAGACCTCAGCCAAGAAAGCTTAAATAAAAGTAGCAAAACCTCTGTGGGAAACTAATCGCCTTGAAAAGGTTTCACAAATTGGTAGGTACCACCATTCCTGAATATAAAGAAACACATACATACATAGGTTGAAAGAAAAGAGAGTGAAAAGCTATACTATCACGACTAAAGCTATGTAGTGGTCAATAATGTACATACGTATCAGCCAGACCTGTTCTTCAGCTACCTTGCGGTTTCCAGGTCTATTTAAAGTATGACCAATCGACCGTTATTTACTTGTTTTTGTAATGACGGTCCATGGATTGTTGCCTGTTGTTAGACACCACTCTTGGCTAGAATATATGGAACATCGTGCGAAAACTATGATTTACGTACATCTGGTCGTCTGCATGAGTCGGGGGCAAGTTTCTGTGTCTCGCACATCTTTGTAAAATTTTGTAGGCTTTGTGCGCTAAAAAAGGAAAGATGAATTTCAAATAACCCTTAAAGTATCAAAAGTCTGACCTGCTTTTTGTAGGCGTTTGCTAATGCTCTTGCGCAACACGCTCTTTAAGAAATTATGCTTTCGAGATAAAAAAAAAAAAAACTAACTGATATCTTCTATTCGATTGTAATAATTCCTGGTACGTTAAATAATTCCTGGTATGTTAAATAATTCATGGCACGCTTCAGTAAGTTGACCGGATTTGGTCTTAGTACCTTGTATATTAAATCCCTCCCGCATCTGTTGTTCTTATTGTGTTTTACAGAATTGAGGCAAGATCGGAGAAACTGAAGAGTAAATATCATTTCAGTAATCTAGATTATTTAGATGTGCTTGTTCTCCCCAACGGAATTCAGTTTCCGTTATGTAAGTAACTCCTAATTACCTTGTTTAGGATTATATTAAAGAAGATTGATGATTAAACGGAATCTTGCCAAGTACCGATTTCCGATGTTTCACACTACAGCTGGCATTCTGATTAATGCATCGTATAAGTATGATCCCAAAAGTAAAAGTGTCACAATAGAGATGAAAAAAGCCCTTTGGATAAATGCCATATCACGTGTCATACGTGACTTTCATATCCAGTCCGTTAGATAACGGCTGCATATACCACGGCGGTGGCTAAGAAGTACTATGGAACTAAGCAGGAATTGTAAGTCAATATGGACATTAAGATAAACCCCGGTCATTCAACTATAGTATCCTTTACAAGAAGGAGAAAACTACTGGAAACTAGAAGAATATTCGACTCCTGAGTGAGGAATAATATTTTAATATTCTTAAGGAAGCAACTGTTCACAGGCGACCAGCTTCTTCGTCCACATATAGCAATATTGTCTCGCCAAAAACTTATACTTATATATAGGACCAAGTGATCCCCGTTGAAGTCGCCGTAGTCTAGTAGGTAGTGCATTGGCTAACAGGTCTGACATTAAAACGAAAATATAAAAAAAAAAATATTTCTTCGGTAGCTCAGCAGCTTTCTGGCAAAAATAAAATTGCCATGCAAAAGTTTCTCAAAAAAAATCTGTCGTTCGACTTTAAACTATTGGTCTCGCCACTCATGTATATAATTAACACACACATACATAAATGGTGTGAGAAACTAGGTCCATAATCCTGACTGAAGGGTTTTAAGGACCAATTATCTATGTATGTAAGGGAGCAATTTTACACAAGCTCAAGTTCGTTCACATACTGCCATAGGGTTTCGCCTAAAAGTTTGGTACCTTGGCTAAGAAATAGCACTATAACATTATTAAAATTTGATTGTAAAAAATTGTATTCCCCTTTGAAATTGTCTATTAAAATCCTAGATTTTTCTGTCAAAAAGGCCGGGGCATAATATAAATTTTCCTTTTCAATCGTTTGCCAATACGAGTGAATTGAACTTTGATTTACTGCAGTTTATAATTAAGGTTTCATTCTCCTCCATGAATCTAATTCTTAATAATTTTTTTTGTGAATCTTTGATTATGTTTTAAAATTTGTATGTGTTTTGAATTGAAATTCCTTAAATTGAAATTAAATTAAATTGTTTCATTTCATCATTTTTGTACTATTTTTTTTTTTGAACGAATTTATTTTAAATATGCATGACTGAACTCTCCAATCCAATGATAACTACTACGCTGCATTTTCAACTTGAATGTCGCTTTTAATGTTTATTTTTTCTTTCTCCTCTTTCGCTCTTATTTTATGCGACAGTGTTGTTTTGTTTTTTTATCAGAAACAATTTTGTAAATAATTTAAATAACAAATCAAATCATAATAATAATAAATATTAATACAATCACACATACATACAAACATACATACACATACACAGTCATAATTATATGCAAGTAATTCAGTTCATTGTTTTAGTTTCTTTTAATCAGTTGGTCGTCGGTATTGTGTTCTTTTTTTTTTTTGTTTTTCTTTAAATGCGGCTGCACTTTTATTTTTATTGTTTTTATTGTTATTGCAGTTTATTTAAATTATTTATTATAATAATAGAATTGTATTTCTTTCTTTTTTTTGTTTTAAATATTTATTTTATTATCAGTTGTTGTTGTTTAATTTTCGTTGTAATTAGGACAACGACAAGAACAAAAGAATTGAAGTCTCAACAGAGTTACAATGCAATCGACCACAAAAAACTTTAATATTTTATTCAAAAACCCCGTAACTCTAATCGGATTTAGTTTATAACTAATCTGACTTCAGCTCAAACTATAAATTCAAAATTCCAAAAATAGGTTGGATGTACTTTCAGCAGATGTACCTTATCTTTCTAGTCCAATTGCTAAAGGCTTTAATAATCTGTATCTCACGTTGCATAAGTACGATTCAACCACACCAGTTGGTGTTTAAAAGATAAGATTCTGTGTTACAAAAAACTTCTTTGACAATTTCCATACCTATTCAAGGTATTATGGTCATCGAAAATAAATACCAGAGAACGTACTAGGTTTTCTGAACAGTAAACTGACCCACGTTATGCAGGCCTCTAGGGTAATTAAATTGATTCAATTAAGTCGACGTAGTGTAGTAGGTAGCGTGTTGGTTGTTTAGACGTCAGCCCACAGTTCATAACCCAGGTCAGGCATCACCAACAAAATGAAATATGAAAAATATTTCTTCGGCGATTTCCTCTCAATAGATTTCTGGCAAATACTCTGAGAGTAAATAAAATTGCCATGAAATGTTTCTCAAAAATTTTCCGTTCGGAGTCAACTTTAAACTGAAAGTTCCGCCACTCAATATATATACATATATATATATATATATACTAGAGCCCCGACTTGCGTCGTTAATGAGGACCGGAGAATTGCGACGCAAATTGAAACGACGCAAATCGAATCAAATTTTTTTATACAAATGCATTGAAATTCATCAAAATGAAGCAAAAAAACTTAATATTTCGGATAAAACAGAATTATGAAAACATTTTTCATTATTTTATTAAGTTGAGTAAAGTTTTCTTTAATTATTATAAAGAAATAGCAAAAAAAAACTTAACAAAAATCAATAAAATTCATTTATAAAATAAATAAATTTTAAAGAAGAAATTGTGCTTTGTTTAGTTTATGTGGTGCTTTCTTCAGATAATAAATTCAAATCAACAACACTCCATTTGATTACGTGGTCTTACAGGTTTGTTAACAAAAAGGTTTGTTGAATTTTTAGAGATTTTTTTGCTGATATGTTTCCTTGTAACAACTAATGGCTTGGTCAGCAGATGCTGCTACGCCCTCGCTACGATTTTCGTCAGGATCGTTTTCAGAAAATATATCCAATGCATGGGAAATTAATTGCATAGCTTTCGAAATATTGAAGATTGTTATTTTTTTTTCCGTTAATGTATTATCAATTATCATAACATCATCTTCTAAAGCATGCTGAATATTAATGGATAATAAATTTTCATTATCAAGCTCCTCATCGTGAGACAGTAAAAGTTCATTAATGTCATCCTCTTCCATTCCTTCAAATTCGGCTAAATTTAATCGACGCAAGTTGAAATTGCAACAACGCAAGCTGAGTTTTGTCAATTTTTAAAAAGCGACGCAAATCGAAACGACGCAAATCGGATCGACGCAAGTCGGGGCTCTAGTGTATATGTATATGTTCCTTTTACTCCTCTAGAGAGCATAGGGCTGCAACAAGTTGTTTCCAATGAGCTCGATTATCAGCGCGATGTTTGACTTCCTTCCGCTGTAGACGTAGTTTGGATAGTTCGGTTATGATATGGCGTTTCCAAGTGTGCGATGGTCGTCCGATGCGCCTGCTTCCCTGGGGATTACAGTCTATGTTATGTCGTCTAATGACTTTCAAAGAGTGTGTGGGGATGGATTCCCACTTGCGTCTCCTTATTTCCCTCTCAATTGGTTGCTGGTCTGTATCTGACCAGAGTTGGGCATTGGATATTACGAAAGGCCAGTAAACACGCAAGATTCTACGCAGGCATTTGTTAACGAATACCTGAAGAGACTGGGAATCGCGCGGTGCCACATTCCACGTTTCGCAACCGTATAGTAATGTGGATTTAACGTTGGAATTGAAAATTTTAATTTTGGTGCGTCTCGATATGTTGGACGATTTCCAGACAGGGTTAAGTTGGGCAAAAGCATTGCGCGCCTTATTAATGCGACTGGCAACATCCGCTGGATTTATCAATTATACTGCCCAGATAGCCCAGAAGGACTCCACATCATCAATTTCCTTGCCGTATATTAGGAATTTACGTTCTGATTTAGCATTTAACCTGAGTGTATTGGTTTTGTGGATATTAATCTTCAGTCCAGCTATCTTTGCGGTTTCGCTAATTAGATTTAGCCACTCAATACACATAGGATAAGTCGTGTGAGAAACTAGTTCGTAATCCTGGCTGAAAGGTTGTAATGACAAATTATGTATGAATGTATGAATTAAGATAGTTCTGCAGAGAATGAAACAAACGATAATCTCAAGGTGCAAGGTCTAGGCTATATGGGGAATGCTTCAAGACATTCCATTCAAACTCTCTCAGTTTTGTGTCTGTAGGGCAATTAAAGATGCATGTGATCTCCCGTTGTCATAATGGAATAAAAGAACTGTATTTTATGCGCCTTGGTTGTACAAGGGCATTCAAGAGTGTCTAGAGTGTTTCGATTATCGAAGTCTTCACACTCCAAGATACATTTGTACTCTTTGACTGTACAAAATTAAACGCAACCAATTTAAAATCCAGGAACGCAGATACAAACTTGAAAACGTTAGATATCAAGACCTCTCTGGCAGATTTAAAGCTATTTAACGTCCTTGTGGAACAAAACAACTGTAAGTTGTCATCTGCTGTCAAGAATACCGTTAAATTCGTCTTATGGGAGTTACGAGAACGGTGACAAAATCAGCCAACCGGCATTAGTTTCAACAAATTTCTTTGATGAAGTGTAGCAACCTTGCGACACAAATGCAGTAGATTTCAAAATGCCACCTTATTTTGTGTTCTTTTTTTGTCGCCATCAAAAGTAGACGTTTTCAGTGAATTTGTCGTTGTAGTCTAGTAGGTAGTGTCCGCTTATTAGACATGGGGCCTCGATTGTAACCCCCGTGATTATACAAATCATAAGTATATATTTTGATACAATAATACAAACATTAGTTTTATTTTGCATACAGTCTACTAAAAATATGATGACATGTCCTTTAAAAAATTCCAGACCTCTTATGATTTCAATACAATATATGTACATACGTACAGATGTACGTATGTATAGTATGTAAATGAATTTGTTTTTGTATTTCAAATATTTTCAACATACACATTTCAATTTTCTCTTAATTGAACCAATTATCAGTATTGACTTTATCATCTTGAGTAATTCCGATGGCAAACATTTTAATTATTTTATAATACAAAAAGAAAATGAAAACGAAAAAGAATAAGAAAAAAACAAAAAAGGAGGAGAGCAAAAACAAAAACCACATTCTCGTCACATATTCAAATTGAAATTGAAATTATTGTTCTTAAAGCCCATTAGAGAGAGAGCAGCTTTAAAAACCATTCGATGTTCGAACACAAAATAGTTCAATTAAAAGGTCGTCCGCAATAACAATAAATTGTACAACAATAATAGCAACAATAAGGCCGATAAACTACAACAAGTTGGTATAGAAAAATACATAAAAATATTGCAAGAAATTCCACAAATATTGTAATCTTGTGACACACACCAAAAGTCCAGTAGTAGTCATCACCATCAACAACATCATCATCATTTTCATGCCAAAACGCCGTATCATTTATTAAAAATTATCATAACCCTTATGGAATGGACTGACATATAGTCTGTGGTGGGCACACAAACTTAAAACCAAGCCACCACTTGATGATGGGGCATGAAGAAAAGAAATGAAAAGTAAAAAAACACGCTTAATTGGCGTTAAAAAAATAATGAAATGGAACAGCGAGAGGAAGAGAGTTAGGTAAAGAGGGTGGTATCATCAATAAGTCTATTCAAATACTAGCAAAAACCATCATCATCATCATCATCAATGACTATTAGAATAGCACCAATAGCAAGCAATAGCAGTAGCAATAGCTGTAGCAGTAGCAATAGCTGTAGCAGCAGCATTAAAAATAGCTGCCAGTGTAGTCACTTAGCACATTTTAAATAGTTTTTAAATGTTGCGTCAATTGATCAATTGATTAGCATCAATTATGAAGTTATTTGTACGTTATTAAAGAGTATTTGAAGTATAAATACGATGGCATGGATGAATGGATGGCCTGTTTTATTGTAGTTTGAGTGTAAAAGTTTTTTTTTTTTTTTTTTTTTGCTAATTTAGATGAGGCGAAAGGAAATATTTTAAAATGATCACGAGAGTTTTATTTTTTTTTATGATATTAACAGTTCTGTCAGTCACTATGTTTAATTAGAAACAATTTTTTTTAAAATAATTTTATTGTTTAATAATTATTATTTTTATTAATAACACGGTGCGACAGTGAAAATACACCCGAGTAACTACATAGTCCACGTTATTCAGTTAGTTGAGTTGAACTCAAAAATACCTTTTTTATATTTCTCGAACCCTCCAAAGTTGTTTTATTTGACAAAAAGTGTTTTTTTTTTTTTTGACTTCACGCACTAATTTCTGGATTACTTGAACATTTCCGACCCGATTTCCAAAATTTAAATCTTGTTGGAAAGGGGAGAGATGGACCTTTAAAACGGTGGACATATATCTGTTATTTGACATAATATGCTATGAGTTTTGATGAGGTAAACTTGGAAAATGCGAATTTTTTTCATATTTTTTCAAGTTTGTCCATTCATAGTAGCAAACTTTAATAAAAAACTGTTCTCTTCTGAAGAGATTGAGTCATTATTTGATAAAATTGGATAAAAATTACCGTAGTTATAATTCAAATAGTATAACAGTCGTGTAATATTTTTTATATATGTCATCTCATCAAATGAACTTTTAGTTCAAAAATTTTCAGAATTTTTGATGGATCTTGATTGTTTATTACAAAATGTGGGAAAAGGAGAAGTTGGTCAGCGCAAGGGCTGCACAAATGTGATGAGATGACATATATAAAAAATATTACACGACTGTTATACTATTTGAATTATAACTACGGTAATTTTTGTCCGATTTGATCAAACGAAATGCCAATCTCTTCACAAGATAATGCACCTTCATAATGTCATCACTTATTTCATATTTTTTAAGTAAAGTTTGCTACTATGAACGGACAAACTTGAAAAAATATGAAAAAATTCGCATTTTCCAAGTTTACCTCATCAAAACTCATAGCATTTAAGTCGAATAATAGATATATGTACACCGTTTTAAAGGTCCATCTCTCCCCTTTCCAACAAGATTTAAATTTTGGAAATCGGGTCGGAAATGTTTAAGTAATCCAGAAATTTGTGCGTAAAGTCTAAAAAAACAGTTTTTATCAAATAAAAAAAGTTTGGAGGGTTCGAGAAATATAAAAAAATATATTTGAGATCTACTCAACAAAACTCACAACCTACACTATGAGATTAACCGGGTGTATTTAATTTTTTTTATTTTGTCGCATAGTGTAATTATTTATTTTGATTAATTTTTTAAAAAAAAAAAAAAAAAAAAAAAAAAAAAAAACGAGTACGTCAATATTTTCAGTCAATATGCATTGTATAGCAGTTTTAAAACCGAACCTAACGGAGACCCATTATTTCCAGATTTACATATGTACATACATACATATGTAATTGGTCATTACAACTCTTCAGTCTGGATCACGACCTAGCTTCTTACACCACTTATGTTGTGTGTGTTAATTTTATAGATGAGTGGCTGTACCTACAGTTTTTGGGCAACTTTTCATGGTAATTTTATTAACTCTCAAAGTTTTTGCCAGAAATCTGCTGAGAGAAAGTCACCGAAGAAATATTTTTTTCATATTTTCGTTTTGCTGGAGATGTCTGACCTGGGGTTTAAACCGTGGCCTCACATCTATTAAGCCAACACACTACTTACTAGACTACGTACAGTCCTACTGTTGACAATATTGTTCCGAATTAAAAGTTTAGCCGTTAGAAAACAGTTAATAGCAGATGATTGCCTGCCAAACCTGATATAATCCTACAGGCTTGACCACAGTCTGCAATGTTCGATACTATAGCGTGGTCTTGTCTGATCAATTCGTGAGTAACTTACTTGTTATCCCATGTCACTCTGTGATACAGAAATCAGTCGATTTATTAATATTCAGCAGCGTTTCAGAGAGAGAGAGAGAGAGAAATTCGATTCGAACCCACAGATCGAACTTCTATTTGTATTCAGCTGTTTTTGTGGAATTCTTAGCATCTGAACAATTGAAACCCAATGATTTTCATTACTTATCGATACATACACACATACATACATAATTGGTCATTGCAACCCCTTTAGTTAGGATTACAACGTAGCTTCTCACACCACTTATGTTGTATGTGTTAATTTTGTACATGAGTGGCGGGACGGGACCTACACTTTAAAGTCGATTCCGAACGACAGATTTTTTTTTTTGAGAAACTAGTAAATAGTAATTTTATTTACTCTCAGAGTTTTTGCCAGAAATCTGCTGAGAGGAAGTCACCAAAGAAATATTTTTTCATATCTTCGTTTTGATGGCTGACGTGGGCTTTGAACCGAGGCTTACGTCTACTAGACTACGGCTACTTATCGATGCTTTTGCTAATAAACGTTCCAGACCAGAATGCATTTTGAACTTCAAAATAACGGCAACAGGATCGTACCCACTTTCTATTTTCAGTCGCCTGAGTTGTCTTTTCTTTTTGGTGGCTACTCACAAAAACATGCGCTCCAGCTATCCTAACTCGAGCAATTACAAAACTGCCAAAGAAATATTGAAATTTTTTTTTCTAGTTTTCCCTATGATCAGTAAGCCGCACTAGTTTTGGGAAATCAATTTTTTTGATTGTTTGCAACAGTTTTCGCTTCTCCAGCGCAAATGTTGGATATTGTAGACAGTTCGATTCCAACTTTATACTGCACTCATTGATATGGTTTTATTTACCGTAACTTTGCTTGTTGCCATAGGTATGTATTCATTCATAACGTTTGATGTTCTTGTGTTCATTCATATTTATATTTAAAGTCTTCAAGTACCACACTTTATTGAAACAATTCTTATCAAATTGTTTTGGTTTTGAATTTTATAACGTTTTGAAATTGCTTCTTATTGTGAAATAAATTTTGTCATTGATTTGTTTGTTTTTATTCTTTTTCATTGCAGATAATACTATCGACAATAGCAGCCATGTACAATCGTATGAAAATGTTACGGCAAACATACAACAGAGAGAATCAGTTACCACTATCAATAACGAAGATTTGGAACAAAAGCCAGCTGAAAATTTGGCACAACAAGACTATCACAAACAACAGCAACACCAACAGCAGCAGCAACAGCAAATACAAATACAAACACAAAATGTTGTAGTTGAAGCGGTACAAACTGATAATTATAATAGCAATAGAACAATTATAACTGAAGTTCAGGAAGTTGTAGTGCAAGAACATAAGGCATTGACCAAAACGGATGTGGCTATAGAGACTGTATTGGCTGCGTCACATACGAATATTGTTAAACCACAACAGCAGCAACAAACGGTTTATACACATCAAGCGCAAGAGAAACAACAGAAGCATCAACAACATCATCAGCAACAGCAATATGGGGCTAAACAACATCAACAACAAGAATATCAACATCAACAATTGCAAACACAATCAGTAGCACCACAGCAACAGTCCACAAATCAACAGCAGCAACAACATCAAGCCCATCAACAACAGCAGGGGGGTCATTACCAACAACACCAGCCACAGCAGCAGCAACATCAACAGCAGCAACCACAGCAACAACAACAACAACACCATCAGCAAACATCTTATGAAAATCGTAAATCGTCTCAAATGTACAATCAACAGCATCAATCACGTCGCAAGTATGACTATCATCATGGTCACAGTTCCATGGGTAGTAATAGTAGCAATAATGATTCCTCAAACACCCAACAACATCATCAGCAACAGCAGACAACAAAAACAATGTCATGGACTAATTCTTCGCAGCACAAGAAATCCACAAATACAGTGGCAGTAACAGCCACCCCAACGTCCAGTCATACTGGGGCAGGCAGTTATAATAAATCAACATCGAGTGCTACAAACTCAGCTTCAACTCATGCCCATACCACACGTACCTATACTAATCAACAGCATCATAACTATCAGCAGCAGCAGCAAAACCAGCAACAACAACAACAGCAACAGCAGCAAAATCATCACTACCAACAGCAGCAACACCAGCCACAAACTCGTAACTATGGCGCTATGAAAATGCCTTCATCACCCATTGCTAGTGTAACAAATCCCATGGAACGTAAAACCAGTCAAACAAGTGATTCTGGAAAATCACATGCTCAGCAGCAACAGCATCAGCATCAACAACAACAAACAACATCGACTGCTTCAACAACAGCGGTGCCACATCAATTTCAACAGCAACAGCAGCAGCAGCCACTTCAACATCAGCAATCGCAACAAACCTCAACTGCTGATGTTGTACAACACACTCAGTCGTCCATATCGAGCTCTTCAAGCATTGTAGCAAATACGACTGCCACAGTCCCAGCTAATACAACAAACAGTTCCAAATCGCAACAGCAACAGCAATATCCACCAGGATTTGCTAATAAGAAACATAGTTTATCAAATCAGGGACACACTACGTCGAGCAATACCGCAAATGCTGCTAACTTGTCTACGGCGACCACCACAGAGCCTGCAACATCAGCACCAGCCATTAATTTGGCTCCACCAGTAACTGCCACTACACCAGCTGCACCCTCTACACCCTCATGGGCCAGTCTTTTCTCTAGTACCTCGAACAGCAATAACGCATCTACTGCTTCTGCTAATGCTTCTGCAAATATTTTGCCATCGAATGCTTCATCGGCATCGTATGCCAAGAAACCCGTAGCTAAAGTGGCTCCATATGAAGTACTGGCTCCCGTAACACCTACCGCTCCCCTGGTGACTCCTGGTGCCCTATCCTATTCAGCGGCTTCGGCACAAAATCTACCGCCACCATCAGCCAGCGCGTCCTCAAATACATCTGCAACAGCTGCCAAGAAAGCATCCAGCTCATCATCATCGGGAGATCAAACGCTATCTCAACGTAATTCAATGGCTAATCTCGATGAATTCTCTTTGAAATTTGCCGAATTTCTTACGAAATATAAAAGTGATTGGGCCACTATTAGTCTAAGACCCAGAGGTCTTACCAATCGCTCTAACTATTGTTACATCAATTCCATATTACAGGCTCTCTTGGGCTGTTCGCCACTCTACAATTTGATTAGGTCCATACCAAAACAGGCTGCCAATCTATGCGAAGTTAAAACTCCCACTGTAAACGCCATGTAAGTACATTAGTGTTGGTGGTTGGTGTTGATTATTATTGGCCACAATTAAGTCAGCAAATTGAATATAATTTACGTTTTCCTTTTGCGTTACAATTGTGGCAGATTAAATTCTATTTTTGTTTCTTTCAAATCATTAAAATAAAACCGTTCTGGTGGCATTTTATGGTTCGAGAGAAACGTTTTTCCATACATTCTCTAACAATTGGCAGCTGACTATTTGCGGAGGTCGGATGTCGTAATGAGAACAGACAATTTTAGTTTTAAAAATAATTAAAGTTTTTTAAAAATTCTGACTGAAAAATTCGAAAAAAAAAAATTCAATTTCACTCTTTCACTTTTACTTTCCAGGATTACTTTCATGTCGAACTTTTCGAATCTACCCAGTGGCTTGCGTTTACGCAATCCCAAAGGCAGTAAAAACAATAAAGATGATTTGGGCAGTGATTTGCAATGTGATCCGGCCTTTGAGCCCACTGAAATTTATAAATTGTGGAATGACAGTCGCGAAGAACATGTTGAGGGACGTCAAGAAGACGCCGAAGAGTTTTTGAGTTACATACTTAATAAACTGAACGATGAAATGCTAGAGGTATGAGTTAGTAGAGCTTGATAATATGAATTTGAATACTATTTTAAACAAAAAACCTTTACTTTTTAACCCTGCAGGTGATTAAATTAATTGCTAAACCAACACCCGAACAGAATGGACAAAATGAACCACCAGAAGAGGAAGGCGATGCTTGGCAGGTAAGTAAAATTGAAAACCGAAAAAAATTGCAATTTTTGTCAAAATTATTAATTTTTCTGGTTTATTTTCTTCCAGATGATTTGCAACAATCGCAATAAGGGCAGTGTTACACGTCAAACCGATTTTGGTTGTACACCATTAAGTGATATTTTCCGTGGTGAATTACGTTCACGTTTGCAGCGCGAGGGTGAACTTTCCACAGATGTTATACAACCATTCTTCACCTTACAGTTGAACATTGAAGTATTTATTAAATTTATTGGTTTTTCCTTTTCTATTTAAAATATTCAAATTAAATTCATGTTTTAGAAAGCGGCTTCCGTTAAAGAGGCTTTAGAAATTCTAGTGGGCCGTGATCAATTGGAGGGTGTTACTGGCAGCAAGAGTAAACAGGAAGTTGTTGCCTGGCAACAAATGAATTTGGAAAAACTGCCGCCTATATTAATTTTACACTTGAAATGGTTCGATTATCGTTCGGATGGTTGCACAAAAATTCTAAAGAAAGTCGATTTTCCTGTAGAACTTAAAATTGATGCCAGTAAGTAGTAGTGTAAAAACAAAATAAAATTACGTTTTTATTTATTTAAATCAGTCAAGAAAAATATTTAAATAAATAAATATCGAGCAAAATATGTTGTAATTCAGATTTAATAAATAATTTTTTTTTTTTTTTTTAATTTTTATTAAATAGAAATCTTAGCTTCCAAAAAGTACTCACAAAAACAACGTGCCTATCGTCTTTTCGCTGTTGTCTATCACGATGGCAAGGAGGCCACTAAAGGCCATTACATTACCGATGTCTATCACACTGGCTATGGCAGTTGGCTGCGTTATGATGACAGTTCGGTTAAGCCAGTCAGTGAAAATCATGTACTATTACCACGAGCACCACGTGTACCTTATTTATTATGCTATAGACGCTGTGATACCATACCCCAGCAAAGCAATAACAATCAAAATTCATCGGGCGGCAATAATAACAATTCATCAGGTAATACGACACAATCATCGGGAAAATAAAGATGATGATGATGAGAAAGTTAGAACTAAAAAATGTGAAAACTGAATACGAAATGAAAGCACAACGAACGGTTTTAACAACAATATTTACAAGTAAAAACACATGCAACATCTCTAATAAAATTGTATGTATAGCCTCCTAAGGAAACTGAAAAACAAATAGAAGTAAAAGAAGGGAAAAGGTGTGAGTGGAGGGAGGTATACAGAAAATTATAAAATCTAGAATCATAAGAATAAAATCAATCTGTCTTTGCAAAATAAGTTTGCATCATGACGGCAATGATGAATGGTAATTATGATGATTGAAAATGTTTGGTTTATTTAGAAACATACACACATACATACATACATAGATAATACTAAAACATAATTTAGTAAAAGGAAAAAAAAAAAAACAAAAAAAAAATACTTCTTACAGATTTGTGGCAATAATCGCAAAAAACAAACAAAAGAAACAAAAATATATGAAAAAATTTTAAGTGATTCAAAGATTTAAGAATCAAAAAATGTCTGTAAGTTAAACACAACGACTAGAATATTTCTTTTTTTTTATACAAATTAACAACAGAATCGAAATGTTTTAAAGAAATTACAAAAAAAAAATTCTAGTTTAAGTCCAAGTTAAAGAGACTTTAAAATTATATAAAAAAGAAAAGTAAATATTTATATATACTTATATGTATACATATATACATACATACATACATATATTTATATTTTTTTTTTTTAGTTAAATTCATTAAGAAACAAAAACAAATTAATTAGTTTAGTGTTAAGTAGTGTTATAATACTAATACAAAGGAAAGAAATCAATACAAAAAACAAAAACGAAAAAAAAAAATTATATAAGGGTTGTGTGATTAATTTATTTTTAGTCACAATAGAAATTTTCGAATTAATTTCTTTTTTTTCTTTCTTAATTTTTGTCAAAATGTTTTTATTATTTTAAATTTCAAGTCATTTATGTAGAACGCTACGAAATTATTACGAGCTTTTAATTTGAATAAGAAATTTCTTAAGTTTTTTTTCATTATTTTTTATTTTGTATTTTTTATTTTTTTTTAATTTTTTATTTTTTTTTTAATTTTTTATTTTTTTTTTAATTTTTTATTTTTTTTTAATTTTTTTAATTTTTTTTTTTTTATTTTTTTTAATTTTTTTTTATTTTTTGACTTTAAGAACATTTGCATTTTTATAAATAATTAATTTACAAGTCATGTCGTTTTTACCATTGTAAGTTACTTAAGAACAATATTTAAAAAATTTTGAAAGAAAAAAAAAAAGCAATTTAAGATCATCCATCATTTTTCAAAAATAGTTCGGCGTTTGGTTTCACTGTTTATTTCTTTAAAAAAAATTATAATGTCTATAAAATTTCAAAATTCTAACACATTTTTTTTTTGAACAACTTATTTAAACACTTAACAGACTAATCGAATATGCCGTGTCGTTCATAGTTTCCGCACATGTTTATTGGAAATTAAATAAAGATTAATGTACGGACTTCCATTGTTTTAATTACAAGAAAACTTCTATCTGAGTTGTGCAGTCCTTGTTCCCTAAATTTGTGTTATCGTGAATTTATTAAAACTTAAAATTTACTTGGCTCGTCCTAGGAAATCAGAATGGAAGAAGAATGTTAACATATGGCACCCGTCTGTGAAATGTTTAAAAAAAAAAAAAATAATTTCGATGTGATCATCTTTTTGATTTCAAATTTAAAAGCGAGTGTTATAAGATGTTATTTTTGTCTACTTCTACTTCGAAACTGCTTTTAAATCAACTTCGTCTGAAGTCTGTGGCGGTGAATATTTAATTTTTAATTTCAATGTCAAATTAACCTGATTGTAGCAATTCATTTCTGTAGAACAGAGGCAGATTGCTCTTTTCGTAGATGGAACTCTCTCTCTCTCTTTCGTAATATGAATTAACATCAAAAGATAGTTGCTGATATAAAGGCTCTAACCCTGATGCTGTGGCATCTTGTTAGTTTCAGTTTTTAAATCAAATTTCATTTGGATTTCCACTAAGTATTAAATTAAATACCAAAATATGATGCTTCCATAAGCTTTTAACAGAGTTGTAAAATACTCGCTCTCGCGCTACTTTAGCAATAGCAAACATGAAATCACGTTTCCACAAAACACGCCTAATAATTTCTGAGTTTGTTTTTCACCATAGCATTCAGTTTTATAATAGATGGCACTAAGTAGAGTTCATTTATGCTTTCTGCTGTTAAATTACAGCGACAAATTATTTGTGTTTTTTTTTTTTTTTTTTTTTTTTTTTTTTTCAGTTAGAAATTGCAAACGTGAGACATAAAAATGGTATGATAATGATGATCATATTATCTGTTCTTTTTCTGCAATTTTTATACTCAATTACGTCTCCAAGTAAATTATTGAAATGAACTGTGAACCACGCTTTACACTACCTACCTACTTTGTATTTTTATTCAAATAGTGTTTCGAAAATGTTTTCATTCGAATTGAAAAATACTTAGTGAATCCTTAGATTTGTTTTTTTTTGTGCTTATTTTTTTTTTTTTTTATTTCTCCCTAACATACCAAAATATTCTTCTATAAATTAGTAGATTATAAAATTATAAAAATATTTTATTCTTTATTTAATTTAAAATATAAGTTGTAATAGATTTCCTTGTAAAGATATATTGTATTTAATATTGAATGTTATAGTCAGTCAGCTTAGAAAGAAATCAAAAAATCAAAATTTATGTTTTAAATTTCATAATATATAAAGTTTAAAATGCTAAGGAATAATTTCAAAATTTATATTGAATTTCAATGAGAATTTTTACATACTGATTCTACATTAAAATCAAGTTGCAAATTGTGTAATTTTGGAAAAAGAATTTCAAAGACTTTTGAAGTCTTGAAGTAAGAAATTAAGATAGACTTACTTTTTACCTATCCAATATGTATATTACAAGTGTATCCTATGCCTGAAAACAAGAGTCAAATGCTAAAGAATAATTTCAAAATTTATATTGAATTTCAATGAGAGTTTTTACATACTGATTCTACACTAAAATCAAGTTGCAAATTGTGTAATTTTGGAAAAAGAATTTCAAAGACTTTGCAATTGAAGTAAGAAATTAAGCTGGACTTATTTTTACCTATCCAATACGTATGATACAAGCGCATCCTAGGCTTGAGAGCAGTAGTAAAAATAAAGGTTTATTTGAATATGTTTAAAACTACTTATTAACGTTGAATTGAAAATATCAAATCAAAGCATAAAACCCTATGGTTTACTACGTACATAAGTATATAAGTTCTGTTCTGTTTAATCCTTTTAAACCTCTCGATTCTCTTTTGATACACATATTTTATGCCTAAAATACATAGTCTTTTGAAGTTTATCTGTAGTTTTCTGGTTATAAGAAAGATTTTTTTTTAATTTTATTAAATTAAAGGATACTAAAATGTTCAAAAGGTCTTGCTTAACATTTTTTCTTTAATAATTTTCTTGAATGTAATGCCTAGGCACAGTTACCACCAACAAGGGATTTATTCTTTGTATTGACAAGACAATTTTTGTTTAAAATGTATAAGAATTAATAAGTTTTCAATTTCCTTTCGAATGAATAAACCATTAGCTCTTCTTAGGATGTGGTATTAAATTTAAATCATAAAGTTTTCTAGTTACAATTTTAAACTTCAAAACAATGCTACGTTTTAATGATTTTATATCAGAATTTTAAAACCAAATGGAACTGCTCATTCACATTCAATTTTAAACAAAGCTTTCTTTGACTATAAAATTCATTTTTTTTAAATTCTTATTGTTTTTATAAATACATACAATATTTAATATTATTTTATAATAATAAGTTTCATTTAAGTTTTAAGTCATGTAGGTAAATATATGTATTCAGTTTTATTATGATTGTCGAATTCAGAATTGTCAAACGTTGTTTATAATTCGAAAACCATAATACAACTGCTAGTATAGCATATTTAAAGGCATACAGGCAGACAGACGTATTTCTATAATTATTTTTAATGTGAGTTTTTAATTAGATATGATTCTTTTTTTTTAATTTTATTTTTATTATTTTACATGTTTTAATATTAAGTAAATGATGTTTTTTTTTCATGAAGTTGTTGCCTCTGCTAACAATTAATATTTTTTTTTTACAATTTGTTTACGAACAAATATTTTTTTTAAACAAAAAACAAAAATTTCAATTTCTTTTCCCCAAAAATGTTAAGTTTATTTTGTTTTGAATATATGAAATCTGTTGTATAGAAAAATACAAACTTAAAAAATATAAAATATATATAAAATAAAGAAAATAGAACTCTAGTGTACAAAAATGAAACGAAACTAGCATATGATTGTAATAGTATATGAATGTTGGTATGAATTGTTTGATTATTTGCTATATTTTTATGTAAATATATGTTAAGTTTTGTTTTATAAAGATTAATTTGTTTGTAAATTATACAAGAAAATGAAAAATGAAGTTTTTATGAACAAAATATTAAAGCAACTCTATTTTCAGGCTTAGATGCAATCATAATTATATAATTAAACAACAAAAAATTCATTTTAAAAATCATTTTAAAACAATACATACTTAAAAAAAACTTTAATTAAAATAAACGCTGTCTACTTGCTTACTTATAAATTATATTAATTTTTTCGCACTTGTTGAAGACTTTTCAAGATTTTATTTTCATAGTAAATCTTCTGGAAGAACTATTTTTTTTATTTTTTTATTTTCTAAAGTAAGCTGCTGTTCTAATCAAAATTTGCTCAATCATAGCATATAAAGAAAGTCATCATCAACAAGAAAACCTCATAATAATTATGGTTGTATCTCTTATTGATTGCTTATTAATATGCATTTTATTCTTATTAATTTTTATTAATTTTTATAAACATATTATAGTCTTAAGCATTATTTTTATGTTTTTGTTAAATATAAAAATAAAAAAAATCTATTCTATTAAAAATTAAATGTAATTGTTGTTACATAAAGAATGTATGTTAAACAAAAATTGATTTTAGTTTTATAAAAAAATGTTCAGTTTAAAAATAAATATTTTATAAAAACATTTCCGTTTTATTATAACATTTCATTTATTTTAAGTACTTATTGGAATTTGATATTGGAAATGTTTTCTATTTAATATTTATTTCATTTGAATGTCTTTTTTTTAATGCTAATAATTAAATGATTAAGAAATAATTAATTTATTTAAAATAACGATTATATTGAAGAAGAACAAATCATATTCAAAACCTTGCTTGCTTGCTTACCCTTTATGAATCAAAATTATACAAACGTTCAGAGTACTATTGTGGAATATTTAAAAATATTTAACATATATATGTTTAATGGTATTGTTTAATAATTAAGATTAATGGTTATTCAAATCAAAAAAATTATTCATCATTATTCTTAAAGAAATTCAATATTTTCAACACAAATTAAGATTTTCTAAAATTTCCTTTAATTAAAAAATTTTTTTTATAGAAATTTTTATTTTTAATTTAAAGCTTAAATAGAAAGAACATTTTTATTTTCCTTTCAATAATTTTTTAAGTTTTGGAAAAAAAAAATCATAAAAATCATGATCATAACAAGATTGGAATTGCTGGCCGTGTTATTGATGTGTACAATTTTACACACGGTGTACGTGTTGTACAATTACTCCGTTATGAAAATTTAGAAGGCGATAATGGCAATACATTTCCGTTATATCGACGCCTCCATTCCATAACGTTCTAAGTCTACTTAGAACGTTTTTAATGGTCTTGCATTTTTAACGTTTCTACGTTCTCTAATTTAAATACTGTCAAAATTTGGTTAAGATGCGCCGATCCGTTCCGAAGTTATAGCGAAAAATCTACTTAGAATACACATATAGTCGTATGTCGCGTGAAAACTTTGAGAGCTCATAACTCAAAACACACTTTTTCGACATAGAATGTTATAGAACGGAGGCGTCGATATAATCCTCGGATTTCTTTAAGTGATCTCTCAAAACATAGCAAAAATATTACGGCAGTCAGTACTAAATAATAACATTTTTTCATTACTAAACACCCATTGTTATTATAGTGTTTTGCAATAGATGCAGTATTTTTTTTATTGATTTCAGTAAAGGCTTACCCTTTATAGGGTAAATTTTTTCACGTTCTATTAACGATCATACGCAGATATTTCTGATATATGAAGCTCAAGTTCAGAAATATCATGAATTTTTACGAATAATTGACTGACTAGTCAAACATGCGTTTGCCTAGATTCCGTATCGTTACAAACTAAACTTTCCTTCCTTTTAAGAACAACTAAAACTAACGATTTGTAACGAACAGAAAAAAAAATTAATTTCTGTTAACATTTAATATGAATTAAATGATTGTTAATTTAAAAATAAAAATGATTTTACTTTTACTAAGAAGAAAAATACCAATAATTGAATATAAAGAATGGATTTCTTTTGATTTCTTACATAATTTGTTTTGTTAAATCCTTTAACTTAAGAAAATTATATTCGATTATATGCTAACTAATCAATTGAAGCCCCATTTAGAGCTATTTGTTTCATAATTTTATTAAATTGTAATATGATTCTTGTAAAATCCTTAGTTATCAAGAGCAAACTTGAAAACATTTTCTTTTTTTTTTCTTTGTTTTGAAAGTTCAAAGTTATAGCTTAAGGTCTCATAAGGTTTTCGAAAATTGCACATTTGCAATAAATATTAAAAATTCAAAAAGAAAACAATTTCTTTTGTTATGTAATATTTTTTTTTACTTTTATTAACCAGGGCGTACTCAATAAGGTGATAGCAAAATTACAACAACTCAATTCTCTCTCCATGTATTGTATTGTATTTTTTTCGGGGAGCTAGATTGTCAAATGAAATTCGCCGTATGACAGAAATGACAAAGGCGAATCCACATAATGACATAAAGTTGTTATTTTGTGTCATTATCTCTTTGGTTTCTTTTCAATTGTTTAAAAAAAAAATTGTTTTTTAAAATTTGTGTGAAATACGGACTGATTTGCACTACCTCTAAGGTAGTCATACTTCAGGGGGATACTGGGAATCATAAGAGCAGATTCTACGATAAAAGTTGTGCCAGTCCATTAAGAATATTTCAATAAATTATAAAAATGTATAGAGGTAGTAAGTGTAGAAGTTTTTTTTTTTGTTCACTGTACGTAAACAAAATATTTGACAATCACTCGTAGTTAAAAAAGCTATCACCTGGGCTGACAACACCACCTTATATGAATTCGCCTTATCAACTTTATTTATTAATTTTTATATATATTTCTAAATAAATGCTTTTTTTTTAATTTATACTTCTCTTTTTCCTTATGGTTTTATTAATGTTCGAGCTTTGAAAACGTTAAAGTCTTTCGCTATGATTTTACAAGAAATAGTTTTTATTCATAAAAATTATTTTCGTTTTATGAAAGGGGTTTATGAAACAAAATTTCTTACAAATTAATAATTTGAAATTTATAAATTGAAATTTGAAATTAATAAATCGAAATTTGTTTAATTATGAATATGTGTTTAAATATAAACAATTTTAAATCAAAAAATTAAAATTTGTAATAAAGTATGATGTATTTTTAAATCAATTAATTATTTCTTAAAAAGTTAAAGCAATTTTTCTTTATACATTATTACGTTAAAAACTAAACTTATAATAAATAATACGTTAAGAAATATGTATCATAAATAATACATAATAAAATTAAATAAATCTATATATATATAAGTGAATAAACGCAATAATATTTCTAAAATGTTATATTTTTTTTTGTAGCAAAAGTAAACTAAACAAAAAAAAAAAAAAAAAAAATTATATTAAAAACTTTGCTTAAACATTTTAAAATTAAAAACAAATTTTTTTCTTAATTTTTTTTTTCTTAACTTCTATAAACATTTTTTTTTCCTTTTTCAAATAATTAAAATATAAATGAATTCATTATAAAATATTATAATTAATATGAAAACTATAATGTTTTAGCATAATAGCATAAGTGATTAACAAATATTAGGTGTAAAATTTAAAAAAAAAAAAAAAAATCAAATATACATATAAAGATAAAATGAAATATATATTAAAAATTGTGCCAATATTTTTGTAAAAGAGTAACAACAACAACAACAACAACATGATCCAAAATCCTATACAAATGCAATATTTAACCTTAAAAAAATAAAATGAAATAAATAAAACAATATTCCAAATCCCAATTAAATTTACTGAAATAATAAAAATTTATATTTTTGTATTACAAAAGAAAACAAAAAAGAAAACTAATAAAAACACTAAATATAATAAACATTTTACAAAACTTATTATAAAAAAAATTAAATAAAATAGTATACATATACTACATACTATGTATATCTATTTGAAGTACATATAGGTGAACAGAATTAATAATTAAATTAAATTTTTTAATTTTTTTTAGAAAACATTTCATATGTAATATGTATTGTTAAGCAGCAGTTCTTTTAATTTCTTTCCATTTATTTTATTTACGTTTTAGTTTGTTTACATTAAAATTAAACCTACAGATCAGTTTAACACACAATATTCAAATTAAAAGCCCCTGGCAATGTTTCTAAAACTCATTCGCCCGATTTTTTAAGATTTTGGGTCTTTTTAGGACCATTTAGAACTTTGCATACCTGAAACTTTGTTTTAAACTTTTTAAAAATAATGAATTTTGTTTTTAATGGCTTTTTAATAACTTTTCAAATATTTACCGAATCCATACAGCATTCGATACAACATTTTATTTTAAAATTATTAAATATTTCGGGCCTTACCAAAGAAAAAGATGAAAAAAATGATATTTATTAAGAAATAGTCCTGTAATAATATCAATTTCAATACGAATGGAATCGTTATCAAAACAATACAATGCACAAGGTATAGTAAAAAGTATTTTGGTATTATTTTGAGGGCAGTATTGCTATCTTCAGATGGTCCAATTGTAGACAGAATATATTTTCTCATTGCTAGTGTCTATTTTTGCTCAATGTGCTCAAGCAATACTGACTAGTACGTGCTTATATTCCCCTGACGGAAGACGAGCTTCATACATTGGAAATACATCTTATATATTCGCATGATTATAATTACTCATTCAAGTAGTGTGATAACATTTATTGCATAAACGCATTAAACTGTTGAATTCGTTTCATTTAACAACTCGTTTAGGTGGTGGCATACAAACATATTTCCTAGGGGAGAAGGTAACTCTTCATTCACCCTTATTCTGGTTGTCGTCGTCGTCGTTACCAAAAATGATGTCGATAAAATCAAAGTCGACAAAATCAGAGTCGACACAACACAATATCGACGGCGTATTGACTCACGGAATACCAAATGTGTGTCCGACAGTCATCTATAACTGTCAATAACGACAAACAGAATACCAATTTTAAACTGTCGACGCAAGACGACGTCGACGACGACAACCAGAATAAGGGTGATTATCATTCCAAATTTTCCCACCTGAGAACTAATGTTTAAAGTATACAAAGGCTTATAATTTATTTCGTATGCCCAATCCTCTAATTCAACCTACTAACTGATCTATTATATAAAATCTCAAAATTACAGCTCAATGTGTTCAGAATATTTTTCTTGAGCTCTATTTAAAGTTCTCAAAAATATTCCACATTTACCATCAAGTGTTTAAGGACTCCATTACGACAATTGTTATCCAAAATAAAAGAGTGGCGAAATTGTTTGGTATGGCAATGATGAGTAATTGTGATTAAGATGGGTTTGTTTTAACTGTTGTGATACCTGTGTGACACTCATCTGTAAATTGATGTGGAATCGGTTTTAGTAATCCAATACACCCCAAAGAACCAAATTGGCTTCTAGCTTCCACAATAATGTGAAAATATTTCTCCTTCATATACTTTGAAAAATAAAAACATTTTTTTAAGGTTAATCTGTTCTAAAACTATGAGTCATTTTCAAAATGTTTGTTTCAAATTGAACTGTATTTTCGATTACCAAAGCCTAGGGGCCATATAGTGTCCATTGCAAACTAACTAACATTGCTTGTTAAAGAATTTGTAAAGACTCTCTTAAAATGTATGTGATCAGGGACAATTTGCGAAATGTTACTTGAAATTATTTGATTTTATTTTTTGTTTGTTTTAATAACTTTAAACTCAATTCGTTTATCTTTGTTTTGCTATGCTTCTGTCATTTTTATTTTTTAATGCAAATTCAATTTTTTTTTTTATTCAATTTCTATATTCTGAACTGCTAAAATTAGGTTCCTAAACTTTAAGTAAAAAAGAAAAAATATTAAAAAAATAAAAGAATGTAACAAAAAACACTTGGTTTTGTAGGAAATCTTTGAAATAAATCAAAATATAAATACATATGTACATATGTATGTATTCTTAATGAATAATCCTTTTTAAAATTTTATTTTAATTATTCATTGATTTCATTTGAAATGTTTATTTAATGTTTAATTTATTGTAAATTATACTTAAAACTGTAATATTTTAATAGTTTTGAAAACATTACTGCATACTTTACTAATTTTGTGTTAAATTTTGTTATGAAATCAAATACATACAGGGGCATACGGCAGCTTCAACGAAAAGTTTACAATTTATACTTAAAAACATGGCTTGCTATTCATTCTTGATTAGCCTTGCTTTGGTTCTTATAACATGCCTTGATGAGAGTTTGTTGTTCGCATTTAATTTGAATTCTTTTATGAAAAATCATAGACTTTACATATGTAGCTCTAGTACGTAGGTTATTTCTTTTTTAACATCTAACCCTGCAATAGAAAAAAAGTAACACAAAATTACCTGTTGAATTTCAGAAAAGAACTAGAATGGACCATAAGTGTAAATCCTCCTCAAAATTTATGGTTCTATTAACGATTGTAAATGAACTTCAGTTGCATTTTACCAACTGCAAAAACTGGCAACGGCAAAATTTCAAGTGTCAATATTCACCCTTATTTTGGTTGTCGTCGTCGTCGTCGCCGTCGTCGTCGTTACCAAAAATGATGTCGATAAAATCAGAGTCGACAAAATCAGACTCGACACAACACAATATCGACGGCGTATTGACTCACAGAATACCAAATGTGTGTTGAACAGTCATCTATAACTGTCAATAACAACAAACAGAATACCAATTTTAAACTGTCGACGCAAGACGACGTCGACGACGACAACCAGAATAAGGGTGATTGTCTTAAAGTGAAATTCAGTTGCAGTACTTCTTTTTCGATTGTCATACATAAACGACCCGTTAGGTTGGTAGGTAGATATAGGAGGCCGTCCCCTCAAAGAATCGGATGGACGCACTTAGGCCACATGGGGTCCATTGTGATACCACAGTGCATGTTTGTTATCCCCTAGTCCTGGATCTACCCTAGAGTTTCCAATGAAGCGACTCAAACTGCCGATGTCAATGTTCAACAAATCATGTAGATCATCGATGTAGTAGGCACCAAGATATCTCTTTATCCACTGACATAGTGCCGGGGATGTTCCCAGTAGATGAAGAACAGTCTCTTCTTCCTCCTCAAAGACCCGTTAAACTATTATAGTTCCAAGAAACCTCAAATAAGGTATTCCATTCGCTGTTTGATGTTTGAAAACAGTTGTTAGCATCAGTAGAACATTTAGGAATTGGAAGAAATAGAATTGCAAAGATCTTGAACGAATTGTACTAAACTAGTTAAAAAAAAAAACCGAACGTAAAGTGAGCGTCAAAAGAAAGTGTACAATTCAAAAAAATATACATTAATAAATTACCGTTAATTTTTTTTCAAATTATTTTATTGCCAGTTTTTAAAATTGAAACAAGAATAAAAGAATTAGAAAAAATTTGGAAATATTGTAAAATTTTTTCGGGCACTCTCCTGAAGTGGAAAACGTGAGTTGAGATTGTTAGAATTTTATCCATAGTGTACACTTTCTTTTGACGCTCACTGTATCTATACTAAGCAATTAAGAAAATTGTGTATGAAGTATGGCATAATTTTAACACGTTCACGCCGCCGCGCACTAAACTGCTTTATCAAACGGCGCGTACCACCGATGGTTCGCACTAGACAGTCAAATCGGGCGGCGAGTATCACCGTAATACCAAATGTTTAGATCTTTAACACTTCGACTGCCTTAAAAATACTTGAGAATCACGTCACGATAGAGCGAAAAGTATTAAGCTCAGCCGCCCGTAGGCGACAAGCATGAATTAAAGTGCCGGCGTGAAAGTGTTAATATATTTGAACATTACTTTAGAAAAAAGTATGCTTTGGGAGGCGTATAGTTTACAAGTAGGCCATGTTGTCAGTAATGAATCAAGAAATTTTAAAATTTTATTAAAGTATTTCAGTTTTTCCATGAAATTTTGTTTTGCTTCTCTCTTCATTTGAAAATTTTGTAACTATTTCTAAAGAATATAAAAACAAATCTTTTTATTTTATTTTTTTTTTTTTAAATATTGTTTTCTATTAAATTGCGAAATTAAATTTATTTTTTTTTATTTAATTGAGTTTTAAATTTTATTTTAAAACCAACCACATATTTTATAAGGCTGTGTGCTTTAGAAATTTATATTAATTTTATTTATTAGTATACATATACATACATATATATATATTTTGTTTAAATAAAAAAATATTATATTTTATATTTTTTTTTTGCATTTGTTGGTTTTTGTTTCGTTTATTTTTGTTTTTTTTTTAAATTTAAATTTAAAGAATTCAATTTAAAATCTATTATCCATTCAGTTAAAAATAAATTGAAATTGAAAACAACAAAAACAATGTATAACAATATATAAAATATTAAAAAATTTAAAAAAATAAAAGTAAATATAAACGTATTACAACAATTGGCAAGTGCACTTATTAATAATATACATAATATATATATATTTTTATTACAAATAAATTTAAAAGACAAAAAGGAAAAAAAATATATTTTAAAGTAATAATAAAATTAAAATTTAAAATATTTAACTAATCTATAAAAAAATATTTAACAAATTAAATATAATTACTTAACAATAATAATGAAAAAAAAAAAAAATTCAACAATTAGTTTTAGAAAGAAAAAAATATTAAAAATAATTAAATAAACTAAAGCTTATATAAACAAATAATAACTAATTAGCAGTTAATATATAACAACAATTGTTTAAGCAGAAATACAAAATAATAATAATAATAAAAAAAAACAAAAACAAATTATTAATTATAAAAATATTAAAAAAATTTACAAAAAATTTATTTAGTTTTATAAACTTTAATACAACAATTAAAACAACAACTTTAAATTAAATAACTATTAAAGAAAACATTTATAATAAATAAACAATTTCAAAATAAACTAAAATTTAAATGTTAAATTTATATAAAAAAAAACCATAAAAATGAATTAAAATCAATAAACAAATTAATATTATACACAAAAAAAAAATTATTCAGATTTTATTTTTTTAAATATATTTTCCTGTTTCCAAGGTACAGTGTTGTATCTTAAACATAGGAGATCATTAAATTTGTAATAAAATTTATTTATTTTCAATTAATTCGTCTACATAACATAAAAATAACTTTTTTTAGAGAAATTTTCTATTGTGAAGCATTGGCACAGCGTAAAGTTAGGCAAAGTCTTGGCCATCATCAGTTCTAAGCTTTTTCCATGTTTTTGGCAGCATATAGATTTCGTGCCATAAGAGCAGCTCCATTTTTTAAAGACATCCCCAAGTCAAATCTATTTCGGGTATTCTATGTTGAAGTGTATCTACAAAATGGTACTCAGATAGGCCCAGGTCTGGACCAGAGATCAGCAATGAATCGTTTTTTCGCTACTCATAAGCACTCACAAAATTTTGAATATAAGTGAGTCAACAATATTGAAATTTAACTGCTCGTGTTTCATTCATATTCACTACAACCTTGATTTATACTCGTAAGTACAGGTTGCAATGATTATAAGTACAACGTTGACATCAAACTCATACCATTTGAAATATGTTTGATTCATAAGCCTACTCATTTAGATTCAAATTATGTATAAAATTAACACACACAACATAAGTGGTGTGAGAAACTGCGGGCTTCTTGGGGACGATTGCCTGTAGACTGTCTAATGGTGAAGGTATAGCACTGGCCATTTTATAGTCACCTAGCAGCAACTCGTTTCCTTGCCGTTCGCATCTTCCCCCTTTCCACCTTTCCTAAAAAACCTGCACAATGCACTGCATGAGTAGGGGCCATCCCCTGAGTGCTGCTTTCATAAAAAAAAAAAAAAAAAAAAAAAATAAAAAACTTTATAGAAATACTTAGAAATGATTCGAGTGACTCCAATCGTTCATCAAAATTTACAGTCTTAGTTGTTGTTGCATTTACAAAAAAAGAAAACAGGCACATAAGCCAAAAAGACAGAGCAGGAAGCAGAGCAAACACCCAACCTTTTAGTGAGTATTTTAGTGTTCGTACGCGAATCATACTTATTTTGTGTTGCGTGTATATGTTGAGCTATGGAGAGTCGAAATCAATAACATCAACACTTATGAATATGATGAGTACTTCAAACTTTGAATACGAGTAGAGGTTCCATGATATTAGAAATTATGAGTATGATTCGATTCTACTCATTTTTTTTTTTTTGTGAATACTCGTTGCTGAAGTCGTATGAAGTCGCTGTAGTCTAGTAGGTAGTGTGTTGGCTTATTGGACTGAAGGCCCGAGTTCGAATCCCAGGTCTGACATCAAAACGAAATTATGAAAATATTTCTTCGGCGACTTCCTCTCAGCAGATTTGTGGCAAAAACTCTGAGAGTATTAAAATTGCCATGAAAAGCTTCTCAAAAAACTGTCGTTCGGAGTCGACATTAAACTGTAGGTCCCGCCATTCATGTATAAAAATTAACGCACACAACATAAGTGGTGTGAGAAGCTAGGTCGTAATCCTGACTGAAGGGTTGTAATGACCAATTAGGTATGTATGCATTGCTGATCTCTGGTCTGGACTATAAAACGTATGGGGTAGAATTTCCCAACCACTATTTTCTGAACATTTTTAAAGTGGCAGTGCTTGCTGCAAATAAATCTTTTGGTTGGTTACGGTTGTTCCACGTATTGTTTGACAATTATCACACAAAACTTAGTGGCATCAAATGTTTTTATCTGTTGTATAATTAATGATGACTTGAGCATTATTATCCATAAAATCCAATTTTATGTTTCACAAAGGCAATAAAGAGGCATAATATACGCCAACGATTGTTTTATCATTTTGAGCGATCGATATGACCTTTTTTTTTGCCATTTTGTTTTGGTTGCTGCTTTGTCTCTGGTATGTTATGGTGGAGCTTTGTTTCTTTCCCGGGTTCTGAAACAGCGCATAAACTAGTTCATTATGTGGATGAACGACACGAATGCATTTGTGGTTAAATTGTGAACAAACGCGGCACATGTTTTGCGGAAAATTTTCACAACACTATGACGTGAAGAGAACTCAATTGGGTGCCAAGAATGTTTGGCATCTTTAGTAAACCACATTTCAAATATTTCAAATGAGGTCGTTAACTTTCCATACTATTTACCAAGTCTTGCCTTGGTTTAAGAGACGTTTTTTCTCCGCAATGTAATGGCTAATGAGCACACCTAATTCACTTTTTTCTATTTTCTCCTTAAAGCACACAGTAATCTGCTAATAATGGATGTCAAATACAAAATAAATGACGTGGGATTTTTAAATAGAAATCAATTGACAGATGCCTGTTTACGGGGCCAGTATTGTCTTTAGCTAAGGTCTGAGAATTTTTAAAAAATCTCAGACGTCCTATAAAGACAATACACAGCCATATGTTGCAACATTAATTGAAAAATTATGGTTAAAAGCTAGTGAAGTTCAGTCAGTCATGTGTGAAGACTTGATGCTTTTGAAGAGAGTAATCGTGGTTTGAAGATCTCCGTTACAAAGATCAGTCGAACAATTGTCTAGTAATTGTTATTGTTTATGCAAAGGTTGTAAACAGAGGAATAACAAACAAAGCAATTGTTGTTGTATACATAAAGTCGTGAACAGTGGCACACATAATTGTGCGAATAATAAAGAATTTTAATTAAAACTAAACACAGCCTTATGTTGCAACATTAATTGAAAAATTATGGTTAAAAAGTTTTGCCTTGTATCGATAGCATTTGTATCGATCAATGCAGAACTCGCTTCCTGGAATACGAGTTTTATTGATTCTTGGCCCTTTTAAAGAAGAATCCATATGTTGCCAGCTTAATAAGAAAGGGATGTAGCTAATGATGGCCAATACTTTGCCTACATTTATAATATTTGCCAATACTGATGCAGTTTTAGGTTGTAAAGGTTATTTTAGGCTTCCAAAATGCTTTCTAACTTCTCTGCAAGAGGTAGTGTCTTGTAAGTTCAGAAGAAACTTGGCCATTTAAATTTAAATAATTTTGTTGTCGATTCGAAATATATATAGTTTTTGTTGGGTTGTTTCTATGATGCGATAGGAAATATCAGCACTTTTGGCAGTTGTGTTAGCTTTAATCTATGACAACTCTTCAACAATTCTCTAAGGCATCCTTAATCCTGTTTATACTAAATTTTTCAGGCAATTGCATATTGCCAGCAATACCAAATGGCCTTAAGCCGTATATCAGATATTCCAAAATGTAAAATTGTTCAGGCTGTACGTAATGAAACGAAATGGCACTTGATGAGCAACAGCTTTCATTCTTAAATGATAAGAAAAAGTTCAAGTACAACGTTGGAATTAATTAAAAACCCATTAAAACTTACTTTATTATGTGGATAATACGTATAATTTTTATACCAAAACGATGTATCACTGGGTATAACATGTTCCACAGCCAATGGTATAAAACGTTCTTTGCCCTCGCAATCACGTGAATCGCCTGCCATGACACCCACATTCTCCAAACACATGCCCAATTGAATGTCTTCGGATTTGAAATTTGTTGGGCATATTTCAGTATCATTATAGGCTTCTACTGCGAATTTCTTGAGGGCTTCTTTGCTAAGAACATAACCAGCACCGCCAGACATATAACCCTTATTTGTAAATAGAATTTTGAATTTTAATACACAGTCACAGAAGGCGATATACATATTTTGTAATAGATTAACTGTCATAATCTATTACAGGAATATAAATATACCACAGTATTAAAGAATGGAAATGTTATCCTTCTACTTACCTGTTTAACAAATGGTTTAAATTTTGCTCCAAAATATATGGGAACTTCGGCTGAATATTGATAGAGTAAGTAACGTAAGTTTTCCATAATAACGTAGCTGGAAGAAGAATGGAATAAATTGGAGTTTAATCGTTTTCATATAATATGCAGAATCTTCTTAAGTTTGAGTGGTAGCTTTGATACCAAAAGCTTACTTGAGCACGCATAGCGGCCCGTTGTAATGCCACATGTAAACACAGTCCTTGTACCGAGTTCCACCAAACTGGGGAGGAAAACCAGACCGAAAGTTTGATAAGCGAAACTATATCCTTGACATCAACAGAGATAATAGCTCCGCCAAGCTGACAAGGATTGGAGAGCCTAATAACCTATATCTGCACCTCGCAAGAGATGGGCATTGACAAAGAAAATTGATAACAGTCTCTTCTTCCTCTGCAGATGTGCACCCACGACAGAAGTCGTTAAATGGGAGCTGCATTCTTTCCGCGTGTCTTCCCATAACACAATGACCTGTAAGCATGGCCACTGTAATCGAGATATCGTTACGATCAAGTCCGAGTAACTGGATGGTGCGCCTTCTATCCATCGAGGGCCATGTGAGTCTAGCAGAAGAGCAGGATTCCTCATTGACCCAGGATAGTTTGGCGTCCCGAAAGAATTTCCCCGCAATGGGCAATTTACTCGAGGTAAGTGCATACCCAAGACGATTGAAGAGGATTCAGGAAGCAGTTCACCTTCTCTGGAGAGCCAGTCGGCTCTGCAGTTTCCCGGAATGTAACTGTGCCCAGGGACACAGACAAGTGTGACACTGAAGAGCTCAGAAAGAAGGTCGACACTCCCTAACGATCCTGGAGTTAATCATAAAGCAATATCATTCTAAGTACAGAGCGAGACGGTGGTCGATTCACCTGCAGTCACCTTAAAATAACTGTGTTGTGGAGAGTGTTCGAGAGTGCCTACATTGCAATGTGACCAGTGGTGTTGTGCTAATTTTTTTTACCGGAACGCGTATATATAATTATATAGACAGTGCCGATCCTGGGTAGGCGCCCGCTCTGTGCGGTCTCATGTCCCAAATAAATTTGGGACATGATTTTTGGGTGATTTTCCATGATAATCCTGGCGGCGGCGTTTTTTTTAGGTCTCATGTCCCAAATTTGTCGACGAGGGGTAGGGAGATTTCCCCCAATTTTCGCCCGTCGCCAGGATCGGCCCTGTATATAGCATAAAATGGGAAGGAAACGAAAATGATTACGAAACCAATTTTTTTTTTTATCAGAAATCATCTTTAGTTCCGGAACGCGTTCCTGTCCAAAAAGGAAGTACCGGAACGAAGTTCCGGAGCGTTCCGGCTCGACAACACCACTGAATGTGGCACAGATCTGACCACATGGTAAACATTTCCAATCTCTTCAAATTTCTTTATACTTTCGCCTATTCCTTGCACAGTAAATCAATTATTACGATCAATTCAGTCTGTTGCCATAGTCTAGTGGGTAGTGTGTTGGCTTATTAGATGTGAGGCCACGGTTCAAACCCCAGGTCAGACATCTCCAAAAAAACCAAAATATGAAAAATATTTCTACAACGACTTTCTCTCAGCAGATTTCTGGCAAGAACTCTGAGAGTAAATAAAATTATCATGCAAAAATCTAGCGTTCGGAGACGAGTTTAAATCTGTAGGTCGTCGCCACTCATGGTTAAAATTAACATGCACACAACATGGGTGGTGTGAGAAACTCAGTCGTAATCCTGACTAAAGGGTTGTCTTGACCAATTATGTTATGTATGTAATTAGTCTGTAATGCTCCAAAAATTGGTCACGTTTGATTCAACACTTCTGCAGTTATTAACCGTAGATCGAGCTTTGTATCAAAAATGATACATTTAAATTTTTGAGACTATATAACTTTAATTCAGAAAAAGTTAGACACCTGATATTTTTTGAATTCGTTAGTATTGTTATAGTCATTATTTTAAAACAAATAAAAAAGAAAATTTTGAACAGGGGTGAAAAAAATCGAAAACTTCATATTTCTGTCTTTGTATCATTTTTGATACATACGACTTTCGTAGCGATTCTTTGGTGTTGTGTTTGAAATTTTTTTAGGTTTTCAAAGATTTTGTGAAGTTTTATCGTAAATAATACGTTATTTATGGTATTTAAGAAGGAATTGAAAGATAAGTGTTGGAGGAAAGTGAAAAGGTTGAATTGTCTGTTCATGATATATCCTTGATATTGACGGTAGTAGTCGTAGTCTAGTATGTAGCGTGTTAGCTTATTAGATGTCAGACCAAGGTTCAAACCTCTGGTCAGTTATGTCCCATTTACAACGAAAGGTTGTAATGACCGATTATATATGTATATATGTAATTTCCTGCTGCTGGAGACTCTAAAGAAGAAGAAAACAGAAGCTCGTCTTATAAACTGACGAAGGTATTGGGAGCAACAAACGTTACAATCAGATGTTTATCGCCAAATATAGTACTACTTTAGTAGTTTGCAAAAGAGAAAATACTCACAATTTTCACGCAGATTGCTAGCAGCTGTTTCTTGAAATGTGGTAGAGTCTTTCTTACTGCTCTCCTCATATTTATCTCACGTGATAGACAAACATTATAAAAAAGTATTTCGTCCTATGTTTTATTTCATTGATATTACGGAAGGATAATATTTCGGTCAACTACGAACGTATGCGATAACAGAATCATTCGGTTTGATAATGTGCTACTCGGAAATAATGATAAATTTACACCTATTACGCCTTTTCGAAAAATGAGCTAAAAGTCTTTCAGCTTTTAATAATCCCAATAATTTTGTCGCTCTAGATCTAGATTAATTGAAGAATTTTATGGTCGATATAAATTACGCGGTCCACCGAAACGGAATTGGCAGTTTTACATTCAAGTACATGCTACGTGCGTAGCAACTACTTACAGCCGTATTTGTAGAAACCCGTATCCGGGAAAATAGAGAGGAACCCAAGACAGATCCTTGTTATTGATATAATCAACGTTCTATTGCTACGGGAAACTTTTTTACCTCACATGACGTTGAAAACAAATTTTTCTAACAACATATAACAATGGTTTGTACCATTAGGTTTCAGCAAGCCCTCAATTGAGAGTGTTACTGATGCGAGTGACAATAAGCTGCCCCATCTAAACAATTGGAAACTTATAAATCGCCGCAAAGCAAGGATGCTAGATGCCAAATTATTGCCATTTAGATAAAAATAAAACCAATCTGACATGAAGTGTTTGATTTTTACGTAAAAAACCATACTGCAACGTACATCAAGTCAAAAATTTTGGCGTAAATTTCATAAAAGTGATAATAAAATATAATAATATAAAATAGTTTTATTAAAATGAATTATAATAAATCAAAATATTAAAATTTTTAACAAAACGTATCGATAATCGTGAAAATACTATGTACTACAAGTATGTATCAAAAGTGATACATAAGCTAGAATTATGAAGTTTTTTAAGGCTCAATCTACGGTTAAACAGTTATTAAACGTTCCATATTCATAAATGCCAAAACTTTCGCTAAACACCATGACACTTCAGCTGACAATCTTGCCAGATCGATGGTTGTGAAACCGCTTAAATGGATAACCCCGATATCTGTTAGCTTGTCACGTTGTTGCTCTTTAGGTATGGTCATTTATAGTTCTCTTTTTATCGAAATACAAATGAGAGATCGTCGAGAAATCGTTGTCATAGATGTTTCACATCTAAAGAGAATTTCTTTTGCAGAGCAGAAAAGTAGTCAAGAAATATATTTCAGATAAAAATAATAATCATCCGACTATATTTATATAATAAATGTTGTCATGTAAAGTCTTCCGTATGATGAGGAAATTCATTTAAAATGTTAAACGTCACATCACATGTGGTTAATAGAATTTATTCCGTAATGTTGCTCGTGTGTCAATCCAAACGTTTTCATATAAGAAGTGTTGATTCATTGTGAATTCAAGAATTTATTCCGCAAGTAGGTTGCTTTGTTCATTGAACTCTTACAATAGATTTGCGTTGAATTGTTTCCTGATTATTAAATCGTTTTATTAGCTCTATTAAAACTAAAATGCATTTAATCATGATTTATTTTTCCTTTATTAATATTCATACGACCTAATGACATACATACATATGTACATACTACTGATATGAGTAGTCAACTGATCAGATCACGCTCCCCTATAATTGTTAGTTTTTTTTATTGTTTCTTTGTTCGTATTACTTACGTATCATCGTCTGCCTTTAGAAACCATTCAGCTTCATCAAAGTGTTGATTGTAAATATATTTCAAGGCCTCTTTTGTTTTATTCCATAGATTATGACGGCCTTCTTCCACATCCAGTTTGATAGTTTTCAACTCCTCGTTGGCTTCAGTGCTTATAAAGAGTAGCTTGTGACAACGTTGACCCCAGGTCTTGCGTATGTGTATGGCTTTGGTTAAATGATTCTTAGGCTGGGTCATTACCCAGCATAAGACTCTTGTCGAGTTGTATAACAATTCAGGTAAGATAGCCTTTTCATCAATATAGGTTACCGTTTCCATTTCATAATCATACCAAAATATTGTTATGCGCATACCAATCAATAGGCCCATGATTAAAAATAATAAACTTCTTACCACGCCACCTAATACATAAGGACACTTGTGTTTTGCCATTTTTTAAATTCAAATTGAACACAATTTCTCTTGTTTTTTCTTAATTTGAATTTTAATTCTTCAATTAATTATATTGGCTTGGAATGCTTAAGCCGGGTTAAAATACTTGAAAAAAATTTTTGTGTTAAAATTAAAACTTGTTTACGTTAATACGTAGTTGTTGTTGTTGTTTTTTTTTTTTGTTATTGAATTTTATTTTGTAAAACCGTATTGTATTGAATGTTCGCGTTTTAAAGGTTGCAGCATGACTGAAAGTGACTGACCGTTTTGTATGAGTTCAACAGAGAAACAGAAGCACATTCATGGCAGTGCGTGAATATGGGGAATTCTCATGTGGTTGTTGTTCCAGTCTTGCCATATTCTCTTTATAATTATTTATAAATTGCATGAAGAGTACTAAATAAACAATAGCGGGCGATGCAAATGCGTAGATATTTTAATTGTTGTTTTAAAATAATTTTTATTTTTTTTTTTAGGCTACTTTTATTACAGCCTGTACAGCAAATACAGTCGCCGCAGTTTAGTAGTTATTAGAAATGAGACCTCGGTTCAAACCCCAGGTCAAACATATTCAACTAAACGAAATACTTAGTTAATTGGTCATTAACAACCAGATTAACGGATTTCGGTCTGCCTTAACCAGTGGTGTTGTGCTAATTTTTTTACCGGAATGCGTATATAAAATTATATAGACAGGGCCGATCCTGGCTGTGCGGTCTGATGTCCCAAATTTAACGACGGGGGTGATTTTCCATGATCATCCTGGCGGCGGCGTTTTTTGTTTTTTTAGGTCTCATGTCCCAAATTTGACGACGGGGGGAGGGAGATTTCCCCCAATTTTCGCCCGTCGCCAGGATCGGCCCTGTATATAGCATAAAAAGGAAAGGAAACGATAATCATTTCCAATTCTCGTTATCAGAAATCATATTTAGTTCCGGAACGCGTTCCTGTCCAAAAAGGAAGTACCGGAACGACGTTCCGGAGCGTTCCGGCTCGACAAAACCACTGGCCTTAACACATCCTTCCAGGCGCCTCTGCTTCTTGCGCGCCTACGCTAGTTGGTCACACCAATCGATCACAGGGTTTCCTCGATTTGGCCCTTCCAACGCAAACAAGGTCGTCCTCTTCGCCGACATCCGTAGATCTCCGCATCAAATACCTTTCTCGTCGGAGTATCCCCCTCCATTCGAACGACATGGCCGAGCCAGCACAGCCGCTGGATGTTAATACGCTGCACAACGTCTATGTCGTTGAGGAGCTCATACAGTTCACTGTTGGATCGGATGCGCAAATCATCGCCAACTCGCACTGGGGCGAAGATCATACATAGGATTTTTCTCTCGAATTCTCTCAAGGCTTCTGCATCAGTGCTTAATAGTGTCCTCTCAGCAAATTTCTGGCAAAAACTCTGAGCGTGAAATAAAATTGCCATGAAAAGTTTCTTAAAAATCTGTCATTTGGAATCTTCTTTAAACTATAGGTTCCGCGGCACATGTATATGTGAGAAACTAGGTCGTAATACTGACTAAAGGTTTGTAATGACCAATTATGTATGTATGTATGTACGTTATATATGTGTCCTGGCAGACTAGAGTTAACCCACCATATTGTGTAGCTCGCAGTACGGTCTAGTTCATAATATTCAGTTGCAGGCTAAAAAAGTTGTTTAGCGTATAGACCTGACCTATCATCTGTAACGTTTCCAGTCACTTCAAATTTCTTTATACTTTCGCTAATTCCTTGCACAGTGAATTGTTTATTAGGATCTAATCACTCTGTAATGCGAAGCGATATTTTCGCCAGTGTATACATTGCGATGCTGTATAGGCCTGACCTGGCATCTGTAACTTTTTCAGTCTCTTCAAAATTCTTTATACTTACGCCAATTCTTTGTACAGTGAATTGGTTATTGCGATCTAATAACTCTGTAAAGCTTGAAAATTATAGGCGTTTGAATCACCATTTTTGTAGTGAATTTTTTACTATTTTTACGCAATCTTCGGTATCGATCAGTTATAGTTACATTCCATTACGGTCGGCTAACTGAGTCTTTAGCCAAACATAACATAACGTAACGTACCGTACGTTCGTTTTTAAGCATATGGAGAGTAATGTAAATGCTTAACGAAACGCTCATACTCTCTCGTTAACAATACGTAACGATCTGTATAAAACAATTTCCTTCACGTTTTTACGCGACATTTGAACATGAGTGATGGGGCTATTGTATGCAGAGTTGCATTGCGGTACAAATGTTCTCTTTGGTACTTTCATGATTATTTATTTATTTATTTGTTTGCTGTAGAAAATCATTAAAAGTCGTCTGGAACATATGTTCACAGTAATAGCGCAATATATTTGTGGGGAATCCGGCAAATCGTTTGAAATAACTGAACATTTTTGAGTGGAATTGCTAAGATCTTAGCAAAAGATGGGTTAAGGATTTTAACAATAAATCGTGTTGATACATTCATTATAACTACAGTGACCATTATTTCCATGAGAAAAAAGCGGACAAATATATAAAATTGAAAAAAAAAATTCATTTATTATAATTAACATTTTATACAAAGATTTTTAATATACGGACATAAATAGGTACAAATAATATACACAAACTTAAATTTATACATATACATATGTACATTGTACATACGAGTACATGTGGATATACTTATGTGTATAAATTTACTTATGATATTCCTCTACAGAATGTATATTTTTAAAGTATTGAGCCTGTTAGATACAAATGTTTTAAATTCCGAACAGTCCATTTCAAAATTGCATTTTATGGTCAAAAGAGATTCTAAAGTTTTTGTTACCATTTGGGATTTTTCGGAAGACCAAATATTGTTACTAGATATAGAAAAAACTCTTTCAACCCACTTTTTATCGGGATTTAATGCTGATTGTTTCCATATTTTTATTTGTTCAGTATTAGCATAATTTCTTACATAAGTGAATTAATTAAAAATTTCGTTATTTTTCAGTGGTGTTGTCGAGCCGGAACGTTCCGGAACGTCGTTCCGGTACTTCCTTTTTGGACAGGAACGCGTTCCGGAACTAAAGATGATTTCTGATAACGAGAATTTTAAATGATTTTCGTTTCCTTTCCTTTTTATCCTATATACAGGGCCTGTCCTGGCGACGGGCGAAAATTGGGGGAAATCTCCCTCCCCCCGTCGTCAAATTTGGGACATGAGACCTAAAAAAAAACGCCTCCGCTAGGATTATCATGGAAAATCACCCCCGTCGTTAAATTTGGGACATGAGATCGCACAGAGCGGCCGCCTACCCAGGATCGGCCCTGTCTATATAATTATATATACGCGTTCCGGTAAAAAAAAATTAGAACAACACCACTGTTATTTTTTATATTTAAATCATTTCTGATTTCTGTTACCTTTATTAACGAATTTTTAACTGAAGACCAAGATGGAATTGCATCTAACAATATCCAAGCAAGTCCCTCAATTTCTTTAAAAGATTCATCCCACGATTCACGTAACTAATACAGGTTCTATAAAAGTTTTTAATTTTTTCCTTAAACAATTTTGTAGGTTAAGTCGTAAAAATACTTCATTGTGACGTTCTATTAACTTCAATTTAAATTCTTTTAATATTATAGCCGCTTCAGGCATTGAAATATGTTGACACTAGCTTGACTGTGTATAAGCAATAACCAAACATAGCAAAAAGATCATTAAAAGAATTAAACAATATTGTTAGGCATTTCTTTTTGTTTAAGAAAACTCTATCGTTTTTAACCGAATTAGTGAAAAAAGTGGACAAAAGCGGACATTTTATAAAATAAATACTTTTTAGAAGTTACGTGTGGTAATATAGTGGACAAATAGCGGACGCCAAAAAAATAGCGGTTAAAATAGCGGACTGTCCGCTATAATAGGGGACGGATGGTCACCGTAATTATAACTACATAGGTATGTATTGGAATAATTAAAACAATCTTAATTAATATGTATAGAATTTGAAAAGTATTTACAATTTAGAACAATTTTTAAATTTAATCATTATGCGTTGCGTTAAGTTTCATTCCACATAGGCGGCTCCGGTATTGGTTGTGTACTCTCCAATTCCTTAGACATGACATCCGTGACACTTAATTTATCCGATAAATTCAATTGTGTATTCTTCTTCACACCAAATGCTGTTAAAGTATATAAAAAATAATCGAGTACATAAAAATGAGCAGGTTCTATGTAATGGAATGAAATGACCGTAGGTGAACAGCAGGTGTTATTCTGAAATATTTTACAAAAAAAAAAAAAAAAACATCTTTTTAAAAAACTTCTTTTTAGAATTTCTTTTAATCTGTTTTCACCGACCTCCTTCTGTTCATAGAAAGTATAATTTTTATACCACCATGTCTTATCTTCCGGTATTAGATATTCAACGGGCAATGGCAGAAAACGTTCGTTGCCCTCTTCATCTCGTGTATCGCCAGCAATGACGCCTATGTTCTGTAAACACAAGCCCAATTGAACGTCTTCGGCCGGATACAACTCTGCACATACATCGGGGTTTTCATATGCCTCGTTGGCAAATTTACGTAGAGATTCTTTGCTTAGAACATAACCAGCACCGCCAGACATGTAACCCTGTAGGAAATTTTTAATAACAAGAGCAAATTTTTATTATTTTTAATATAGCTTGGAGTGCACTTACCTGTTTTACAAATCGTTTGAATTTTGTGCCAAAATAAATGGCAGCTTCTGGAGGATATGGATAAAGAAAGTATCGTAGATTTTCCATGATGACATACCTGAAATGATGATTATTTTAAGACCTTATAAAGTGGATAAAAACCTATTCGGAAATGAAGGAAATGGAACTGTCTGTCTGTCTGGGAATACAAAATAATTTAATGTCAATAATAATATGATTTCGATCATGTAGTTTTCAAGTTTACCTCAACTGTTATACTGTCAGGAGGATTAATTCCACCGTTCACTGTGAGCTAAGTTTCATTCAATTTTTTATTGTTTTTAAACACTTAAGAACAAGTGGTTAGGAAAGATAAAACAAAGGGGAGGACTACCATAACCCTTTGCCATGTACTCTGGACTTTTCTGTAATTAACTGGGACCAAAAATCTTGATCTTTGGGATATAATTGGGGGGGCAGAATTACTGAGCACTGTATGATCGCAGGAATGTCGGAACGTTTGTGATTCATGCATAAAATTAACACACACAGCATGCGTGGCTTGAGAAGCTAGGTTATGATTCTGACTAAAGTATTGTAATGACCGGGGAATTTTAATTCTTTCCCTCACTACAGTGAGCCAGTGCCTTTAGCAAAATCTGCAAATTGTGACATCAAACGACGTAGTCGTTACAAATACTTATGACAATCCAGACATTACCTATGATATGGCATGTATCTTTATGTATGTGGAAGAATTTGTCTTCGCTGACAAATTTGTTCAATTTTCTTCTTCAACGACTATATCGACTATTTGAAGTCACAATTTGCAGATATTTCTGGTGAAGGAAACAATCAAACCACTTTTAGCTCTTGGCTGTAAATCTTACTTAGGTAATTAGTCATTAAAGTCTTTAGTCATAATTCCAACCTGACTTCTCACACCACCCATGTTGAGTGTCGTAATTTTATCCATGAGTGTCGGAACCTACAGCCTAAAGTCAACGCCGTACGACAGAGTTTTGAAAAGCTTTTTATGGAAAATTTTATTTCCACCCAGAGTTTTTGCCAGAAGACTGCTGAGAGGCTGTCATACATACTTACATAACTGGTCATTACATCGCCTTTAGTCAGGATTACTACCTAGCATCTCACACCTAGTGTTGGGAATCCCGGGATCCCGGGGTCCCGAAATCCCGGGATCCCGCAGTTTTTAACAATTCAAAAATCCCGGGATTGAGCACTTAATCCCGGGATTTGACTTTTTAAGCCGCAATGAAAAAAATCGTATATTAGAACTCTCTCTAATTCGAATTTCCAGGAATTTTAATCTGTTGTTTCAATGTATTAATCGCTCTGAAATTAGAAACAAAACTTCGCCAACAAAAAACGATGTCTTGCAAAAGTATGTTACGGCTGAATTGGGAAAGCAACTAACTCTAATAAAAGACTGTAAAACTAGGTGGAGCGGCCTTTTGTTAATGCTGGAACGTCTTTATTTATTAAGAAATTGTGTACAAAAGGCATTAATAGACATATGTAGGTCCACCTGAAGGTAAATATTTTGCTTTATCCAAAGATGAGATTAATATGGTATCCGCAATCATTAGTGCTCTTGTCCCAGTTAAAGCAACAGTTGACGCCCTTTGCCATCGGGATGCTAATCTGTTCACAGCGGATGTTGCCATAACTTTAATGTTAAAAAAACTTAAAGATGCTAACAATGTTATAAGTCAAAAACTACATTCAGCCCTCATCCTTCGCATGCAACAAAGGAGAACAGATATCAGTGGGGTACTTCAGTATCTGCACAATGGTAGAACAAATGTTCAGTCCGAATCCGAAACAGAGTTCGTAACGGTTCCTTCTTCCATAAAATGTCGCAAATTAATAGTTGAGTTACTCGAAAGACTAAATGCTTCAAGTCCAGATGTATGTAACATCACTTCTAATAGCTTCTGATTCAGATAAGGCACCTTTCGAAATTGTTTCAGATTCTTCTGAGCTTCCATCTGAATCTCTTTCTTTTTCTCTTGAAGAACCTTTAAATATTACAGACGAGCTCAATGAAGCTATAAAAAAAAGCACATTTACCGAGGATAGCAATTCGATGTGAGACGTTGTCTGAAAAAATTCAGAGAGAAATGCTCTTGTTTGAAAATGGAGGAACATGTGGTGACTTTTTGCAAAGAGCATACGATTTTTTAATGACTATTAAGCCAGCCAGTGTAGAGTCTGAACGTGCTTTTTCTGTAGCTGGATTTTTCGCAACTAAAATAAAAAGTCGTTTGAGCGATGAAACTTTGGATGCTCTGTGCTTCCTCAAAACGTATTTTAAAAATAATAAAAAATAATAACATATCGCACTTGAACAAGAAAAGAGTATATATCTATAAAAACAATTAACTCTTTATATGTAATTAATTTAAAAATGTGTAAAATTAAAAATAAAATTAATTTTCTTATAATTTAATAAATTCTTTCTTATAAATCTATTTTTGGATGTGTCATGTTATTAATTTTATTGAAATAATATGTTAATATCTTTTAAGAACAAATTTTTTAAAATCCCGGGAGCCCGAGACTAGTTAAATGAAATCCCGAAATCCCGGGATTGAAAATATAGAGCGGGATTGCCAACCCTACTCACACCACCCATGATGTGTGGGTGGTGTGTTAATTTTATCCATAAATCCCAAACGTTCCGACACTTGTCAAATCGTATAGTGTTGCTCAGCAAATGTGCCTCAAATATATCCCAAAGGTCAAGAGTTAACGACGGCGGGACCTATAGTTTAAAGTCGTTCTAAAGAACGACACATTTTTTTGGAAACTTTTTCGTGGCAATTTTATTTACTCTCAGAGTGTTTGCCAGAAGTCTGCTGAGAGGAAGTCACCGAAAAAAATATTGTTTTAACATTTCGTTCGTTTGAGATATCTGAGCTGAGATTTGAACCATGAACTTTCGTCCAATAAGTCAACACATAATCAAACAACCCTTTAGTCAGGATTACAACCCAGTTTCTGACGTGGGGCGTCACAAAGCCATAGGACATAAAGCCATAATGGCTTTATGTCTCAATCCAAACGGACATAAAGCCATAATTTTGATATGACCTTAAGTCTCATATCAATTTTAGTGAAATGGGACATAAAGCCATTATGGTTATATGTCGCATTTGATGTTTTGCGTTACAAATGCTTTATTTCACTAAATATGCCTATTTATCTATGAAATTAATGATTTAAAAAAATCCAAAATATCTAGGCTCCAGGAATTACAGCTGCAAACATTTTGTGAAAGGAAAAATCCTTAGTTATCATTGGAAAACATTTTTTTATTCTTGTGACGCACGCAGGAAAACTTTATTCAGCGAAGCCACCTGCCGCGTCCTACTGGAGGAAAAAACCCCTAGGCGCGGCCGCAGGCCGCCACGCAGAAAAACTTTATTATGCGAAGCCAGATTTCAATACTTAACTTTAGTGTCTCAGGAACTGAAATGAGAGATAAAGCCGCTTTCTAATATTGCTAATGTGAGCTAAGGCCATGAATGCAATCATTATTAAAAATATGGCTTTATGTCTCATTTTCGGAAAAAATTTTATGGCGTTAAGTCCCATTATGGCATATGCCCTTATGTCTCAATGGAATGGGACTTAACGCCATATGACTTTATGTCCTATGGCTTTGTGACACCCCACCATTAATGCCTGGACCTACAGTTTAAAGTTGACTCCGAACGTCTGATTTTTGAGAAACTTTTTCATGACAATTTTGTTTTATTATGTTTGCCAGAAATCTGCTGAAAGCAAGTTGCAGAAGAAATATTTTTTTTCGTATTTCGTTTAGTTGTAGATGTTTGACCTGGAGTTTGCACCGAGGCCTCACGTTTAATAAGTCAATACACTATCTACCAAACTACAGCGACCTATAAAGAGATTGACGAGAAAATTTCAGCAGTTAATGTAGAATAAATTTAAGTGTTTCAAAAAAAAAAAAAAAAAAAAAAAAAAAAACAAAAACCGATTATTAAATGTGTGTGAAGATAAATTCGAATTTAAAAACCACATCTTGCCTCTAACAGGGTAAACTTTGCTATTAACAGATCACTGTTAACTGTTTAACAGTGGCAATAGGTAGATTAGTATTCTGTTTTGCAATTATTGCAGACTATTGACATAAAATTTAATTCTCAATATTATTTGTGAACAGAAGAGTTGATATGCAAAGGATGGTTAGTGGGGGTGGTGGACTGAAATTTTCCCAACTCTCTAAATTCCAGCTATCCCAGCTATTCCGCTACCACAGTTCGAAAGAGAACCTTTTGGACTACCATTTCCATATACGTAGTCTGTATGGTGTACTATTTATTTCTTATATGTTCCAAAATGGCCACTGATCTTCTAGAGCATTTTTAAGCAAAAAATTGATATTTTCAAAGCCGATTTTCTCAATACAATATCACTTTATATAGGACTATGTTGCTGATTATATTAAGAAGCCTTGGAACCTTCCTTTGCATATATTGTAAAGGGTCCGCCGAATAACTTTTTTTTTGAAAATGCTTTAAAAAAAACCTACTGAATATTTTTTCAAATTTCTTTTTTTATTTGAAAGTACAATCCTTCCGGTTAATAATGGAAAATAATTTCATTCAAATGGCTGCCTCGGCTGGCCATGCAGTAGCCTACAAGATCGGTCCAATTTTTAAGCACATTATCGATAGTGTGCAGCTGTATTTCACCAATGGCTTCACGAATATTGTCCTTTAAAGCGTCAATTGTCTCTGGCTTGTCGGCGTAACACTTATCTTTGACGGCACCCCACAAATAATAGTCCAACGGTGTCAAATCGCAGCTCCGAGGTGGCCAAACGACATCAGCTCTGCGGCTGATAATGCGATCTTCAAAAAGCAGGGCTCAAAACATCGAGTGAAGTCGCCGTAGTCTAATAGGTAGTGTGTTGGCTTATTAGACTGAACGCCCGAGTTCGAATCCCAGGTCAGACATCAAAACGAAAATATGAAAATATTTCTTCGACGACTTCCTCTCAGCAGATTTCTGGCAAAAACTCTGAGAGTAAATAAAATTGCCATGAAAAGCTTCTCAAAATACTGTCGTTCGGAGTCGACTTTAAACTGTAGGTCCCGCCACTCATGTATAAGTGGTGAGAGAAACTAGGTTGCAGTCCTTACAAAAGGGTTGAAATGACCAATTATGTATGTATGTATGTATGTAAAACATCGGTGTAGCTTCGGCTGTGTGGCACGTAGCGCCGTCCTGTTGAAACCAAATGTTGCCAATATCCTCCTCTTTAATTTTGGTGAACAAAAATTCGTCCAACATGGCCCGATAACGATCGCCATTGACTGTAACGGCCACTTCTTGCACATTCTGCAACATTACCATGATTTTCAAAGTAATGTCGCAATATTTCCCAGCGTTGTTCAAGTGTTTACACAACCATATTCGTTCAGCGGAAGGATAAAACTAATTATCTGTCAAATCAGACATGAGCTAAGTGTTACCATTCACGAAATAAGCACTAGTTGAAAAAAAAAACGTTAGATGGCGGACCCGATAGTATGGTACTCATAGACCTAGAGTATTTCTACAAAATTAGCTTCTTAACAAGTGGGCTCGTTCAGAGGGATACTGTTCAAGAATGATAAACTAAAAATTACGCCTTGCGCATGTTTTCCCATTAGATGGCGTAGTTGCGCTATTTTTTGAACGTTACCAAGTCTTTTTTATATGTGAAAATTAACGTTTCTCTGAAAAATGTGTGCACTACGAGAAAGTAGTTGGCAGCCCTGCAATATATTTTACATTATCATTAGCCAATAGAAACAATAGCTGCGTGACGTCATTGATTCAACATGCGCGGAAAGTTTTAATTTTGTGTGCGCGATGGCGTAATCTTTAGTTTATCATTCTTGGATACTGTTAAACAGCTAACAGTGCTCATCTGTTAAAGGCAAATTTTGTTCTGTTAAGAGGAAATTTTGCTCTATTAATGTTAAATGTGGCGCTGCTAAAATTTATGGATTGTGTCTTTGATTTTCAAATTCGAATTTATCTTCACACACAAAACATCCTATAAATAGCAAGCATGTGTTAGGGTACCTAGCTGCATTACTTTGTTAATAAATTCTCATTAAGTTAATGATCTATCGTGTCCATCCATTTGTATCTTCATTATCATTTGGTTGGTTGTCCTTGTCTTGTTTTACTTGTTTTGAATTTTTTTTTATTTTTTTCTTTTAAATTAAATTTATTTTTCTTATTATTATTATTATTATTATTGTTGTTGTATTATTTTAAATAATGAATTTAAAATATTGTTCATTAAACCGTATTAAATTAATAACAATTAATATTAAATTAATGGGGAATGGGAATGGGGATTTTTATTTTTGCCTTCACTTACGTATCATCGTCTGCCTTTAAAAACCACTCAGCATCATTGATATGATGATCGTGTATATATTTTAAGGCCTGTTGGGTTTTATTCCATAATTTATCACGACCCTCCTCAACATTCAATTTAATGGTGGGCACTTGATTGTCCTCCTCGCTGCTCATGAACAGCAATTTATTGCAACGTCTTCCCCAGGTATGACGGATATGTATGGCTTTGGTTAAATGATTCGCTGGATTTGTTAATATCCAGCAAAGGACTCGTGTGGTATTAAACAGGATATCACCACTGTCTAACAATAATGATGACGATGATGATGATGGCAAAGATGATGGCTGTGTTGACAGTGATGTTGTTGGTGATGGCGCTGATGGTATAATTGTGGTTATTATGGTCGTTTCATTTTGTAAATTAAACCAAATGTCTGTAAAACGTATGCCAATAATTAAACCGATTATTAAACAAAAAATATTTTTACAAACTGACGAACACAAAGAACATTTCACCCGTGATGTTGACAGTATTGATGTTGTTGCTAAAGAGCTTTCCGGTAATGTTAAAGCACAGCAGGTAGTTGCGTGGGTTGGCTGCCTTTTATATTGAAATGTTTTGAATTTTAACATATTTTTTACCGTTAATTTTCTATACACCCCACCACCGTCACTTCATTATTAATATTTAAGAATATTTTTTTCTTAATATTTTTGCCGTTATTTTTCTTGTATTTGAATTCGTTTTTGTTTTTATTTTTAGAAATTTGAATCTGTTAATTGTTTATTAGATTTTAAAGAAATTTAAAACTTGTTTAAGATTCTTCTTCTTTCTTTTGGTTTTGCTAAAAACCAAAATTCTCGAATTTGAATTCTTTTCAATTGTAATGTCTCGATCTGACTGACTATAAGGTCTGAAGCAAAGGAAACAAACACTTGATGTTTGTAAATTTTTAAGCGGAATTTCTTTTAAGACAGGGTTACCAGGAATCTCAAAAATTGTGCAAAAGTATGGGAGTTTAATAATAATACAGACTTACCTTATTTTACTATGAAAAATGTATAGAATATAAAAAATTCCAAGTTTAAATAGGTTACCTGTTAAGGTAGGTTGAAGCGATCACGTTGGTGCCATTAAGTCAGTAAACAATAAACCAGGGCGGCACAATCTTTTTGCTACAATTAACTCATTGAAATGATATCTTGGATGCCTACAATCACTTCCAGAGCACAACATCTCCTGTTTGAGAACTTATTAAGTGCCCAAGAGGCTCCCTACCTACCGCTTAAGAATGTTTCTCCTGTTCTAGAACATATTAAGCTCTCAAGAGGCTCCCTATCTACCGATTAAGAATGCTTCGATGGCATATAGGTTTTTTTTTTTTTGGGATGGCCCCTACTTATGCAGTGCATTGTGCAGGTTTTAAGAAAATGGGTTATAGGAAGGTGGAAGAGAGGGAGTAGTGTTTGTGGACATCTCAAGCTGCTAGGTGACTATAAAATGGCCAGTGCTATACCTTCACCATTAGACAGTCTACAGCAATCGTCCCCAAGAAGCCCGCACCCTTCAGTCCTAGCTTCTCACACTACTCATGTTGTGTGTGTTAATTTTATACATGAGTGGCCATTTGTAGAACGTCCACGTGACCCATTGTAGAACGTCCTAGCTTCTCACACCACTCCGAACGACAGACTTTTGAGAAACTTTTTCATGGCAAATTTTATTTTCTCTCAGAGTTTTTGCCAGAAATCTGCTAATAGGAAATCGCCGAAGAAATATTTTTTTTTTTCATATTTTCGTTTTGATGCCTGACCTGGGATACGAACCTGGGCTTTACGTCTAATAAGCCAACACACTATCTACTAGACTACGGCAACTTCAATTGGTATATAAAATCATAAGAAATTTGTATTGCGATCATGATTCCTCAATTTCCTTCAAAATACTGCATTTATTGACATCTTTTGCATCGAAAAGTTGGGCAATCACACGGAACGTTAACAAGTTCTGTCCCTAGAACTGGATTGCAAAAGAGTGTCCTACTGATTTTGCCTACTGCAATGTTTTTCGTTAGCTCTTGTAATTCTATGGCAAGGACCTCGAATTGAATTGAATTTTTAAGTCCTCTGTGATTCTGAAATAGAGCTGCAAAACTATCGATAGTCGGCCCATTCGATAGTTTCGATAGTCCGGTATAAAACTATCGATACTATCGATAGTATCGAATTTTTTGAAGAGTGCTAAATTTCCCACGTTCAAATAAAAATTATACAGGCGTATATATGCATATGCGTATATGCATATGTGTATACTATCGATACTATCGATGGTTTTGCAGCTCTATTCTGAAGCTATGATGTGATCTAAATAAATTGCCTACTCATTCCAGCCACTATTATAGTGTAAAACAATGCTAGACTTAGTGTTCCTTTACATTATTCTCCAAGCTAGCATTAATAACCATTCGAACTAAATTAGCGTTGGCCTAGCTCACATACTCTGTGGTTGTGCACATATCTCGCCTGGAAAACCGTACTAAACCGTAACCTTAACCTCTGTATTATATGGCGGTTACGTATTATACTGGACCATTGAACAATAATGTTCAATTGTGCCCTAAACAAAAAAAGCAAAGTATCAAAGATTACTTATTTAACTGCTTATTATCATCATTAGTTAGGATTACGTCCAAGCTTCTCTCATCACCCAATTAGTGTGTGTTAATTTAATCCAGTAGGTTGGTGTGTTGGCTTACCAGACCAGAGAGGCTATGGTTTAAGCACTGGCTCAGACATCTCAAAAAAAAAAATTAAATATCAAATAAAATTATTTCTTTCGACCATGAAAAGTCTTTTAAAAATCTGCCTTGTAGAGTCGATTTTAAACTGCAGATCCCGCCACTACAACATGGGTGGTGTGAGAAGCTAGGCTGTAATCCTGACTGAAGGGTTGTAGTGACCAGTTGGAAGGAAATAAAATTTTGCATGAAAAGCCTTTTAAAAATTTGTCTTGCTGAGTCGACTTTAAACTGTAGGTCACGCCACTCATAGATGAAATTCACACATACAACATGGGTGGAGTGAGAAGCTAGGTTGTAGTCCTGACTAAATAGTTGTAGTGACCAGTTGGAAGGAAATAAAATTTTCCATGAAAAGCCTTTTAAAAATTTGTCTTGCGGAGTCGACTTTAAACTGTAGGTCACGCCACTCATAGATGAAATTCACACATACAACATGGGCGGTGTGAGAAGCTAGGTTGTAGTCCTGACTAAAGGGTTCTAATTACCAGTTATGTGAGTATGTATGACAGCCACTCAGCTGTCTTCTGGCAAGAACTCTGGGAGGAAATAAAATTTTCAATGAAAAGCTTTTCAAAACTCTGTCATATGGAGTTGACTTTAAATTGTAGGTCCCGCCACTTATGGATAAAATTATCACACTCAACATGGGTGGTGAGAGAAACTAGGTTGTAATCCTGACTAAGGGTTTGTAATAATCTATTAAGTAAGTTAGTACGTACTTATGAAAACAGGGATGGAATTTTGGTTTCAGCAGAGCTACGAAAAGTTTTTACAATGTTGGTAACAAACTTATGGGCCAGCTTTCGTATGATCTTTGTTAGTTCTAGGTACCATTTGAACTACAACATCCTTGCACTCTAAACGGTAATGTTTAAGTCTGTTCAATGTGTTCCTTTCCAGGGTTTTAGTGCGATCCTTTAGGGATACTATCGAGAATTTATATTCCTTTTTTTTTTTTTTTTTTGGTTATTTTCAATAATAAGTAGGAATTCAATTAAAAAATCAACAAATATTGGCAACTCTTTTTTAAGTAGTTTTTTTTTATTGTTTGGTTTCTGTTCATAAATTTCATATTTTGTTTAATGCGAGTACAAATTATGGAATTAAATATTATTTTTTCGTTTGTTTTTTTTTGTTTATTTTTTAATTTTATGACTCTTCTTCAACACTTACTGAATGAATATTTATATGAAGACGAAGAAGAAGATTTTTTTATGATTTTTTTTCGATGCAGCAGCAGCAGAGATGCTGAAATTGAAATCGAATTATTGTGTTTTTGCAGTTGGTCTCGAACTCATGAGCCTTTTTTTTTGCGATTAATGATGGTGTTAAAGTTTTATCGAATTTTTCATACTTTATTGCCATTTGTTGCCATTGATGTTGTTGTTTGTTGTTATTTTTATTTTGCAGTTTTTAACGACACTATTTGCCTGGTGGGCCCAACCCATTTTAAAGGTTTTTTTTTTGCAATTGCCTTGTAATTTTGCATTTCAAAGTAAAGAATAGTGCCAGTCAGTCACTCAGTTACTCAGTCAGTAATGTTGCTTCATGCCTAAATATCTACGGCATGTGTGTCAATATTAAATAAATTTTTTTTGTTGTTGTATTTTCTTTGTACATTTTAATGTCAGACAGATTTCTCAATGAAATGCTGCGATTTCATCTTCAATTGTAGTTGAAAAAAAAATTAAACAAAAAAAAAAAATAATTTTTTTTAATTTAAATTTTTTTGTTTGTTTTCACCTTAATCAACAGGTTTTTGCTTAAATCTTATTATTGTGTAGACAGCAATAACAATAACATTATAAACATGAGTAAAACATGAACAAAAAATTTTTAATTAAAATTCAACAAATTTTACGTCATCACGACGTATTATTCATAATTTTATAGGAATTTGTTTGTTTTTTTTTTGAATTTTATTTAAAAAAAATATTTTTTTTTGTTGAATTTTTTTTTTTTAACAAAATGTTGTAAATTTTTAACACAAATCGGAAGCATAACATGAAATGAACATTAGTGAGCATTTAAAATTAAGATTTTAATCAAATTATGTTGCATGTTATTGGGATGTTACTTACAAACGAAGTGTAATAAATTAACAATAAGACGCTATACTGCCCGTCATAACTATAACCCTATTAATGTTAACATTTCAGCCTGTACAGCTTGTAAGGAATTTAGTTTTTTAGTATAAGACAAAATAGACGAAAACTTACATTATATAGGGTGATTTTATAAGAGCTATAGGAAATTTTTTCAAGAAAAAAACACATAAAATTCAGAAAAATGCATGAAATCTTTATTTGAATCGATAGTACGGTCCATATAATTTAATGTTTGAAGATTATTTCATGCAAATGTTGACCGCGACTGCGCCTCACATGGTCCATTCGCTTAGTTCAATTTTGGCATACTCTTTCCAACATTTCGGCCGGTATCTCACGAATAAATGCATCAATGTTGTCTTCCAATGCGTCAATTGAAGCGGGCTTGTCTGTATAGACATGAGCTTTAACATAGCCCCACAAAAAATAGTCTAAAGGCGTGAAATCGCACGATCTAGGTGGCCAATTGACCGGTACCGAACGTGAAATAAAATGTTCACAGAACTCGCCTCTCAATAAGTCCATTGTTACGCGTGCTGTGTGGCATGTGGCACCGTCTTGTTGAAACCACATGTCATGCAAGTCAAGCTCTTGCATTTTGGGTAAAAAAAATTTTTGTCACAATAGCCCGAATAGCCGCTTCAGTGGGTCGATTAAACTGACCATAAAATGGAAGAAGCGCGCGATGAACTTTCTTAACAGAGCACACATTTGGATAATAAAATTCAATGATTTGCAAGCGTTGTTAGTTTGTAAGACGATTCATGGTTAAATTATAGACCAAACTGAAGATGTTTGACAGTGAAACAAAACACGAAACGTGCGTGAGCTGTTTAAACCAGTGTTGCCAAAAAGATAATATCTAAAAAATAAGCCGATATAATAAAAATAAACTATTTATTCACTTTAGTTTCATAAATATAATTAATTTTAACAAAAACAGCTGTTTCATAACTACATATAACCGCACTTTAATAAATTTAACAAAATTATAAATTAAACAAAAAAAATATATATTTAATAATGGATGGGACCTCCTTTATTATGAATCAGCTCAAAAATCCGATCTGGCATACTTCGGACAAGTTTTGTCCTCATATCTTCACTAATTGCTCGCCATTCATCGATGATTGCTTCTTTTAGCTCGAAAACATCTTTGTATTGTCTATTTTGGGCATTTAACGCGGCGGGCCTATATTCCCCAAATATTTTCTATTGGGTTTTGATCCGGAGAACAGGCGGGCCAGTCAATCACTTCTTTGTTTTTTGATTTAAGCCATTCAATCGTCTGACGACTTTTGTGTACTGACGCGTTGTTTTGCTGAAAAATGAAAGTTTTTTCCACCTGAGCTTCCAAGAAAGGCATCAGTTTTTCATTAAGAATGCCTATGTATTCTTCAAAATTCATTCGAGTGCTCGGAAAGGCCAAATCAAGCATTACATAGCTGCAATAGGCTCCTCATACCATTAAGGAACCGCCAACGAAATTTCGTTTAGAGAAATATCGTGGTTCCTTTCGCAGATCCCTCCAATATCCACTGAAACCATCTGGACCGTCAAGATTAAATTTTTTCTCGTCTGAAAAAATCACCTAAAAGAGAAGAGAATCAATTATAATACATAAAAAAATAAAAATATTGTTACGAAAATGGAAATGGTGTTATTAAAATAATAAACAAAAGCTCCAAAAACAACACAATGGACTTGATCACACATAAAATGATAAACAAAAGCTCCAAAAACAAAACAATGCAGTTGTTCACGTGATCAACGAATGAGTAAACATATAGCAACAATAAACAACAGGCTTGTTTACAAGATCGATGAATAAACAAAAATATAGCAACAACGTCCGTGTATAAAAAAATATAGCGGAAAGCCAAACAAACAAAACAACAACAACTCTGCCTGGACGAAAGTAAACAAGATACACGAACAACAAAAATGGAAACAAGTTGTTTACATTTTTGGATTGTTCCCGAAGGTTGTCATCATCCTTCAAGGGCATTCATCACACTGTTGATCCAGTGATATAAAAGGCAAGATAAAGCGAGCAACGATGATTCAGTTAGAATTCAGTCAGTCGAGTATGAAGACACGTGATTCTCGGAGTTCGAGTTAAGTTAGTCGTGTGACGACGTCGCGTTGAATTGAGTGAGAAATCAACTAGTGGTGTGTAAAGATACGAGATCGAGTTATAATTCAGTCAGACTGGTGTGCAGACAAGTTGCGTGGAGAAAACAGTTATTAGTGTTGGGCTTGCAAAAAGGTTGTGAGCAAAGAAGAATAACTAACCAGTGTTGTTGCTTACAAAAAATGTTGTAAGCAGAGAAATATCACGAACCAGCACATATTGTGAAAGTTATCATTGTATACGTGGAATAAGTTCGAACAGCGGCACAAAAGTTGTGCAGATACTAAAGAATTGACTTAAAATTAAACACATATTTATTTTTATTTTATTTGCAATCTACGAATTCATATTTTTAACGTTTTTAAAAGGTAAAAACGTAACAATATTTACTTACCTGACTCCAGTTTGTTTGCAAATTTTTCTTTGCGAATTCCATCCGGGCTGTCTTGTGGCGCGAGAGTAATCTTGGCATAGTCATTAGCGATTGTCTGGTTATTGTTCCGGATTCATTTAGCATTCTACTTATTGTGGAATTTGACACTTTTACGCCACAATCGGCAGAAATCTACGAAAGGCTTTTCACAGAATTGCTTGCGGCATTAACAATTCTGCGTCGATCTCTTTCGGATAACTTTCTTTTTGGTCTTCCGGTCTTATTTTTGCCATACTGACTCTGGTTTTTGCCAAAATTTCTTACCACTCTGTCCGATCGATCTAGTTTTCTACCGATCTCTCGAAAACTTAGCCCATTTTCCAAAAAGGCCAACATTTTTCCTTTTTCGACATCTGTAAGATATGTTCCCCTTGCCATTTTATTTTAATTGAAATAAAACGTTAACTTGCCAACAAAAAATTTAAAATTTGGACGCAGTTATAATTTATTTTTAATTTAAACGCGATTATAGTTATACGGTTATAGTTATGCAACACTAAGAAATACATTAATTGTTGTGAATTTGCCAATTCAAAGAGTAACTGACAATTTTTTTGTTTGAATAAAACTACCGTTATAATATTATAATATACCGTAAACCCTTTCATGAAAAATTTCTTTTTACGTTGAGCAAAACGGATAATGTAGTGCGGTTATAGTTATGGCGGACAGTGTATATAATACATCAAAATGGTCTAGAAGGTATTGCACCCTATAACTAATGGGTTAGTATGTTGGTTCCTTCTCAAGGTAACACAATTCAGGTTGCATTTTTCGTGAAACTAAATATTTAATTGGTTACTCACATAGCAGGTTATATTGATTTGAAATCTGCTACGCGATAGTGTTTAAATTAGTCGACATAGACTAGAAAGCAACCACATCAAGAATGTGTCAAAAATGTTCTCTAATCCTCAACCGGATCTCCTTTTCTAACTTGTTTATAATAAGAACGGTTTAGCTTCCTCAACTCAAGCTCCTTTTCGTTTATTTCAAATGAGTCATTTTGACAGGAGGGTCATGTTTTTAAGTTAAAAAAATAATAGAAAATACTCCAAATGAGCTGAATCTGGCGATTAACGTTCATGCATTATTTACTTACTTTATTGGTCGTTACAATCAGGATTACAATCTAACTTCTCCCATAGGTAGCGTCAGATTGTTTGTAAGAAGATTGCTAAGAGAAAGCCGTCAAAAGAACTTTTTTTTTTCGTATTTCGTTATTTTCTAGATGTTTGAGCCGGGAATTGAGCCACGGTTCTAGTCTAATAACACACTACCTAAACAACACTTTTTTCAATAATTTGATCACTAAAGTAACTGCTTTAAGTTAACCCTGTTCTCATCGTTGATTGTCGGTTATTCGTTTCTGAATATAATCGGCAACAAATTGTTTCATGCACAGTCTAAAAAATTAGGCCTCAGAACCTTGCCTACCGGACGGAACTATTTTTTCGTTCATCTCAATATGATCCTCTCACACCAATCTATTAGTTTGATGGTTTCTTTGTTTCAAATGTGAAGCGGAGGACCATCGTTTACGAATCGATATAAACTGTTGCCTTGTAACGTGTTTACATTCTTTTGTAAGCAAAATCTGAACCTTTTTTTGCTCAAAATTTCTGTTAACAAGATGATGATGCTTGAATACTCACCATCAATTCATTCAGTATAATTTTTAGTATTTACTCCACCATTTCTGAAGGGGGCAGCTGAATTTCTTGGGTACAAAGAAATTAGTCCGTTCGATTACGTTTAAAGGTTGCCATGCAATATTTTGAAGTTGTTAACGGACGAACAGGTTTTCACAGATTAGAATCGAGATTCGCTATATAATTGCTTGGCTTGAGATCTTTCAATTGAAAGCATGGAATTCCATAACGAAGACTTTTGCTGACTTCCAAAAAACGTGGCTCCTTGGAACTTAAAGCCTATATTTAATGGGGTTGCTAATTTTCACCAGAGTTACGCTATTCGCCACGTTCGCAAAATTTTAGGAACGTAATCATATTGTTACGAAAATGGAAATGGTGTTGTTAAAATAATAAGCAAAAGCTCCAAAAACAACACAATGGACTTGATCACACATAAAATGATAAACAAAAGCTCCAAAAACAAAACAATGCAGTTGTTCACGTGATCAACGAATGAGTAAACATATAGCAACAGAAACAACAGGCTTGTTTACAAGATCGATGAATAAACAAAAATATAGCAACAACGTCCGTGTATAAAAAAATATAGCGGAAAGACAAACAAACAAAACAACAACAACTCTGCCTGGACGTAAGTAAATAAGATACACGAACAACAAAAATGGAAACAAGTTGTTTACATTTTTGGATTGTTCCCGAAGGTTGTCATCATCCTTCAAGGGCATTCATCACACTGTTGATCCAATGATATAAAAGGCAAGATAAAGCGAACAACGGGGATTCAGTTAGAATTCAGTCAGTCGTGTATGAAGACACGTGATTCTCGGAGTTCGAGTTAAGTTAGTCGTGTGACGACGTCGCGTTGAATTGAGTGAGAATTCAACCAGTGGTGTGTGAAGATACGAGATCGGAGTTATAATTCAGTCAGACTGGTGTGCAGACAAGTTGCGTGAAGAGAACAGTTGTTAGTGTGGTGCTTACAAAAAAGGTTGTGAGCAAAGAAGAATAACTAACAAGTGTTGTTGTTGCTTATAAAAAAAGGTTATAAGCAGAGAAATATCACGAATAAGCACATATTGTGAAAGTTATCATTGTATACGTGGAATAAGTTCGAACAGTGGCACAAAAGTTGTGCAGATAATAAAGAATTGACTTAAAATTAAACACAGATTTATTTCTATTTTATTTGCAATCTACGAACTCATATTTTTAACGTTTTTAAAAGGTAACAATATGATATAATTTTCTTGCAGAAAAGAAAACAGGATAACGAAAACATTTCAAAATTTTGCAAATTGAACCTCCAGGTACAGGAGTTCCTTTTAATTCGTTATTACAACCTATAAGCTTGGATTACAACCTAGCTTCTCACATCACCCAGGTTGTGTGTGTTAATTTGGTGTGACCTACTGTTTAATGTTGGCTGCAAACGACAGATTTGATTTTTATTTTCTAGCAGAGTTTGGGAGAGGAAGTCGCCGAAGGCATATTTGTTTTGGTCTGAGATGCCTGAGCTGAAGTTTGAATTCAAGGGTTAACCCAACACACTACCTACAAGACTACACAAGTATTTTGAACGCGGTTTAGTTTGACACATTTTGACGGAGTAGTTTGAACGATTTGCAACTGGTTGAAGAAGACTTGTACTTAAGATTTCATGATGCAGCGGAGCCTCTAAATGCCTACCACAAGGCATTGGTATCATTTAGAAAGGATTGGATAGTCCAGGTTAGGTTAGGTTGTAGTGGTAGCTTTGGTCCCAAAAGCTCATTTGAGTACGCATAGCGGCCCGTTGTGACACCACAGGTGAACTGTGGTCCTTCTTGTGGATAGTCCAAGAAGATTGATATTTGGATGCTGTATGTTACGAAAAATTATGCTACGAAATACTGTCACGGATATGCTGCAAAATCGAATCATTTTCGAAGTGGACGAGGACAAGTGGATTAAATATGATCGAAAAAATTACGATAAAAGTCCAGTAACCCTCCATAAATGACTTTTTAACCTAGATTAACAAAGTTATGTTGAGGGTTTATAGGAATTGGAGGGAAATTAGCCGCTATGAGCTGCTACAATCTGGCGTAATGATCGAATATTAACTCTGTTGCTTATAAGCTGGCGGTTAGCGAGGAATATTCAAGGAAAACCAACCGGAATTCCTAAAATAGAGAAGCTGTTATGTTCCATTATGACAATACTATCCTGTACACATTTTTGACTGTACTCCGGTATGATGTTTTCATTCTACCATTGAATGACATGAACCTCGCAGTATTTAAAATTAAATTAATTAGTTAAAATTTACACCTCCCCTCTAATTTCCCTTTACAGACACTTGCATTGATTTATAGTTTCGCTATTTGTAAACTGAATAGGAACTTAAGGAATTTGTCTTATAAGAAATGCCCATCTCGTCCGTTCAACCCTCCCCATCTAAAATTCTAAGACGTTAAAAACAACCCTACTGGCGCAGACATTCTTCACTCGTATACTTCTTTCCTCGTTCAGGTAATAAAAAGAAAAGGGTCCTTAAAAGGAAAATATCCTTCAAATATAAATTGTATGTTAATGACTCATTCACTAATAAAAATTTATGTCTTAAATGAAAGCGTATGTGTGTTGTGCGTGTATATATGAGAGGGTAATTCTTTAAGAGAATAGGGGTGTCTTTCTAAGGCTGAGTCATTTTTAGAAGGCAATACATGGCCATGAAGACAACCTGTAGAGTGTCTTATTTGTTATGAAGACCATAAACCACAACAAAAGCAATAACTTTTATGGGAAAAGAAGAAGGAGGAGTATAAGGTGTAAAGGCAAAAGAAACTGAAACATAATTAAGAAATTATTGTTTATTGTGGTTAAATGCTGTTGTCAAGTGACATTTTCAGAATTATTTTTTTTTTTTTGGTGTTTCTTAAGAACCCATTACATGGTTGTTAAATAAAGAATTAATGAAGTTAATATAACCGAAGACAATTTAATTGCTGATAGTTTTTGTAGTTGTTTTTTGTAGCAGGGGAAATAAAATCGAAGTTTTATGAAGAGGCCATTTTCAGTTTTTGTTGTTTCCATTAAAGTTTCAAAGTTAATTAAGTGAAGTTATCATGGAGAAGATTAGAATTTCACAAAGAGCTGGACACAAACTATTGATATGAAACTTAAACTGAATTCGAGATGGAAATACTTACACTTTAAAATAAAAACTGTTAATAACATTTTACTATCGGGCTTTTTAACAGGGACTTCTGAAATCTGACAACTTGAAGTCGCCGTGGTCTAGTAGGTAGTGTGTTGGCTTATTAGACTGAAGGCCCGAGTTCGAATCCCAGGTCAGACATCAAAACGAAAATATTTCTTCGGCGACTTCCTCTCAGCAGATTTCTGGCAAAAACTCTGAGAGTAAATAAAATTCTCAATAAAATTTGTCGTTCGGAGTCGACTTTAAACTGTAGGTCCCGCCACTCATGTATAAAATTAACACACACAACATGAGTAGTGTGAGAAGCTAGGACTGAAGGTTGCGGGCTTCTTGGGGACGATTGCTGTAGACTGTCTAATGGTGAAGGTATAAGAAACTCGTTTCCTTGCCGTTCGCATCTTGAGATGTCCACAAACACTACTCCCTTTCTTCCACCTTCCTATAACCCATTTTCCTAAAAAACCTGCACAATGCACTGCATGAGTAGGGGCCATCCCCTGTGTGCTGGTTTCACCAAAAAAAAAAAACTGATAACGGCCATCTTGTTGAATTTACAAATGGTAGATTACTTATTTAATTGGCCATTAATAATCCGATTAACGAATTTCTTCCTGCCGTAACACATCCTTCCAGGCGCCTCTGCTTCTTGCACGCCTACGCCAGTTGGTCACACCAATCGATGATAGGGCTTTCTCGATTTGGTCCTTCCAACACAAACAAGGTCCTCCTCTTCGCCGACTTCCGCAGATCTCTGCATCGAATACCCGCCTCGCCGCAGCATCCTTCTCCATTCGAACGACATTGCCGAGCCAGCGCCGCCGCTGGATGTTAATACGCTGCACACGCTGTCGTTGAGGAGCTCATATAGCTCACTGTTGGATCGGATGCGGAAATCATCGCCAACTCGCAATGTACCGAAGATCTTACGTAGGACTTTTCTCTCGAATACTCTTAAGGCTGCTGCATCAGACTTAATAGGTAGACTGGTAGATTAGTGGTCACTTATTCAGTCTGTTTTGTCAAATCATCATGGGTGGAATGGGTGTTCCGTTCGGACAAAGTAATCATTGAAAAATCGGGACCTACAGTTTAAAGTCGATTCCGAACAACAGATGTTTTGAGAAACTTTACATGGCAATTTTATTGTACACTCAGAGTTTTCTGTACGATGAATGTTGAGAAGAAGTTGCTTCGTTTTGTTTGAGATATCTGAGCTGGGGTTGGAATCACAGGTTCGCGTTTAATATGCAAATATATTTCATACTAGACTATGTCGACTTCGTTCATGTGGCTTCAATCGGATATTATCAATAATTAATCTTCGAGAGTGTGGTAATCTTTAACAATGAAATTACAAGACCAAAACATGCGTCTGCTCAGAGAGCGGTCTGATTTTATAATATTGTTACGTTTTTACCTTTTAAAAACGTTTAAAATATGCGCTCGTAGATTGCAAATAAAATAAAAATAAATTTGTATTTAGTTTTAATTCAAATTCTTTATTGTTTGCATAATTATGTGTGCCATTGCTCACAACTTGATGTAAACAACAACAATTGCTTTGTTTGTTATTCCTCTTTGCACTCTTTGCATAAGCAATAACAATTGTTCGACAAATCTTTGTAACGGAGATCTTCAAACCAAGATTACTCTCTTCAAACACACCACGTCTTCACACAAGACTGACTGAACTACTAACTCACTCGCCAGTCTTGCCTTGCCTTTTGTATGGCAGGGTAAACAGTCTGATGAATGTTCTTGAAGGCGAATGTTCGTGGCTTCGCCTTCTAGAAATCTCCATAAATATAAATATCGTTGTTTCATTACTGTTGTTTGTGTATTTTTTTACATTCATTCTTGTAGTGTTTGTTGTTGTATTTTTGTTTACTTGTTTACTATTTTTTTATGCTTGTGTTTGTTGTTATATTAAGCAGTACTCACTCGCCAGCCTTGCCTTGCCTTTTGTATGGCAGGGTAAACAGTCTGATGAATGTTCTTGGAGGCGAATGTTCGTGGCTTCACCTTCTCGAATGTAGAGGGGTAGATTGATGGGAGGAGGCTTTATTGCCAAACAGCTAAACTATCGCGTTAACTTATTGTGGGCTTTCCAATGAGAGCTACCAAATGCATAAATCCGTAAGAGATGTATAACGTGTGTGTACTTCTTCACTTCCTTTGGATATGTAATCTCCATAAAATATAGAAATTGCGTGCCTCGAGGTTCTTTTTTTAGGCATTGTATTCACTGTTAATTGCTATCACTGCTGACCGTATTAGTTAATTTTATCTGTCTTGATAGCTTCCTATGCCAGCACGATTTAAGAATTAATAAAAATTAGTTTTCCTTTTGGGCTTATTTTTTTGGGTTAACATCAAAGCGGATATTCCAAATCAAGATAACATAGCATTATGGCAACAAATATTGCTTCGATAAGAGTGTGGTTTTAAATTTTCCTGTAGGAATTCAAATTCTAATTAACGTGTGCCATGCCAAGCGGGGACAAATAATATGAATTGTATGTTGAAAAAAATTAATTTGCATTCTGATAAGGAATGAAATGCGTTTTTTTTTTGTTCGTTTTTGAAATACAAAATAAATATTAATCAGCAGCATGTTAATGTGAAAAACCTTTCAGGTATGATTCCTTTATATGTCAAGTCCTACTATGCATAGCTGTTAAGCTAGAAAGGCACACGTGCGTAAAATGTCTTTTGGTTTCTATTCAACACCCCTTTTTTCAAGCACTACAAATGCTTTTAAAGGAAACACCAGAAAAAACGTACATATTTATTCAATTCAAAACTTTATTGTATGTATGTATGTATGTATGCCTACTGTACTGTAACTGAATATGAATTCATAAGCAACTCTTTTATAATGTATGTACATTGTATGACTTTACATTGGAAATCATATATCAACAGAACAGAAAGCCTTTAGCCGCCATTCACAGGAAACCTTTAATACAAGTTTTCGAAATTCCCATTTGAATGTGAAACGCTTTATTATGCCACGTCTGTAGTATATGCCTGTATCAGTATGTGGTGATAAAATGTTGCGCATGCCTATTGTTGTATGGAAAGAAAAATTAATAGAAATACTCGTTTGACACGTTCCTTAACTCGTGTCACACATAACCTCCCAATTTTTCCATACACACATCACGGCTTTGCAAAGCATATGTATGTACGTGTACATAGGTTTCATGATCATTGTAAATAAGGGGATTATCTCTCCCCCTTTTCCTGTTTAAATAACAAACAATACTTTGATAAATGTCAGCTGGGGTTCGCTATCAATATGTTAACGATCGTAAATTATTTTCTTTTTTCATGGCATAATTCCTCGCTTTTTTTTTTTTGTAACAAGCATGACTTATTTTTTTTATCACATTCAAAGAATTAGAACAACTTTTGGAATTTTGTTAAAAAAAAAATCATTTTTAATGGGTTTTGCATACGAAATATAAGGATACTCTCTTTAGATCTAAAATACTTTGACCAAATGCTTTTAAACGCTCAAAACATTTCATATGTATTGTTACGAAAATGAAAAATCTAGATACTGGTGTTTTGCTTTTACATTACTTAACATTAAAATTATAAACAGAAGCTACAAAAACAAAACAATGCAACGAACAAACCTGTTTACAAATTATCATACATAATTGGTCATTACAACCCTTCAGTCAGGATTACGACCTAGCTTCTCACACCACTTATGTTGTGTGCGTTAATTTTATACATGAGTGGCGGGACCTACAGTTTAAAGTCGACTCCGAATGACAGTTTTTTGAGAAGCTTTTCATGGTAATTTTATTTACTCTCAGTGTTTTTGCCAGAAATCTGCTGAGAGGAAGTAACCGAAGAAATATTTTCATATTTTCGTTTTGATGTCTGACCTGGGATTCGAACTCGGGCCTTCAGTCTAATAAGCCAACACACTACCTACTAGACTACGGCGACACTAGACTACGACAAATTATCGTACTGTTTAATATAACAACAAACACCAGCATAAAAAAATGGTAAACACGTAAACAAAAATATACCAACAACACTACAATAAGAAACGTAAACAACGATGTTTACATTTGTAGAGATTTCGAGAAGACGAAGTCACGAACATTCGTCTTCAAGAACATTCATCAGACTGTTTACCCTGCCATATAAAAGGCAAGGCAAAGAAGGCAACGGAGTGAAGTTCAGTTTGTCTTGTGTGAAGACGCGGTACGTTTGAAGAGAGTAATCGTGGTTTGATTCTCATGTTACCGAAGGAGCTTACTAAGGGTGTGTAGAAGATAACACATCATATTTTTAGAAATGGTTAGTGTAGTAGCACTATATAGATTTGTTAGCAAAGGCAATGCCTGAGTTATACCCAGACGTCGGCACAAAGAGAACATGATAAAAATGTGAGTGTATTTGTAAGAAGCATGTATATAACCCAGAGGAAAATTGTTACTAATTTTTGTTTTAAATTGTGTTCGAACAAATATTATGCTTTTTAATGCCATTGGTATTTTTCGTACAAGTTTTTATGGATTTGCAGCAAGAGTCATCATTACATATTTCAGGTACCTGAAATTCAATATATTTAAAGCAAAAAAATTATGTTTTCCAGTTTTTCTTCACATTTTAATTGAATTTTTCTTTGAATTTTTCTTTCAAAAAGAAGCGACGAGAACCTGCTTCACTGAATGCTGACCACAGAATATACATATTCTGTGATGCTGACAAGCAACTGAATGCATTTTTACGCTCATTTTAACGAATATTATTGATGTTCGTGTCCTATGTGTGTAAAAAGCCGAAGATGTTCGGCTCTCGAGAGCATTGGTGCCAACGTTTGGTTATACCACTTGATGAAGGAAAACCAAGCCACTTGGCTTGATAGTAGGAATTGAAATATAATAAGTACAGCTGGAAGAAGAAGACTATCCCTGTAAGAATGTTAGCGAAAATTAAAATATTATCCTAATGGTTGGACACATACCATGCCTTTCTTACTTACTTAATTAATTGGTCATTACAAGTCTTTAGTCAGGATTACAATCTAGTTTCTCACACCATCCATGTAGTGTGTGTTAATTTTATCCATGAGTGGTGGGAACTACAGTCTAAAGGCGAGTCCGAACGACTCAGATTCTCAGATTTTTGAGAAACTTTATAATGGCAATTTTTATTAATGGCAAATATGTTTTCATATTTCGTTTTGTGCGAGATGTCTGAGCTGGGATATCTAACTAAGATATCCCCAACACGCCGTAGTCTAGTATGTAGTGTGTTGGCTTATTAGAAGTAAGATCACGGTTTAAACCCAAGGATAGACATTAAAACGAAAGTATGAAAAAAATATTTCTTCGGTGACTTCCTTTCAGCAGATTTCTGGCAACAAACTCTGAGAGTAAATAAATTTGCCATTAAAAATTTCTCAAAAATTTGTCGTTCGGAGTCGACTTTAAACTGTAGGTCCCGCAACTCATGTAAAGGGTCCGCCAAATAATTTTTTTTTTTGAAAATGCTTTAAACAAAAAAAAAAAAACTACTGAATACTTTCTGAAATTTCTTTTTTCTATTTGAAAGTACAACCCTTCCGGTTAATAATGGAAAATAATTTCATTCAAATGGCTGCCTCGGCTGGCCATGCAGTAGCCTACACGATCGGTCCAATTTTTAAGCACATTATCGATTGTGTGCAGCTGTATTTCACCAATGGCTTCATGAATATTGTCCTTTAAAGCGTCAATTGTCTCTGGCTTGTCGACGTAACACTTATCTTTGACGGCACCCCACAAATAATAGTCCAACGGTGTCAAATCGCAGCTCCGAGGTGGCCAAACGACATCAGCTCTGCGGCTGATAATGCGATCTTCAAAAACAGGGCACAAAACATCGAGTGTAGCTTCGGCTGTGTGGCACGTAGCGCCGTCCTGTTGAAGCCAAATGTAGCCAATATCCTCCTCCTCAATTTTTGTGAACAAAAATTAGTTCAACATGGCCCAATAACGATCGCCATTGACTGTAACGGCCACTCCTTGCTCATTTTCGAAGAAAAATTGCCCAATTATGCCTCTGGACCAAAATCCGCACCAAACAGTGACTCGTTTTGGGTGCGTCGGCTTTTCAATGTATGCGTGCGGGTTTTCTGTGCCCCAAATGCGACAATTTTGCTTGTTTACATACCCGCCAAGATCAAAATGAGCTTCATCTGAAAAGATTTTGTTCTAGTAGGTAGTATGCGGGCTTATTAGACATAACCCCATGATTTAAACCCCATGTTAGACATCTCCATCAAAACGAAATATGAAAAAATATTTCTCCGGCGACTTGCCATGATAAAGTTTCTCAAAAATGTGTATGTATGTATGTGTGTATTTTTTTTACAAAAGTACCATTTGATGCAAAAAAAAAACTCTTTCAGTACTAGTTCAGTACCAATTCAAAATTTCAGTTTTGCAACACTGATGTAGTGTATCACAATTTCACGGAGTATGGTTCTGGTAATGGATCCAACATATACTAGAAGAATTGGCCTGTACAGCAGATTTCCATTTTTAACACAAAAATATTAAAAAAAACTGAAATATTCGGGAAAACTCACTGGTTAACTAGCACGCTAGCGTGGACAGCAAGCATTAGAAAAGCAATTGCTTATGGAAATAAGTTCATAAGTTTCTCTAGGAACGGATTAACTAATCAACTTAAACCAATGCAAATATGTATGTTCAGAAATATTGCTTTCTGAGATTATTGTAAAGTAATGATCAGGATTTTGTGTCTATTTCTTTTTTTTTTGGCCAACAATAAATAACAAAGCTGCCATGCAGTCTGTCCATTTCATATAAAAAATAAAAAAAAAAAAACTAAACAAACAAAAGAAAAAAAAAATTTGAAACTAAAAATTCATCATTGTCATCTTTGTTGTTTCCAAAAATTTCAGAGAAAACGTTACACATCCCATGATCCCATGGCATTTCTCACGTGTACGACACGTTTTATGAGATTTCGTTTACTTTTATTTGTGTTTTCTCTTTATTTGATTGTGTTCATATTGTTGTTACGCATACATACATATGCATGTACACATACGTACAATCAAACAGAAATTGGTGGTATTAAGGACAACTGGCTTTATTCTTGTGCGTTGCGTGCTTGTGTGTGTATTTGTGTTTTTGTGCAGAAAATTGAACGCGTGCCATCAGTAGAGTAAATCATAAATATTTTAGGCAAATTTACACAAACACACACACACACGCTTATTTACTTATACACAAACACAGTTTTGTATGCTTGCATACATTTGCAAAAAAACAAAAACAAGTAAGAATACACTGGAATTGTAAAAACGTTCCATAAAAGATTCATTCACTAGAGTTTTGAAATCTCCATCTTGTTTTGTTTTTGTTGTTAAAAAGAAAACAAAAAACTATAAAGAGAGACAGAGAGAGAGAGAGATTTTTTTTACTTATTTGTGTATGTGTGTGCAGTTGAGAATGACTGACTTTCTTGTCTTGTTTTTTTTTTTTTTGCTTCGATTTTGAAGAGGTCCTTTGAGGGTTGCTGGGCAAAATGATAAATTGTGTCATGACTTGCAAGCATAGCGTATGCATGTGTACGGAGTAGTTTAACAGCAGTAAGGCAGTAGAGAGTCCTATTGTTGGTTGCTAAGTAAGCGTGTTAGTGAATACGAATTTATCAAATTTCAATTGAAAATAAATTTGAAAGAATGAAAAAAAAAACAAGAGATTTTCCTTCTTTATTAAATTAATGCCCAGGAATATTTTATTATGCGTATGCTTTCGACCGTCTTAGCTGATGATCTGAAAGATTTTTTACTTAAGATATGCCTTTTTAATACGCAGACAATATTTTAACTGTGGGTTGTTTTTTGTTTGGAGGATAGGCCATGTATTAATTTGTTCATAATCTTTTTAAAAAAAGCAGAAACTATAGAAAATTTTTATACTTTACATGGATAGTTGGAGACGTTTCTTTTGTCAAATTTATAGCTCCGCAAATATGACTTTGATTTTGAAAAATAATAGCACTGAAGTCGTCGTAGTTTGAAAGATAGTGTGTGTGTTATTAAACATGACGTTATGATTTCAACCCCAGCCCAGACATTTCGAACAAAACTGAACATGAAAATATATTTCTTCGTCGACTTCCTCCTAGCAGATTTTTGGCAAAAACTCCGACAGTAAAAAAAAAAATGCCAATAAAAGTTTCGCAAAAATCTGTCGTTAGGAGTAGACTTTAATTTGTTGGTCCTGCCACTCGTGGATAAAATTAACGCTTACACCAGAGGATAGTGTATGAAGCTAGGTTGTAATCCTAACGAATGACCAATTTAGTAAGTTAAGTAAGTGCCAACCGAAACGTTGCAGTGATGCAGGATGTTGTTAGCAGCGATATAATATTGTTACTTTTTTACCATTTAAAAACGTTTAAAATATGAGCTCGTAGATTGCAAGTAAAATAAAAATAAATTTGTGTTTAGTTTTTTATCAACATTTTTTATTATTCGCACAATTTTGTGTACCACTGTTCACAACTTGATGTAACAACAACAATTGTTTTGTTTGTTATTTATCTATGCAATCTTTTGCATAGACAATAACAATTACTAGTCAATTGTTCGACTGATCTTTGTAACGGAGATCTTCAAACCACGATTACTCTCTTTAAACACACCACATCTTCACACAAGACTGACTGAACTTCACTAACTCAATCGGCTGCTTTGCCTTACCTTTTATATGGCAGGCTAAACAGTCTGATAAATGTTCTTGAAGGCGAATGTTCGTGAGTTCGCCTTCTCGAGATCTCTATAAATGTAAACATCGTTGTTTACATTCATTATTGTTTATTTGTGTATTTTCTTTACATTTATTCTATTTTCTTTACAATTATTCTTATTGTATTATTGTAGTGTTTGTTGTTGTATTTTTGTTTACTTGTTTAACATTTTTTATGCTGGTGTTTGTTGTTATATTAAGCAGTACGATAATTTGTAAACAGGTTTGTTTACTGCATTGTTTTGTTTTTGTAGCTTTTGTTTATAATTTTAATGTTAAGCAAAACACCAGTATCTAGATTTTTCATTTTCGTCACAATATAATCAAAGGATCAAATAACACGATGGTGAGGTTTAGAACTTTTTAAGAAAATGTTTACTTAAGTAAATTGTAACGTATAGCCTAATTCTCTTCCAAATTATTTGAAAACATATATCGCTGATCCATAGTCGAACAGAAAACCAAGTATGATATATATAGCACAAGGGGTCAATTCGACCTCCGGGTGCAGTACTTGTCTCAGTCGACAAGTACACGTCCTCTAACCTAGCATGGACATGGATATCAGGAACTCATATAGATTCCCGCATCGTTGAAATATCTTCCAGGCGGAAAACTTGCCATATTCATGACGCTTAGATGACTGGTTAGTAGCAGAATATTCCTTTGAAACATATGGATATACTAGCAGCGACAGATTGGAATCAAATCTTTTTCAAGCGTTCTTTTCGAGGTCTAAAATTGTTTATTTCGCCTATTTCTGGTACAGAAACGTACCTGAAAACTGCGTTACGGACGAATTTGCCAGAATGCGCACGAGACTGGAAACCCCCGTTCTCTGTGCCACAATTCAGCATGAAATTATGTATAAATATCACTCCTGTACTCCACACTGATGCTTCCTGAGTAAAAGAGAGCACTTGTTTGACGTCTAGGTTAAGCTAGCCAACCCTTAAACTAGGGAGGACAAAATAGCTAATTTTTCTCTACCGAATAAACATTTATTATGTGATCTTCCACGGTATACAGCTTAATAGAGATGAATGCTCGTCAGCCATGCCCTTTTTCGCGTGGTTTCTATAGAAGTTACGACTTGGAAGAGAAAGAAAAGACTGATGATCTTGAGAAAATACTAGGAACACCATTTTTGACCGAAATTAAACACTGAAAAACCCTTTGCCCGGTTTATAAAAGAGTTTGCTTGGCTTGATCAAGAAGGCTCTTTCTAGTGTACATTAAGGCCTTTTTAGTTGAATGGAATGTGGCTGTACAAAGTGCTTATATGGGAATCTTGAGTGATTTATGGGCAGTAACGCCACTTATCCTTAACTACCCTTTCCAGAGAAGAAATAGTTAATTGAACTTTATTTTCATTTCTTTTTTAATTAAATTTATAAAAAAAAATTCGTATCGTCATGCTTAAATAGTACACTTTCTTCTCCATTCTCGATTAATTTCTTCTGTTTTAAGTTTCAAATAAAAATATTTCGCTGTACTAATTAATACTCCTTTTACGCCCCCATTACATAAACTCTCTCTCTCTATCCTCACCCCCATAACGCCCTTTGACTTGGCAAAGTCATAAATATTGCCCTGTGGCTGGCTGGTCAGGCTGCAAATAAAGTAAACAGTACTCCCTGTAAAGTAATTTTGGCTGATACTCTCCTCACCAACACCCTCATCAAATAATCCCCACGTATACATAAATTGTAATCTAAACTTCAGTTCTTTTTTGTTTCCCAATGGTTGTGTGGTGTACATAACACGAGTGAGTATGTTGTCATTTGAAGCCAACTTCTTCTTGAAATTCCAAAACCCAAAAAAAAATTAAATAAATATCAAATTTTTTGTGTCTACCATACGGCGTATAGTACAAGTAAATATTTTCACATAAAATTCTATTCGATTTACCAACAAAATTTTGGTGGCCATAAATAAATGCCCGCCAGAATACATATGTATTTGTATTCTTCTGCTGCCATCCAATGCCGCAATTCGTGATCTATACTTTCCATACCTAAGTATTGTACGAATGTCTGTGCAAATATTTAAAACGACATGTTGCTTTTATTTAACTTTCTTGCCTGTCTATCTCACTGTCTTCCTTTTTTCACGTAACTCAAGGAATTTCTTATAAGAATTGTATACTCGTCGTCGTACCTTTGTTTGTATGAATATTCTGAAGGGGAGAGTTGCCTGGTTTTTTTTTGGTATTTCAGACAAGACGCAAATTAAGAAAATAATATTTGAGTGCTTTTTGGTTATAAGAAAATAAATAAAAGCAATACAAACAGCAAACAAGAACCCCTCCTAGTATGTGTTGTATAGTATAGTATAGTATAGTATAGTATAGTATAGTATATACACACACACACACATTTGTATTCAACACACATTTATATTCAATATTTACATTCCATACGAAACCTAACACGGCATAGTAATAATATTAGATGGGGGAAAAAGTATTTATTTAATGGCATGCAACTGATGTCGTAGTGTAGCAGACAGGTAGGTAGAAGTGGCTGTCCCCTCGCTGTAGTTCACATACACGGGCCATTATGTTACCACAGTTGCACATTTTCCCCTAGTCCAGGAACCACTCGGAGCTTCCGATGAAGTGACTCAAACTGCCAATATCAATGCATGACAGTTCATTAAGATCCATCATATAGTAGGCACCCAGGTGCCTCTTTCTCCTCCGACCAAGTCTCCACAGCTTCTGCTGAAATCATTTGCAAGGTGTCCAAGACCAATACGCCTTGCATGCGTTCCTTTAATACAATGCCCCGTAATAACCCCGATAACAGTCCTGAGCCTATTTCTTTGGAGTTTAAACAGAGCTGGCACGCGTTTTTTATCCAGCCTTGGCCAGATTTTCTGCGCAGTTCCGCCCGTGTCCGATGCTGCCCATCGTGATTCCAAAGTGATCCCTAATGTCGATAATTCATCAGAGAGTTCGATGGTCGTGCCCCTTCTGGCCAGTTCATCTGCTCTACAGTTACGGGGAATGTCTGTATGTGCCGGTATCCACGAGATACAAACATTATATCGATTCGTTACCCCGTTAAGATATCTGCGATAGTCGTATACCATCCTAGAGTTCATTACCTTTGAATCCATTACTTTAGGCAATTACATTAAGACATTTTTGTAGACATCAGCTTTAGTGTTCTCAGTACGTCCTTATCATGCTGGCAAACGTCCTTTAGCATGAGGAAAGAAATCGGAGAACGCATTTGTTACCATGAAAATTTAAATACTGACGGCGTTGGCTTCTTGGAATTGGTAAGTAAGCCCTAAAATATCATATTCAAGCTGTGTTTTAGAACTTTATTGTCTGTAAACTTTACACCAACAAAAGAGTAATATAATACAAGGTTAGGGAAAGCGGTATAACTAAGTGCGAAACCGAAGCCATAACTATGGTACGGAGTATGCTAAATTTAAAACAACCACTGCTCTGTCTGTGGCTACTATTATGGGTTGAAGGGCTAATTAACCTAACACTCCTCTAAAGAACATTTTTTACTGCTAAGCATTTAAAGTCGTCATAGTCCAGTAGGTAGTGCGGTGGCTTTTTTAACTCAAGGTAGAGTTTCAAACCCCATTTCAAATAAAATTGACAAATATATTTCTTTGGCAATTTCCTCTTATCAGATATCTGAAAAAAACTTTGAGAGTAAAGTATAATTGTCAAAAACATGTCGTTCAGAGTCGCCTTTAAACTGTAGGTCTCGCCGATCATAGATCAAATTAACACACACAACATGGGTGGTGTGAGAGGCTACGTTGTAATCATGACTAAAGATTTATAACGACTACTTAAATAATTATGTTGAATGGCTTACTATAGTAGGTCCTGAACTGATGGCAGGTCCCGCTATCTTTCACTAGAAATAACGCACTGTTTGAACATGTTTTGGTCGTAGTGGTAAGGAATTTTTGTAGTGAAAAACTACTCTTCTTCAAGAGGCGGTACTGCTTGAACTTTCCATTATTCCATTCCTATAGCCAACCGGTTATACGGTTGCAGCTAAGTAACATCTTGGTATATCTTCCCTGCACTTTTTCTCTATACCTCTTCCTAAATCATTTCCCGTCCATTGTCCATTACGGGAACACATTAATGCTTTGGGATTAACCACCTCTTCACCCATAGAATGGATTTCTAATCTGTCACTAAGCTCCGGAACCCAACAGATACTTATCCGATATGGTCAAAAGGCTCCTACCAGTCGTAACTTATACCAGACCAACTCTATGGTCCATAACGTAGTCTGACTGTTAACGGAAATCACATAAGAATCCGCATTTAATGAAACGAAACCAGCTAAATAGCAAAGAAATCCTTAGAAAAGCCCCCATCTAGTTTCAATTCATCTGTGAAGGTGCGTGCACCAGCCTGCGCCAGGAGATTTTTACCGTTACAGTGAGAAACATCACCAACGTCGCAGAAAAGACGTTCAGAAAATCAGAAGAATCGCCTGGGAGTTATTTCCAGTGTTCCGAGTCCCTAAAGCACTACACATTGCTTGACATAAGATCCAGTGGAGCCAGGCATAAAATTGTTTCAAGAGAAGCTTGAGGACTCGTCCTCTTTACTCAGGCGATACTCAAAGAGAGGCAGCCTATTGAACAATATTCAAGATCTCCCGCAGAAAGCTTTTATTCAAGGTATGCCAGACAACACATTCATTCGTAGTAACCGATCTGAAAATCGCCATATAAATCCAATGAATGCTCTTAGACGGGAGAATTGTTAATCTTAAGAATTTATTTTTTCTCTTAACCAATATGAAGAAAAAAACAAAAACAATAACAAAAACATGTCTGTTGCATTTAACGTCTTTAGGTTTTCTTTTAAAGCACAAACAAAACCTTAAGGGTGGTTTTGAGTTGAAAGGAACGCAAACAATGGAAACAAATTTTCAACAAATAATTGAGAGAGAAAACTTAAAGGAATTTAACACACACACACACGTACAAGGATACAAAAAGAAGAAGAGAATTAAGACAAGAAGAAGAAAGAGTACACAAAGTTACCTGTAGATTTTGTTTTTACAGAAAGAGAGTGATTTGAAGAAATATCCACACGATGACTATAAGAAATGTTTTAAGTTAAGATCGCGTTTCATTATTTGCTTAAAGAACGATCAGTAATTGAAGAACATTTGCGAGGATAACAACACTTAAGGATCTTAATTAAAGGAAAAATAAAAACATATTTAATGGATAATGTTTTTGAATTAATTTGTGTTAAAAAATTGTGTTCAAAAAACTGTAACAGTTGTTGTGAAATTTTATTTCATTCCTGTAATGTCTGTAATGTCTGTAATGTAATGTATAGGCAGACAGTCAGCAGTTCGTGATATTTTGTAGGCATAACGCGTTTAATGCGTGCAATTAAACCGATGCTCATACACATCTGTGAACATTCCAAATAATTTTTATAAATATGCTGTTTTCTAGACGTGTGCGTTTATGAGAATTTTTTGTTTTTTTTTTAATAAATTTATGAGAGGATGCTAGTTTTTATGTAAAACAACAAAAATAAACTGTGACGAGCAGTGCTTCTATTTTTTGTTAAAAAACTTAACGCAACGAAGCGTTAAATTGAAATTGTAATGGCAGTTGCATGATATTTAAAAAGACTTAAAAAAATATGAAATTTTCAAGGCCTATTAATGATGTATTAAAACTATAAAACGAAACAAAAATGAAAAAGGAAAATATATGTGAAGTTTATGAGTGAAAACCCATATTTTCTGTGACAACACGTAAAACGTTAATAGTGCGGCAATGGATTGAGCATCTCACATGTCTTAAATGGAATATAATTGAAACAATTAATAACACGGTGCGACAGTGAAAATACACCCGAGTAACTACATAGTCCATGTTGTTCAGTTAGTTGAGTAGAACTCAAAAATACCTTTTTTATATTTCTCGAACCCTCCAAACTTTTTTTATTTGACAAAAACTGTTTTTTTAGACTAAACGCGCAAATTTCTGTATTACTCAAACATTTCTGACCCGATTTCCAAAATTTAAATCTTGTTAGAAAGGGGATAGATGGACCTTTAAAACGTTATACATATATCTATTATTCGACTTAATATGCTATGAGTTTTGATGAGGTAAACTTGGAAAATGCGAATTTTTTTCATATTTTTTCAAGTTTGTCCATTCATAGTAGCAAACTTTAATAAAAAAATATAGGATAAGTGATAATATTCTTAAAGTCTGTTCTCTTGTGAAGAGATTGAGTTATCATTTGATCAAATCGGACAAAAATTACCGTAGTTATTATTTAAAGAGTCTAACAGTCGAGTGATATTTTTTATATATGTCATCACATCAAATGAACTTTTAGTTCAAAAATTTTCAGAATTTTTGATGGATCTTGATCGTTTGTCGGAAAATATGTCAATTTCACGTTTGCACGACTTCCAGAAGTCGGCTAATATTTGTGTTTTTTGCAAATATTATTATTTCTCTTTGCGCAAACATTGGCCAACTTCTGGTGGTCGCTCAAACGTGAAAGTGACACATTTTGTGATAAACAATCAATATCCACCAAAAATTCCGAAAATTTTTGAACTAAAAGTTCATTTGATGAGATGACATATATAAAAAATATCACTCGACTGTTAGACTCTTTAAATAATAACTACGGTAATTTTTGTCCGATTTGATCAAATGATAACTCAATCTCTTCACAAGAGAACAGACTTTAAGAATATTATCACTTATCCTATATTTTTTTATTAAAGTTTGCTACTATGAATGGACAAACTTGAAAAAATATGATAAAAATTCGAACTTTCCAAGTTTACCTCATCAAAACTCATAGCATATTAAGTCGAATAATAGATATATGTATACCGTTTTAAAGGTCCATCTCTTTCCTTTCTAACAAGATTAAAATTTTTGAAATCGAGTCAGAAATGTTTGAGTAATACAGAAATTTGTGCGTATAGTCTAAAAAAACAGTTTTTGTCAAATAAAAAAAGTTTGGAGGGTTCGAGAAATATAAAAAAAATAGTTTTGAGATCTACTCAACAAAACTCACAATCTACACTAAGGCATTAGCCGGGTGTATTTAATTTTCTTCATTTTGTCGCATAGTGTAATTTTATTAGATTTCGGACGAAAGCTTATGTGTACTTGAATTCGTACTTGATCCACAAAAATTAAAAAAATAAAAAAATTATAACACTGTACTACAAACCTCAGGTTCAAACCTTATTCCAGACAGTAGTAAAATAAAAAAAAAAATTATCTTCGGCGACTTCGTCTCAGCAGTCTTCTGGCAAAAACTCTGAGAGTAAATAAAATTATCTTGAAATTTTTTTCATAAATCTATCGTTTGGAGTCGATATTAAACTGTAAGTCCCGTAATTAATGCATACAATTAACACACACAACATCAGTGATGTAAGAAACTAGGTCGTAATCCTGACTAAAAGGCCATAATGACCAATTATGTATACGAATATATGTGAATGCGGCAATGGATTGAGTATCTCACAAATTAAGAACAGAGTTTCGAAATATTTTGAAATATTGAAACGTATTTGACACAATAAATAATTTTGTCAAATTTCCTAAGAAAACTGTGTGATTAGATCCATAAAATTATGGCGAAACAACAAAACTGTCCTACAATACTAAAAAATTATCATTCGATAAAGGAAATACCATGTCGGTGCCCCAAGGAATGTTGTGATTATGTTTTATGTTTTACTTCTGTTATACTTAAAAATCCAAGGATTCAATTTTCATTTTTGATATCATGGTCGAATCCGATCGTTCACATCCCTCATATTGTGTGTTAATTTTATACATGGGTGGCGCAACTTACAGTTTAATGTCGACCACGACAGATTTTTAAGAAACTTTTCATAACAACTTTTTTTTACTCACAAAGCTCAACAAAGCTGAGTTGCCGAAAATTTATTTTTTATACATTGAGCGCCAAAAGAAACTGTACATTGAAAATAAAAAATATATATTAATAAATTACCGTTATTTTTATTTTAAAAATTATTTCATTGCCAGTTTTTTTAAATTTAAAAAAAGGTATTACAAAAATTTTCGAAATATTAGCAAATTTTTTCGGTCACTCTCCTTAAGTGGTAAAAGTTGAGTTTGCTTATTGTTAGAATTTTATCCTTAGTGTACAGTATCTTTTGACGCTTACTGTATTTCGTCCTGTTCAAATGTCGAAGCCAGGAGTTAAACCACGGTCTCAAGTCTAATAAGCCAACATACTAGACTACGTTAATGTAGATTTGAGTTTCCTGGCTAAAAAAGCTGGCAACAAATTCTCTGATTCTGTTTTGTATCCCATTTGCCACTTTCACGGTGGAGGCCAAACGCATGGTTGTTAAGAGCACGCGGAAAAAGTAGTCAGCGAAATCTGCCCATTTATAAGGCCCATAAGGGCCATAAGGCCCGTTCATGAATGTATTCTGCAACTTTGACATCTAAAGAGGCCATTGTTGTATAGTTGACATGATGATAAAGACCCACTGTCTAGGTACGCTTTTAACCACCTCTGTAGCTATGTTGATAAGGAAAAGCGGATTATTTATCTTAATTATGGAATCTAAGCTCCATACCGTCTTTAAAGAATTGCTTTTAGTTTCCAAAAAATCTGCATTATCTGCTAAACCGTTTTTATGCTGCTTTATGTACAAAAATTCTAAACCCCTAGCACTTTACAAGAATTTCTATCTTCTATTGTATGATTCCCATTTCTATGATTCTCAACAATAATTACAAGTGGACCCGCATATATTCTCTTCTTTTTAATTGTAAAATGAAAACTCACAATGAATTAGAAATTCCAATACATTAAACATTTTGAAAAAACAACAGTTCTGAAGAGAAAGAAAAATTTCCTAGAACCTCAAAATGTTCGTTTATTTTACGTTCGATTGCTGGTCCTATGTATTGTCCTCAACAATAATAATGAAAAGAAAAAAAAAAAAACGATAAAATTCGAAAAATTCGATTCGAAAATTATGGCATGTGCTACAAAAAATATAGGCAAGTGTGTGTGTGTGTGTGACTGTGTATGGGTGTTTGTTTAAGGATTTAATTTTCTTTCAATACATACACACATATACATACGCACTATCAAACAAATCCAGTCAGTCAGTGAGTCAGTATAACTTAATAACTAAACAAAAAATAACAGAAACAGCAGCAACAACAACAACAAGCACGGCGTTATATAGTCAATAACCAGCGACGTGTATATCAAAATTAGAGATACAGACATAGATACACAGCAACATAGGCACTGGCACAGCCACAACCACAGAGCATAGAAGTTTTTCGTTACGATTTTTATTTTCGTTTTCTTTTTTTGGTGCAGCTGCTGCTGTACGAGTCTAATGAGTAATTTATGATTTCATTCTACTCTCTTTTATTTCGTATCGTTTTTTGGTGTTGTTGTTGTTGTTGTTGCTTCGGGTTTTTGTTTGAGTCCTTTGTTTGCTTTGTTGTATTTCAACAATTTTTTTTTTCTCTGTTTTAAGGATCATTGGTATTCGCCAGCCTGTGTATTTTGTGTCTAAATAATGCGATACTTCTTCCATAGTTATGCTGCGGCGTGCAACCACCTTTTCAAGCAACATTCGTAAAAGCTGATAAGGAGGACAACAACCCCCTTTTAATTTTTTCCTTTTTTTTGTTTGTTTTTTTTTTTGTTATCACAGACGCTTATTTTGAAAATATTTGATAAATTCAATGGGGTACAGTGATTGAGAAAAGTGGAACGACAGGCAATGGTGAATATGTTTTAACGAAATTCATGAAAACTGTAAATGCTCTGTTAGTTTAATGGATAGTGTGCTAAGCTATGCTAAGCTATTAGCATAATAATTATGTGTTCAATTTCCATCAGACAATCACGTCTCATTAAAATTGCCTATTCAGCCAGCAAGACATCCTCATCCCCCAATCTGCCACCTCTACGGGCTCATCAATGGATGGGTTTGGGGGAAGAGCAGAGGCGTTGGAGGAATGAATCGGGTTTTTTATGTTTCTAGGCGTCTATGGCCTCATATAGACAGTGTAAGAACAGGTTGGCTGCTGGATTTGGATAAGGCCAGCTTAAGGTTAGTTATTGGGTTTATTACGGGGCATTGCGAGATTAGATGGCTAACAAGGTTCTGAATCCCAGCCGGACTATTGCCGGGTTTGTTGCGATTAGAAGGAGTTGGAGACTATCGAACATCTCCTCTGTAACTGTCCAGCTCTTACTAGGTTGAGGTTGAAGATCCTTAACAGGGGCTTCTTTGAGGGTTTGAATTCTGTGTTGGGAGCCGCCATCAAGGCTCTCCATAGATTCATTATTAGTTTGAGCTGGTTGAGTAGTGATAGGGCTTCAATAGTGTAGTCGCGCTCTCTTGTGTGTTTTGTTAGTCTGTGTAATTCCTATGCTTCCTTATTCTCCCTTTCCTACTTCCTCTCCTTTTTCCCTTTTTCCGCTATTATCCTCTCGCCTTTAGGACGTTTTACAATGGGTCAACTGGATCTCCGGTACAAGTACAGTACTTGTCTCAATTAGCAAGTGCACGTTCTCTAACCTAAACCTAGCCTGCAAGACTGTAAGTCTGTTGAAGTCAAATATTCTGCTAAACTTTAGTTTTCCGTTTCGTTTATATCGTGTACTCAAAATTTTATGGATATAAATATTCAAATTCAAGCTAGAATAAAGGGCAGAGAAACATTGCAATTCTATCGACGACATGAAACTCAAGACAGCGAATATTTAGTCTGATAAAACACGCTAAGCAGTTGCCTACTTCTTGTCTGGGCAACACACAAACGTTTCGATCGATTGATTTTGGATTAAGCAAAGCTCTAAAATGAATGTTACATACAGTGCCAGAAAAAAGTTTAACTCAAAAATGATTTAGTTTTCTAGCCGATCTAAACGATTAAGGATTTTAATTCAAAAGATTTAAGCCTAATCAAGTTCCATAACACTTCATTAGCATATCAGCAATCGATCGTACACAGATCTCCATTAGATCATAGAAATCATTATCAAATCATTTGAAGATAATTAACAAATCATTAGCTTAGCATTAAGAGATCATGACCGGATTGTGAGCAGATCTGTCATTAATATTATCAGCTACAAACTATATACTTATCAGAGATCAGCAAGTATTCAAAAGTAGTAGTAGAGTATTCAAAAAGATGAGTAGATTCGAGTCATACTTATAATTTCAGCTACTTATACGCATTCATACTTATTTTAATATCATACTCATACTACTCATATTCAAAGTTAGAAATACTCATCGTACTCATACTTAACAATACGCACGATGTTGTTAATTTCGACTCTCCATGATTCAACATATACACGAAGCACAAAATAAGTATGATTCGAGTACGAACACCACAATACTCGCTAGGAGGTTGTGTGTGTGCTTTGCTTGCTGTCTTTGTCTTTTCTTTTCTCTTCTTTTGTAAATCCAACAAATGTAAATTGTTGTAAATTTTGATGAATGATTCGAGTGACTCGAATCATTCGTAAGTATTATAAGTATTTTTCTAAATTTATGAATCTGAATGAGTAGGCGTATGAATCAAACAATGAATCGAATGTTGTGAGTTTGATGTCAACCTTGTACTCATACTCATTGCAACCAATACTTATAAATCAATGTTGTAGCGAGTACGAATGAATCAGAGTAGTTGAATTTTAATACTCTTGACTCACTCATACTTAAAATTTCATAAGTACCTATGAGTAGCGAAAATACGATTCATTGCTGATCTCTGATACTTATGGCTCGCCTAAGGAAGGCAATCACCTTGAAATTTTTCTTGCAAAACTTTATGACTGCAGTTGGCAATCGAACTTCCATAACTAAGCCATTAAACTTATCATACCGGCTAAAGTAGATTTTTTAAACTCAAAATTGTATACCACTTTGATAAATAAATACAGTGAGCGTCAAAAGAAACTGTACATTAAAAAAGTATACATTAATAAATTACCGTTAGTTTTATTTTAAAATCGTTTCATTGTCTGTTTTTAAAATTGAAACAAAAAAAAAAAAAAAAATTTACAAAAAATTTCGAAATATTGGCAAATTTTTTCGGGCACTCTCCTTAAGTGGTAAAAGTTGAGTTTGGTGATTGTTAGAATTTTATCCTTAGTGCACAGTTTCTTTTGATGCTCACTATATTGTTTTTAAACAAATCGTTTTTTTAAATTTTTCAAATCCAATAAAGGCGTTCGAAAACTTTTCTTTACCACTGTACACTAATGCAGTGTTTCATTATTTGTATGTGATATTCATGGCTATTGTTTAGTATACGAGTATTGATACGAAAAATAAAAAGAAAAATTGCAGCTTTTCATCATTAATTTTTATATGTAGACTCCTTATTTTGTTTTATTTTATTCGTACGAGCATACATATTTAGGTTTAAAAGAATTTTTTTTTTCTTGTTTAAATATTTCATTTCATTTTGAGTTTTTATATTTCAATTTATTTATTTTCAGTTACAAATTGTTTTGGTCTTTAGGAAATTTCAATAACAAATGATTTACGAACAGTCGAATACCATGTAAATTTGTATTTGCGCGTTGCATATGGCTATCCGTTATTGTTTCAAAGTGTTTTAAATTTATTTTTCCATATTTTTTAAGGTGTAATATTCACAATTATAGGCATCGTCAATCAGATATCATCAGCATCAGAATCGTCATTTAAATTCTCGATCGTTTGTCGAGCATAATTAAATTTATTCTTAAACAGTGATTTTCTATTTTCCTTTTGGGGGTGCTACACTTTATATTTCATTTGATGTTGAATAACTGCTGGCACATAGGTAGGCTTATGAATTTATGAATTCAAATAAATTCACCATTAAGTGTTTTTAAGTGTGTTTATAAAGGAAAGTGTACATCAAAATTTTTTTTTGTGGGCACTCCTTATCTGATAAGGCTAACGAAAGTCATATACGACTTTGGTGCAATAAATGTAGTTTTTCTCTGCATAAAATTGAAGACTTACAGTGATCGTCAAAAGAAACTGTACACTAAGGATAAAATTCTAACAATCACCAAACTCAACTTTTACCACTTAAGGAGAGTGCCCGAAAAAATTTGTTTATATTTCGAATTTTTTTTTTGTTTCAATTTTAAAAACTATCAATGAAACAATTTTAAAATAAAAATAACGGTGAATTATTATTGTATATTTTTTAGTTTTAATGTACAGTTTCTTTTGACGCTCACTGTATCACTTAATATTAAACAACTGCTGGCATATAGGGAGGCCTATGAATTGAAATAATTTTACCAATACCAACTGAAGTATTCATAAAGGAAAGTGTACATCAAAATTTTTTCGTGGACCTAGGGTGGTTTTATCTCATATGGTAAAAAAAAAGTTAGAATTTTTTCGTGGGCACCCCCCTAAAATGTCTCTTTCTGTCAGATTTTAGGATTGCCAAAGTTTGAGCACAATTGGAAGATTGTAACCCGTGCCACTGGGGCCTCAAAGTTTTGAAAATCTCGAATTTTTGGCAGTTTTGCGACTTCGGCGATCCATATCTCTGGAACGGCTAAAGCTATTTGCCCGTCTCATATATCAAATTAAAGGCCATACTGTTTATAATATTTTATATTCTACACAATAATACGCATCTAGTACTGAAACCGAAAAAATAGAGCCAATGTGAATCTTAAAATCTAACAAAATGAAACATTTTAGGGGGTGCCCCAAAAAAATCCGACATCGATTTTTTAAAACCACCCTAGTGGACACTCCATATCTGATAAGGTTAACCAAAGTCATATATACGATATGATGCTGAAGGTACAATAAATGTTTAGTTTTTTCTGCATAAAATTAAAGACCTATCTTAGCATAGTCGGTTCGATTACAATAATGTAAAATATACAACGATTTATTCAAATCAATTGCAGTCTAGTGAGCCTGTCTTTTCAACCAACAAAATTACTTGTCATGGTCAGATCTAGACCACCAGACATGCAGTAAAAATTTTCTGTTTCATTATTCTTGATCAGGCCATCTTTTTCGCCCTCTTAATAGGGTCGACTAGTCTAGCAGATAGTGTGTTGGTTTATTAGACGTCAGGCAAAGGTTCAAACCCCAGGTCATCAAAACGAAATATGAAACAAATATTTCTTTGGTGACTTCTTCTCAGGAGATTTCTGCCGAAAACTTTGAAAGCAAATAAAATTGCCATGAAAAGTTTCTCAAAAATCTGCCGTTCGGGGTCGACTTTAAGCTGTAGCTCTCGCCACTCATGTATAAAAATAATGCACAGAACATAAGAGGTATGAGAAGCTAGTTTGTAGCCCTGATTAAAGGGTTGTAATGACCAATTATTAATAGGGTCGACTATGAACGCTTCGACTTGTCCAATACACTACCTACTAGACTACAGCGGCTACAGATTTAAACGACATTAGGTTTAATTAGGGCCTTTGTTACTTGTGCAGAAAATTGATAGGTGGGATGGCAGCATCATACTGTATTGAAGGGGATTCCTAGTAGGACCCAATTAGTGAGTTTTTGAATCCCAAAAGGTTTTGAGTGGTCACCACCGCCCACCCTCCAAATACACTTCAATTTACTTATGCTTAAATAGTAATGAACTAAATGAGAATTTAATATATCAGCACGACTATATATAATTAAGTAAACAAACGATTTTAGCTGACAAACCTCTTACACAGTGTAAGATGTAAGTTGATCGTAACACTTAAATATAATTCTATGGGAGTGTATGTGTGTCTGTGAAGATAAATTCGACAAAACAGAGCAATGTTAAGATTAACAGAGCAATGTTATATATTTAACAGAACTCACTATATAAACATGATCATGGTAAACACTTTCATTATGCAAATATTAGAAATCGGTCGATGGACTATGTGTTCCACTAGAAAATATTAATGGAATTCTAATTAATCGGTTCATTGAGGTGATGAAGAGAGTTTTATTTTTCACGATGCATTAAATCATGATGAATTTATTTCCAACTAAAGAGTTACATTAGATTTATGGTGGAGTTAAAGGGTATAGAAAAAGAAAGCAGAAGAAAATTCTTTAATCCTTCCACAGCTAATACATCAAACGTAAGCAACAAAGAAAAGCTCAACATATCTCCTCTAAGCATCTCTAACGATTACGATGTCATTGTGATTGTCAGAGATTGATTATTTTAATCAAAGGCTTACGATTACGATTTTATGCAAATTTTTTCCTCTTCATTCTGTTCAAATGCGAACAGATGAGACCACAAACTGTCACAGACGAAGCAAATATTCCTCTTTAAGAGCAGTAAAGCCAATGCCAAGAAAGAGGAAGAGAGAGAGAGAATGAAAATAATTTTCAGCACATTTTTAAAATTTAATCAAGTGAAACAAATTTCAACACAACAGGGGGTGCGGGAGTATAAAATAAAGGGAATGACGACAGAAAAAGGGGTTTTACTTGCGTGTAAACCCTCTTTTAAATTACACAAGAAGAAAGAGAAAACGATGAAAAAAAAAATTCTGATACTAAAGCAGAAGTTCTAAAAGCATGTACAAGAGTATTTGGCTATGCCCAGTGCCTGATATGGCATTGATTCCTACCAGTACAGTATGTTCGAAAATTAAAACTTATAAAGTATCGGTCGTTCATTAACATGACAACCATAATAATGTCCAGTTTCTTGTTGTTGTTATTGCTGTTGTTGTTGTATTACAACAAAACAGAAACCGAAAACGTATACCAAGGGTAAGTAAATCTTTGACAGGATCTTTATCGTTCTCCCGTGTTATCCGTTGCATTGGTAGTGAAATCACTTACATAACGGTAAACTAAACATGTTTGAATACTGGCATGAATTGCCGCAACAACAACAACAACGACAGCTAGAAAGGATAACACAACAATGTCCTGTAAACGGCAGCATACTAGTGGAACTTCCTCTTTTAAAGCATAATTGCAGGGTGCAGTATTAATAAGAATAGTTTTGCTGTCACTTCCACTACTGAGGGGGTAGAAATAATGCAGAAAAACAGAAATGCTAGTTAGAGCAGATGATCTAAAGCTGTATACTTTTCAGTACTAAGAGACTAAATCAACATTTTTCTTGTTTCAACCTAATGGATGACGTATACATACATATATTGGGGAGTCAGAAGCTCTAAGGTTAGTTTTTAGTTTATTACAGGGCACTGGGAGATTCGATCGCTGACAAGGATCTGGAACAGATCCCAGCCGGACTATTGGAGGGTACGTTGCGACGAGGAGGAGTTGGATACTATCGAACGCCTCCATTTAACGTCTTCTGACGTGGATGCGGATCTGCTGACGAAGAGGAGACTGTTAATCACTTTCTTTGTTAATGCCTATATCTTGCGAGGTTGAGATATGGGTTATTTGGCTCTACAATCCTTGTCGCCCTGACGGAGCTATCATCCATTGATGTCAACGTTATATGAAGCTTCGTTTATTAAATTTCGAGCTGGTTTTCCAGTGTAGGGTAGTCGTACTTTTAATGTGCAGCCCTTGCGCTGACCAACTTTTTCAACAGTACAGGGACTGCGTTTACCCGCGGCGTCACAACGGGCCGAAATGCGTGCTCAAGTGTGCTGTTGGTATCAAAGCTACCACGTCAACCTACCTGCCTACCTAAATACATATTTTTCATGTGAATCATTCGGTAGGGGAAAGGTTTGGGATTCTAAGAGCCATAATCGACTGGTTGTTCCAAGACTTGACAAGACTATAAAGAAATTTGAAGAGTTTTGAAGCATTATAGAACTATCAGTCACCGCAACGTACTTATACATTACAGAAATATTGTTTCTGAAGCGAACATATATAATTGGCCATTACAACCCTTTAGTCAGGATTACGGCCTAGCTTCTCACACCACTCATGTTGTGTGTGTGTGTTAATTTTATACATGAGTGGCGGGACCTACAGTTTAAAGTCGATTCCGAACGACAGTTTTTTTGAGAAACTTTACATGGCAATTTTATTTACTCTCAGAGTTTTTGCCAGAAATCTGCTGAGAGGAAGTCGCCGAAGAAATATTTTTTCATATTTTCGTTTTGATGTCTGACCTGGGGGTTTGAACCTGGGCCTTTCGTCTAATAAGGCAACACACTACATTCTAGACTACGGCGACAGTGGCGAACAATCTGAGTTTATTGCTTTGTAAACTGAATTTAAATAAAACAATTTAATTGCAAACTTTAAACGTGTTTCAATATATGCAAGTAATTAAAGGTAAGTGGAATAGGTAAACTGAATGGGTAAGTTTTCAATACATATTAAAAATAAATTTTTATCTGGAAACAATGCTGTTCTTCCTTCCTTTTATTTCGTATCATTACTTAGCAGGTTAGGTTAGGTTAGATTAGGTTGGAGCAGTGGTGTTGTCAAGCCGGAACGCTCCGGAACGACGTTCCGGTACTTCCTTTTTGGACAGGAACGCGTTCCGGAACTAAAGATGATTTCTGATAACGAGAATTGGCTGACGTTTTGAAAAAAAAAAATTGGTTTCGTAATGATTTTCGTTTCCTTTCCTTTTTATGCTATATACAGGGCCGATCCTGGCGACGGTCGAAAATTGGGGGAAATCTCCCTCCCCCACGTCGTCAAATTTGGGACATGAGACCTAAATAAAAAACGCCGCCGCCAGGATTATCATGGAAAATCACCCACGTCGTTAATTTTGGGACATGAGACCGCACAGAGCGGCCGCCTACCCAGGACCGCCTCTGTCTATATAATTATACATATATACGCGTTCCGGTAAAAAAAAAATTAGCACAACACCACTGTGTTGGAGTGTTAGCTTTGATACAAAATTTCACTTGAGCATGCATAGTAACCCGTTGTGACGCCACGAAGAAGCATAGTCTGACCGAATTTCACCGAACTCATCGAAGAAGTTGGTAAGCACAGGGGCTGCACCATCATATATCAACTTTTAGGTTATTTTGTCATCAGCTTGAAATTATAAGCACTTTTTTGAATACTCTTTAATTTTCACTGCCATTATGCACGTTGCTATTAGAAAAATATTAAAAATAAAAATCCCTTCCCTATGATTACGAAACTAAACAGCATGCATTATAATGTCGAATGTTTTGTTTTGTTTTGAGTTGATTTTTTTTTTTTTCATTCACTGCTCTTGTATGTTTCTCAAAAATTCCAATTGGAATTTTAAAAAGTCCACCAACAACTGTAGAAGTGATAGCAACGTATAAATAACACCAACAACAACAAATACTACTTCATAATAATCTTCATAATATTTAAACCATAATTTTTCTATAATAAATGAACGAACCCTTAACATTAACATTCACAAGCCAAAACATAAATTAGGGGTGGCCAGCCAGAGCTATTCCTTTTGCTGGCATTTAAAAAATAAAAAATAAAACCGAACCGAACTCTAAAGCGGTAATTGTTGTTTTACTGTTACTCGTGTGCACTTTGATTAAAAACTCTTAATGCACTTATACACTCAAAACATCAATTTACAAAATCCTGCTAGAAACACACACATACACACTTGCACACAAGCTTAAGCAGAGAGCAAATAAAACGAATGAGTACGAAATGAATCGTATTGTTTAGGGTTTCACAGACCCCTTTTAATGGTTGTACAAATGAATTGTGTTTTGTATAGTAACGGTATCTGAATCTTTCGCTCTTTCTCCGTTGTTGTTAACGAAGCAAATACACTGGAATTCTGTTAAGAATTGTTAAATTCTAAGCATGTGTCCGTGTGTGTGTGTGTGTGTTGGTGCATGTTTTTTTCTGATTATGAATCAACGCTCGATCATAAAAATAAACATACACAGAAACAATGACAAAAAAAAATTGCTACGCTTGACTATTTTCTTTCCAAAAACCATTCGCGTTATACTTTATTTTGGTTGTTACTCTGGTTTTTATTGTTGTTGTTACTGTTGTTGTCATTTTTGCCATGCGACCAAAATCAGAAAACAAATCGAAAAAAAAAACAGAAAAAATTATCCCCCTTCGTTTGCAACAAACAAAACAGAGTGCACCTGGCATTATTTTTATGTTGAACGTACCCTCTCACATATGCACTCATACAGTCACAATCTATGCAGCCTCATACTTTTTCTTTACCGTTGTAAAGGAAACCAAATGCCATGGACAAACAAGTTTTGCACTCTACGACCTTTTGCTTGTACAGACTTAATACTTCCACTGTTTGAGAACCAATGTTGAAATCATTGAGAGAATAAGCAGATCATGCGTTTTACTGTACGAATGTATAGGGTAATTTTTTAAGAGCTATAGGAAAATTTTTCAAAAAAAAAAACACATAAAATTCAGAAAAATGCATGAAATCTTTATTTGAATCGATAGTACGGACCATATAATTTAATGTTTGAAGATTATTTCATGCAAATGTTGACCGCGACTGCGCCTAAAATGGTCCATCCGCTTAGTCCAATTTTGGCATACTCTTTCCAACATTTCGGCCGGTATCTCACGAATAAATGCTTCAATGTCGTCTTCCAATGCGTCAATTGAAGCGTTCTTGTCTGTATAGACATAAGCTTTAACATAGCCCCACAAAAAATAGTCTAAAGCCGTTACGATTCGCATCATCTTTGAAGAAGTACGGTCCAATGATGCCACCAGCCCATAAATCACACCAAACTGTGAGTTTTTCTGGATGCATTGGTAGCTTTTGCAATGCTTCTGGCTGATCTTCACTCCAAAATCGACAATTCTGCTTATTTACGTATCCATTGAGCCAAAAATGAGCTTCGTCACTGAACACAATTTTTCGATAAAGAAGTGGATCTTCGGCCAACTTTCCAAGAGCACGCATTTTGATAATAAAATTCAATGATTTGCAAGCGTTGTTCGTTTGTAAAACGATTCATGGTTAAATTATAGACCAAACTGAAGATGTTTGACAGTGAAACAAAACACGAAATGTGCGTGAGCTGTTTAAACCAGTGTTGCCAAAAAGATAATAACTAAAAAATCACCCTTTATATGCAATAATCACTGCTAGCAACGAAGGGGTGCTAACTAGTGAAAGACAGTTAATTTTTGATGTCAAATGTCAATAGTAATACTGAGTATCTTGTTTTTAACAATACTAGTAGACCGTAGTCTAGTAGTAAATGTGTTGACTTATTAGTCGTGGTTCAACCCCAGGCTCAGTCACCTCGAACAAAACGAAATACGAAGAAAAAGACTTCCTTTCATCAGATTTCTGGCGCAGACACTGAGAGTAGAATAAAATTGCCATGAAAAGCTTCTCAAAAATATGTCGTTCCACTCTCTTGTACAAAATAGGGATCGCTCAAGCTCTATACATAGATTCTGTGAAGAGAGAAATGAATCACTAGAACACTACATGTTTGGAGTCTGTGCTTTTTAGAAGAAAATAACCGGGTACTTGTAGTCGGCGTAGCCTAGTAGGTAGTGTGTTGGCTTATTAGATGTGAGGCCTCGGTTCAAACCCCTGGTCGGACTTATCCAAATAAACGAAATATGGAAAAATTGCCATGCAAAGTTTCTTAAAAATCTGTCGTTCGGAGGAGACCTTAAACTGTAGGCCTCGATTACGACCTAGTTTCTAACATCACTTATGTTGTGTGAGTTCACTGTATACATGAGTAGCGGGACCTACAGTTGAAAGTCAACTCTGAACGACAGAGTTTTGAGAAACTTTTCAAGGCAATTTTATTTTCTCTCAGCTTTTTGCCTGAAGACTACATAATTGGTCATTACAACCCTTCAGTCAGGATTTCGATCTAGCTTCTCACACCACTTATGTTGTGTGCGTTAATTTTATACATGAGTGGCGGGGACCTACTGTTTAAAGTCGACTCCGAACGACAGATTTTTGAGAAGCTTTTCATGGCAATTTTATTTACTCTCAGAGTTTTTGCCAGAAATCTGCTGAGAGGAAGTCGCCGAAGAAATATTTTCATATTTTCGTTTTGATGTCTGACCTAGGATTCGAACTCGGGCCTTCAGTCTAATAAGCCAACACACTACCTACTAGACTACGGCGACTGAAGACTGCTGGGAAGAAAATGCTGATGAATTTTTTTTTTTAATTTGTTTTGTTCAAGATGCCTGGGCTGGCGTCTTTAAGCCAACACATTACCTACTAGACTACAGCGATTTCGTCACTTACCTTTTATATTTCAGCAGCATACAGCATATCGAAAGTGTGGAGTTACTATTCCCTTGAGGTAATGAAGGACTGTCATACTCTGTCAAGTGTAAGCGTAATGCATAAACATGAAACGCTTTGTTGATTCCTCTGTGAATATACTGCTAAGATAACAAAATTCCCATGCGCCTTTTACCATGTTACTATTAGACTCGTTGTCTTTTGGCATTAATTTTTAATGCATTTGCAGCACCTTGTAGTCTCCGTAGCCTAGTAGGTAGTGTGTTGGCTTATTAGACGTGAGGCCACGGTTCAAAACCCAAGACAAACATCTCCAACAAAATGAAATATGAAAAATATTTCTTCGGCGACTTCCTCTCGGCAGATTTCTGGCAAAAACTCTAAGAGTAAATAAAATTGCCATGAAAAGTTTCTCAAAAATCTATTGTTTGGGGTCGACTTTAAACTGTAGGTATCGCCAAACACAACATAAGTGGTGTGAGAAGCCAGGTCGTAATCCTGACTGAATATCTGTAATGACCAATTATGTCATGTTCTACCATATCACTGTTGAACCGTTGATATTACTTGCTATTCCCAGTATCCTCATTGTCTTTTGGCGATAATTTTTAATGCATTTGGTAAACCGTTGAGTTCCAGGTGATTAGTTTTGTCCTGTAGCTTGTATAACGTATGAGGGATAATACATATGTTGTGAACGTAGTCAAGTTTACGTAGCAATCTGTTAAATTGCCACTGAATTACTTCTGCAGCCACGATATTCGTTACAGATAGGACTGAGTCCAATAATAAGATAAATAGTGACATTATATCTGTCTGGCTACCTTTGAGCTAAGCCATCTTGTAGACAAAAACGTAATTTTTGGTTCAACAAATAAATTTTGCCCTTAAATTGTTTTAAAACTTTCCCGTATCCCGTTATTTTTTTTTTTTTGGTGAAACCAGCACTCAGAGGATGGCCCCTACTCATGCAGTGCATTGTGCAGGTTTTTAGGAAAATGGGTGGGTTATAGGAAGGTGGAAGAAAGGGAGTAGTGTTTGTGGACATCTCAAGATGCGAACGGCAAGGAAACGAGTTGCTGCTAGGTGACTATAAAATGGCCAGTGCTATACCTTCACCATTAGACAGTCTACAGTAATCGTCCCCAAGAAGCCCGCACCCTTCAGTCCTAGCTTCTCACACTACTCATGTTGTGTGCGTTAATTTTATACATGAGTGGCGGGACCTACAGTTTAAAGTCGACTCCGAACGACAAATTTTATTGAGAAGCTTTTCATGGCAATTTTATTTACTCTCAGAATTTTTGCCAGAAATCTGCTGAGAGGAAGTCGCCGAAGAAATATTTTCGTTTTGATGTCTGACCTGGGATTCGAACTCGGGCCTTCAGTCTAATAAGCCAACATACTACCTACTAGACCACGGCGACTTCATCCCTTTATAACAACAGCAGATTATTCTCTCCTGCCAGCTGGCATTGATTGCATTCTGTTTCCATATGAAAACGAAACCAATAGATTGGCTAACCCTATGGTAGTAGAGTAGCGTATGAATATGAAATTTAATAGAAAACAAACCCCAAGTCAACAATTCATATTCTGGTTTTATTAAGTTGCATTTTGCATTAAATGAATGCAAAAATACATAGGTACGATACACACACACACATATGCAAAGACTTTCACTCTGTTGTTTTAAAAAAATTTTAAAAAATTTTTATAAAAATTCTATTGTGAAACGGGAATCAAATCAAAAAAAGTGGAAATAAAAGGTCGCGTGCCGAAAGTACTTCGACACCCAATATAAAGACTTTGGCTGTGTTTGGTTAGCTGATTTAGGTGGTGGTATTTCGCATATGCTTGTGTATGTGGCTTGTTTTTCCAAACAACAAGAATACTTTAAGGATACTTTCATATGAGAAATATGATTTCGTTGTAACGCACATACATATAAACCCATACTTAGACAGACACTTATACATACGCTTTGAATGACTCAAAAGTTATTCGTAATTTTTATTCCTTTATTTCGTACATATGTATGCGTGCCGTGTTTTAAATTTTTTTTTTTTTATTACGTTTGAGTTTGTGTGTGTGTGTGTGTTTTAGTTTTCCATTGACTAACCAGTAAAAAGGGGATTTTTCTTTCCCTGTTTCCTTTTTTTTCCGTTTTAAATCCGTTTCTTTTGTATTTTTAGAAAATTCATCGTGGTAATGGTCATAATTTTTAGTGTTTCCTGTTTTAAGCTTCATTACTCACCTGAGTCCTGTGTGTGTGTTGAACTGACTGATGGAAAAGTATAGAAAAAAGGGGTGAAAAAAAAAATGAAAACTCTTAATTGCGTTACATGTTCAGGCATGTTGCCAATTAAAATGAAATTATTTGTTCGACTGTTATTAAGATATTGTGGTGTTCTATACGGAGTTTGTAATGCTTTAAAGATTATTTTCTCTTCGTTTAGGAGAAAGTAATTAAAAATTAATTTTTTTTTATTTCCTCATCATTGGTTGTTTATTCAGTTGGCCCCTTAATAGCTTATAAACGTTGCTGATGGCCATAATTTACTGTTGAAACAGCAATTGAAGAATGTTAAGTATCCCATATGTTTTTTCCAGGTTTATACGCCATGTGTATGGAAATATTGAAAACATTATGTGGCTATCCTCTATATCTACAAAAACAAGGCAATTATTGTTGGCCTCATATCCCAAAGATTGTTTCGCCATGTAAGTGGAAGATGATTTGATTGTTGTGGGCAAAAATATTGTTACGAAAATGGAAAAATCTAGATACTGGTGTTTTGCTTTATTTATTTTATTTTATTTTTATTTATTCATTCAGGCGTAAATACAGTACAACAAGATATCATCTTATTTAATAGTATGTACTGCTAAGGATATAGGCATAACAAAATATAAGAAAATACAAAATAATAATGTTAAAAATAAATTAACATAACAAATGTTATTAAAAACAAAATTTATAATTATATTAAAAAAAATATGATTGATTAATTACGTATGTGCATTATGTTCTTTCAAAAATTTAATTATTGCAGTCTTGAAATACTTAGCATTGCTTAGTAATTGTATGTTGTTTGGGAGTTCATTCCAGAGACGAATTGCATTGATGTAAAAGTGTCTCTCAGATATCTGCCTGCGGTATCTAACGCTATTAATTCTCAAGCCTCCATAAGATCTTGAAAAAACTAATCTATCAAACAAATAATGGGGTTTCCTAATATAGATGATTTTATGCAGGTACACTAGAGTACGGCATTTCAACAAATTCTCAAAAGATGTGTTATAGATTTGATATGAGAACTCAGATATCCTACTGTACCTTGTACGACCAAAAACGTATCGAGCAATACTGTTATAAGTAACCTTGAGCCTGTTCCTACTTACTGAGTCGCAACTAGAAAACAGTTCACATCCGTACAGCAAAGTGGGGATGAGATATGTTTTCGCGAGCAGCATACGAATATCAAACGGAGTAAAATATTGCGTTAGCCAAAGACTTCGCAACATGGCAATCGTTTTACCACAGATAGAATTCACATGGTTGGACCAGTTAAGGCTGTCATTAAAGATAACTCCTAGATTCTTAACAATATGTACAGTCCCAATGGTAGTATCAATAATCTGTAATGGTGTAAGCTGTGCCGTATAGTTTACCTTGCCTATTATTAAAGCTTCTGATTTCCTCGGATTGAGGCAAAGACCATTAAACGACGCCCATTGAAACACATTATGCAGATCACAATTTATTTTCCCTATACATACATAATTGGTCATTATAACCCTTCAGTCAGGATTATTGACCTAGTTTCTCACATCATTTCACACCTATACAATTTGTAATATCAGATGGCAAGCAACTAATGTACAACTGAACATCATCTGCCTACATTTGCACCTTGCAAAACTTCAACTTAGCTGGCAGATCATTAGAATAAATCGAATATAAAAGTGGACAAAGAATCGAGCCCTGTGGTACACCTCTAGATATTAAAAAATTGTTCGATTTAGTACCATCATGATACACAAATTGACTTCTATCACGTAGATACGACGAGAATAGCTTGACAGCAGTATTCGAAAAATGGCACATGTGATTCAACTTTTGGCAGAGAATAGTATGATTAACGGTGTCAAAAGCCTTAGAATGATCAAGTAAAACCAAAAATGATGTCATATTGTCATCCGCACTTAATCGCAACTCTTCCGAAACATCAATGAGCGCAGAAATGCAGCTTTGATTAGGTCTGAAACCAGACTGCCTCTCAGATTGGACAGATGGGACCAGACTGCTTTTACATTAAAATTATTTAACATTAAAATTATAAACAAAAGCTACAAAAACAAAAACAATGAAGTTGTTTACAAGGAAAGAGAGTGTAAAGAAGATTAACAAACAAAGCAATTGTTGTTGTTTACATCAAATTGTGAATGGTGGCATACAGAATTGTACGATTAGTTTTTTGAGAAATTTGTCATGGCATTTTTATTTTACTTACAGAGTGTTTGTCAGAAGACTGTTGCATTGCAGTGGCAGGCGTTAAACCCTGGTCTCAGCATCTACTAGAGTACCGAGACCCCAGGGAAATAGCAAACAAAAAAAGATATAAAATACTTCTCTGAGACACAGATTTTTGATGAGCTTTTCATGGCAAATTTATTTTACTTACAAAGATTTCGTCAAAAGATTGCTGAGAGGAAGTCGCCGTAGAAGTATTTTTTTTTTCATATTTAGTTTGACACACACAACACACACCTATCAGACTAAGGAGGCTTTTGGAGACAAATTATTCGTCAATTTATTAAAAATGTTTTGCCAAATCACCCTGGACAACCTTAGACAGCGACGTGTATTCGCTGAATGTCCTCCAGAGCAGATGAGAACTGACATTAGTTTTCACCTCAGAGGTGAGGCCAATTTTTGATGAATGGATACGTGAACAAGCAAAAGCGTAGAATCTGGAACAATATCAGTTCAGATGAGATTAAGCAGCTTCAAATGTATTCTGAAAAAGTCACTGCTTGGTGTGAAGTTTTGGTGTGGCAGGGGATCGGTTCATATCGGTTAACATATAACAACGTTGGCATGGTATATCGATGATTTTCAACTTCTTTTAATCTGAATTGAATGATTCTGTAAGAGCGATTTGAGGGCATGTTCTTCTTACGTGGGTGTGATGTGAACTGTCAACAGAGATCGTTCAATTCTACCACTTTAAACTCTTTCTTGTGCCATTTTCTTAAAACGCAGGTGAGTACGAAGAAGCCATAAGCCACAGAGGACCTCAAAGCCAATGGAACACATGCCCTCGGTTAAATTCAGCACAATTGGTCATTACAACCCTTCAGTCAGGATTATGATCTAGTTTTTTTTTTTCATATTTCGTTTTGTTGGAGATATTTAAGCTGGGATTTGAAGCGTGACCTCACGCCTAATAACACAACACACTACCTACTAGACCATGGTGACATTGGGATTCAAATGCATTCTCAAAAAGCCATTGTTTGGTGCGAAATTTGTTGTGACAGGTGATCTTTTTGAAAAAGACTTTGGCCAGGCCAAATGATTGATCGAAGATTCAACTTCTTTTGCTCTGAATTAATGATTTGGACGCCAGAAAAATATGGTTTCAACAGGACGGCATTAGTGGCCACACATAGCTCATGCTATATTGGATATTCTGCGAGACCGATTTGAAGGGATAATAATCTCAAGAAGAGGTGATCTCAACTGACCAACGAGATCGTACGATTTGACATCATTAGACTTTTTCTTGTGGGGTTTTCTTAAGTCACAGGTGGTTGCAAATAAACCAGAAACCATATCGGTCTTCATAGCCTACATTACCTAGGCCATCGGCCAAAGTCTGCATGATTTATTGGTCATAGTCACGGAAAATATAATATTTCGGATATGCTTAACCCAGAGAAGACATGGCGGGCACTTGAAAGCTGATTATATTCCACGTATACTGACATCAATAGCTCTTTCAAACAAATACAAAATTTCGATGATATCTGAAAGGGTCAGGCTTGTATATACCACTCGAAAATGGACCAAAATCTTTGTACATCGCACCAGACTTATTCGAATTTGAAAAAAAAAATTTTAAATTAAATTCTAAATTTATTCGTAAATCCTATTAGGAAGGCATTATGTAAATTTAATTTAAGAAAAATAACAAATTTTGATAAAGCATTCATGCTTGAAATATGCTCATTACGTATATAAATTTTTGAAGTACTTGCTGGTTTGAAAAACATATTTGAATTACGCTTTTGAACGAAAGAAAATAAAAAAGAATTCTTTTATTGTAAAATAACATTTCATTTTCTATATTATTTTCATTTATTTTATTCCTTTTTTTAATCTTGAAAAATCATATAAAATTTGAAAAAAATTATTCTTAATATGTATAACGATTTAATAATTGTAATTGTAATGAAAAAAAAAGGAAGAAAATGAATTCAGAGACATTGTAATTATAATGAAAGGGAAATTGAAATAAAAAACAAAAAAACAAAAAAAAAAAGAAAAAAATGGAAAAAAAATAAAAGAATAAAAAATAGAATATACGAGTATTTGATGTTTAAAAGACAATCATGCCTGAAGTATTGTACAAGAGCATTTTAAATATGCAACAAAAATTATGATGCTTCAAATATATGCAACAAAACACTTTTAAGAGACAAAAAAAAAAGAAAAGAAAAATAAAATAAATAAATGAATATGATGATATATGTATGTCTACAGGAACAGACAGACAGACAAATCAACCAGTAGACGTATGTTAGTCTGTCTATACATGATGTTTACCGATAAACATATTGTCGTATTAATATTAAATGGAGACAAAATAAAAAAGCAATAATGGGAGGCAAGTATTAGACAGGAGCAACAATTTCGGAAATATTCAGGATATTGTCGAAGTAAATCGCTATCCATTTCGTGGTTTCAAAAGTATGGGACTGGAATTCGACATCTGTCAAACTAAGTTGTGAAACCAATTTTTTTCTTTTCAGATGAAAGTCTGACATTGACGAAAATGGATCGCTTAACTGTCACCCAACGCATACAAATTATCAAAACCTACTACAAAAATGGTGATTCTGCCATAGCCAATTTTTTGAACAAAAGTTTCTTCAGCGATGAAGCACATTTCACACTCGGTGGGTATGTTAATAAACAAAATTGTCGTATTTGGGGTTCTGAGAATCCTCAAGTAATTAAAGAGAGGCCGTTACATCCAGAAAAAGTCACTGTTTGGTGCGCTCTTTGGTCCGAAGGTGTGATTGGACCTTACTTCTTCGAAAACGACGATGGAACGACTGTCACCGTCAATTCGGAGCGTTATGGTCATATGATAACCGACTTTTTTTTGCCTGCTATTGAAGAATACAACTTGGAGAATATGTGGTTTCAACAAGATGGTGCCATATGCCACACAACTCGAGCGAATATGGCGTTATTGCAAGAGACATATCTTGGCCGCGTAATTTCTCGTCGTGGCGATATCAACAGGCCACCAAGATCATGCGATTTGACACCATTGGCCTTTTTTTTTGTGGGACTACGCGAAAGACCGTGTTTATGCAAATAAACCTTCAACTCTTGAGCACTTAAAAACCAACATTCGTCAAGTTATGGCTGAGATACCGCCCAATATGTCTCAAAAACTGGTCGACAATTACCTCAAAAGAATCAATGCTTGCAACACTTCGCGTGGAGGTCATTTAAATGATGTAGTGTTTCACACATAATGTCAACGTTCAAACTTTACAATAAAAAAGAAATATCATGAAAAAAATATTTTATATCCGTGTTTTATTTACGTTTACTTTTGAAATCACGAAATGGATAACCCGGTATTTCTTGAATGAAAGTCAAATAGAAGTTAACGGTAGAGGATTACAATCTCCGCTTCTCACATCATGCGTCTGATAAGTGTTGATTTTATCTATAAGTGGCGGTACTTACAGCTTCAAGTCGACTCTGAACAACAGATTTTTGAGAAAGTTTTCATGGCAATTTTTTTTGCCAAAAGACTACTGAGAGGATGTCGCTGAAAGCAAAATTTTTTCATATTTCATTTTGTACGAGACCTCACAGCTTAGGTTTGAACCACGGCCTCACGTCTAATAAGCCCCCACACTACCTACTAGACTATGGCGTTTTTGATGGTAGATGGTGGTACTTATTAAAAACTTTAACACTTACTTAATTCGTAGATTGTTGATTGTATTACGTCGTTACACTCAAACCCCAGGTTAGACATCAAAACGAAAATATGAAAAAAAAAAAATATTTCTTCGGCGACTTCCTCTCAGCTGGTTTTTGGCAAAAACTCTGGGAATAAAATAAAATATGTTAATTACAGTCTTTTTATAGATTTCACCCTCTGAATTTGCAAATGATGAGTAGTAAAGTGCAAGGTTTCAGGCCCTTATCATGCGACCTTTTCAACTTCGTCATGGAGAGTGTTCTGCGGAAGGTGGGAGTGCATCGCAATGGCACTATTTTTCAAAAAAGCGTCCAGTTGCTTGGGTACGCTGACGACATTGATATCATAGGGCGTACCAAGCGATATGTTACTGTTGCCTTTAGTGCTTTTGAACGGGAGTCTACTAGGATGGGTCTGGCAGTAAATGTGGGCAAAACGAAGTATATGGTTTCGACAAGTAGAGACGTGCGGCGTATTGGATCTCAAATTACGGTCGATAACTATACTTTCGATATAGTCAAGGAATTTATTTATCTTGGCTCCGCCGTTACCACCAAAAATGATGTCAGTCTGGAGATCAAGTGCAGGATCATTCTTGCCAACAGGTGCTACTATGGTCTCAATAGATAATTGAGTAGCAGAGGCCTCTCTCATATGTTGAAACTATTACTCTACAAGTCACTCATCCATCCCATGCTTCTTTATGGCGCAGAGGACTCTGTTAAGTACTGATGCAGCTGCCTTAAGAGTATTCGAGAGAAAAGTCCTACGTAAGATTTTCGGTCCAGTGTGAGTTGGTGATGATTTCCGCATCCGATCAAACAGTGAGCTGTATGAGCTCCTCAACAACATAGATGTTGTGCAGCATATTAACATCCAGCGGCTGCGCTGGCTCGGCCATGTCGTTCGAATGGAGGAGAATGCTCCGGTGAGACGAGTATTTGATGCGGAGATCTGCGGAAGTCGGGTAAGAAGATGACCTTGTTTGCGTTGGGAGGACCAAATCGAGGAAGCCTTGTCACCGATTGGTGTGACCAACTGGCGTAGGCGCGCAAGAAGCAGAGGCGCCTGGAAGGATGTGTTACGGCAGGCCGAAATCCGTTAATCGGGTAATAATTAGGTAAGTAAGTAAGTAAGTAAAGAGTAGCAATTTTTTTTACTATAGTAAGAAGTGTGTTTCAAGCCTCTGAATTTAGGAAAAGAAAGGATTAGCTTGAAATCTGCCTAAAAGACAAAAAATACGAAGAAGGAAGAGTTTGTCAGAAAGGAAAAGTGTATCTGAAGGACTAGTTAGGTTGAGGTAACAAGCCCTTGTAGGGATCTGTCCAGAAGGCATGCTTATCTAAAGAACTAAAACAAATCCTGCTTGAGACTGTACAAATCGATCAGTATGAAACTTCTTAGGTGCAAATGCCAGCTTCAAAAATACTTACTGGCTGGCGAAAGTGTAGCTTTTTCCCATGGCCAATACACAGTATATATGTAAATGTTACCCTTGTTTTTAAAATACAAGTGCATACAAGTATTTCAACATTTTTTTAAATAGAAACCAAAAAAAAAAACCCAAAAAGTACTTTAAATTAAAACACAAAATACTCTTGAAAAAATGCAAAAAAAAGTATTTTTTGTAATCGACAAAAATTTAGAAAAAAATAAAATAAAAGAGAGTAAATGCTTTCACTTTTATTTTTTTATGAAGGAGAGAAGAACAATTGTTGTCACCACAAATAAAACAATTTAATTGCATACTAATGGTGGCCTTAAGGAAATAAAATCAACAGCAGGAGCAACAGCAAAAGCAAAAATATTTGTAATAAGATGATGGCAACAATCTGGTGATTTTGTTTTCATTGGTTACCATGTGCAACAAAAGTTACAACAAAAAAGAAATCATTTAAGGAACAGACGGAAACAGAGTCATCAACAGAAACGAAATCAAATGGAAACAAAATCAGAAAAAAAAAAAAAACGAAAATGCTCGTTGATGGCATTCTTATGTATGTATGTATATGTGGAGTTTGATTATGATTACAAGACACAGTCAGACAGACACACAGACAGATAAACAACACCATTTCATATTTAATACTGGCTGTTGGTTGTTACCGCCAGTTGGAGTACATAAGGAATATATTTTAGGTTGCATAGACTGTGAAAAGTGTAATGGAAGCATACACACGATGTTGCAGGGCCAAAGAACGAATTGCGGTCGCAAATAGACCGAGAGACAGACAGACATTAATTACATTTCAATTTTCTATAAAAGATTTCTGCAACAAATGGCAACCGTTACTGTTACTGTTACAAACCGTCTGTTGCGAATTATTTCGAGAAGAATTTATGAAATGGAAAGTTAAATGCGTTTGAAGTGCATTTAAAGGTGGTAATAGGCGACTTATTTTTAAACTTCTTTACGATAATTTTGTTACGAAAATGGAAAAATCTAGATACTGATGTTTTGCTTTTACATCGTTTAACATTAAAATTATAAACAAAAGCTACAAAAACAAAACAATACATTAAACAAACCTATTTACAAATTATCATACTGTTTAATATAACAACAAACACCAGCATAAAAATATGGTAAACAAGTAAACAAAAATACAGCAACAAACACTACAAGAGTAAATGTAAACAAAATACACAAATAACAATAATGAAACAACAATGTTTACATTTATAGAGATCTCGAGAAGGCTAAGCCACGAACATTCGCTTTACTCTGCCATATAAAAGGCAAGGCAAAGCAGGCGACTGAGTTAGTGAAGTTCAGTCAGTCTTGTGTGAAGACGTGGTGCGTTTGAAGAGAGTAATCGTGGTTTAAAGATCTCCGTTACAAAGATCTGTCGAATAATTGTCCAGTAATTGTTATTGTTTATGCAAAGGGTATAAACGTTTAAAATATGAGCTCGTAGGTTAGGTTAGGTTAGGTTAGAGGACGTGTACTTGTCAACTGTGACAAGTACAGTACCCGGAGGTCGAATTGACCCATTGTACAACGTTCTAGCTTCTCACACCACTCGTTTGTGTGCGTTAATTTTATACATGAGTGGCGGGACCTACAGTTTAAAGTCGACTCCGAACGACAGATTTTTGAGAAGCTTTTCAAGTCAATTTTTACTCTCAGAGTTTTTGCCAGAAATCTGCTGAGAGGAAGTCGCCGAAGAAATATTTTTTCATATTTTCGTTTTGATGTCTGACCTGGTATTTGAACTCGGTCCTTTCGTCTAATAAGCCAACACACTACCTACTAGACTACGGCGACTTCATATATGAGATCGTAGATTGCAAATAAAATAAAAATAAATTTGTGTTTAGTTTTAATTAAAATTCTTTATTATTGGCACAATTCTGTGTGCCACTGTTCACAACTTTATGTAAACAATAACAATTGCTTTGTTTGTTATTCCTCTGTTTACATCCTTTGCATAAACAATTACATTTACTAGACAATTGTTCGACTGATCTTTGTAACGGAGATATTCAAGCCACGATTACTATCTTCAAACGCACCGCGTCTTCACACGAAAGTATAGTTATCGGTCGTAATCTGAGATCCAATACGCCGCATTCCTCTACTGGTGGTATTTAAACAAAGAAAATTTAGAAAATCTGCCACTTAATACCTTTTTGACATGTACTTTTGTATAATTTAGGGACAAATCCCGAATTAAACTACAATTTCTATGAAATATCGCCTATTTTATGGCCACATTTTTCCATTCAAACGTATGTATATCAGCAACGTAACATTTCTATAAAGTTTTACTGCCATCTATAGGGTGCAATAAATAATAAGAAAACATAGAATCCATATGCACAACAAATAAAGAAAAAAACGAAAGGAAAGGAAACAACAAAAGCAATGTCATATCAAATATAACCGCCAGGCATCTAAAAAATTATGATGAACATTCAAACACTTGATAATGCAACAGCAATGGCAATGGCAACGTTAACAGTAGCAGCAGCCATTAGAAGTGCGAGTAGAAGCATTAGAAGTGTGTGATTTTCAGTGGCAAGAAATTCAAATAACTCTCACACACACACATGCACAGGCACATTTAAATTGTAATAAAAAAAGCAAAATAAAGTATGCTTTTGGGCCGTTAGATTTACAAATACAGACGCATTGATGCATTCTCAGGGGTTATAGCCTGTCAAAGTGGCAAAATTTGCTGCATCATGGCTTAAGGGCATCTTTAATGCTGATGTTTACGATGTTGATGATGCCAGAAAATTCAAAACCGTTTGAAATTCATAAGAAATACAACACCAACAACAACAAAAATGACAAAAATTTGAACATTTTAAATACAAAACGGGAGTAAAACAGAATTTCAGTAGGAAGCGTCGTTGATGTTTAAATAAATTACAACGCATTAAAGCCTTACACGTACATGCGTGCGTATGCATGCACACATATAGACACATGTTTACATACAAATACAACTACAAATGAGAACTACGGCTGGGGGTAAAGAAATATTGAAAAGGAATTAAATGCATACAGGGTTACAGGTTACAGGGATGGGCAATTTTCATTGAAGATTGCTATAAACTGGAGAATCGAATCGAATCATACACATAATTTCTGATACTTATACGCATTCGTCCTTATTTTAATATCATGGAACCTCTACTCATATTCAAAGTTTAAAGTACTCTTCATACATCATACTTAACAACACTTATGATGCTGCTGATTTCGACTCTCCATAACTCAACATATACACGAAGTACAAAATAAGTATGAATCGCGTACGAACACTAAAATACTCACTAGAAGGTTGTGTGTTTGCTCTGGTTGCTGATCTGTTTTTTTCCTTTTTTTTGTAAATGCAACAACAACTAAGACTGTCAATTTTGATGAATGATTCGAGTATTATAAGTATTTTTCTAAAGTTATGAAACTGAGCGAGTAGACTTATGAATCAAACATATTTCGAATGGTATGAGTTTAATGTCAACTTTGTACGTATACTCATTGCAACCTGTAATTATAAATCAACGTTGTAGTGAGTACGTATGATTCAGAGTACATAGTTAAATTTCAATATTGTTGACTCATTTATATTCAAAATTTCAAGACTACTTATGAGTAGCGAAAAAATGATTCATTGCTGATCTCTGGTAGACACCATGCCTCATGAGGAACTAGATTTTCTGTTTCATCTGCGCGTACATTAGACGCCGGGAGAGAATAATTGTAATAATTTGGCTGCATTATTAAGCTTGAATTTGAAAGTATATTTTCACTTCGTACGACATCGTCTGGACAAACTCTTCAGCGTTTAGTTTGGCGCATGGAAGTGTATGTAACAACACAAGATCCCGTCAGGTCTGGGCAACTCCAGAGCAAAGGTTCTGCAAAGAGTATATCACTGCTGCGGCTGAAAATTTTAAAGAGGACTCCCGAGTATTGATTAGAGAATTTTCGTAAAAAAGCCTTACAAAGGGAAGACAGCTATCAACGGTTGATTACTTAGAGCATGTGTCCAGACTACAAGGAAAAAATTCATTAATCGCGACAAAGCTCTTTCCAAGTTTGTGAATACGCGAATAACCAGAATTATCGCCTTTGTTGCAATGAAAATTTACGTGTAATGCACGAATCGCCGTTTTACCTCGTCTTAGCTATTCCTTCAGTTAGGATTACGACCTAGCTTCTTACACCAATTATGTTGTGGGTGCTATTTTTATACATGAGTGGCGGGACGTACAGCTTAAAGTCGATTCCGAATGACAGATTTTTTTTGAGAAACTTTTCATGGCAATTTTTTATTTACTCTTAGAGTATTTGCCAGAAATCTGCTGAGAGGAAGTCGCCTAACAAATATGTTTTCATATTTCGTTTTGTTGGAGATGTCTGACCTGGCGTTTGAACGTAAGCCAACACTCTACCTCCTAGACTACGGTGTCTTCTATGCGGTCATTATCTGTTTTTACTTTCCTGTAAATACCGTGCACATAACGACTACTGTGGTTGTGCAGAGTCATCCTTAAGAATGTTCTTCTATTCATATGAACGAATTTGGATTCCAGATCCTATGGTTTCAACAGGTTGGAGCAAACGTACATACTATACGATCTCCAAATGGGTTTCTTCGGGTGTTGGCATTTCAGGGTCATCTAATCTACCCGCTCTTGTTGTTTTCATTGACCGGTAAGACTTCTGTTGTGAAGTCGCCATAGTCTAGTAGGTAGTGTGTTGGCTTATTAGACGTGAGGCAACGGTTAAAACTTCAGGTCAGACATCTCCAACAAAATCTCAGCAGATTTCTGACAAAAAGTCTGACAGTAAAATAAAAAATTGCCATGAAAAGTTTCTCAAAAATAGTCGTTCGGAGTCGACTTTAAACTGTAGGTTCCGGAACTCATGTATAAAAATTAACACACACGACATGAGTGGTATGAGAAACTAGGTTGTAATTCTGACTGAAGGGTTGTAATGACCAATTGTCTATGTATGTATGGAGTAATATCTGCTAACTTTACTGTTCCAGATTTGTGGGATTTTTATGAGGTTTCTTAAAGTCGTAAGACTATGTCAACCTCTTAAAATCTTTAGAGGACGTATACACCACAAATGCAGGCATTTACATGTCTAGCCTTGCGTCTGTAATCTGGTGTTTTTCTTTAGTAAACATAAAAGCTAAAGAGGAGAATTAAAAGCAATTTTCTAACTTCTATTCCTTCTATCCTTCTTTCAATCTGAATATTAACTAGGCAACACAATTTCATAAAAAATTTTCTTTTTCAAATTTTAAAATTCTTTTCAAAATCTCTTCCCACATCCATTATAGGTTGTCCACTTCAGCTTTCAGTTTCTATATATGTTTTGTGTTTAACAAACAAAAGCGAATCTTATAAAATAAAAGCATTGAAAGAAAATTAAAAAAAATCTCAAAAAAAAAAAGAAGAACTAAAATCGGGGGTGGGTTAACCCTGCTGGTGTAAATGCATGAAAAAGAAAGAGAAAAAACAGAAAAAAAAACGAAACACAAACAACAAGAACAATTATAATAAATGCACTGTATTACTAAGCATTTTATATGAGTGTTCCACGTTATTATCACCCACCCAGTAAAGTTGAGAGAGAAAAAAAAAACAGAAAAACAGTAAAAAAACAAAGAGAATGAAGTATACGAAGGGGTGGCTGTCAGAATACAAATCTTCGCTGAGCAGCAAACAGGCTGCTCCTTAAAGCTGGCACTACAATTGTGGCCTGAGCCTTTGGTTGGCAAAAAAAAAAAAAGAAAAAAGACTTCCATCCATACAATGGAAACCTAAAAAATAAAAATTTCATTTCATTTTCTATACTGAAGGTATTGTTGACTGACTGCAATGGACTGACAATGGAGAGTAGAAACTGAGGAATTGTGTTACAAATACAAATAAATAAGAATGTAAACAAAATAACAGCAACAACAACAAGTCGATAAAGATTCGATGAGAAAGTGAAAATAGAAAAAATATATACGAGAGAATTAAAAACAAATCCACACATACATATACACCACATATTGTATTTTTAATGCTACCCAGCAAACATTTTTGTAATTATTGCAACAAAGTGCAGGGACTTTAAACAAGTTTTGGTTAGGAAATGAGAGAGAGTAGAATGCTAATGAATAGCATATACGATCTGAACAGTTCAGGAGGTATAAGAGCTTAAAATGTCACAACTATCTACAATTGTGGCTTTTTTTTATCAAAACTTTGCAAGCTTATGGGTCTGGCAGAAAATGAGGCTAAAACGAAGTATATGTTATCGACAAGTAGGTACGTGCGGCATATTGAATCTCAGCTTACGGCCAATAACTATACATTCGATGTTATCAGTGAATTTATTTATCTTGGCACCACCGTTATCGGTAAAAATGATGTCGGGCTGGAGATAAAGCGTAGAATTACTCTTGCCAACAGGTGCTACTACTATGGTCTCAAAAGGCAATTGATTAGCAGACATCTCACTCATACGACAAAACTAGGGTTGGCAATCCCGCTCTATATTTTCAATCCCGGGATTTCGGGATTTCATTTACCTAGTCCCGGGATCCCGGGATTTATCCCGGGATTTTAAAAAATTTGTTCTTGAAAGAAATTAACATATTATTTCAATAAAATTAATAACATGACACATCCAAAAATAGGTTTATAAGAAAGAATTTATTAAATTATAAGAAAATTAATTTTATTTTTAATTTTTCACATTTTTAAATTAATTATAAAGAGTTAATTGTTTTTATAGATATATATTTTTTTGTTGATCAAGTGCGATATGTTATTATTTTTTATTATTTTTAAAATACGTTTTGAGGAAGTACAGAGCATCCAATGTTTCATCGCTCAAACGACTTCTTATTTTAGTTGTGAAAAATCCAGCTGCAGAAAAAGCACGTTCAGACTCTACACTGGCTGAAGAAGAAGGTGTAACTTCTGACTCAAAAGCTATTAGAAGTGATGTAGCTGGATTTGAAGCATTTAGTCTTCCGAGTAACTCAACTATTAATTTGCGACATTTTATGGAAGAAGGAACCGTTACGAACTCTGTTTCGTATTCGGACTGAACATTTGTTCTACCATTGTGCAGATACTGAAGTACCCCACTGATATCTGTTCTCCTTTGTTGCATGCGATGGATGAGGGCTGAATGTAGTTTTTGACATATAACGTTGTTAGCATCTTTAAGTTTTTTTAACATAAAAGTTATGGCAACATCGGCCGTGAACAGATTAGCATCCCGACGGCAAAGGGCGTCATCTGTTGCTTTAACTGGGATAAGAACACTAATGATTGCGGATACCATATTAATCTCATCTTTGGATAAAGCAAAATATTCACCTTCAGGTGGACCTATGTCTATTAATGCTCTTTGTATACAATTTCTTAATAAATAAAGACGTTCCAGCATTAACAAAAGGCTGCTCCACCTAGTTTTATAGTCTTTTATTAGAGTTAGTTGCTTTCCAAATTCAGCCGTAACATACTTTAGCATAACATCTTATTTCGTTGCTGTAATATACAACCATTTAGCGGACTGTGTTGACAGTCATAGGTAAACTTTAAATCCCATCAAGGGCTGTTAGTCGTGCCAGTGTAGCAGAAAGTGATCTGTCTTCTAGCCCCAGCATAGGAAAATACTTGGTTAATGGTTTAGTTTTTTTTGTTGGTGGTTCATCTGCTTCTGGTGATTTTAATTTAATTTTAATTTAAGTGTTTACATCTCAAAAAAAAAAATCGCAATTTGAAGTTTTGTTTCTAATTTCATAGCGGTTAATGCATTGAAACAACAGATTCTAATTTCTGGAAATTCGAATTAGTGAGAGTTCTAATATACAATTTTTTTCATTACGGCTTAAAAAGTCAAATCCCGGGATTACGTGCTCAATCCCGGGATTTTGGGATTGTTAAAAACTGCGGGATCTCGGGATTTCGGGACCCCGGGATCCCGGGATTCCCAACACTAGACAAAACTAATATTCTACAAGTCGCTCATCCTCCTCGTGCTTCTTTATGGCGCAGAGGCATGGACACTATTAAGTACTGATGCAACAGCCTTGCGAGTATTGGAGATAAAAGTCCAACGTATGATCATTGGTGCATTTCAAGTTGAAAACGATTTCCGCACACGATCCATCAATAAGCATTTTGAGTTGGAAATGATTTCCATATCCATGAGCTGTATGAGCTCATGCATAAACAATAACAATCACTAAGCAATTATACGACAGATCTTTATAACGGAGATCTTTAAATCTCTCCAAATACACCGCGTCTTCACACAAGACCGACTGAACTTTTACCAACTCACTAGCCTGCTTTGTCTTGCCTTTTATATGGCAAAGTAAACAATCTGATGAATGTTCTTGTAGTCGATTGTTCGTGGCTTCGCCTTCTCGAGATCTCTATAAATGTAAACAACGTTGTTTCATTATGCTTGTTTTTGTATTCTGTTTACGTTTATTATTGAAGTGTTTGTTGTTGTATTTTTGTTTACTTGTTTACCAGTTTTTATGCTAGTGTTTGTTGTTATATTACGCAATGCGATAATTTGTAAACAAGTTCATTGTTTTGTTTTTGAAGCTTTTGTTTATAATTTATTTATTTATTTATTATAATTAATATAACACAACAAGTTAAACGATGTAAAAGCAAAACACCAGTATCTTAATTTTTCCATTTTCGTAACAATATTTTGCATACACTTAATACAAAAATGTTTACTGGGTTATAATCAATAGAGCAGAATGGCTTTTTATTAATACACATACAGTAGCAATCGTGCATATGCACGTACAACATTACAATTGTTTTGAAAGTACAAGTTGAAGCCTAAGTGTACAATGCTGTTGTTATAATCATTGTTGTTGTTGTTATTTGTGTTTTTCTTTTCTTCTTCTTCTTCATTCTTTCTTATATCCTTAATAATGGTCTTCCAATGTGGTTCATTACTACTACTCTACGTTGAGAATACATATGAACGTCCATGTGTTTGTGGGAGATATTTTATGCTTTTGCATGTGTACATACATACATATGTACGCTTGTGTTTGGTAAAATTTCTGAAACTCCTTGGCAACCCCCCATACAATTTAGTTGTTTGCGAGCAAATGAAATCTGCCTGGAGTCTCTGTAAGACTTTGACAGAGACCTTCATATTCGTAGAGACTTGTTTATTCGATATTTTCTTTACGCTTTGTGAGAATATATTGTGTTTGTCGTAACGTACATATGTGGTGTTAATATGAGAGAGAACTCTCGTAGGCTTGTAAAATAAATTTTTATTCGCATTTTCTTTAATTCATTTCGTAATGGTTTGTTGATGCAAATAATTACTACTGATGGTAGTTACCAGAAGAAAGTAACTGCTATCGAACATTTTTATAACAAAGGAAGTCCATTAACAGTCCAAGTCTACGTATTTGAGAGTGTTCAACCCAAAGATGTGGGTACATTGAAAGCTCTTTCTCTTAATTAAAGCCAACAGTAGGGTTCTGCTCATATTTCAGATCACAGTGTTAACAACAGCGTCCTGGAAAAAGCTCCTCTGTATAAAGGAAAGATACTGAAATGGTCATTCTATATATTTATACGGAACTTATTGGTCGTAATCGTTTTGTTACGTTTTTATCTTTTAAAAACGTTTAAAATATGAGCACGTAGATTGCAAATAAAATACAAATAAATTTGTGTTTAGTTTTAATTAAAATTCTGTATTATTCGCACAATTCTGTGTGCAATTGTTCACAACTTGATGTAGACAACAGCAATTGCTCTTCTTTATTATTCCTCTGTTTACACCCTTTGCATAAACAATAACAATTACTAGACAATTGTTTGACAAATCTTTGTAACGGAGAACTTCAAACCACGATTATTCTCTTCAAACACACCGCGTCTTCCCACAAGACTGACAGAGCTTCACTCACTCACTTGATTGATTTGCCTTGCCTTTTATATGGCAGGGTAAACAGTCTGAACGTTCATGACTTCGCCTTCTATAAATCTCTATAATTGTTGTTTACATTTATTCTTGTAGTGTTGTTGGTATATTTTTGTTTACTTGTTTACCATTTTTTTTATTTTTATTTTCGAACGTCCCCGGCCTCACACTAACCCACCCTCACCCGACCGCGGAGGCTCGTCCCTATTACGTAGGGACACGTACACACTACAGTCCGGACTATAGCGGGTTAGGGAAAAGTAAAGGCAACGACAACATAAATCAGCTACAGAACTTAATCACAAGCTGAATAAAGCAACAATAAACCATAACTACCTAAGACAAGAACGAGAATATATTTTTCTATAATACTTTTTTACTTTTTTTCTATAATACTTACTTTTTTTCTATAATATTTTTTCTATAATACGTTTAATATTATAAACAGTACAATTAAAATCAATAAAATCATAATACATGTTAAAATCATTACATAATCTACGAAAAGGAAAATTACAACCGTAGTTTGTTCTATAAAAATCTAAGGAAAAAGGACGATAGTGCCGTAAAAATCTTGCTGGAATACTGAAATTTAGGTTACAAAGCAAAAACTCGGAATCGATATCACCTTTAACCAGATTATAGACAAAACAAACGCCTAACACAGCCCTTCTACGTTCCAAAGTTGAAAGTTTTATCAGACCTAATCTAGCCTCATAAGATGGAAACCCATTGGCATAATCCCATCCTAAGCCACGTAAACAGAATAATAAAAACTGCTTCTGCACAGACTCTATTGAATCACTATGACAACGATATGCTGTTGTTTGTTGTTATATTAAGCAGTACGATAATTTGTAAACAAGTTTGTTCACTGCATTGTTTTGTTTTTGTAGCTTTTGTTTATAATTTTAATGTTAAGCGTTGTAAAAGCAAAACAACAGTATCTAGATTTTTGATTTTCGTAACAGTTTCATGTTTGCAAGTCTTGAATTCAGCAATCTTGCAAGAAATATTCTGTTCCTACGAAAATATTGAAAAAAAACATCGTCCCAATAGAGGAGTATCTCATAACGACAAGTTTATTTCCAAATAAATTTTATCGTTAGCGAAACAAATGGATTGTAATACTTCCAACAACAACAATTTTATTTACCAAAACATCCACCATACGTAATAAACCCTGGCAACTCAGTTTCACTTACTATTTCGCATAAATATTGCATTTGGGAATTCGTCTCTGTTTGTGTGTGTGTGAGTACGTGAAAATAAACAGTAAATTTTTTAGTTGTACTTGTACAAATACAATATTTGCTGCATGTGTGATTGTATGCATGTGTGCGTGTATATTGTTCTTCAATTTGATTTTTATTGGGGGTTGACACATACCGCCGCTTAATGTTGTTCTACATGCTATTGCTGTTGTTTCTTTTTGCACGTGCCACAACGCAGTGCAACATTAAACGAAAACAATAACAAAAAAAAAAAAAATGTAGAAATAAATACATATTCTATCACTGATAGAGACAAGAAAATAAAATCAAACTGAAAAGAAAGTTCGAATCGTTGTAGTGTACTTATAAGATGCCCTACACTTTTACACCGCACAGCAAATTTTCTCAATTGAATAAGGAACCGCTTACATCAAATACAAAGTAATACCTCAACCCTTTATTGACGGATCGATCACTAATTTTAGAATCGATAAAGCATATGGGTTCATATATAACGAAGGTTAAACGGCCGATAACTATACTTTTGATATAGTCAAGGAATTTATTTATCTCGACTCTGCCGTTATCACCAAAAATGATGTCAGTCTGGAGATCAAGCGCAGGATCACTCTTGCCAACAGGTGCTACTATGCACTCAACCGTCAATTAAGTTGCAGAGATCTCTCTCGCACGACAAAACTAATACTCTACAACACGCTCATCCTACCCGTGCTTCTTGATGCCACATAGACATGGACTCTAATAAGCACTGATGCAGCAGCCTTGTGAAGTATTCGAGAGAAAAGTCCTACGTTAAGTCTTTGGTCCAGTGCGAGTTGGGGATGATTTCCGCATCCAATCCAACAGTAAGCTGTATGAGCTTCTCAACGACATAGACGTTGTGCAGCATATTAACATCTAGCGGCTGAGCTGGCTCTGCCATGTCGTTCGAATGGAGGAGGATGCTCCGGCAAGACGGGTATTTGATGCGGACATTTGCTAAGTCGAAAGTTTGCGTTGGAAGGACCAAAGGATAAGGACTTTTTTAGAACCAAATTTGAAGTGGATCCTGAATTACCATCTACAATAGTGTAGAGCATAAACACAAAAACCCAATAGAAGTTATTGCTTCGATAGCAGCGGATGACAGACAACACAATAAAAAATCATGTGAAAATAAAATTCACTTTGCACGACTGCACATACACAAGACATGGATTTTGTTTGCTTTGATTATGCGTATCTGTGTATGTATTTTTCTTTAGTTGTTGTTTTGAAATTTCATTTCTCGTTTAATTTTTTTTGTTGTTTTAAGGCATGAATACAATAACAATACAATAATAAGAGTGGAGAAACAAAAGTAAAAACAAGTAAATTTATTGCAAAAGATTTTTGCCATACATTTCGGATTACTTTTGTCTGTGACTTAAAAAAGTACAGTTTTGTTGCAATGAATATTTGCAAATGTTGATACGCATTCTAGAACTTGACAAATGACTTGTTTATGGAGTATAATTATGACAAATAGTTCAGCATAATGTTGTTGAATCAAAACAAAGCCTTAGAATAGCAGAATCTATGGAATCATAATAGGAGTTTTGGAATCTTATACCATTTATGCAAAATGTTATTATTTTCCCTTTCCATTCGACAGCCCACAATAAACGTTTCTCTAAAAAATTTCCCAATTTCCCTTGATCAATACTACCAAATGTTCTAAAGAGTTCAATAAACTCTGATAATGAAAATACACAGGAAAAGCTTAAAAATATCCACTAAATTGTATCCAATAAAATAAAAATAAAAAACAAGAAAATAACATTCGTTTTAGTGCCACTAAGAGAATGTGGCATGTAAAATAAACATTAGATGGCCAAACAAAATAGAAATTGTTGATAAATGAACCCTTGAAATAAGGAAAACATATACACATGTACAACATACATACATATATGTATGTATGTAGATAGCAAGAAAAAACTTAAACAAGAACTGTTAAAATCCCTGAAAAGTAACACTGCCCCAGCAAAGATATTCTACATGTACGAATGCATTTTCACCCAAAAAAACAAAAAAACTGAAATAAAATTACGGATGCAAAAGGATGTTGGAGGAAAAAAAAACGAAAAAATTAAACCCTCAAATAAAATAACAAAACCAAAACACAAATACAAATACAAGCACACAATTAAGTGTTTGATGTAACCCAATAGGCAATTAAGGAAGGACTTAAACATTAATTGACACTTAACCAACTTAACGTTGCTAATGATGCCTTAGGTTGTACGAAATCTATGGCATTCGTTGGCCCCTCCAAAAAAGGTGCCAATTTTAATCGCATTTGTTCCACAATTGTCTTCCTTTCATTGAGAAAGGAAGGAAGGAAGGCTGTTAATGAACCATTTGCTTCAATTTCTTATAATTTTTTATATGTTTTTAGTTTCATTAGTCAAGTTTTTCCAGTTTAGCAGGTTGTTCTAGAAAAACTTTGCTCATTCAGTTTTACTGTATCTCAAGACCTGCCGCTGCTTAAACTTTCTAGAGGCTTTATTACATCATTCCCATCTTATATACTTACTTAAGTGATTATTACAACCCTCTAGTCAGGACTACGCCGTAGCTTATTCGCTCATGGCGACAGATTTGAGATGACAACCGTGATGAAAACTTTATCTTTTCAGATATGTAATCAAGAACTTTAAAATACTACACCACACTGCCTCAAAAACTATTCTTAACTATTGGAAAATTTCCTTTAACTATACATACATATATGGTCATTACAACCCTTTAGTCTGGATTACGACCTAGCTTCTCACATCATTTAAGTTGTGTGTGTATTAATTTTATACATGAGTGGTGGGACCTACATTTTAAAGTCGATTCCGAACGACAGATTTTTTTTGAGAAACTTTAGTAGAAACTTTAGACAGTCGCCGTAGTCTAGTAGGTAGTGTGTTGGCTTATTAGACTGAAGGCCCGAGTTCGAATCCCAGGCCAGACATCAAAACGAAAATATGAAAAAATATTTCTTCGGCGACTTCCTCTCAGCAGATTTCTGGCAAAAACTCTGAGAGTAAATAAAATTGCCATGAAAAGCTTCTCAAAAAACTGTCGTTCGGAGTCGACTTTAAACTGTAGGTCCCGCAACTCATGTATAAAATTAACGCACACAACATAAGTGGTGTGAGAAGCTAGGTCGTAATCCTGACTGAAGGGTTGTAATGACCAATTATGTATGTGTTAGTATGGCAATTTTATTTACTTTCAGAGTTTTTGCCAGAAATCTGTTGAGAGGTAGTCATAGAAGTATTATTTTTTCATATTTTCGTTTTGGTATTTGACCGATTAGAATACGGCAATTTCTTAACTATCGAACAGCTTGTCGAAATTTTAGTAAAAAAAACGTCTAAAAATAATGCCTATCTTAGGAATTCTAAGCCAAACAACAAAGCGGCTGGTAGCTGTAGGAGTAGCGTACAGCATAAAATATTATGGATAGGATATAATGTCTACTATCCTATCACGGATGCTGCAAGACCCTTTTAATAAACCTTTTAGTAATTCTAGAGCGGTTTAGGGTTCATTGTATATTGTTTAATGTTGAGTTAAAAAGTAATTTTAAAAGCTTTTTTAAAAAAGTTATGAAATATGTTTACGCAGATTTTGTACACGCTATAGTCAAGTAGGTAGTGTTTTGGCTTATTAGACGCGAGGCCTCGGTTCAAAGGTCAGACGTCTCCACCAAAACGAAATATGAAAAAATATGGTATGTATGTATTTAAATAATTTTGTTAATTTATTTATAAAATTTTATGGACGAAACAAATCATATTTTTTTGGTTTACTGGGCAGTACAGTGACACCAACATGACGAATACAAACTTACAAGCATTTCCGGCTAAAAAATATGATTAAAAAGCTACTCATGGCATGTGCTGCAGAAAATTATTACAACCACCACCAAAAACAACAACAAGAACTGAAAATACTCATTCACTCGCGTACTACTACTATGTAGTCGCCGTAGTATGTAGTAAAAATAATTGCTGGAAAAGGAAAAAAGGAGTTTTAGTGAAAGGCGAATGTTGAAACATTAAAAATCCTCGCATACATTTAGGGATGCCTGGCTGCCTGCCTACCCCACCAAATAAATTGTTTTTAAACAAAAAAAGAAAAGAAAAACCAGAGCGAGAGGTAGAGAGAGAGAGTGAAATTAATCAGTTTTTATATTTTCACTCTCATTTGCAGGGCTTTGCTATTGTTTGTTGTAAATAAATGGCAAGACAAACAACCGAAAACAAAGAGCGAACAAGAGAGAGTGCAAAGGACTTTCACTGACGCCGGCTTTTATTTTGTTTTTTATTTTGTATTGTTGTTGTTGTTAACTGCGTTGTGTTGCGTTGTAAGAGTAAATGCAACATTTTAATAATGATGTTTACAGTTATACACGATGAGTGTAAGTGTATGTGTGAGGAAGAGTGTTAAAATATCATTTTAAAGGGAGTTCAAAAAAAGGGTGACTAATATTAAATACTCTGTGTGTATGTGTATGTGTGTGTTTGTGCTTGGATTTTACTTGGAACTAAACGTTTGTGTCTGGCTGCTTGGCTGGCTAAAAGGACATCGCCGTCTCAAATGGGGGTTGTTTCAGTTCCATGAGTGCATGAGTGTTTGTGTATACAGTTTAGTTGTCTGGTTGGAAGGTCGTTGTTGCTTGTTTTAGTGGGTTTTTTTGGATGGGATTTTTTCCCTTTTTATTACTCTTGTTGCTGTTGTTGTTGTTGTTGCTTTGGGATTATTTGTTTTGTTATGTTTCTAACTAAGGGTTCATAAAACGTTTGCGCGTATAAATTGCCAGACAGGATAAAATTCTAGTCATTCCTAATAAAACGGTCGCATAGAGCACAACGAAACGAGCACAACAACTTTACAACATTCATTCAAATTTTTTTTGTTTCCACAACGTTTTGTTAAAAATATATTTTTTTTGTTAAGTTTTACTTTAGTTTTCCTTTACCTCCACCCACTCTTTTCCCTACCCTCTAAGTCTACCTCTTTATTTCCTTTCTATTAATAATATAAACAAACATTCTCTGTTCAGTTTATGATTTTCGTGTCTGAAATAAACCAAACAAAAAACAGTGTTAGAAAAACAACAACAACTACAAGAACAATAACAACATTTAAGATTTATTTGTGTTTCATTTTGTGTTAAAAAACAAAAAAAAAAAAAACAAAGAAATAAATATTAAAAGCCGGTATAAACATAAGTGCAAATATTTCGTAAAACGAAAAACGTAGAAAACACAATGGCTACGACGATAACACATACCTCATACGCCCACTCTATTGCCGGCATGCCGCATGGCTTGGGCTTACTAACCACAGTGGCCTCACTGCCACCCAAATATCGCAGCCGTTATTTGAATATTAAAACGAAAAGTGAAATACCTTTGGACTTATCGCGCAAATCCATGTCACCACAATTGGAATGTGAAGTGCCCATGGCGGCTAATTTTACCGAAGTTTATACCGAGCCTTGCAGTGATACAGCCTCTCAGGCTAGTGAGGAAATTATAGAAGAATTAGTGCAACAATGCCGTATGGAAACAGAGAAACAAACCGTTAACACCACCACCACCATCACGATTACAAATCCCAAGAAAGAGCAGCCAATATTAAAGCAAGAACATCCTAAGCCTATAACGCCGCCCTTGACACCCACTAAGAAACGGAAATTTTCGGAAACTTTATGCGACAATACGGACAACGAGAGTCAGGAACAGACGGCAGCCAAAATTATTAAAATCGATAACTCCAAGATACAGCAATCGATAGGGGAAAATACTCCCTCAAAACCCATTAAAGCCTTGGATACGGCACCCAAGACAAGTAAAAATTCCATGTCATCTACAACGAAAACAAATCGCAGTAATAAGGCAACAAGAAAACTAAAATTTGATGAAGAAACCTCTTCGCCAGTATCGGGTACTATTATAAGGCCTTTGGAGGACATTACCGATGGCAATATGCAGTACAGCAATGGTGATATTGATCCCAAATACAATATTGTGGAGATAACCGAAGAAACTAAGGCCGAATTGGCGGCCATTAAAAATGTTATCGGCGATTATGTCTGTAAATTGTGTCGCATTAAATTCGATGATGCCTTTGGCTTGGCTCAGCATCGTTGCGCCTGTATAGTGTTGCTGGAATATCGTTGTCCCGAATGTGGCAAACAATTTAATTGCCCGGCCAATTTGGCTTCCCATAGACGTTGGCATAAGCCACGCAAAGATGGTTCTATACAAGCCATTAACTCGAGTACAAGTTCTACACAAACTAAAAAAGAAAATCGAGAGCAAAAGCTTGGCAAAAAAATGGATGACAGTGACACGGTATTCAATTGCCAGGAATGTGGTAAAAAATTTAAACGTCAAGCTTATTTGAAAAAACATCAACTGACTCACACAGTAAAGGCCAGCAATGTAAAGGAGAGTCCAACTAGTACAACAAATCCCGAACAACAACAGCAACAACCGCAAGAACAAGAAATTGTTCAAGAGGTAATACAAAAACAACCAGTACAAGAAGTGGCCTATACATCGGCTCCCTTAACAACGCACAATTATAACGATGATCAGGATGAAACAATGTCCGATTATAGTTCCACTTCTTCTACACAAGGCTATGGACGTTTACAAATCATTGAAACTGGCTTAACCGAAGAGGAGAATATAGCTGCAGCCGCTTTAACCAATTTAAGGAATTGTGCCTCTGTCATACAACACACCACATTGGCTCACTAATCGTGTTTGAGTTGTTGAGGTAAATATTCTAGAAATTCCCTTCCCAATTATAGGGTGTTTTAGGCAATAGCAGGTGAATTTTAAGCATTTCACCACCCCCTTTTCAGTTTAATTTTTTGTATATAAAAAAAAGAACGTATCATTATACAATATACATATTTTGTAATGTATATATGTATGTACATATGTATTTAATCAATTTTTATAAATTTAGTTTAGTTTAGGGTTGTTTTGAAATAATTTCCAATTGGTTTTTTTTTTTTTTTTATTTTAATTTTTGACAAGAAAAATAGAATTGCATTTGTAAATCGAAACTACAGCTAAAATTGAAAACCAAAGATATTTTAGAAAGTATATACGAATTAATTTATCACTTTAAATGAAGGATTTTAAAATTATCAGCCTAATTCTGTAAAATTTGGAATTCAAGAGACATTTTTCAAATTGAAAAAAATAATTTTTTTCATTAAAAAATCTTAACAAAAAAATATTTTTAAGAAATATGTCGTAAAATATTTCTTTTGTGTCTCAAATTTATTTATTGAAACGAAAATATTAACAGAATGGGCCAGATTTCTTTAATTTTAAGCCAGTTTTAGTCAACAACAAATAATTTCTAGATTAATTCATAATCAACTTGTTCAACGAACCCAAAAACTCTAAAAATATTTTCAAAATTTAAATTTCTATGCAGATTTTATAAAAGTCTTTTTACAGTGAGTGTCAAAAGAAGCTGTACATTAAAAAAATATATACATTCATAAATTACCATTAGTTTTATTTTAAAATAAATTTATTGGCACTTTTTCAAATTGAAAAAAAAAAAAATTACAAAAATTTTTTTTGGACACTCTCCTTAAGTGGTAAAAGTTGAGTTTGGCGATTGTTAGAATTTTGTCCATAGTGTACAGTTTCCTTTAACGTCCACTGTATAATATTTTATTATATTTTTTCAACATTTATTAGTTAACATTTTAGGAAATATGGAATTAAATTTTTTTTGTTACAAAACTTTTGTTTTTTTTAAAATTTCTTTTTTTTGTTGAATTTCATTTTTTTGAATTAATTTTTTAATACTTTTGCTATTTTGCGTTTCAAAGGCAAACGCTTTTATTCTAAGTATTTCGAATAATAGAACTTTAAGTGGTGTTATATTGATTTATAAAATGCTATACTCCTCTTCAAATGATAACTTAAGGTACAGCGTGTTTCCAGTTGAACTAACTTTTTCAAAAGCAAATCCAGCGCAGATTTGTTATGTTTATTGATACCACATATTTGGATTATTTCTTTAAATTTATTGAAAATAACAGCTTAAAGTCACTTTATTGTCTTTATAATGATTTTAATGTTTTTTATTCAGCTTCTTTCATTCGTCTGCAAAAAAACCAAAAAAAATGATTCATGAAAAAGATTTCCTTTAGATAGGTAGGCCAACGAAGAGTCTAATGTCTACTGACATACAGCTAAGCCACCATGTACGCTTGTTGGGCGTTCACTACGTTTTATATCTCTTCCTTCCTTTGCAAAAATATCCTTTAAGTCAATATATACTGTGAGCGTCAAAAGAAAGTGTACAATCAAAGAAAATAAAGTATAAAGAATGTGCATTTTAACATATTTTGGAATATTTTTCAAAAATATTTCCTGACGCGGGGGGAAAGATAGGAGGGAAGTAAACAGAAACGAAGAGCGTAACAATGCGTTGCTCTCATTCTTTGCTCTCATCGCGATGAGATCAAAGACTATAAATATATGAAGATGTTGCACTGCCATACATTGTACTGCCAGTGCCCAATTTGTCGATGGCAGTACGGCTACTGCCACTTATTGTACTCAGAGAACTTATTATACTCAGAGAACGTATTGTTCTCTTCTCTAAGCAATTTATTCCCATATGCGTGTATACGTTTGTGCTTGTACATTGCCAAATAAAATAATAAACAAACTGAAAGGTACAATTCAAAAAAATATACATTAATAAATTACCGTTAATTTTTTTTCAAATTATTTTATTGCCAGTTTTTAAAATTGAAACAAGAAGAAAAGAATTAGAAAAATTTGGAAATATTGTAAAATTTTTTCGGGCACTCTCCTTAAGTGGAAAACTTGAGTTGAGATTGTTAAAATTTTATCCATAGTGTACACTTTCTTTTGCCGCTCACTGTATGTTCCCAGATACTGAACTGAGAATTATTTCGGTTTGTTTTGTTAAAACATTTTATTGGCAATATTAAAATTATTAAAAACTAGCGATCGTAGTCTTTGCTGTAAATATTTGCTTAATATGACTGTATCTTAACCTATGTATATGCGAATTTCAAATATGTGTGCAATTTCATTAAAAATTTTCAATTTTATTTTCTATGCTGATGTATGTTTTGTTTTTTATTTCTAATTTTGTTGTTTTTTTTTTTATTTGTTTTTTATATTACATGTTTACATATATAATTTATATTAGATTATTTCATTTGAATTGTTTTAAATTTTAATTAAAATTATTTATTTTAAAAACAAGGAACACGATATCTTCATAATTTCTATGAAAATATCACAGAGTAGATCATGAACATAAATTATAGTCATAACCATAGATTTTGATTTAAGTCCTTAAAATATAGATTAAAAGGCTTTCAGTTTTAAGGAATTTTTAGTTTTAAAATCATATTTCTAGTCATTTCAATTCAAAACCAAGTGTTGCAAACACTACAACTTTTCATTGATCTCAACTTTAATTAAATTCGGCTTTTTTTAAGTTTAAGTTTAAATTAAACAGTAAGTAACTGAAAACGAGTGTTAGCCCTAGTCACTAATAGTAAGTAACGGGTATTAATTTAATCTGCTGTTTGATGAAAGAAAATTTCTAGTCATGAACTCTAGTCAGTTAATTTAGTCAATAAAACCAGATTTAGTGTAAACATTTAATTTTAATTTTTTTTTTTTGATAATAATGGGTGATTTTTTAAGAGCTATAGGAAAATTTTTCGAAAAAAAAAAACACATAAAATTCAGAAAAATGCATGAAATCTTTATTTGAATCGATAGTACGGTCCATATAATTTAATGTTTGAAGATTATTTCATGCAAATGTTGACCGCCACTGCGCCTCAAATGGTCCATCCGCTTAGTCCAATTTTGGCATACTCTTTCCAACATTTCGGCCGGTATCTCATTAATAAATGCTTCAATGTTGTCTTCCAATGCGTGAAGCGGGCTTGTCTGTATAGACATGAGCCTTAACATAGCCCCACAAAAAATAGTCTAAAGGCGTTAAATCGCACGATCTAGGCGGCCAATTGACCGGTTCCGAACGTGAAATAAAATGTTCACCGAACTCGCCTCTCAATAAGTCCATTGTTACGCGTGCTGTGTGGCATGTGGCACCGTCTTCTTGAAACCACATGTCATGCAAGTCAAGCTCTTGCATTTTGTTCAAAAAAAAAGTTGGATATCATCTCACGGTAGCGCTCACCATTCACAGTTACGTTACGATTAGCAGCATCTTTGAAGAAGTACGGTCCAATGATGCCACCAGCCCATAAACCGCATCAAACTGTGACTTTTTTTTTGGATGCATTGGTAGCTTTTGTAATGCTTCTGGCTGATCTTCACTCCAAAATCGACAATTCTGCTTATTTACGTATCCATTGAGCCAAAAATGAGCTTCCTCGCTGAACACAATTTTTCGATAAAGAAGTGGATCTTCGGCCAACTTTCCAAGAGCCCATTCACCAAAAATTCTGCGTTGCGGTAGGTCGTTCGGCTTCAATTCTTGCACCAGCTGTATTTTGAAAGGTTTCACACCTAAATCCTTCCGCAAAATTTTCCACGTTGTTGAGTAACAGAGGCCCAATTGCTGCGAACGGCGACGAATCGATAATTGATGGTCATCATTAACACTGACCGATACAGCTGCGATATTTTCTTCAGTTCGCACTCTACGTAAGCGTGTTGGTGGTATAATGTCCAACAATGTAAATTTGGTGCGAAATTTAGTCACAATAGCCCGAATAGCCGCTTCAGTGGGTCGATTAAACTGACCATAAAATGGAAGAAGCGCGCGATGAACTTTCTTAACAGAGCACGCATTTTAATAATAAAATTCAATGATTTGCAAGCGTTGTTCGTTTGTAAGACGATTCATGGTTAAATTATAGACCAAACTGAAGGTGTTTGACAGTGAAATAAAACACGAAACGTGCGTGAGCTGTTTAAACCAGTGTTGCCAAAAAGATAATAGCTAAAAAATCACCCGTTATTATTCCAAGGAAAAGTCAGTCCTCTGGTCAATTAATTTTATTAATATTATTAATATTAATTAATTTTAATTTAATTTACTTTAGTCATTACGAGTAACCTGATTGTGAAGGGAATCCGGGTACTTTAAGTCTATTCATAGAAAACGAGTGTGAACTCTAGTCATTAGTTGTAAGTGGTAACAATTCTGCTATTTCAGAAAGCAATAGTAAAAATAATTATATTGTTACGTTCTTACCTTTTTAAAAACGTTTAATTATGAGTTCGTTGATTGCAAACCAAGTAAAAACAAATATGTGTCTTATTTTAATTAAACTCTCTTTATTGTCCACACTTTCTTATGTGCCACTGTTCAAACTTAACCGATACAACAATAATTACTACAATTTATTGCTTGTTCACTATTATTCACACACAACTATTCGCTGTACTGCTCACAACGGATATCTTCGAACCACGACTTTTTACTTCGCACGCAACTTGTTTTCACACCGCGACTGATTAGTTAACACGCAACTTCACGCAAGACTGTCTCAATTCTAACTGACTTGCTCGTCTGCTTTGTTTTGCCCTTTTATAGTCCAACACGAACAGTACGTCGAACGTTCTTGAAGAAGAATGTTCGCGCTTTCGCAATTTCTATGGCAATTTCTATGGCGACTGCATTGTTTGTTGTTGCGCTTGCTTATTTGTCTATCTCCTTTTGCTCTCATGCTTTTTGTAGCTTTGCTTTTAACAAGTTCGTTGTGTTTGCGTTATCCATCTCTCTCATACACATACTGATGTTATTGTTGGTTTACTTATAAATGGTTCGATGTACATATGTGTAAGTGTAGCTGGTAGCTTTTGTTTCTTGTTTTTATGTGAAACGATATTAGGTCGTTTCGATCTGCGTAACAATATTTTATTATAATGGACATAGTCATTATGTACGAAGAAGAATGTGAACGATCTTTTTGAAGTAGTTTTCTCGTCCCTTATTTCGCACATTTAGAGTGGTATATCGGCAATAATGTAACGAATGTTGGTTTTCAAATGCTTCAACCCTGTTCTAGAAAAAATTCAAAGGAAGTCAAAATCGTTGCGTGCTTTTTTATCTTATATTGTCCAGTCCATAAACTTTAATTGCAGGCTACAAAAGCGCCTTGAGTCAATTTCTTTTGAGTTCTCCGATAAAATTTTGTTATCATTCTAAAATCTGTGGTTCTAATATATTCCATCAACATATCTGTGGCGATATGAATGGTTTGCCGGATTTAATTGTTGCTTGAGTTGAACTTTTTATTGATGGTGATGGAAATCCAAATGCAAAATATGCCATAAAGAGCCGTAAGACCAACTTAACTGCTGAAAACGCCGTGACATTGTCAAATTCACATAGTCCAGTCCAGTAATTTAGTCTTTATAATGCTTGAAAGGTGGTCAAGTTTTAGTTGCCACTTTTGTTGTTGAGTTTTAACTATTTTTCATGGTCTTCAGTTGTTAAACGACGAAGCTTTTGAAAGAAATAGTTTCTAGCAAGTGGCGCTGATGGCAACGCGGTCATAAGTTATGGTAAAAGTCTATATCATCCTTGCCAGAACCATTTGTGTTTGACTCTGACAATCTTCAGGGATATTCTCTTTTAGTACTTCAAAAGTCTGAATATTGTAAACATAGACGATTGACTTTATGACTGCTCCGAAAAGAACGATTAAACACTAGACGACCTGGAAATAAAGTCTTCAGAATTTATGTTATAATTCGAGTATATACTGTGGCCCATTGTATTGCAACAAGTTTCAATTAGTCTAGTCAGTGCTTTTAGCGTAAGCACTATACCAACTACAACAAAATACTGAGCAATTCATTCTAGTTAAACAAGCTTCAGTTCCTATCTGTTTTCCGTTGGTTATGGCAGGACAAACTCCTCTTCTTCTATCTTGAATCTATCTTGATTTTTATGTTCTTGCCCATATTTCTGCGTTTGCAATAATGTTCGCACAAAATATTTTTAATATCTCTTGTAGAGATTGGTAATAGAGATCTGTTGGTTTTACAAGTTGTTGGGTGAAGTTTTCTAAGGTTAGAGCCCTGTAGTCATAGTGGGGCATCACAGTTTATGAGAAAATGTAGATCTTAGTTTGTATGTAGATTCAAGGAGATTTCCATTTATTGCATAAGCCTGGTTAATCTTTTTCTTATGGCTTGCAAGACAAATTGCAGAATATCGGTTCTAGAACTTGGATTTTAAATTGTGCTTACTTACTTTTGGAAATACTGGAGAGTATTCATTGCCATAAGAGGACCAAATTTGTTGTATTTTTATTAGCATAGTATTATAAAAAAAGTCTTTTAAGTTTGAAGTTTTATTTAGGATTTTATGAAAAAATAAAAATTCCAAGAACAAGTTGATTTAAGAATAAAAATTTTTTTTCAAAAAAATTTTGAATTCAATCAAAATTTGTATATTATTTCCAATTTTCTTTCGAGGAAAATCAGCATCAACATGATCTCATTATAGTTCTTAATAAATAATTAAAATTCATAAATTTTTTTTTGGTAAACAAAAAAATTAATTTTTTTCCAAAATACAGGCAAATGTTGTGCAGTATTCGTAGTTTAAGTTGTAAATTTTTTTTTCTTATTTTAAAACGAAATTTTTAAGCAATTTTCAATAAAAAAAAAGATTAAAAACGAGTGTGAACTCTAGTCATAATTTTAATTTTGAATAATTTCTTATGAAAAAGAAAAAAAAGAAATAATTTTTTAAATTAATTTCTAAATTTTAGTTTTTTAAGAGAAAAATCATACAATAAGGAAATAAGCAGCAATCAGCTAATTTATAACACACTACCAATAATTTTAAGGAGAAAATAATGCAAATAAAAAACTCAAGTAATAATTATAAAAAGAAAAACAAGTAACTGAACCTTAAAACAGTACAAAATTGTTAAAAAAAAAAACAAAAAACATTTTATTTGAGACAAAAACAAAACAAAACTAAAATCTTTTTTATACAAAAACTTTAATAAAAAAAATAAAATTTTTTAAATATTTACTTACGATGACGATACGATAATTTATTTTTTATAAGATCATTAAATATTATGAAAAAAAAAAATTAAAAAAACTGAACCCCGGGTTGTGTACTTAATTTTAAAAGAAAAAGATTTTTTTTTTCTTAAAAATATAAAGGAAATTAAAAAAAAGTACTTTTTCTACTATTACACATGAAAAAGTACTTTTTTTTTAAATAAATATCGCAACGTTATACATTGTTCCTTAAAGCAATAAAATAACTAAAGATTTCCACCAGATTTTTTCTACAATTCATTACTGTACGATAAACTGCTCAGAGATGGGAAATCTTCATTAATCAATAATTAAATTAAATAATCAATAACTAATTAATTTATTAATTAAACATTTAATCATATCCTTGTAATTTATATATATTTTTTTATAATTTAAGTTTATAAATTAAGTATAAAAAATTAAGAATTTAAGGTTTTAAGGCTTCATAATGTCTAACAGATTTAATGTTTAAGTATAACGAAAAGAAAAGAAAAAAAATTCATATTTTTTAAGTTACACTTGTGATATTATTTAATAATAAAAAACAACAAAAAAACTAAAATATTTTTATAATTAAAAAAAAAAAAAAATAATAAAATTAAGCAAAATATGTAATCTTACAGTTTTAATAATAATAATAATAAGACTGTTTGTTGTCTTTAATAAAAAATTAAAATTAAAAAGAAAAACAAATAAAATAAAATAAATCATAGTTTAAGTTATTTTTTATATGCTACAAAATAAACACAAAATACAATAACAATAATATTTATAATAATAATAATATAAAATTATAAAATATATTTTTTTATACCAACGAATATAAAAATAAAATAAAATAAAATTAAAAAATAAAATTAAAAAAAATTGAAAAATCATAAAAAGCCTTTAATTTCTTTAAAAACATTTAGTCTTGCCGAATATGTTGTTGTAAACAATATTATTACAAGATTACCAATTTCAGTTTCTAGCTAAGCACCAGAAATCAGCAATGAGCAAGTAGAATCGAATCATGCTCATAATTTCTGATACTTATACGCACGCATTCATACTTATTTTAATATCATGAAACAGACCTCACTACTCATATTCAAAGTTTGAAGTACTTATCATATTTATACTTAACAACGCGTAAGATGTTGTGGATTTCGATTTTTCATAACTCAACAACATAAACGAATCACAAAATAAGTATGATTCGCGTACGAACACTAAAATACTCACTAGAAGGTTGTGTATTTGCTCTGCTTCAGAGATCAGCAATGAATCGTTTTTCCGCTACTCATAAGCACTCATGCAATTTTGAGTATGAGTGAATTAACAGAATTGAAATTCAACTACTCTGATTCATTCGTACTCGCTACAGCATTGATTTATAAGTATAGGTTACAATGAGTATGAGTACAACGTTGACATCAAACTCACAACATTCGAAATGTGTTTGATTCATACACCTACTCATTCTGATTCATAAATTTAGAAAAATACTTATAATACTTATAAGTGATTCGAGTGGCTCGAATCATTCATCAAAATTTACAGCCTTTGTTATTGTTGCATATACAAACAAAGAAGAAAGGAAAGACAAAGACAACAAGCAAAGCATACACACAATCTTCTTGTGAGTATAGTAGTGTTCGTACGCGAATCATACTTATTTTGTGCTTCGTGTATATGTTAAGTAGAGACCAGTCGAAGTCAATAACATCATGCGTATTGTTAAGTATGAATACGACGAGTACTTCCAACTTTGAGTATGAGTAGTATGAGTATCATATTAAAATAAGTATGAATGCGTATAAGTATCAGAAATAATAAGTATGACTCGAATCTACTCATCGTTTTGAATACTCGTTGCTGATCTCTGCTCTGCTTGCTGTCTTTTCGGCTTATGTGTCTTTTTTCTTTTGTTGTAAATGCTTAACAACAAATAAGACTGTAAATTTTGTTGAGTAATTCGAGTCACTCTAATCAGTTCTAAGTATTATAAGTGTTTTTCTAAAGTTATGAATCGAAATGTGTAGGCTTATGAATCAAACATATTTCGAATGGTATGAGTTTGATATCAACATTGTACTTATAATCATTGCAACCTGTACTTATAAATCAACGTTGTAGTGAGTACGAATGAATCAGAGTTAGTTTTCAATATTGTTGACTCATTTATATTCAAAATGAGTGCTTATGAGTAGCGAAAAAACGATTCATTGCTGATCTCTGCTAAGCACATTATTAGTCTGTTGTAGCAAGTACTGGAAAGGCAGAGTTGCCATCTGTTTTTGCCTAAAAACAATATCCTCTATGAAATGTGCGCGCTTCTCTTTCACAAAATGTTTCTTTCAACGTTTTTTGATGATGCTATTTTCTTCGAAGGGTCAGAAAGCTTGTGAATGGATTATTTGCGATGGAAATGGAATCTCTTCATTTTTTTTTTAATCTGGAAACAACTATTTAAAAAAAATTATATAACTTCTGTTGTATTTGAGTCTCGGATGCATAGGTTTGTAGTCAAACATTTTAATTGCTACATAGCGTCACCTGAAAGCAGTAGTATATGCCAACTACACTTTTTAATTGGCTGTACAACTTTATTATTTTGTACAAACAACTGTTATGTTGAATAAATAATTGGTCTTCGGTTGCGGGTATCCACAGCGAGGTCCTAAAATTGATATATATGTGCCTCGGGTTTCCTTCTAGATGACAGTCAAAGGATCACCGGTCTCAGAGTACGAGGTGAGTGACGTTAAATTCATTTTGGTCCTACTAGAAAGTTCATCAGCTCTTTTATTTCGAAGGATGTTCAAATTAAATTGTACATACATCATCTCTCGATTACATCGGGAAACCAAAGTCGTGTTGCCAACATCCGAGTTTTGATAGGAGTTTGACTATCAAAGATCAATAACCAATACAACATCGAAAAATTGCTAAAGGCAGCCGATTATCTAAAAAAATTTTTTCCAAAAAAAGATGACATAAATTACATACAATTGTTTGGATTATTGTAGTCTAGTTTTCTCTTTATAAAAACACGATCCATTCATCTCATTAAAACCCATAATTAACCCATATTCTAACATTGTAAATACCCTACCCTCATAATTTCCATTGCCTCCTTTTTTTTATTTTTTCAAAAATAAATTCAATTTGTGATACGAAAACAACAACAACAACAACAAATGAAATATATAATATTGAGGAGACTAATTTCTTAACAATCACTTGAAATGAATGCTTGTTTGCAATACAATCCCTAAAGGTGTTTAAACACTCATGATATTCCATGATTACAAACAGCCATTTATCGCCAGTCATTCACTCATTCATCCTCCCTTTTATTCTTATGCCACGCAAGCAAGGTAAGCGTAATACAATGTCTTTAAATGCCAAACAACAACAACAATTTAAGAAATTGAATTGTTTTTTTCAAAATCCCTAATAAAAGGGAAGAAAGAACAACAAAAGTAACCATAATTACCTTATGAAAGGAAGAACAATAGCAAGGAGTGACACTTAAGCACCACCAGCATAGATTGCAACCCGAAAATGTTTACGCAACAATTGAAACTCTTCTTCATCTTTATGCCTCAGGCTTTGAAATGGTCTCTCTCTCTCTCCCTCCCTCTTTCTTGAGGTGTTTAAAGTGGGTTTGCCTGGCTCGTTTAATAGCAAGCAACCAAGAATTGTTAAAAGATCTTAAAGATTTCAAATGCAATTATTTACACCACCACCACTACCACCACCAACATAAAGGGGTGAGTGTGTTTGTGTTTGTTTCTTTGTACGTAGAGGGGGATCTTGTGTGAATATACAGGTATCGTCGTTAATTTGCTCGATATTGTTGTGTAGTTTGCCCGCTTTTGTTTGTAAAACCAAATGAAGTGAATGATCGAAATGCGTTACTTTAAGTACCTGATTACTATTGTGTAGAGTTCCTTTAGGCATTTGATGTTCATAGTCAATGCATAGGTGGTATACGATTTTATCATTTTGGCATATAAAGTATGTACACGGAAAAAATTTTTAATATTCACCCTTATTCTGGTTGTCGTCGTCGACGTCGTCTTGCGTCTACAGTTTAAAATTGGTATTCTGTTTGTCGTTATTGACAGTTATAGATGACTTTCGACACACATTTGGTATTCTGTGAGTCAATACGCCGTCGATATTGTGTTGTGTCGACTCTGATTTTGTCGACTCTGATTTTATCGACATCATTTTTGGTAACGACGACGACGGCGACGACGACGTCGACAACTAGAATAAGGGTGATTGTTACGAAAATGGAAAATCTAAATATGTACTGGAGTTTTGCTTTTACAATGACCAATTGGTCATTACAACCCTTCAGTGAGAATTACGACCTAGCTTCTCACATCACATATGTTGTGTGTGTTAAATTTATTCATGAGTGGCGGGACCTACAGTTTAAAGTCGACTCCGAACGACAGATTTTTGAGAAACTTTTCATAGCAATTTAATTTACTCTCAGAGTTATTGTCAGAAATCTGCTGAGAGGAAGTCGCCCAAGAAATATTTGTTTCGTATTTCGTTTTGTTGGAAATGTCTGACCTGGGGATTGTACCGTGGCCTCACGTCTAATAAGCCAACACACTACCTACTAGACCACGGCGGCTTTTACATCGTTTAACATTAAAATTATAAACAAAAGCTGCAAAAATAAAAACAATGAACTTGTTTCCAAATTATTGCACTGTGTAATATAACAACAAACACCTGCATAAAAAAATGGTAAACAAGTAAACAAAAATATACCAACAACCACTACAAGAATAAATGTAAACAGAATACAAAAACAACAATAATGAAACAACGATGTTTACATTTATGGAGATTTCGAGAAGGCGAAGCTACGAACATTCGTCTTCAAGTACATTCATCCGACTGTTTACGTTGCCATATAAAAGCAGGCAACTGAGTTAGTAAAAGTTCAATCAGTCTTGTGTGAAGACGCGGTGTGTTTGAAGAGAGTAATCGTGATTTGAAGATCTCCGTTACAAAGATCTGTCGAACAATTGTCTAATAATTGTTATTGTTTATGCAAAGGGTATAAACAAAGGAATAACAAACAAGGAAATTGTTATCGTTTACATCAAGTTGTGAACAGTGGCACACAGAATTGTGCCAATAATACAGAATTTTAATTAAAAACTAAACACAGATTTATTTTTATTTTATTTGCAATCTACGAGCTCTTGTTTTAAACGTTTTTAAAAGGTAAAAATGTAACAATATAAATTTTTTAAGATTAAGCTATGCAGGGAAAATTCTGCAGTTTATCTTGTTTCAATCATGTGTGTAGACTTCCACCAAATCTTTAGGAGAGGAACATATCTAAGAACCAGTTACCCTTGCTTAGAATCATAGTTTGAAATTTCTTCAAATTCTTTTTGAATTCATACATACATAGTTGGTCATTACAACCTTTTTGTCAGGATTACGATCTAGCTTCTCACACCACCCATGTTGAGTGTGCTAATTTTACGCATGAGTGTCAGAACCTACAGCCTACAAAGTCGACTCCGAACGACAAATTTCTGAGAAACTTTTCATAGCAATTTCATTTACTCTCAGAGTTTTTACCAGAAATCTAAGCCAACACACTACCTACTAGACTCCGGTGACTTTTGAATCCAAATACCAAATTGTAACATTTTTTTCGTTTACAACCTTTAAGGACTCTTAAGGATTGCCTAAGGCTGCAATTAAACGTATAGAAATGTGTAATATTTTCAACGAAACTTTAAACTCAGAAATGTTAATGGATTAACCGGCATTTTTGCCATTATTTTTGTGTCATGCAATACTTAAACGGATTTCAATCGTTTTTGTATCCACCAAAATACTCAGAGTAACAGATGAGATTTGCATTTCCAGGACATCTGTTTCCAATGAATAGATTTTGTAAATGATACCCGCACGTTGTGAAATGTGCATATTTCACTAAATTAAGCGACAATCCATCCTTTGCAGTCAGTTCATCTGTTCATATAACCTATTTTGCAACATGTTGCACTAACAACAACGGTAAATGTGAGTTTATTTTCAGCTGGTTGAACCCACCGTTGAATTTCATGAAGATTTCATCAAATGCGGGCGTTAAACAACACACAACTGATGGAATTTCATTCACTTTTTTCCACGCGTTTATTTGGTAATTTTTAATGAGATTCGTTTAGAGGATGTGCCCTACCCCCCCATTTATATGGTTTATGAGGTGAAATAAATGGGAAAAAGGTGTAAAAAATTGTTGTTTTTATTTTCATTGTTGGTTGGTTGTGCTGTAACTTTATGACGACATAGAGGTACACATAGTATACTGCAAATGACTTTTGGCATTTCCATCATTTCCATCATTCCAATTCCAAATATTTGACTTGTTGTTAATGGGAGGGAGTATGTTTGTTTGTTGTTTTGTTGTCAAGCCAGCTCTATTCATCCCCTGCAACATACTTTTGTTTTTGTTTTCAAAATTTTTATGTTCCTTTGCCAGTGCATATGATGGCTTGTCGACTGCAGTTCTGCTGTTCAATCATAAAGGTTGGCATGACTGTTTTTTGTTGATGAATTTTCATATCAAATTTCCTTATCCTTCTTATATACTGGTTTAAGGCATTCCTGTGGATATGTTCCTTTCGTTCTTTTCTTACTTTTGTAGCTCGTGCCATAAAAACTCGTGGATCAGTTTATTTTTTTTTTTTATTTCAGTTTGATGTCTGATGTTGAGTTCCTTTAGGGTTATGTTCGTGTGGTAATTTAATAGTGCAGCCAGCAGCATTGATGGCAGATGATTTCCTTTTTCTTCTTCAAATAATTGACTTGGTTTTATGGCAACGATTTTTTATTATTAAAAAATAATCATAAATTTTATTTAAATTAAACCTCAGCTACAGAAAGGCTAAGTTATTGAGGTTTTCCTTTAGAATAAAGGTGTGTTTTGTGTCAATCAAATGTTCTCACAAAGATTATGAGAAAGTTGAAAGGGAATATTTCATTTTAATAAATGAATGTGATGGAAAAAGACTTAAAAATGTACAATTCAACGAAAAAATTTGTGCTTGGTTAAGTAAAATAATGCCGGACAAGTAGTAACCTACACTGTAAACAGTTCAATAAAACCATAATGGCCAGTCCAACGATATTGTATTAAAGACTCTTTAAACTGGATATACTGGATTAGAAAGCTTTGCTTGAATGGATGTTCAGCTGTTCATTTCAATTGCTAACACCATGTTCTCAATTTAGTTACGCGAGCTTTTTTGAACAAAGATCATACAACTTTAGACTGACAACATTACCTTCCGCCTTATTTTTGCTTCGTATATTTTGGTTTTGGCAACTTCTAGAATCTAATTACACAATCACTCCTCCACAAAGGTCCTACAACTGCAGACTGACAACATTACCTTTCGCTTTATTTTTGTTTCATTTATTTCGGTTTTGGCAACTTCTAGAAGTTTCTGTTCACGGTCACCATGTTCTCAATCTTATTACACAATCACTTCTCAACTAAGGTCCTACAACTACAGACTCACTACGTTACCGTTCGCCTTATTTTTTCTTCATTTATTTTCGCTCTAGCAACTTCTAGAAGTTTCTATTTCTTGGTCTCTTAAGTTGTTTTGTTATTGTAATGTGAGTTTTGTTTACCTCTATTATAGTAATTTCTCTTTCGTTTTGTTTCGTTTTGTTGTTGTAATTTCGTCTGAATATATTGCATTAGAAGGCCTTGTCTTTTGGGATATCCCGCTATTCATTTCAATTGTCAACACCGTGTTCTCAATTTTATTATGCGAGTACTTCTGAACAAACCCTATACACCTACAGACAGACAACGTTCATTTATTTTCGTTTTGGCAATTTCTAGAAATTTCTGTTTTACGGTCTCTTGTGTAGTATTGTTATTGTAATGTGAAGTCGCCGTAGTCTAGTAGGTAGTGTGTTGGCTTATTAGACGTAAAGCCAGGGTTCGAGCCCCAGGCCAGACATCAAAACAAAATACAAAAAGTATTTCTTCTGGCAAAAACTCTGAGATTAAATAAAATTGCCATGAAAAGTTTCTCAAAAAATCTGTCGTTCGGAGTCGACTTTAAACTGTAGGTCCCGCCGCTTATGTATAAAATTAACACACACAACATAAGTGGTGTGAGAAACTAGGTCAATAATCCTGACTGAAGGTTTGTAATGACCAATTATGTATGTATGTATGTAATGTGAGCTTTTTTACACCGATTATCGTTATTTATCTTTCGTTTTGCTGTTGTAATTACGTGTTACCAAAACCTTTTTTTGGTACTCGGCCTATTCTACATATAACCATCTAAAGATTTACCAATTTGGCAATTATCAAAGTAAAGCAGTTATTAAGTGGGAAATGACAGATGTCCACATTTGGCGAGGTTCTAAAATCGATATGTATCTCCCTAGGGTTTCCTTCTTAATGACAGTCAAAGAAACACAGATCTCAGAGTACGATGTGAGTGACACTATATTAATTTTAGCTCTCCTAACAAGGAGAGCTCTTTTAGTTTGAACGATATCCAAAGTACATTATTCATCCATTACAGAGGAGCTTGGTCTTCTCACCACATCGGAAAACTAAGGTCATGTTGTCTTAGTTTGCCTATCAAATATCATTTTAATTCTACCAATACAACAGCGATTCTCCAGTATTTTACTTGCCAGCAAAAACTCTAATATTATCGTTTGGAAAATGCCAAAGGCATTCGATAATCTAAAAGTTGCTAAAAGTTCGTAAGCACAGAGAAAACACCAGTCTTTACATAAGATATCATCTTGAATCCGTCAGAACCCATAGGCAACTTATCGTTCCTCGCTTATATCTTCCACATAAGATGGCTCTGATGTACTCAACAAAATCCAACCAAAGCCAAAGGAAGATGCCCAAAAACGCAACTATTATCACTGAAGTATTGTCTCCAGAAGACCAGTGCTTTGAGTTTGATGGTATTTCAAACCGTAAGCGATTAAATAGCCAGATTTATTGGTGGTAAATGCAGAATGACATTTAGGGCAACTTTGGAACAATTTCTTTTGACGCCCACGGTATATTTACAATTCTAGTGATGCTTGCAGCAGAAGTCGCCTTATTCTAGTGAGTTGGCTACTTAGACATGAGGTCACGTTTCAAACCCGAGGCCAGACGTTTCCACTAAAACGAAATATAAAAAAATATTTTTTCATCGACTGCATCTCACCAGATTTCTGGCAAAAACTCTGAGAATGCAATAAAATTAACATGAATAGTTTCTCAAGTCGCCGTAGTCTAGTAGGTAGTGTGTTGGCTTATTAGATGTAAAGCCAGAGGTTCGATCCCCAGGCCAGACATCAAAACAAAATCCAATAAGTATTTCTTCGGCGATTTCCTCTCAGCAGATTTCTGGCAAAAACTCTGAGAGTAAATAAAATTGCCATAAAAAGTTTCTCAAAAAATCTGTCGTTCGGAGTCGACTTTAAACTGTAGGTCCCGCCACTTATGTATAAAATTAACACACACAACATAAGTGGTGTGAGAAACTAGTTCAATAATCCTGACTGAAGGGTTGTAATGACCAATTATGTATGTATGTAGTTTCTAAAAAATCTGGCGTTTGGAGTCGACTTAAAACTCTAGGTCCCGCCACTCATGTATAAAATTAACACACACAACATATTTGGCGAGAGAAGCTAGATCGTAGTCCTGTCTAAAGGGTTTTATAAGGCCACTCAAGGATTTCCAATTCGCACATTTTTAGCCGATTCATGTGGCTAATTACGGGACTCATCGAAATATCGGGACTAATCGAAGTCGCCGTAGTCTAGTAGGTAGTGTGTTGGTTTATTAGACTGAAGGCCCGAGTTCGAATCCCAGGTCAGACATCAAAACGAAAATATGAAAATATTTCTTCGGCGACTTCCTCTCAGCAGATTTCTGGCAAAAACTCTGAGAGTAAATAAAATTGCCATGAAAAGCTTCTAAAAAATTTGTCGGTCGGAGTCGACTTTAAACTGTAGGTCCCGCCACTCATGTATAAAATTAACGCACACAACACGAGTGGTGTGAGAAGCAAGGTCGTAATCCTGACTGAAGGGTTGTAATGACCAATTATGTATGTATGTAATCGAAATATAATCGAATAATTTTCTCTGCAGGTTTCCTTCAATGTGGCCATTACTCGAGCATCTTGTGAACAAAAGAAGTAAGACTAATACTGATGAGATGATGAGGAATTGATGGTATCATTCCACTTTAACTTCTAAATTGAATGTCTGTCTTTAAATTGATTCTTGAATCTCTTGAAAGAAATCACACAAACTAACTAATTACGTGCGTATGCACGTATGTTCTAATAATGATAATTGATTATAAATAATGGCCTAAGAACCCCTTAATGCGATCGTTTAAAAGAAAAATGTCTTATGAAAACAATTTAATCGATCATCACCAGAACCAAAAGCAAAACACAGGAATACACATAGAGTTTCCAACATCTGTTGGATGGACAAAAACTGTAATTACCAACGTAGGGGTGAGTGTGTTTAATGTGTTAAAATTTAATGGCTAATGCGGTCGTAAAAACCCAACGCATTTGTCTTAAATTACGTTTAATAGGCATGAGCATCGCTATTTAATCGATTCGAATGTGGAAAATGGGAAAAACGGCTTACACTTTCGTTATGCCTCGTTTTTCTTAATTTTTTTTAAAAGAAAATATTTACACAAGCAACCATACACACACACCTTGAAATACATGCAACTGGAAAGGTTAACGATCTTAATTGAAAGCCTAGATAGATGGACAGATACAGAGAGAGAGAGAAAGGATAGCAAAGGAATTGCATATTAAGGATCAAATGAATACAAGTACAAATACACACACAGTCACTATAGAATGTAAATAATCTCATGTGGTTGATTCAATTAAAAAAAAAAAAAAAAAAAAGGAAGAAGGAACTTTTGATACCAGGCTAGGGGTGCAAGCAATAGTAATAGTTGTGGGGGGTTCGCCCTGTATTTGTTAAAGGTGGTTTTGAATTGTAAACGAATTTATTTACACGCACAGGAAGTGAACAGATGTATAATTCGATTGAGGTTTTTCAAGTTCATGCTCAGTTTTCTATTTCTTGGTTAAGTTTTTTTTTATTTTTTATTTAAAAACTGTTCGTTCTGCTTACGGCTGGCATGGATGAAATGAAAATTTATGAAATTCATGTTTACAACCAAAACAAATAAACGCTACAATGCATCCTTAACATGAGATGAGGGTGGACCAAAAACAGCGCTTCTAATGGTTACACCACTCTTTTCTTTTTTTTTGTTTCATTTTCCTTATCATATTATTCGATATGAGGTGAGCGTCTGTACATTTTTTTTTTGTTTACTTATCGAATCCAATATAACATTTGGGCATAATTTGGTTTTGTTTGTTTGCGTTCGCATCCTGGGCTTTTTCTATTATTCCATCACCGTGTCAACTTTAATGAGTTCTTTTTTTTTAAGTTTATTGACATGCGAGCCGTGGTTGTCGCATAAAGGGATGTCAGTGACATATCATAGATTCATTATTATTTTAGAGAAAGATATTCCGTAGAATGGTTACACTAATTAGACAATTTTAAATGATAGTCACTACATTGCATAGGCACAAATACTTTTCTGTTTAAGAAAAGATCACAACCAATGGTTATTAATAAAGAACAACTATCAGCTACAAAAATGGAAGCAGCGTGATATTGTAGTAATAATACTCAGACTACAAGTCTGAGAAATCTAAGTTTAGCCACTGATGAAGGCAAACAAATTTTCATCAGGGTTGTGGATTTTATAATGGATAAATTTGGGAACCTCTGGATTTAAAAGTTTACCTTAATTTCTGTTGCATTAAAATAAGGAGTGCACACAAAAAAAAAGGGCCTACTTTTAAGCTTATAACTTTTATCATAATTGAAAAAAGTGAATACCGCTACATTGTTTTTGTTAGTCATCTGTTTCAAAATCCACGTGCTAAATGTCATTGCAATAGCAAAATTAATTTTTTGAAAATGGGCACCCAACAAGAATGTCGTAAAAAAATAATTGAAATTTTCAATGAAAAACCGCGCCGCTTACAAAAAACGATTGCTAGGCTCGCAGGTGTTAACCAAAAAACAGTTTCTAAGGTAATACTTAAAACAATATAAGGAATCTTTGAGTATTGAGAGAAAGCGTGGAAGTGGAAGAAAAAGAGGATTTGCCGATCAAAACAAAGCAAGTAAAATAATACGTATTTTTCAAAAAACACCCTAACATGTCTGGAAGAAAAGTGGCTCAAAAAGTTGGATGCTCTGAGACCTTTGTCAGAAAAAAATTTTATACACAAAAGCATTCAAATATTATTTACTTTAATTGAAATATAAAACGAAAAAAATCCGCCACTTAGTTTTATTTCTATAACGAAAAGTGTAAGTCCAGATTTTTTTGTGCGCACTCCTTATTGTTACGTTTTTGCCTTTTGAAACGTTTAAAATAAGAGCTCGTAGATTGCAAATAAAATAAAAATAAATTTGTGTTTAGTTTTTAATTAAAATTCTTTATTATTCGCACAATTCTGTGTGCCACTGTTCACAACTTGATGTAAAAAACAACAATTGCTTTTCCTTGTAATTCCTCTGTTTATACCCTTTGCATAAACAATAACAATTACTGAGATCTTCAAATCACGATTAATCTCTTCAAACGCATTGACTCAACTTCACTAACTCAGGCGCTTGCTTTGAGTTTTATATGGCAACGTAAACAGTCTGATGAGTGTTCTTGAAGGCGAATGTTCATGACTTAGATTGGTTTTGAAAAAGCGATCTCTATCTTGACATACACTTTTCGTTAGTCAATTAGTCATTATTTTTAGATGTTCAGATATTTAGAATGCAATAATTCGATGGGTTTTTCTGTTTTTTTATGGCAACAATAGATATTTAAATTTTCATTTTATTATCTACTTGGAAAATGTATGTTTCAGCTGTCCTTAAAGGGTTATAAAAACACTTACTGGTATTTACAACTGTTTTGAAAACCATGTAAAATACAACTCTATTAAGCTTTCTTTAGAAAATATGGCAACACCACAAATAACGGTTTTTCTCTTTTTGTAAATCAAATTCAACACACTTGCTAAACTTCAAACGGCAAATGTCATAGGAATAGTGAAACGATAAAATAAAGGACATACAATTGACATTCGCAGTAGTAACAACGACACATGACAACGTGTTGTAACGGTAACGCATTCTTTTTCATTCTAAATTAATACCGTTTACTAATAGTAATAATAAAAACAAAAAAAAATAAAAAAATATAAAATAGAAATAATTTCAAAGTGAGAAAAAATAAAACGAAATATTTTAAATGATTTTTATAAAAAAAAAAACAAGTTTTTAAATAAACGGTAAATAAAGCTGAAAAGATTTCGTATAAAAATTAAAGAGAAAAAAGGATACGAAATACGAAAATTTTTTCCATTTTATATATGCATACTTTTAGGAGTCTTAACAGAATATAGTATACATTTACATTCTTAGGTTTACACACAATACACATACACATGCACAGATGTTTACGTGTGCATTTGTATGTGAAATTGTACATATTTGAGTATCATTGGTTTACAAAACTCACCTTCACTGCTTTCGCACTCTCAATCTCTCTCTCTCTCTGTGTGTGTGGTTATATCTACCACTAGAAGAGTGTAAGCTTTTAAGCAGAAGCATGTAAACATTAAAGTACAACCAACAACAACCAATTTGACGTTGTTTTGCTTTGTCCTCTCTTGCTTTCATCGTTGTTTCGTTTCGTTTTGTTATTGTTGTTCGCTGTGTTGTGTGTGTGCTTTGCATTGCATTGCCATTATTATCCTTCGTTCGTAAACTTCGTGTGCCAATGGTGAATTTCATGGAGTGCGTGTATAAGTTTTTGTGTGTGTGGACAAGAGAGCCAAATGTATGTGAGTTTTCAAGCGTGTGTGTGTGTGTGTGAGTGTTTGTGTTGTATGTGCTTATCAAAAAAGCTTCGTGTTATTTCAGTGTGTGCGGTAAATATTCATCAAATTTTTATTTTCAGTTTTATTCCGACTGTTTAGGGCGGTTCCGCAAGCAGGTTGAAAAGTAGTTAAAGAATGTGTTACACTTCTAAAGCCATGAGAAAAAAATGAAAGAAAAAAAAAAAAGGAAAATTCAAAGCCATGAATAAAGAAAATTACCATCATCTATAATATACAAATACAATGAAAAATAAAAATCAAAAAAAAATTCATTTAAACAATAAACAACAACTGGAAAAAGTTGAAGAAAAAAGAACTCATGAAACAAAATCTAATAAAACAACTGTGAATTGCTACTAAAATTATAGAAAATTAAAGGAAATAATAAAAAAGAAATACAAATTTCAATGAAAATTCATAGAAAAACCAAGTGAAAAGCAAAAAAAAAAAATATAGAAAACCAAAGAAAAAAGAAAAACTACAGCTCGATGAAGAAGAAAAGCTCTGGGAAATTAAATGAAAATATTTACAAAACTTTTATTAAAAGGTTAGTGATTACATGAGTGCTACAAAAAAGTATTACAAATCAAATGCTATTAAAGCAACAACATTAAAATCAAAACATAAAAAAAATAATTTCTAGGAAAACCTTTTGGAAACTTAAGAAAAAGTGTTTTAAAGTTAAAAGAAAATGTAAAAACTATGTATGTATATATGTACTCGTATACATATATATGTATGTATATATATGTATATATATTATTGAAAGACCCTGAACGTATGCTTTGAATTATGAAATTTTAATAAGCCCTGAATGTATGCTTTACTTTTTTTCTTTCCTTTTTCTATTGTTTCTTCTCTTAGTACTGATATATAAAAATCATGATAGTTTTCTTAAAAACAAAACTAATTTTGAACTTAAAATCTGTAATAAAAAAAGAGAAAAATTATTCATTTTCCCTAAAAAAAAAATGTTTTCTTCTTTCCACTTTTCTCTTGTTCTACATCGATAGGTTTGTTCAGCAGCAGCAGCAGCAGCAGCATCTTTCTGGTGTTTATTTTGTGCTTAATTTTCGTTCTTCTTGACTTTTTCTCTCGTTTTCTGTGTTTCATTTCTATTTATCATCATCCTCATCATCATTATCCTTGCTATGAAAGTGTTTGCTTTTCAAGTGCACACACACACAGAAACACATTCATACGCTTACAATTATACATATACAGGCTCTCTTTTACATTTTACACGCAACACTTACGTACGTATACACGCACGCATAGAAAAAAAAGAAAAGAAAAATTTACAACCACAATCATGTCAGAAATCCAGCCAACTTTAACAGCCACACAGTCTGTGTGCTAAATATACAAAAAGAAGCAAAAAAAGAAGAAAAAAAAACAACGACAAGAAGTAAAAAACAAAAACAAAATGGAAAATGAAGAACTAACACAAAAACTCGCCACTAATACTCATCATATCCCACATAAAGTCACACACACACACATAGCCAACTGCACCTAAAGAAAAATACGCTCTAACAGATGATGATGTTGTTGTTGTTGTTGTTGTGGGAAAAAAGTGAAACACAGAAATTCGTAAATTCGTCCCTTAAAGTGTAGCTAATTTGGCGTTTTTTTCTTTCTGTCTGTCTACAGATGAAAAGAAAAAGAAGAGCTTGGAAAATGAAGTAAAGTTTTTAAGAATATTAAAGAAATTACCAAATGAAACCCATTTCTTCTGAAAGATCTACTCTCTCAAGTATGTATTGAATACTGTAGGCAATCAAAAAGTGTTTTTATATTTTCTTAGTGCAGCGAAGAACCTTAAATAATTGCTTATTTGACATATAAATTGATGAAAAGTGCAAATCCAATTGATAAAATCCATGAAGATTTTTTTTTATTATAAATCTAGACATATTTTGTACTCAAGGCTTTGTAAGTTCGAGTTTCTCTTTCCAATTGAATTAAACACACGCTTGCTGGGTTGCGTTACTTTTTTATGTTTTTCTGACAATAAACGCTGATGATGCTTTAAATTCCGTTCTAAACATACTAAAAATTTTCAAAGTGAAGTTTACACGATTTCGGCCGTATATCAGTATTTCAGAAATTTCTTTCTGATGTCATCTTTTCGGACATCGTTGCTGGTTACTTACTTAATGAATTGATCATTATAATCTTTTAAGCAGGATTACAACCTAGATTCTCACATCACTCATGGTGTGTGTGTTAATTTTATACATAAGTGGCGAGATATACAGTTTAAAGACAGAGTTTTTGAGAAACTTTTCATGGCAATTTTCATTAATTCCCAGGGTTTTTGCCAGGGGAAGTCGACAACGAAATATTTTTCAAATTTCGTTTTGCTGGAAATGTTTGAGCCAGGAGTTGAACCATGGCCTCACGTCTAATAAACCAAAACACTACCTACTAGACTATATGAAAACAACCTGTGTTTGGCGACTAAATTATGATTATTTCGATGGCATTCCTATGCAGGTAACTGCATTTGATTTTTATACATTACATACATACATAATTGGTCATTAAAACCCTTCAGTCAGGATTATTGACCTAGTTTCTCACACCACTTATGTTGTGTGTGTTAATTTTATACATAAGTGGCGGGGAAACTACAGTTCAAAGTCGACTCCGAACGACAGATTTTTTGAGAAACTTTTCATGGCAATTTTATTTACTCTCAGAGTTTTTGCCAGAAATCTGCTGAGAGGAAATCGCCGAAGAAATACTTTTTGTATTTTGTTTTGATGTCTGGACTGGGGCTCAAACCCTGGCTTTACGTCTAATAAGCCAACACACTTCCTACTAGACTACGGCGACTTCTGTTTTCATACATTGGCAGTGACTATTTGCCAATGTCATTCAGGTATCCATCTTTTTAAAGCTAAAGTAAGAAAGAATAGTTTTGTGTAACTTATTATTATGTCACTTAATAACATGACTACCTAGATGATAATAGGCTGTCCCGAAAGTAATATCGGATACTGTGTTAGGTCACAGTCACATATCTTAAAAAAACATTTGAGTATCGAAACAATATTTCAAGAATCTCTAATGGAAGTAAAGTTCTTTTAATTATTGGGTATAATCAATTAAAAATGGCAAAAATGGCTTGACACACAGAGTTTCCTTAAGTGTGAAATAGAAAAAGAGTTGAGTACCAAAGGTTTTTGAGTATTGCGAATATAAATCCATTTTCAATCAAGTTGTGGGATTTATATAGTGTAATAACATCTGGCTGGGATACTGGCATTATATGGCTACATAGTCATCAGGAAGTGGTTTTTAATGAAACAGTGAGTATGTAATATACTGATATTATAGAGCCAGAGTATTATTTTTATTTATTTATTTATTTGTTTATTCAATTCATGTACAACAAGATTTAATTTTATATTTAAAGTACAAGAAAGAAGTATTCATAAACAACATTTGAAGATCAAACTTTTCTAATGGATAAAGTAAAAGTAAAAGAGAAAAAAAAAAAATAATAATAATAATAACAATAGTAATAAATCATGCATAATTTATAAAAAATAGTAATTTACTACGGTGAAAAAAAAATTAAATACAAATTTCCTAAAACTAGTTGCGTTGCTATTAAGTTGCTGAGAATATGGAAGACATTCTCATGAATAAAAAAAAGCCATTCAGATACAAGGTAACGATGTAGGGGAATTATGATCCTTTTATTACCTCTAAGTGATCTAGCAAATCTTATTTTATCGCTAAGATATCCTGGAGATTCTGAATAAATGATCTTATGCAGAAGTAATAATACACGGATGCTCAAAAGATTGTCAAACGATACACCATAAAGCCTCAAGGAAAAACGGGACACATGGTCATATCTCCTTAAACCAAAGACATATCTCGCAATATTATTGAATAAGACGTTGAGCTTCCCCTTGCTAATGGAATCGCAACCGTACATTAGACCAGGAAGAAGATAACATTTTGCAATCAACCGTCTTATATTCAAAGGCGTAAAGTATTGTGTCGACCAAAGACACCTCAAATTCATATAAGTTTGACCTACGAGTGTGTTAACATGATTTGTCCATGTAAGATTGTTATTAAAAGTCAACCCAAGGTTTTTGGCTGCATCCACAATCTTGATCTTCTCCCCGTTCTTTGAAATATCAAGATCGATATTGGAATCAAGCGTCCTCCTACGAATAACCATGCACTTAGACTTATGAGGGTTTAAACAAAGGCCATTTGCCTTGGCCCAATGATATATTCGATCCAAGTCATCATTGAGTCTGTTTACATTCTCACTAATAGATAACACAGGACTACTCAAATGTAACTGTACATCATCTGCGTACATAAGAATTCTGCAGTGCTGAAGTTGGCTTGGCAAATCGTTTATATACATTGCAATGACACAATTGGAAGAATTACAAAAATACTCTGGGAGGATCCTGAAGGATATGCAACCATCCCAAATAAGGGGACTTGAGTACACTAATAAGCGTACTCACGGGAAGTTCGCCTTATATGAACACCTGCACCATGTTGACATGGTAGAAAATGATAAATGCAGAGCATGAGCTGAAAACGATGAAAAAACTTTTGTTATTATCCGGCCTTGGTTATCGTAATATTTTAGGCGTGACACTATACCAATTATAACTAGCTTAGTGGTGTTTCCTGGAAGGAGTTAAGAAAGTTTTGTACAACATAGGCATGACATACTTGCCCATTCCATCTATCTGACTAACTATCTAGCGTTGTCCATATTTAGTTGAAATATTGCATCATCTTCTGCTAGTTTTGAAATTAATTCGGAATTTAATTGCTATAGGAATTTAGTAGTTTTGAATAGCTTAGCACATATTTTTAATTGCTATTCTGCTAATTTTTCAACAGTTTTACAGGCACAAAAAAAATTGTATCACAATTTTCCAGCCAAGTGTAGTAAAATTTTGTCATCTTAAAAATAATGTATACGTATAGTTTTCCTGGCATTCAATGTGTAAATCGTACTAAGATTCCGTTTCAAGAGGGAAAAATTTCGATACATAGGAAAAGAAAAGATAAGAAAATTGATCGGCTCGGTTTACGTTATAACTGAGGGTTCCATTCAAGAGATCAATGTCATCGACAGATCTCTGCAGAGATGGTCTTTAACCTTTCAGACTTAATTGCGCTTACTTATATCGCGTTTTCTTTAAAATTGTCTAAATTTCTACATTTGTTCGTTTTTTATCCAGAAGAGAAAAACAGGCATTACACTGAAATGAAATATTATTAAAATAGTGTTTATAGAGTTGTTGAAAATCTATTTGTATATACAGCCATGGACATTAAATTAGCACAAAAATTTGTCATAAAAACCATCTAAATTTTTATAGTATTTTAAGTCTATTTACAAAAAAATTTAAACATAAAAACATAAAAGGCATATTCTTCTTTAAAGCAAAAACAAAAATTTTGACTAAATTGCCGATCGTATGCTCATTAAGGCCTGCAACATAACAAATGCTAGATTTTAGCTGGACAGTAAAATAGCACAAAATTAAAATTTTTGAAATAAAAATAATATATTTTAATAAATAGTAAAAATATTATTGTTTTTCGTTTACTTGGTCAATATTTTGTAGAATAGCCTTTATTTTTAAGTACCACGTGGCATCTACGAGACATGCTGTCAATTAAATTTTGGCAACGTTCTTTGGGAATCGAGTACCAAGCGTTCCGTATTCCAAGCCACAAATCGTCCAAATTTTTGTACTTTTGTTGAGCAATTACACATTTCACATCGTGCCAGAGGTTTTCAATCGGGTTTAAGACAGGACTGGCGCCGGCCAGTCTAAAACACGAATGTGCTCTTTGTAAAACCAATCCTTTACCAGCTTAGACGTGCATTTGGGATCATTATCTTGCATAAATATGAATGAAACTGGCATGTTTTCAAAAACATATGGTTCCATTTTGATCTTCATAATGTCCAAATACTTGTAACGGGGTTCATTTTTCCATTAATTTTGACGATAGGACCCACACCGTGCCATGAAAATGATACACCACACCATGATGCTTCCTCCACCATGCTTTATGGTCTTTTGAGTGTAACGTGGATTAAATGCCTGACGATGAACAAAGACTCTACCATCCGGTCCCAAACGATTTATCTTTGTTTCATCACTCCAAAGTATTTTTTTTTTCCAGAATGAGAGGTCTTTATCCTTGTAGGAAAAAAATCATAATCAAACTATAAATGGATTTTGTGCTAATTTAATGTCCATAGCTGTATGTTCTTAGGCCAACCTTTTCAGTATTTGCTGTTAGGCATTTAGAAGGCAAAGATCAACTGCATAAACGATCTTATCGGTTACTGTCATTAAAGCGATGAATCTTTTATTTCATTATAATGCTACGATCTTGTCATTATGTACGAAATACAATGTCATTTAAATGACCACTTTTTGTTTATATGTAGATGACTATCGTTTTGACCCATTATACTAACCATTTAGTAGTACCTTAACGAATGTTGATTCTCAAATATTTCAACTTTAGCGAATTGTTCCCATGAATCTCATGTGACACTAGACTTTCTGAAAGTTTGTTATGCAACAAAATCAAAATCGGTTGTCTTTTTGAAATCACATACCATCCAGCCTATAATCTTCAATTGCAGACATAAAGAGACACGGTTATTACACGGCCTTAGCGCCAGGAAATTGTTTTATTGACAAATCGACTTTAAACTGTATGCAGGTCCCGCCGCTCATGGATAAAATACAAACAAATACAGCATAATTGGTATGAGAAGCTAGATCGTAAGCCTGACTACAGGGTTGTAGTGACCAATTAAGAAAAAAAAGACGATTAGATTTACAGACGAAGATACCGGAAAAGTATTGTAATTAGAAAATAAAAAATTTCCAAGAACTTAGTTGAACATCCAAAATTATGAATTAAAAAGAAAATTTCTTTTTTTATTTTAATCCCGAAATAAATAAAAAATTAAAAAAGAATTCTTTTTTTTTGCATGAAACTCACCAGACCTTTTAAAGAGATTTTCTTTAATTTTCTCATTATGTTTGGTCATCGGCTTATCATTCAAATCTGTATGTACACACACATACTTTCTTATTCTCTCTCTTTCTCTCTCTCTCATTTGTGCATTGCAATACTTCAATACAAGTATAAGTTTTACCTTGTGTCTAGATTTCTCTCTCTTTCTGTCTCTTTCTCTATGTATATGTGTTAGTGTGTGTGTATGTGTGGTGAGTATGTATGACTTTAAAATATTTTTGAGTTACATTTCTTTCTATTCTGTTTCTGTTTCTGTGTCTGTTTCTGTAATCTTTTAATTTACTTTAAGTTTTTTATTGTTTTTGTTTTCTTTTTCATCTTCTTTTTTTTCTGCTTTTGCCTTGCGAATTATTTATCTATGTAAGTGAGTTAGTGTGCGTATTTAAAAATGTCTTCACTTACTTTTCCTTCCAGGATTTCTCTTGTTCGTATGCTTTTAATTCGATTTCTGTTTCTTTTCTTTTTTTGCCTGCCTAAATCCCTAAAAGCAGAATTTCTTTTTTGTCTGGCCCTAAATAGTAGGCTACAAAAAAAAGGAGAATACAATAAATAAAATGAATGAATCAAAAACCAAAAAAAAAAAAAAGAAACGAAAAGTAAAACAAAATTGTATTGTTTCGCTGTTGTATAGGAATAGAATAGAATGTATAGACACTAGAATTGCAGACGCACGACTACAATTAATTAATGGCACACACACACACAACCATAGAAAAATCAAAAAAAAAAAAGCGAAAATTCTTTTTTTATTTTGTCTCAAATACAATCAAAGGATTTTTGTTGAAAAATTTTCTAAAATTTCGTCTTCTACAGCCTTGTAATACACTTCTGTTCTCTTTTTTTTTGGCTTTTAGTTTAGTTGCCGCCGTTAATAGTTGTTTTCTTTCCCCTGGAGCAACTTGTAATTGTAAATTTCTTTTTTTATCATTGTTTTATGTCCAATTTTTTTTTCTGTATTCCAGTGCAGACGCTTACAACAATAACACAATTGTTTAAAAAAATTTGAAAAAAAAAAAATAAAAATAAAAATATCGACAAAATAGAAAAGAAAACACATTACAAAGAACAAATTTTTTATTAAAAAAAAAAAAAAATTCAAAAATAAGCATTGGTTTGCTGGTGTGCCTTTGTTTTCATTATCATTCAACAAAATTTAAAATTTAAAAAAATTAAAAAAATTTTGTGAAAAAACGCATTAAAAACTCAAAACGAATCAAAAAAAAAACTCAATAAAAAAATTTGAAAAGAAATCGAAAAGAAAGTGATTTTAAATAAAAAACCAAGTGAAATTAAATACAATTTTAGTGTAAAGATTTACAAGAAAACTTCATGATGAACTGCTGAATTGGAGGTAAGAACACTATACTTGCAACATGTATTTGAAACAAATGATTTTCTGTAGAATTTATTAACTTAAACCTTTGATGTGATTAAGACAAATTTAGCTTTCCCTGCAGTGACTATCTGATTATAAAAGCAGTATATCAGGTGTTCCATAAAGGGTTTCCTATTGAAGTCACCGTAGTCTAGTAGATAGTGTGTTGGCGTATTAACCATGAGACCACTGTTGAAATCCCCGGTCAGACATCAAAACGAAATATGAAAAATATATTTCTTCGGCGTCTGCCTCTTAGCAGAATTCTGGCTAAAACTCAGAGAGTAAAATAAAACGGTCATGAAAAATTTCGACTTTAAACTTTAGGTCCCGCCACTCATATATAAAATTAACACACACAACATAAACGATGTGCCATTATGTTATGGCTTCTCTAGATAGAGCACAATCGAAATGTTACATTTGAAACTATGGCGCATAAATATGGTTGAATATGACCGCTGGCATAGGTTATGTTGGCTTTAAAGATCGCTGTGGTTTGCCGCTTATTCCCATACATTTGCGATTTAAGGAAACCTCACAAGAAAATTTTAACGGCGATCTCGGTGGTCAGTTGACATCACCTCCACCTGAGATGATCATGCCCCAAAATCGCTTGTGGAAAATATATAATGTGGCATAAATGCTCGATTGTGGTTTTGCGGAAAGCTTTATCATAATCTCGTGATCATTCAAAATTCACTGATCGATGTCAGACGCTTTTAGTTTCTACAATCTCTAACACCTACGATCGATCAGTACTATATCGTGACTTTTTAAATTGTTTCCGGTATAGACATCTCAAATGGGCGTCCAGAACGTTCATCATTTTACGAGCTTGTATGGCCTTAAAAATATTCCAGAAACTACTTATTTTAATCATTGATCTCCCAATCCATAGAAGCTGTCATTTAGACCACCCTCATTGTACCGTCATTTTTAACCAAGTTGCAACGCTTTCTACTGCTAAACTCCTCTGGCCTATTTTGGAATACTTACTTACTTAATTGATCATTACAAACCTTTATTCAAGGTTTACAACCTTGGTTCTTCCATCACCCATGTTCTGTCCAGTTGATCCGGATGATATAGTTTTCAACTAGTTTTATACATATTTCGGAAGATATGTATCTCGGCTATAATTTGATGAATGTTACCCGGAAAATACTCTAACATTAGGGTAGTATTCGCATAGACACGACCTTTGTCTGGTAAAGCTCATTACTCTGTTTTGTTAAAGCAACAAACCGTCTGTACCATACTGCTCTGAATTGATGGTAATCGCTCCTTCCTAGATCGATGAAAATACAGCAAGTTTTTTAAGAAGCAGTGGCTTTTCCACAAGCACTTCTTTGTTCACTGAGCTACATATGCAACAATTTTGCATTGTCGATCGCATTAATCATGTTGTTTTCAACCGCTTATAGTATTTCGATGTCGCGCTTTGTATCCAATGATGTCTACTATACAACTGAAGCGTGTATTACTCAAAGACTAACTAGTAGTGTTAGTGGTTCATTCTCGGATGCAGCCCTATTTAAAACCTTAAATTTATCTTAAATTCATGTGCCTTAAATTTATATGATTTGTCCTTATGCCTTTGTCCTTTCTTTTACGTGTTGTTTGTATTTCAATTTCCGATCTAGAATTATACAAGATTATTTCAGCATGTTGAGAACAGCGGTCGTTATAATGTGTCTACTTACTTCGGTTTTCTTGTTTTATCCACCTTCTTGTTGACGCCCTTCGAACGCGCTTATTTTGAGCTAGGTTCAGAAATTCTTCCTACATACAGGTATTCCCCGACTTATGACCGAGATAGGTTCCTGGTCATCGGTCGTAAGTCGATTAATTCGTAAGTCGAATTTCATATAAAAAAAATTTTTTGAAAAAAATTACATACTGTACTACTAAATTTGAGGGTCAGGAGAAATGAAACTACCCAAAATTTATATTTTTATTTACTTATATATATAAAATTTATATTTTAGGAATTCCCCGCAACTACATATTTGTTTTCTTTAAGTATTTTCTATGAAAAAAATTAGAAAAAAATGGTCGTAAGTCGAACGGTCGTAAGTCGGGGACTACCTGTACTTGATTAGGACTTTTCCCTCAAACATGTTTATACACCGTCTGTACAACAGTCTGTTTCAAATCCTTCACCAATTAGAATCGCTCGTCGGATACTAAGCCTTGATAATATGCCTTCTGTGGTGATAATATGCCGAATGTGGTGTACCTTACCTACGATTATTTCACTATTATTTTGATAATTATACGACAGATCCAGCCTTTCAATGTCCAGTCTAATTTAACTAATAAAAAATTAAGTTGCCGTAGTTTAGTTGGTAGTGTGTTGGCTTATAAGCGACAGACCATGGGTTAACACAAGGCTCAGACATCTCAGACAAAACGAAAAATGAAAAATATTTCTTTCGGCGAATTTCACTCACTACGAGTGAAATAAAATTACCACAAAAAGTTTCTCAAAAATCTTTCGTGAGGGATCACTTGTGGATAAAATTAACACACACAACTTGGATGGGTTAAGAAGCTTGTTTGCAATCCTGATTAAAGGACTGTAATGAGCGATTACGTAGGTAGGTAGGTAGAGGTGGCTGCCCATCCTAGAAAAGAAATTTTAGACGGACTCACTTAGGCCGCAATGGGCCCATTGTGTTACGATTACGTAAGTAAATAAGAACCTGAGAGTTTAGGACGTTTTTGTAGTGCTGCAAAACAGAAAGTTTAGCGAAAACTTTTAAATTTAATTGGTGTCACTGTAACAGGGCTTAGTTTTTTATTTAATTAATTAAAATAATTAATAAATGATTAAAAGAAAATAATTAATTAAATGATTAATTTTAATTTTTTATATTAAATAGCGTCCACATTTTAACGGCATCCTACTTTAGTTATCACTTAAAAACCATCTCTTAGGTACACGTATACGTAAATGTAAAATGAAATTAAAAACCAACACGTTGCTAGTCAATGAGTAGAAGTTTTTACTGTTTTCCGCTCTCTCTCACTCTCTCTCTATCACTTCTAACAGTTACAAGCGACTACACACAAGGCAGTGAATTAAAAAGAGTACCTGAAAGTGTATGTAGGTATGGGTGTATGTGTGTATGGTTGTTGGATTGTTTTTACGTTGCTCCCTGAGACAGATTTAACGTTTAAAACAGTCATGTTTGATAGTGAAATGAACATTCAAGCATTCAAGCATTAATAAACTTGCACGTACACGTGTTAAAAAGATGAGAAAAAAGAGGAAAGAAGGCCTCATAAAAATTTTGAGCAAAAATTATAGCCTGTGTGTGTGTGTTAGTGAGTAAGCTAGTATGATGAGGGGCGGAAGCGGGTGTTGTAATGGCTGTTTGGTTGATATTTACTTTGGTTTGATTGTTTTGAATTTTTGATGTTTTTGGGAAAAGATTTTTTCTTTCGTTGATTTCTTGTAACTGTACTAGTTGTTGGTGTTGTTGTTGTTGCTGTTGTTGTTATTTTGTTAGTATTTGTTGGCGGTGTGGCAAGGAATATTTTTCCAAAAGATTTTCTTTAATTCCCAAATGTTGGCGACGATGGCAGTGTTAGTGTTGACAACATTACACGACAATTTGTTTGTATTTGTTTGGTTAGAAGGATGAATGAATGAATGGATTGGCAGGCAGTATGGTTGGATGTCTGGATAGAAAGTTGAATAAATGGTTGTTGGTTCATGGTTTACTTGTAAGCAATTCCTTTGATTGTTTGCTTTTCAAATTTGCCGTGCCATGTTCGTCTTTTTTTTTGTTTGTTTTTGGTTGACAATTTTTTTCTCTTTCAGTTTTTTCTCCTCTTTGTAAGACGTCTCTGCTTTGAGTGTAGCATCCATGTGAGGCCATGTATTTTCTTGTATTTGCGGACGACTTTTCGTCGCTTTGTCGTCTATTGTGTCTTACCACCTCCAACCAATAAGCCTTTCAAATTTAGTTTTACGGTGAATTTTACGTTTTTCTCCCCTCAATTGAAGTGGTTTATGTACGTTCGGTTACACCTTCAAATATTTGTCGTTGGCGTATTGAAGAGAGTATATTTGTTTGTGGTTTTTTTCTTTCTTCTTTTTTCCTGGTTGATTGCAAAATGCTTTTGATGATTAGAATTTCTATTCCCGGTAAATATGTATGATTTTGCATTAGAAAATTGAATTCTTTGGTAATAAAAGTAATCGATTATTGAGTTTCATTTGCAATTTAACTTAAAATTGTTTCCAAATATCATTTCAATGTACTTTAGATATTCTATGAAATCGTAAAAGTCTTTCAATAAATTGTTATTTAATTCATTGGAAGAAAAAAAGATTCGTTTTTAAATCTTTTGCAGGCATAGAAAGGATTCTAAAATCTTCTAGACTAGTGATGGTGTTGCTGTTATTTTTTATTTCAAAACTTTCCTACAAGACTTAATAATAAGAATGAATGTTGCAATATGGAGGCTACATACTCTTTTAAACACTCTTACTTACTTACTTAATTGGCCATTAACAACCCGATTAACGAATTTCGGCCTGCCTTAACACATCCTTCTAGGCGCCTCTAATTCTTGCGCGCCTACGCCTAGTTGGTCACACTAATCGATGACAGGGCTTCCTCGATTTGGTCCATTCAACACAAACAAGGTCGTTCTCTTCACCGACTTTTTAACACTCTATGTTTTACAAATAGGACAAGGAAAATTATTGGGGCAGAAGAAGGGGTGTTTGATCATAGTTTGAAACATTGGGAGTTCATGTGCTAGCTCGTCGGTATGTTTCAAGCGTAAGCCTAAACTATGAAAAGATGTGCTTAATTTAACTTGGTCAGATAGAGCTTGAAGTTGTCATTGTCTAGTAGGTAGTGTCTGGCTTATTAGGCGTAAGGCCGTGGTTTAAACCCCAGCTGAGACATCTCGAATAAAAAGGAAATTTGAAAAGAAATATTGAATTGCCATGAAAAGTTTCTCAGAAATTTGTATGCCACGCCTAATATGGATAAAATTAACTTACACAACGTGGATGGTGTGAGAAGTTAGGGAGAAATTGTTAATGATCAATTAAGGAAGTAAGTTAAGTAAAGAACGTACCGAGCACTCGTCTCTTATGAGCTTAACTCGAAAATAGTATGCAATTGTGTCAGTTAGACACTGGAAAAAAGGGGATGTCCTCTGCTGGTTCGTAGAATTCACGATAATGATAAGCCAGATGTGCAGTAGGAAAATATGTTAAAGTATACTCAGCGAAAGGGGAGATAGAGCGAAGCATAGATTTTTCTCAAATGAGTTGCAGAGAATCTAAATTTCTGTTGATTATTTACAATAGAAAGAGATACGAGTCAGGCATCAGATAATCTAAAAGCAAGCAAGCAAGATATTAACGACTTGCTATTGGCGCCTTCATTGGTTCGTAGTTCTTTGAGAACGACGTTGGCCAAGACATCTCTTTCAACGATGAGTACTATGGGTTGATGATTATCAAAGTCTTTTGGTTTGAATTACATGATCTAGATAGCAACGACATGTGCCACACAACTCACGCCAAATTGGATGTTCTACAGAAGCGATTTGAGGGTATGTTTACCTCAAGGCTGCCATAAGATCTTTGTCGAACGTTGTGAATAACTCCAGGATTGTCAGGGAATGTCGCCGCTGACTCGACCTTCTTTTTTTTTTTTTTTGGTGAAACCAGCACTCAGGGGATGGCCCCTACTCATGCAGTGCATTGTGCAGGTTTTTAGGAAAATGGGTTATAGGAATGTGGAAGGGAGTAGTGTTTGTGGACATCTCTTTCTGGGCGCTTCAGTGTCACACTTATCTGGGTCCCCGGGCACAGTAATATTCCGGGAAACTGTAGAACCGACGACCTCGCCAGGGCTGGTGCACTACTTCCGGAATCTTCGTCTTCAATCGACTTGGGGATGCCACTTACCTCGCTCTAGTTGACCATCACGTGGAAATTCTTTCGAGACGGCAATCTATGCTGGGTCAATGAGGAGTCCTGCTCCACCGCTTGACTCACTTGGCCCTCGATGGATAGAAGGCGACCAAACCAGTTACTTGGACTTTGTCGTAACGTCATCTCGATCACAGTGGCCATCCTTATAGGTCATTGTGTTATGGGAAGATACGCGGAAAGAATGCAGCTCCCATCTAACGACTTCTGTCGTGGGTGCAGATCTGCAGAGAAAGAAGAGACTATTATCCACTTTCTTTGTTAATTCCCATCTCTTGCGGGGTGCAAATATTTGGTTATTTGACTCTCCACCTTGACGGAGCTATCATCCATTGATGTCAAGGATATGGCTTCGTTTATCAAACTTTCGGGTTGGTTTTCAAGCGTGTGGTAGTCGTGCTTTAAATGTGCAGCCCATGAGTTGACCAACTTCTTCTTCTTTATTGGTTTGGAGGAACTTGGTCAGTACGGAGACTGCGTTCACCTGTTGCGTCGCAACAGGCCGCTATGCATGCTCAAGTTAGCTTTTGGTATCAAAGCTACCACTCCAACCTACCTACCTACCTTTCTCAAGTGAGTGGAGATTTTCACTTGGCCTCCGAGATTGAGCGATTTGACCCCGTTAAAGTATTTCTTTTGGGGTTTTCTTAAGTCGTAGGTGTAAGTGAATAAATCACAAGCGTCAGCATAACTCATACTATCGGTCAAATGCAGCCTGGTTTATGCTTCAGAGTCATAGAAAACTGGACATTTGGAATTTCAGCAAAGTGGTTGTTATGGTATAAATCCTTTTCACTGCACATTTCTACATAAAATGCATTAAAATCATTTTGAATTCTTGAGTCAGTTAAAGGCTGAGATTCTTTTTTTTTTCTTCTTAATTATTTCTCGATCACAGTAATTCTGCATCTGTTTTGCATCAAATATTGGTTGTTATGTAGTAAATAATTTACAGAAAAAACTTCTTTAAAAATTCCCCATTAACAGCAGCTAAATCGAAGAAAAAAGAAACAAGACAAGAAGCAAAACAAAACAAACAAAAAAAAAAAGAAAAACTTGGCTCAATTTCAGTAAATATTTGTGGTGTTTGTTGCAAAAGTAAATTTTGCTGCTGCTGCTACTTGCTATTGCTGCACACGGTCCAATGAATTGAATGAACACCAGCAGCCCATCCGTTTGCAGTAATAAATTTTCCGTGTATTTAAAATTCTTGTTGAGCCCATTAATCTTTGCCTGTAAATTTTGCTTTTCTTGTCAGACTTCCAAGAAAAACTGCCGTAAAACAACAAACGTTTGGTGGTTGATGTTGCAGCTCCAGTGAAGAAAAACCGTTGTTGACTGAGCAAAAGTAATGATGATGACGGTGGCATAAAGGGGGGTGTTTTCAGAATGGAAAACACCTTTAAACAATTGACCAAAAAAAAAAAGGACAAAGAAAAACGACAACAATAACAACAACATTGAACGTTATCATGGAAAAAATAATTTCTTTCGTTTCGTTTCTTCTCAACGTTTATGTAACACAACGTACATATTTTATGGACACTTTAACCGTCAGTCAGTGTTTGTTTGTTTTTTTTAGCAAATGTTTAATAAGGAGAAGAGAAAGCGAAAGAAAAACCTCCCGAAAATTTTCAGCAAAAATGTTGGAATGTTTCGGTGTTCGTATGTGTGTTTGATTTTCCATTCCCATTTTTTCTGTTTGTTTGTTTGTTTTTGTTCTCTGTTGAATTTCTAATATCAAAAACCATAAAAATTTGTTAAATTATTTGGTTGCTAAACCTTTGACTTTCTCATAGACTTACTTACATGCATATGTACATACATACATACTAGCTTTTCCAAATCCTGCATGAGGCAGGGGAAAAATGATTACAAGGTTTGTAATCAAAGGGCCTTATAAACGATTAAGCGTTTGTGCAATATTTTTGTTTATTCACGTGATGTCAGTCTGGAGATCAAGTGCAGGATCACTCTTGCCAACTAGTAGGGACATGCGGCGTATTGGATCTCAGATTACATCCGATAACTATACTTTCGATGAAGTCAAGGAATTTATTTATCTTGGCTCCGCCGTTACTACCAAAAATGATGTCAGTCTGGAGATCAAGCGCAGGATCACTCTTGCCAACTAGTAGGGACATGCGGCGTATTGGATCTCAGATTACATCCGATAACTATACTTTCGATGAAGTCAAGGAATTTATTTATCTTGGCTCCGCCCTTACTATCAAAAATGATATCAGTCTGGAGATCAAGCTCAGGATCACTCTTGCCAATAGGTACTACTATGGTCTCAATAGGCAATTGAGTAGCAGAGACCTCTTTCGTACGACAAAACTAATACTCCACTCTACTCGCTCATCCTCCACATGATTCTTTGTGGCGCAGAGGCATAGACACTATTAAGCACTGATGCAACAGCCTTGTGAAGTATTCGAGAGAAAAGTCCTACGTAAGATCTTCCGTTCAGTGCGAGTTGGCGACGATTTTCGCATCCGATGCAACAGTCAGTTGTATGAGCTTCTCAACTACATGGACGTTGTGCAGCGTATTAACATCCAGCGGCTGTGCTCTCTCGACCATGTCGTTCGAATGAAGGAGGATACTCCCGCAAAACGGGTATTTGGTGCTGGGATCTGCGGAATTCGGCATAGAGGACGATATTGTTTGCGTAGGAAAGACCAAATCGAGAAAGTCCTGTCATCGATTGGTGTGACCAACTGGCGTAGGCGCGCAAGAAGCAGAGGCGCCTCTAAGTTTGTGTTAAGGCAGGCTGAAATCCTTTAATCAGGTTGTTAACGGCCAATTAAATAAGCAAGTTATTCACGTGGCAAATAGGGCATCAACAATACTTTTTTCTTTTCTTGAGTGTCTGAAGGGCTGTGCGAAAGGAAACATAATACTCAGAATCATAATTATGTCTACGTAGTCTCCATGATATGTATTTCTTTTCTTTTCATACTTGGCTCTTATAAAATATTGTCCAAAACAAATGGAAGCCATGACCGCAATGATTGTGGTGAATGGTTCTTAGAATGTTTTTTGAAGTCCAAAAATAGTAGTGAGATCTGACATTCTTAACATTGTTTTAAGATAATGGTTACATGCCTGGTACCTAGTATGCACCCAGCTTTTTCCTTTTGGGTTGTATTAATGTCTCACAGATTCCAGGAATGTGTTCCGATGATTCATTCTCATCGTCACAGAATCTATATGTTGTACTCGAGATAACCCCCATTCGGAATAGGTACACTCTACGTTTACAGTGTCCTGCCAAAGCATTGGCTATCATCCTCAGGTTAATCCTTGATAGTCTAATGCATGACACTGATTTCTATTCATAGTCGTTGCCCAATAATAGTTATGGTAAAGGAGGAGTTTTTGCCTCTCTTTATCTTCCCTATGATATGCTCAAATCTTTTCAAACCTCCGCCCCCACTACACAGAAGGTTGCGGGATATATCAAGGGCGTGGCAGCTCTGCTCCTCGCAAGCTCGTCTACTTCTTTATTGCAGACCATTCTCCCATGAAGTGAGGCGCAGTAGAGTATAACCTTGTTTTCCTTACCGAACCGATTCAGCTTCTCCGGGGAAAAGAGGAATACAAATCTATTACGTCCTGATCATGATTAAAACTTCGATCGCATGCGGTAAGCGGATAAATAATTCAACGCTAAACAAAAAGTGCTTTAAGCTCAAAGCTAAAATCATAAAAAATTGTGTCCAATTATGTCTGCCCAGTTCATGCTGGGGGAAGCAATTTCTCTAATAACTTTCCTTGTTCAATTATAGCCTGGTCAGCACAACGGATTCCATTAATTTTGAAATATCGACATTGGGTTTTCGCAGAATGTAAGTTTATATCGAAGTATGCGTACATACATGCGCACGATCTAGCTTCTCACACCATTTATACTGTGTGTGTTAATTTTATACATGAGTGGCGGAACTTACAGTTTAAAGTCGACTCCGAACGAGAAACTGTACATGCAATTTTATTTTACTCTCAGAGTTTTTGCCAGAAATCTGCTTAGAGAAAGTCCTCGAAGAAATATTTTTGCATATTTCGCTTTGTTGGAAATGTCTGACTTGGGATTTGAGCCGAGACCTCACGTCCAAATAGGGCAATACACTACCGACTAGACTACGGCTACTTATGTCGCTGTATCTCCGCTTTAATTGAAATGCTCCGTGAAATGTTGTATTACGCGAATCACAACCGTTCAAAATCGTAGACTTCAAGCTAGGGTTGAATATACGGGTTTTAATCCGTAATTTAAGGTCATAACGCTTGGTTCCGTTTTTACTCTCTAAATGCACCTGACGTGGTGCAGTTGTTTCCAAATAAGTTTTCATTTGATTTCATTACACTAAAGTGTCGTCCCCATTTAGAGTGAATTCCATCAAATTTGTAGACAAAACATCATTTCTTCACCTAACAAGGCCTTTTGAAGGCGCTTGAAAAACTTCACTTCACTTATGCTTATCCTGTACTTAATGCCGCCATGCATACAAATACTCAAAAAAACAAATATGCCCACTAACGGGCAAACAAACATACTCATACAGACACACACACACATATATACAGATTTAAACAATGGCGAGAGGAAAATAAAAAAAAAAATATAACAAAAACACGTTCTTGCCATAAAAACGCAGAGAGTAGAGCAGAAGAAATTTGTAAATGTGCTCATATGCTCTCATACTCATACGCCATACACCAACACATTTACACCAAAAAAAACACACACATGCATGCAAACAAACAATCACAAGCAAACATTACTAACAGTTACTGCTCTTCTTAGTCTTCCTCATGCATGTGTATGTTATGGGTGTGTGTGTTGTTGTTGTTATTTTCGTTGTTCTTTTATATTTTAGCTTTGATTGTGTTCTTTTTGTTTTATTTCGTCTGATGCCTCTGTTATTGTTGTTGCTGTTGTTATTGTTGCTTTCGTAGTTCTTGTTGCTGTTATTTAGATGATGTCGTTTAGTCTTTTGGCGACCTCAATACACAAATAAATTGTTTGCATATCGTGCAAATATTACAAGAAAAAACGAACAAAAAACCAACGAACGAAAAAAAGCGAAATAAACATTATTCTCTCTCTCTCTCTCTCTCTTATGTTTTTTTACTCCTTTAACTGTTGTTTTCTCACTCTCTGTTACTCTGCTTACTCTTACTTACTCTTACGTTTCTTTTTTCTTTATTTTTATGGAATCGTATGTGGAATTTTGATTTGCATTTGTATGCATATGTGTGAGTGTGTAAATATTAATACAAGTAAACAGTTGTAAGCAAATAACTGTAGGTGTGCGTGTGTGTGTGTATTTTTATGTGAATATTATTTATGTATGAGTCATTTCGTGCATAAAATAAAATATTTCGCAAAAGGAAGGCAAAAAAATTAAGAAAATTATTTACGAGAAGAGTTTTTTAATTCCGTCAGTTTACGTATGTATTTTTTTTTACATTTTAAATTATTAAAAGTGGTCCATAAAACTAAATTACATTCGGTAACCTGGTGTAATAATTTTAATTTCACGTACAAATTTAATTTCGTCCATAATTTTGTGAAAAATTTATAAAGTTTTTAAGAGTTGTTCTTAAGGACATCTTCGGATTTCCTGGACAAGAATTCTATTTTGGGTGTTCAAGGGCATCGATTGAAAAAAATTTTTGTGTGTAAAGAAATCTTCATTCAAGCAATTTGCATTTGTAGACGCCTTGTAGTGTGTGTGTGTGGTAGTGTGTTGGCTTATTAGACTTATTCAACCTCTGGCTCAGACATCTCGACCAAAACAAAGTTTAAAAAATATTTCTTCCGTGACTTCTTTCCAGTAGACTTCTGGCAAAAACTCTGAAAGTTAATAAAAATTGCCATGAAGAGTATCTCAAAAGATCTGTTGCTTGGAGTCGATTTTTAAGTGTAGTTCCCGCCACACACCCACCATCGGTGGTGTGAGAAACTAGGTTGCAATTCTGACTAAAGTGTTGTAATGACTAATTAAGTCAGTACGTAAGTGGAACAGCCCTTTTCTTATCCATGCAAGTCCAGCATAGTGTAACAATATTGCACGCACCATCCTGTTGTAAATGAAGTGGATCCTCCCTTTTAAATTAGCGAAGAATTCCTAATTTAACTGAATACCAATGCCCTGTTAATTATGGAATTGTAAGTTCCATAACTGGCTGTGGCCAGTTCATTAGGAATGCAATTTCCAACGATATCTCTTGGTCTTTAAAGTCGTAAGAGAGTTACCTTTGAATGATTTGAAATTTCATAGCATTGCTTCGTCATAATTTCAGCCTGCAGTGGTCAGGCAACCAATACGAAATATCACCTCCGAGTGTATATATTTCTTTTAAAGTGTATGCAAAACAGAGATCAGCAATGAATCGTTTTTTTTTCGCACTCATGAAATTTTGAATTTAATTGAGTCAACAATATTGAAATTTAACTACATACTCGTGATTCATTCATACTCACTTGATTTATAAGTATAGGTTGCACTGAGTATGTGTACAACATTGACATCAAACTCATACCATTCGAAATATGTTTGATTCATAAGCCTACTCGAGTGACTCGAATCATTCATCAAAATTTACAGTCTTAGTTGGTGTTGCATTTACAAAAAGAGAAAACAGACACATAAGCAGAAGAGACAGAGCAGTAAGGAGATCAGACACATAACCTTCTACTGAGTATTTTAGTGTTCGTAAGCGAATCATACTTATTTTGTGTTTCGTTTGTATGTTGAGTCATAGGGAGTCGAAATCAACAACATCATACGTGTTGTGAAGTATAAATGTGATGAGTACTTCAAACTTTGAATATGAGTAGAGCTTCGTTCCATGATATTAAAATAAGTATGAATGCATATAAGAATCAGAAATTATGAGTATAATTCGATTCTACTCATCTTTTTGAATACTCATTGCTGATCTCTGCTGCAGAACATACTGTTACTGCCTCCAAATAACTATAATGCTTCTTGACAATTGAAAAATGTTCGTCATGGAATGACCCATATGTAGATTGTTTTAAAAATAAATATTTCAAATGAAATTGAAGAATTGAATCGAATTCGAAGTTTTTTTTTCGTTTAACTTTACATGTATAAGAATACTTTGAATATTATTTTGTTTCCCTTTTTTTCGTTTGACGATTCGCTTGTAAGTTTTTTAAATTTTTTTTCACGTTCATGACACAACCATCGTTGGCTGTTGTTACTTTGGAAAATGAAAGAAGAAGAAAAAATGTTGATTTTTCAATTTATTTTCTTAATATTTGCTCTTTTCTTGTTGTTGTTGTTACTATTGCTGCTGATTTTGTATGGTTCTGGCCGTCTTGTCGTGTTGCAAACAACGTAGCAACGAAGAGGCACTGTATTGAAAATTGTTTCAATTGTATTTGTATTGGTGTTTGTTTGTATGTATGTGATTGTGAGTTTGTGTGTGTATATGTATGTATTATCTTGTGTCTTGGCCTGTTTTTTATTTATTTATTCAAGTTTATTTGTTGGTTCCACATGAATTATTTCAACACCATATTTCAATAATAAATTCTATTTTATTTTGACTGCACACACTGCAACACTAACACATGTATACATACACACACATACATATAATATTTATATGTATGTGTATGGTATATGCAACATTGCTTTGTGGCTCTGTGATTTGTTTTGCAACTTATTTTTTGTGGCAATCGATACAGCGATTTATTTCTTATCCTTCTTCGTGTTCTTTTCTCTTGTTACTGCAACAATTTAATGCCTTTTTACAATGTGTTTTAGAGGAGGAGTTGCATAAAATGAATTGCTTTTGTATTGGTTTGCCAGGGAGTTTGTATTACTTGGTAGCTTAAAATGAAAGGCCTTTCTAAGGAAATAAATGCGAGCCTTTTATTTCATTTAAAAGCACACTTAAACCGATTAATCGTGGAATAAAATGTTCAGCAAACGATCTCAAAAACTCTGTGCTTCACCAAAATATGCGTTGCATCTGGACTGCAGCTTTCTTGCCCATTTGACTGAAGAGCAGAACTGTTTTGTTTGAAGTCGCCGTAGTCTAGTAGGTAGTGCGTTGGCTTATTAGATGTAAGGCCACGGTTTAAACCCCAGGTCGTACAGCTCCAGCAAAACGAAATATGAAAGAAATATTTCTTCGACGACTTCCTCTCAGCAGATTGCTGGCAAGAACTCTGGAAGTAAATAAAGTTGCCATGAAAAGTTTTTCAAAAATATATCGTTCGAAGTCGACTTTAAGCTGTAGGTCACATTTATGCATAAAATTAACAGACACAACATAAGTGGTGTGAGGAGCTGTAATCAGAGATCAGCAATGAGTATTCAAGAAGATGAGTTGAATCGAATCATACTCATAATTTCTGATATTTATACGCATTCATTTTTATTTTAATATCATGGAACCTCTACTCATATTAAAAGTTTGAAGTACTCATCATATTCATACTTAACAACACGTATGATGCTACTGATTTCGACTCTCCATAACGCAACAACATACACGAATCACAAAATAAGTATGAATCGCGTACGAACACTAAAATACTGACTAGAAGGTTGTGTGTTTGTAAGACTGTAAATTTTAATGGATGATTCGAGTCACTCGAATCATTTATAAGTATTATAAGAGTATTTTAATAAAGTTATGAATCTAAATCTAAGTAGGCTTATGAATCAAACATATTTCGAATGGTATGAGTTTGAAAAAACGATTCATTGCTGATCTCTGGTATGCAACACTGTTTAACAGCCAGTGATACCACAGCTTTTCTAAGAACATATTTTTTGTGTTTGAAAGCAATCATCCTCCCTACTATCGATATCAATCTTCTGCACAAGAAATTCTAATTATCGTGGAATATTTTAATGAAATTTCCGCTGTATTCTTTCGCTCTTCTTTGGATTTTTTTGATTGACATGCTGTGGCACAAAAGCAACCAGCACCTGTAATAATCAGATGAAGCATGAAATTAAAATTTGCCTGGTTAAGAAAGGATTGAAAGGATTACATAACTATTATGACTTACTTAAACACACTGAACATACATACATACATACATCACGAATAAATATGCCGCCCTTGCACTTAATTACTTACTAATACATGTATGTACGATACTCTTCTTTCCTGCCCATACACATACAGTAACAGTGTTATCATATGCATGTTGGCTGGCAACTATATGGCAACCATATTAGCATGTCTATGTTTGTTTATGTATGTGTAAGATAACGTTGTTAAAAAGGACAATAATTACTCATTATTTATAATGTTATATGCAAGGCTATGTATGTGTAGGTGTTTGTGTATGTGTGTATTCGAAAAAAAAGGCAAATAAGGAAAATAACTGTTAACGAAAGGAAGTTAAAGTAAATTAAAGTGTAGCGGCGGTAATGAAAGAGAAACGAAACGACTCGAACAGAAACTGTGAAAAGTGACAACATGTGAGACAAGGTTAAAGCCATTAAAAGCCATTTGTAAACTAATGGCAATAAAATGCAATTGAACAATATCCTGTTAAAGGAGCAACAAAAAAAAAAAAAAACGGAGAAAGAAAGAAAGAGTGCTTAAAGTGATTAAAGTACAACCAGAAATGTAAAAAGGAAAGAAGGTGTTGGTAGTGGCACATATTTTAATCATTTGAAGCATTATCATTGCCCCTGTTGCCGTTGTTGGTTGAGTATATTAAGCACTGTTGCTGTTGTTTGTAATTATTATTATCCTGTTGGGTATTAAACAAAAAACGATGGAGGATGTTATGCGTTGGACACTTTTAATTGCAAATTAATTATGCAACCATTTTTTTGATCTCTAATATCCAAATTTTTTACAACATTTATGACAAAACTTATCAATTCATTCTTCTGCATTTATCCTAAAGAAAAATTCTTATGGCAGGATTAAAGTGCTCTTAAACATTCATACATACATACATAAATGGTCATCATGGTTCAGCCAAGATTACAACCTAACTTATTACACCACTAATGTTGTGTGTGTCAATTTTATCCATGAATGGCGGGATCTACAGTTTAAAGTCGACTCCGAACAAAATATGTTTAAGAAACTTTTTCATGGCATTTGTATTTACTCTCGGAAATCTGCTGAGAGAAAGTCGCCGAAGAAATATGTTTTATTATTTCGTTTCGGTGTCTTACCTGGGGATTGAATCATGGCCTCACGTATTATAAGCCAACACACTACCTACTAGAGTACGGCGACATCACCTTCAGCAGCTTAAAAATGCCAAAAAGGGTTGAGCAACTTCATGAGCCTTAGTTCTCTCAGCATTTATCTTCAAGTCAACTACACGCCCTTCTGCAATAATATCTTTGATTTTTTTGGTATGCCGCATGTATGGTATCAATTGCAAGAAACTATAGGGTCCGCCAAATAAGGTTTTTTTTTTTAGAAAATGCTTTAAAAAAAAACTACTGAATATTTTCTCAAATTTCTTTTTTTTTATTTAAAAGTACAATCCTTCCGGTTAATAATGGAAAATAATTTCATTCAAATGGCTGCCTCGGCTGGCCATGCAGTAGCCTACACGATCGGTCCAATTTTTAAGCACATTATCGATTGTGTGCAGCTGTATTTCACCAATGGCTTCACGCATATTGTCCTTTAAAGCGTCAATTGTCTCTGGCTTGTCGGCGTAACACTTATCTTTGACGGCACCCCACAAATAATAGTCCAACGGTGTCAAATCGCAGCTCCGAGGTGGCCAAACGACATTACCAAACAGTGACTCGTTTTGGGTGCGTCGGCTTTTCAATGTATGCGTGCGGGTTTTCTGTGCCCCAAATGCGACAATTTTGCTTGTTTACATACCCGCCAAGATCAAAATGAGCTTCATCTGAAAAGATGATTATTTTGCCAAAATCGGCATCTTCTGTAAGTCGATCGCAGGCCCACTTAGCGAAGCGAAAAAAAAAAGTTGAAAAAAAAACGTTAGATGGCGGACCCGATACTAAAGAAAACATCGTATTGAACAAGAAAGAATAGTACAGTTTTCAGCGCTCAGAGAACGCTTTCTGACGTTCATCACGATTGTCTAAGCGTTCTCGGAGCGCTGAGAACTGAACTCCACACAGTCATATTCAATACTAAGTAGACAAATGTTTTCAAAAGCATCCTTTCAGTCTCTAGAATTAAATTAAAAATGGGAATTCAAACAATGGAAAATTCCATTTGCATAAAAGTTAACCTTTCCCCTTTGTTTTCGCAATGGACATTGGACAATATCTGCCTTCTACCATTCTTCTATTCGTTTAATTCGTTTATTTTCACTTTGAAATGCTTTCATTTCGTATTTATCTTTAAACTTTATTTTTGAAAACTGAAAACTGAAAACAGAAACAAGAAAACAAGAAAAAAAATAAACAAATAAACTATAAAAGAAGAGAACATATTTCAACAATAGAGAAGATAAACTACTTGTCATTTGCGCTGCAATGAGAATTTATTGTATTATTTGTATATTGTTGTATTTTTTCGCTTCCATTGTCTCACTTGATTTTCATGGTCTTTTTATTTCAGTCCGGATTATTTCTTTTTAAGCAAATAAATAACAATAAAGAAATTTAGTGATGAATGAATTGGAAAACAATTTTTTAAAAGATTTAATAATTTGAAAGTGGGGCATACTTTTAGGCAAATTAAAAAGACACATACTATTAGACGCCGAAAACATATTAAATTTCGATTTTATATAAAAAAAAATAATAAAAATAAAAACAATAATAAAAAAGTTTAAGACAAGTACTAGCACTTTCCCATATTCATTCATTTAATTAACAGAAAAATAAATGAATAAAAAATATTGCATACTTTAAGGCAAATAAAAATATTTCCTATCGTAAGGCTGACATTTTTATTTCTATTTTACTTCTAAACTAACTACGATAGAAAGATTCAGCTGAAGGTAATATTTAATTGGAAGTAGAGCTCATGCAATCGAAGCTTTTGAAATTCGATTTTTATGCAGACTGAAGACCACTTGATTGTAATGTTTCCACTGAAGAAAAAGACAAATTCAAAAGTACGGCAGTTATGATCTTCAAATTATGCAGGCAACTCCAATAGAAAGTCGCCGTAGTCTAGTAGCAAGCTAGTGTGTTGGCTTATTAGACGTAAGGCGTCAAGACATCAAAACGAAAATATGAAAAATATTTCTTCTGATTATAAAAAAATCTACAAAAACAATGAACTTGTTTACAAATTACCGCACTGTGTAATATAACAACAAATACCAGCATACAAAAATGATAAACAAGTTAACAAAAATATACCAACAAACACTACAAGAATAAATGTAAACAAAATACACAAACAACGCCTTCAAGAACATTCATCAGACTGTTTACCCTGCCATATAAAAGGCAAGGCAAAGCAAGCGAGTGCATTAGTGAAGTTCAGTCAGTCTTGTGTGAAGACGCAGTGCGTTTGAAGTGAGTAATCGTGGTTTGTTCTGTCGAGCAATTGTTTAGTGATTGTTATTGCTTATGCAAACAGTGTAAACAGAAGAATAACAAACAAAGCAATTGTTGTTGTATACATTAAGTTGTGGACAGTGGCACACAGAATTGTGCGAATAATACAGAATTTTAATTAAGACTAAACACAAATTTATTTTTATTTTTATTTGCAATCTACGAATTCATATTTCAAATGGTTTTTAAAAGGTAAATACGTAACAATATGTATAACCGGGTGCAGCAGGAAATACTTTCAGTTCTGTGACTGAAACAAAACAAAACATTGTAACAGTCCTGTGTGTGTTTTCTGAAGTCCTGTGTTTCTTTTTCTCTAGTTCCCATGATAAAATTGAAATTATTTTCAAAGACGTAAGTAGTTCGACTGTCCAGCCCTTCCCTTTACATAAAATCAAATGTACTCGTTTTGGACTTTCCAATATCAGATTTCTGTAGTTCCTTAATAACAAAAAAAAGTTGCAAAGTCTATTAAATTTTAAATTGAATTTCATTTGTTTCTTTTTTTTTTTGACAATTTTCTTTTCAATTAATGTCTCACATTCCATTACAAGATTTTTTGTGCTTTTTTGTCTACATTTGTACCTGCTGCGTGTGTGAAATGTCAGAAATTAAATCGTTTACGTTCTTCAATATGACACACGGCCAGTCATTTCATTTCTAGCATTTTTTTCCCATTTTTTTTCTGTTTCTTTTTCTGTTCTGTATTGCTTATAATTTGCCACAATTATTTCAAAATAACTTTAAAAAATATTGTTGTACGTATGTACGTTGGTTCGTTTCGTTTTTTTCTTTCTTTCTTTAGCCTTGACATACTTACAAATGTGTATTGTGTTGGGTACGTTTACCATACAACAACAACATTGAACGGAAAAAATGATGGAAATGGAAATAATTTTCCCCTTTTACAACAAAGCAAAACTTATTTTCACTCAATAGAATAATTGTGAAGTGGTTTAATGGATAAATTGAAAACGTTTTTCGTTTTTCTCTTTCTCTTTCTTTTCCTTTTTTCTTCTTTAATAACAACATAAGCAGGGCATTTAAATCATAAGTTAGTTAGGGAGCTGTAGACGTTCTTTTCTTTTTATATTGTGATTTATGGTGTTTTCTTTTCTACAAAGAAAATGTCACCCTCTTACAAGGTGCATTGAAAAAATTTTTGACCAACCCTGTTGTAATGTCATTTTTTATTTGAGAAGAACATAACACAAATATAAAAAAGGGTATGCCCTGTGTTTACCACTTATTAAGAAAATGAATGAGGAAATGCCAATTTGTGCAAAGGTGTTGCTAGATCGCAAATTTTTCGACTTAATTTTTTGCACGCTTTTTTTATAACCAAAAAAAAAAATATTTTAACACTGTTCTAACATTGAATGCAATTTTTTATATTGCTGACCATGTAGCTTTAATAATGTAATATTTCCTTAAGATTACTCCACAAAACAATGAAAAAATTAACTTCAAATTGGATAACAATACCAGGCGACTTTTTTTAAATTTCATCTGGTAGCCCTATAAATAAACAAAAATCATCTGCTTTACAGGGCATTATCAGCACTCTCGATTTATACAGGGCATAAAATGCAATGCCCTCCACCATTGGCAAGTGCGAATTATTTAGAATAAAACATACCACCCTTTTAGGGGGCGAAACATTTTTAAGAAACAAACGCAAAATTGCATTTTGCGTTAATAAAATGCACATTTTTTGGTAGAAAAGAAAACACCATTAGATGTGGCCGCCAATACCTTGTTAATGGCTGGAAACGTAAATTTTGTTACACTTAAAAGGTCTTGAGCTCTTCTATATAGAAGAAGAACCAAAAGCCAACCTTTGCCTCCACCTAGCGCCCTTAATACGGGTTTTCAAGCGGAAATTAGCGTGAACAGGGAATGTATGAGCAGGGCTAGTAATCATTGGGGAAGCTTTACGTATAGAGTTTTAAATATCTTTACAGACCGTAAAATGACAATTCGAGCAATAATGTCCAGGAAAACGAGATTAAAAACCCTTCTGGAGTGTAAAAAGGCGATTAGCAATTACTCCAGTAAAGGAACTGTACGCATTATATATTCCTAGTCATCTTTGAATGATTGGAAATGAGAAAGCAAATATTCTGACTAATGGAGCCACTGTATTACATAAAATAGGCTTGGATAACTTAAGGAATATGGGATGAAAGACCTGGGGTGTCATGTAAAAAGGCATTTAAAAATTATAGAAAATATAATAGAAAAATACGCATTATACGGGTTTTTAGACATCATGAAGTGATTGGAAATGAGGAAGCCAAGATTCTGGCTAATAGAGTCAGAGTATTACATAATTGAAGTCGTATTGGTCAAATAGTGTAGTGTAGTGTGTTGGCTAATTAGACGTGAGGCCACAGCTCAAACCCCAGGTCAGACATCTCCAATAAAATGAAATTTGAAAAAATATTTCTTCGGCTACTGTCTCTCATCAGAGAGACATGAAAAATTTCTACAAAATCTGTCGTTCGGAGTCGACTCTAAACTGTAGGTCCCACTACTCATGTATTAACTTAACACAGACAACATAAGTGTTGTGAGAAGCTAGGCAATAGTCCTAATTAAAGGGTTGTAATGACTAATTATATATGTGTGTATATATGTCTTACATACCATAAGTTTGGATAATTCAATACCTTTCAGTGCACTAAAGACCAAGTTGGGAAATTGGACGAATACGTCACATCAACTATTGTGGAAGAATAACACAAGTAAGCAAAATTATAAATATACTTAGGGGGGATAGTAATGAGGAGAGAACCCATGGGTATTTTAAAACTAAATGAATGCGACCTGAGCACTGTAATGAGCGTATTTACCGGACACTCCTCCTTACATGTACACCTGAATTGTATTAGCGTGGTTGAAAATAATGAATAATAATTGCATTGCCCAGCATTCATAACTTCGAGTTCCCAATATTTTGCGGATGACACTATGCAAGACATAACTCGTCTCAGAGGAGAATGTTGGAATAATTTAAGAAAGTTTTTAGAAGGTATAGGAAGTAATGTGGTATCCTTAATGCTGGGCACACAGCAAGCCTGCATGGCTTAAGTGTATGTAAATAGGTATGAGACCTTTGGTTGATCTCTTTTCTTTTAACCTGCATACCTATCTACTTATCTAAAGCTCTTGAGGATGAGTAATATAAGCGATATGCCATTAAACTACAATCAAGATTGTTTACTAGATAGCTTTACTTGAGAGTCTCCCATGCAAAAAAATCATATCTTAAACGAAACAAACTTAAAACAAATATTAAAGCATGGGAACGTGTTTTTTTAAATTCAAAATTAATATCTTAAGATACATTGCATAGCCTTAACATTTCCAAAAAAAAAAAAAAAAAAAAAATGTTTTTTTCGTCTCTCATTTAATTTCCTATAAATTTCACATCTGCTGCCTGGCACAGATGACACTTTATTTTTGAACTTTTTTTTTCCATAATTTTTTTTTTTTTTTTGTGTTCGTTGCAAGCGTATAATAATCATAGAAATTATTTGATATTTTGAAATATTATTCGTGTTTTGGCAGGATGTGTAATGCAAATATGCAAAGCCCATCACATTTTGAAAATGATAAACGGACTTTTGCCAACAAAAATTTATGCCGACCCCAAAATTGTATATGTGTGTGTGATATACACTCACATTATGATTTCTAACAATAAATTGTGTTAGAAACCAATGGAAAAAAAACAAAAAAAAAGGATATCATAAAAATCATAAAAGACTTCTGGTAAAATATTCAAATAATGCTGCTGCTGAGAGGACAAAACTGCTTTCGGTGCTTAAATTTTCATACAAAATTTCATGTTGTTTCTGAAAATGCATACAAAAAAAAACAGAAAGATTTTTCCATTCTATAACAGGCTGTCTATACATACATATATGCATATATGTATGCCTTCATATACATACATACATACGTACATATGTATGCACATATCGTATAAGAGTTTATGCAAAAATGCATAGAAAATTACAAACTCTGTGTTATTTTACTTGACTTTCTTCATACTTTTTCTCCTATTTTGATTTCTTTCTTTGCCAGAATATTTGTTTTATATTGTTATTATCAATACGAATGGATATACATATGTGTGTATGTAGGTATGTATGTATTGTACATTATATGACATTACAATATTATGATTTAGAAATCATAATAATATTGCACTTATTTTTGCATAAATTTTTATCCGTTTTACTTTCTTTTCTTTCATCTCCTCTCTCTCTCTCTCTCTCTCACTGTCTCTTCTATTTCCATTGGCATAAATGCATTTTTAAGGAAATGTTCTATGTAAGATTTAACGATGTATGTCTTGTTCTAGTTTATCTAAATATTCTCTCTTCTATCTGGAGGTCATAAAATGTTTTGTATGATCATCTGTAATTCTAAATTATGTATGTGCTGGCTGAACATATCCACAAACATGTTTCATTTCTTTGAGTACTACTGGTTGTTTTGCTGGGGTTATCCCTTAATCTGCGTATCGAAGTCAATAGGAAATCTATAAAAATGAATAGAAAACTAAACAGTTTTCCTGGTTTGTACTGTATGCAAATGTGAGGTTATGTTGAATTCCCTAATTTAGAGCTCTTAGTGTTGTGGGGCTTTATTCTACTTTTTTGGAGTTATTAAGCTTAGGCTGCTACCAATTATTGCTTATTTATTTAATTTGATACTCACTTTGGGGCCATTATTACAACATGCCGTTAACTAAAGGGACGATTTTAACGGACAGATAAATTGTTTTTCATTATTATAAGTCAGACATGCACTTTTATTGAGTAAATCGCAATAAACTGCATTATTGATCTCAATATTTCATATAAAATGTCAATTAATTATTGCTCAATAAATTCATAAATTGTTATAATATTGATTAAAACTTGAAATACAGCACTGTCATAAGTACGTTCAGTGAGCATATTACAATTTTCCGAACACTTTCTATTGATATTTGACAACTCAGATATCAACAACGACAAACAAAAAGAAAAAAAAAACAAACAAAAAAACAACGAACAAAACAAAAACAATGTTGTTGAAACAACCAGCTGTTTTGTTTACCAGCTGTGAAATTAATATTGAATAAGCAGCTGAACTGCGTATATTGTTATGTCTAAACTCTTAAAATATTGTAATCAATAAACCGAATATTGACTCAATAAAAGTGCATGTCTGAACATAAATAGTATTAAGCTAAAGGGAGTATCATCCTACCGGTGACTTTTAAAGTTAATTTAATGTCTGAACTTGCCATATTATATATTATCTTTAATATGGCAACTTCAAATATAAACGAAATGAGCAATCACAACAAAAACAAAAGAAGCTATTGGCTATATTCACACCAGAACATTTTTTAGTCTCACAATTTTTGTTCTTTTCAATTCACACGGGATGAATATTAGTTTGGCAGCAATGTATACGTATACGCAGCTTTGTATGTATTAGTGTTTTTTATTTGATATTTGCGTTGTAGCTGGTGGAAACTTTACGCCACCGAAAAACCATTCTCTTCACCCCTCTTGCCTATAAACTATCATTTTACGCCAGCACAAATGTTCTTGTGTGAATTGGCTCATTCGTTGCAACTGCGTTTTATAAAATCTTGTTTTATTTAGATAATGTTATCGACATTGCTCTGGCACTGTCATATTTTTGAAAAAGTTATCTTTATTTTATCTGTAGGTTGTAATAACGAAAAGAAGTTTAAGGTGACTTTAAAGTTTACTTTAGCTAAAATTACCTTTAACTAAATCCAACTTTAACGCCATGTTGTAATAATGGCCCTTAATTTGTTTTTCATAAAGGATTGAAGCTAAATAACAATTAAGAGTCCATTGAGATTCTTTTCTTTCGATCTAAAGTCTTGGTTAATATTCTGAGCAGGGAAATTAGTAATTATCATAGGTAATCAAATCTTGTATCTGATAAGCAAATCGAGTTTGCAAAAAACCTAGGGCGAAGTCGAAATTTTCCGATGAAGAGGTAGAGTTCTCTTTGGAGTCTCTCAATGGCTCACTCTGGAATCGGCATGACAGAGAGAAGACCTCATTCTGTTTCCAAACCCATAACACGAACGTATGTAGGAAAAATTTGTATAAACTTCTGTGTAGAAGCTTGAAGGCCACTTCCCTATATGCTTATTTAGGTCTTGCAGTTAAACGCCAACGCTGTTCTTTAGGTACTTTTCTTCACAGAGCTAATGCTACTAGCAATGGTTTCCCTAGAATTTCTTTATAAAATAAACAGCTCAGAATGGACGTAATTCTTGTTTAACGTAACGTAATTCTTTTTATTTCGGTTCTTAATCACCCGTGGATAGTTATTTAGTGCAAACGAATCTAACCCCATCCGATTGCTAGTAAAAATTTCCCATCCTGGTACCTTTTCCCGATATGGTTTTCGAAGTGTTTAATAATAAAGATGATACCATAATACACTTTGAATGTTTCCTTTTTCCTTTTTTCTCAGATTTCCTTTTTCAGCTTCGTTTGCATTTTCTTTGTTGTTGCATTACAAGACAAGTGGGAAAATTAAAAAATATTTCCTGAGCACACTACCACTAGCATATAGTTTAAGGAGAAAATGAAGATGTTATAAGACGATGAGAGCTGCTTTACAAAAAGGCGATGATGATGGAATAAAATTACAAAATATTTTACAAACATTTCATATACATATCACACAATGCATTTTATTAATATGTACATAATAAAGGCAAGACAGAGAGAGAGCAAAGGAAATGAAAAATAATAATAGAAAAAGAATCATAAAATAAATCCATAATGTGAGAGAGAGAGAAACATAAAAAATAGAGAAAACAAAAGTAGAATTTGAATTAAATTCAATAGAATAAGAAAGAACAAGAACAAGAGTATTACAGGGAGAGAGAAATATACATTATGTTTATTAAACTGATATGTCAATGGGTTCTCTCTTCACTTCTCTTTTTTTTTTTTTCTTTTTTCTACACAATCATTTCAACTCTTTGTATTAGGGCAAGTGTGTATGTGTGTGTGAGTGTTATCTGTGTAAATCTCTTTGGCTATAGGTCATGTCAACTTATACAACTACTCGTTAGTTAGTTAGTATATGTGTGTGTGCCAGTGTTGATAAGTGCTGGCGTGTACATTTCATTTATAAAATAAAATATTCAATGTTTTGACTTTATGAGCACATTTTAGAGCGTATCTGAAGAGCATATTGCATGTTTAACTTTATGCTTAAGCTTTTAAATAGCAGAGACACACACACTAAAGGTCACAAGAGCAATTTGCAATAAGTCAGATTAAATGATTATACATATACATACAGTGGCTCCCAGCTTATTTCAACCAGCACCTTTAAAAAAAATTAAGCTCGTATAATTTCGAAACGAAACAAGATATTAAAAAAATTTGAATAAGAGTTTATAGAATATGTTTAAAAATTAAGAAAAGAAGTTTTATTCAGTCTCAAATGTAAACTTACAAACTAAAAACCATAAATATAGGAACCCATTCGTCACAGCTTATTTCAACCACTTACTATCAACAAACAATTAAATGATTAATTAACTAATAGTTTTAATTTTAAAATTTAGTATGATTTGGTTAATTACAGCTTTCAGCCTTTTTTGCATTGATTCCTCTTCCTAGTGGTTTGGAGAGTTATTTTTGCCCATTCCTTTTTCAGAGCTGCTATAAGGTCATTCTTGTTCGAAATCTGGTGTTGGCGGACGTTTTGATCACAAATTGCCCATAAATTTGAGACTGAATAAAACTTTTTTGTTTAATTTTTAAACATATTCTATAAACACTTATTAAATTTTTTTTTAAAAGTGCTGGTTGAAATAAGCTGGGAGCCACTGTACATATGTATGTTTATGTGTATGTGTAAAAAATATTCATTTAATAGAGAAAATTAGTTCACACTTGATATTTGTTGTGTTTGCTGGTACTCATAGATAATTAAGTTTGCCAAAGTATAGTTGGGGGTGGGTGGGTGAATGGCAAAAGGGTGCCCCGAACAAAAAATTGGATTAATTTTGATGGCAGGGAAAAATAAAAAAAAAAAAAAAAATAAAAATCATGTATTGAAAGATTAATCAGAGCTTATAACAAACATGAAAGTACATGAAAGTTAAAATGCTTATGCATTTTTTTGAGTTTCGCAAAATATTGAAAATAAAATAAATTTTTTTTTTTTAAATCAAATAAAATCTTGGACTTTTATTTCCAACAAATAAAACTTAAGTCCAGTGAATGACACTTTAATACACAAATTAAGGGAAAAAATTCAATTGAAGTTTGTTTAAAAATTAAAAGGTTTTAGCTCCTCAATACAAGTGTTCAACACTGTAATTTATTTTCCAGATAAAGCCACAATATCAGACAGATATTGTGCATAATATAGCAACGTCTTTGTATGTCTCCAATGTTCTACAATGTTTCGATTTTATTAAACAATTTTTTATTAATATCATTTTACACCTGTTGATGAACAAGCCCTTATAGGCTAGTTGAGTAGGCCCACTGGTTAACCAAATTTTTTGAAGGATAACTGATACATGCAACTAATAAGAGTCGCTAAATTTAAAGGCACCGTAATGTAGTAGGTAGTATGTTGGCTTATTAGCTGACAGCCTTTTAATCAAGTCCCCAGCCCAGACGAAAATTAAAAAAACATTACGTTCAGCGACTTGCAGTCAGCAATCTTTTGGCAAAAACTCTGAGCGCAAATGAAAACGGCATGAAAAGCTTCTCAAAAATCTGTTGTTCGAAGACGATATTAAACGTTAAAGTTCCGCCACTCATGGGTGCTGTGAGAAGCCAGGTTGTAATCCTGACTAAAGGGTTGTAATAACCAATTAAGTAAGTGAGTTAATTCGTGTTAAATTTTGACTTCCTTGTATACGTCACGATATCCTTCAAATTTATTTCAAACAGTTCCGTTAGAAAGGTTAACTTAAGGGGCTCCTAGTAGTTTTAGAAACATTAGTGCGAATTCGGGGCAATGAAACTTTAAGTAAGGAACGATTTCTTATACCTCCTCCTTGGACTCGTAGAGAGCGTCTAGCTTAGAGTTCATGTCTCCCTAGTTGGAGGCCAACTAAGCACTGTAATACTTTTATTTATAATAATCGTAGTTCGTTTTTTATCCTAGTTTTTCAGCGTGTTTTTCTTTTTGATTTGCGAAGATGAGCTGTTTTAATTTGCCTGAAAATTTTAATTTTTTTTTATTTCGCACTTCTGTACGAGTTTAATTGCATTTCAAATTAATTTTGTGGGTCATCAACAGCAACAGCAGCAGCAGCAGCATCGTTTAACAGAAATATGTATTTTAACAGAAAAACAAAAAACAATTTCGTTTCAACAAATTTAGTTCGACAAGGTATTTACGATGACAGCAACACTAAAAACAAATGCTTGAAAAAAGTGTCATTAAAATGTCAATTGCTTGATTATAATATTTTGTGTTTAATTGTGTGTGTGTTCTTAATTACATATACACATACATGTGTGTGTACTTGTGTATAAATATTCATTTGGTTTTTCCCATTGTTTTTCTATATTCAAATTGATTGCATTTCTAGCTCCACATATGTACGAATGTGTGTGTATTGTGGCATTATTCTCCTAAATTGTGATCTAATAAAACCGTTTTTACAACATTTTTACCATGTTTTACCTTGATTAACACACGATTTTTTTTCTATCACTAGGCTGCTGTGATTTTTATTTTATTTTTTGGCTTTTATGTGACAGCGTGTGACATAACCAACCAAACAGCTGGTTGTCGTTAGAAAATAAACAAAAAAAAATTGATTTCGTTTGATTTGATTTAATTTGATTTGTTTACGATACTTTATTTAAAATAGCTTGTCTTTTTGTTGTTGCTGTCACTGCTGCCTGTTAAGCAAATAAAATTTTAATTAATGTTTACAAAACAAAGACAACAACAGCAACAACAACAGCAACTAAAACAGAACAACAAATTGCAACGCAATGCAAAAGAAAACATTAAATGAAATACATATGTACGTACGTATGTATGCATGTACAAAAAAAAAAGAAACGAACAATGGGTGCGTATGATAAATATTTTATGCGCTGCAGTTGCAAAATAATACTCATACGTACAGGGGGACTATGTAAACATGCTGTATTGTTAACAGTAGCAGCTACAAAGCAAATTTAAATGCAAATACAATGGCGAAAAAAAGTAATACACACACGTAATTAATTAATTTAGGAACTCACTTAAGAAAAGAAAATGTATAAAAAATTAATCACGTGTTATAAGGCAATATTAGAGCACATCATAATATGCCGAAAACATTAAAGCATACGATATCTTTTTTTAATTTGATTTTTTGACTTCAATGTAGCCGCCGTAGTCTTGTAGGTTGTGTGTTGGCATATTAGACGTAAGGATATGGTTCAAACCCTAGACTAGACATCAAAACGAAAATATGAAAAAAAATTCTTTGGCGACTTCCTTTTAGCAGATTTCTGGTAAAACCTTTAAGAGTAAATAAAATTGCCATGAAAAGCTTCTCATAATTCTGTCGTTTGGAATCGACTTTAAACTGTACGCCCCGCCAATCATGTATAAAATTAACACACACTCAACATAAGTGGTGTGAGAAACTAAGTCATAATCTTGGCGGAAGGGTTGTAATGGCCAATTATGTATGAATATTTTTGACTTCAACCAAATAAATACTCACAGTTTAAAATACTTGGATTGTTTTATGTAATAGTACCGCGACTTTACAATCCCTTAAATTATGTAGGATATGCCTACAATGTCTTCTCCAAATCTAATGTCCTGACAAACTTGGAGTTGGTGCCCGGTGTGAATAAAGACAATACCCTGCCCAGTATCTAGTTATTATCTTGGAATGGATTGATACTTTACAGCCTAGAAGAAAGTGTTCTAATGAGTCATTCCCATAATCACAGAATCCAATCAGACTTGTATCCGATTATCGTAACTTACTTACTTCACTTACTTAATTAGACATTACTATCTCTTAGTCAGGATTCCAACCTAGCTACTCACACCACCCATATTGTGTGTGTTAATTTTTATCCATAAGGGCCAGGTCTTACAATGTAAAGTTGAAGCCGAACGACAGATTTGAGATAATTTTCATGACAATTTAAATTACTCTTAGAGTTTTTGGCAGAAGAATGTTGAGAGGAAGTCACTCAAAAAAGTATTTTTTTCAATTTAGTTTTGTTCTAGATGTCTAAGCAGGGTTTCGCCTAATAAACTAACACAGTACCTACTACGCTAAGGCGATCAAGAATTTAGTGTTCACTACCATAGTTAGTGGATTTAAATATAAAAGAGCCTAATTGCGATACACAAATGCACTCCAGTCTGTGATCCTATGATCCTATGAGTCATAATTGACCTCACCCTCTTGTTTACTTCCAGTGCAATATTTCTGGCTTAAAGCCCGTAAGGTTTCAAGTCTGCGTCGACTTAAAAAGACTGGTGGATTGGTGCTCAATGGAGTCTTATATATACAGAGACCTTTGGGTTACCGCATAGGACTCAAATGGCTAAATCCTTGCTTACTGAATTCTAGTGAACTTGCCAGAAGACTACAGATAGCAATTCACCGACAAATATTTTCTCATATTAGAGTTTGAGATGTTTGAGCTGGAGTCTAAACGACAGGCTCGCCTCTAATAAGCCGACACACTGCCTACTAAACTATGTCGACTTTAGTTTCAAATACATGTCTTGTTATTATTAATGCCGTTTAGTACTGTCATTAATCTTTGTAGGGCATTTGTATAACGTCTTCTCCAAATCTCTTTACCAGACAAAATTCAGCATGTTTTTTGATGTCAATAAGAACAAACCCCTGCCTAGCATCTGATATATAGCTAGATGTGTTCTTTTGGCTTGCATTTATGCCCTACAGGTTTAATGAATCTGATCTGATGATTCATTCTAATTTTCACAGGGTCTCAATGGATCCTAACCACAGTCTCCAAAGCTTTAGCTAGCACTGCTATGTGCTGCGGACTTAAATACTGCAGAGCTTACAGCGCCATTGTAAGACAGAATTTCATTGCCCCTGTAAACCAACACATGCTTGTCTCTGTATCTTGTGCAACTCCAGTTGAGCTGTATTCAGATTCTTTCTGCCTGTCCAGACAATATCCCCCTGTTATATCAACACACGATAGTGTGTTTCCAGATTCGTTCTGTTTGCTATTAATGTAACCATCATGATATATATCCAGTGGTGCATAAATCCTGGTTTACATCCCCAATATTCTACTGTCAGCCTTCCGTATATCATTATGGCATGTGTTGCTCTCTATAAGAGCTCCTCATATCTGTATACTCTTCATTGATATTCCCCAATATTTTATCACCATATTCTACGAAATTTTCTGACACAAGTGTCGACCAGATTTCTATTTACAAAGTTTTCTTTCTCTTGTAAGTACAACTGTTGTAGTCTGTATCCTTTGTCGATCTGATATCTCTTGAATAATGTCGCGAAGAGTCTCTTCAAATTTTTCTTTAGCAATCAAGACTGCAAGACCTGCATACCAATGGCAAACCATGCCCCCTCACTTAGCTTTGTCCATCCACAAACAAGCTCCACGATTATGGTGCATTGATCTCACACGAGCATCCTCTGTTTATGCCAAACCTTATATTTTACGGACCTAGTGCCAAGTGGCTAATTTTTCTTTCTAAACCTAAAGCAACGGCGAGGGATATGAAATTCATTCTCAATTCCATGGCTTATATACGATGTAAAAACCACGATGATCTAAATTCAGTCCAATTTTTTGCAGTAAAGTATTCCAAAGTCATTACGACTGTACACAGAACTGGTATTGTGCAGCATTTTCTTGAAATTCCTCCACTTCCTATGGTGTAACATTCCGTGTGGTTATACTTATTGGCTCTGATGATTTGTTGTAAAAACGTGTAGTTTTTGTTGTTCTTATTAATCTTAGTGCTATAGTTGTTGTGGTAGTTGTTGTGATTGCATTAATAAACAGACCGCAAAAGAAAATTCACACATCTGTGTCGCCCACCTTTCTTACGCTGTGGTTGTGTTTTTTGGAGGCTTCAGAAAGGGCAAAAAAAACGTTTTTTCTTTTGCCAAAGGTTCATAAATGCTTGAACGTTGAATTGTGTAAAGCAACAACAAAGAGTTGTTGTTGTTGCTGTTGTTTTATTTTTTCCTTTTTCTTCCTTAATTTCTGTATGCGTGTAGGTATGTACGTGTGAATAATTACACATGGGCGAGTGTATTTGTGGCTGTGGAAAGATGAATTTCGGAAAACGTTAGCCAAAGAAGTTGTTGTACAGAAGGTAAGAAAAAAAAAACAAAAAAGAAGGAAAGGGAATGAAAGACAAAGAGAAATACAAGAATTGACTGAAAGGACTAAAAGGTGCATAAGCGTAACGTAATGGTGCACAGGCATAGGCTTACTGCTCGGGTTGTCAGTAAAAGACTGAAAAACAGGCTACAAAAGGGATTGAAAACCTTTTTCTGTTTCCAAAAAAAAAAAAAAAAAATTTAAAAAGAAACGAAAAAGAAAAAGAAAACTGAAGATTATTTACATCCCTGACCTATTTTTCGTACGACTCGCTAGATTTCTTATACTTCTCTGCCGCTGTGTTGCTGTGTCTCTGTGTGTTTCTCTTTGTATTGCTGAGGAGAACAACACACACACACACACATTGAGTGAAAGGTACATGATTTCTTACCTCAAATTCTTATTGATATTTGGGTAGTGTATACATACTTCCTTTTGGCTTTTATAAGTGTTTTGTTTTTTTTTTTTTGGTTATTGTTATTGTTGTTTTCTTGCTGTTTCTTTAATATCGTTTTGTCGGCTGCCATAAAAGTCATGCACACATGCAAAACACTGGCAAAAGAAAAAGAATCAATCTAAAGAGATGTAAAATAAAAGAGGAGGAAGAAGAAGAAAAGAATTACTTTGTGCCTACGGCCTGATACTGAGGATGATGATGCCGACGATGTTGACCGAAAACAAAGCAACATAAATGGGTCATTTTTGTTTTTATGGCACAATCATTGTATGGAAGTTTTGCAATATTTTTAATGAATTTCTGTGTTGTACTTGAGATAATGAAAAGCAAGAATGAGACAAACAAACAAAAGACGATCAAATATGACTGAAAGAATTAAAAGATTGAATCGAAAGTCTTCTTTTAACAATTTACTTTATATCTGTACGTACGTATACTTACGCATATTAAAAGAATCTTGTTTTGATACGTTTTTTTGTTTTGTTCCCATTAGTAGTCTCATCTTCTTACGAAATATGAAAAAAATATTTCTTTCGACAACTGCCGCTCAGCAGATTTCTGGTAAAAACTCTGAAAGTAAATAAAAATTGCCATGAAAACGTTTCTCAAAAATCAATCGTTCGGAGTCAACTTTAAACTGTAGATCCCGCCAATCATGTATGATTGAAGGGTTGTCATGACCAATTGTGTATGTTCTCTTAGTGCCGAATTTCACAATACAGTGGCCTTATGTATCCGGATTCAATCGCTCTTTAAGGCCAAAACTCTAACTCTTAAAGCACACTTCATGGTCTAGTATCACAATGTTCTTCTAAAAGTGCTCAAATGAATTTCGATTTTAACAATCTATCCTTTCGCCGTAGTCTAGTGGGTGGTGTGTTGGCTTATTAGACGTAAAACCGTAGTGCAAACTTCAGCCCTGATATCGCGAACAAGGAAAATATTAAAAAAAAAAATTTCTTCTGCGACTTCCTCTCAGCAGTTTTTTTTTTAGCATAAACTCTGAGAATAACTATCTTTTCGATGTAGTCAAGTAGGTAGTGTGTTGGCTTATTAGACGTAAGGCCGTGGTGTAAACCCTAGCACAAATTTAAAAAATATTTCTTCTGCGATTTCCTCTCAAAGTTTTTATCAGAAAACTGCTGAGCGTCAAATAAAATTGCCATGAAAAGTTCCTTAAAAAAACTTGTCGTTCGGAGTCCACTGTAGGTTCTGCCACTTATGTATGAAAATTAACACACACAACATGGGTTGTGTAAAAAAGCACGTCATAATCTTGATTCAAGAGTTGTAATAACAACTTAAGTAAGTCGCCTTAGTCTAGTAGGTGGTGTATTGGCTTATTAGACGTAAGGCTGTGGTGCAAACCCCACCCTTGACATCGCGAACAACGGACATATGAAAAATAAATTTCTTCTGCGACTTTCTCTCAGCAGTTTTCTAGCAAGAACTCTGAGAGTAACTATCTTTTCGCCGTAGTCTAGTAGGTAGTGTGCTAGCTTATTAGACGTAAGGCCGTGGTGCAAACACCAGCAGAAATAAAATTGCCATGAAAAGTTTCTCAAAAAATTTGTCGTTCAAAGTCGACTTTAAACTGTTAGGTTTCGCCACTCATATACGAAAATTAAAACAGACAACATGGGTTGTGTGAGAAACTAGGTTGTAATCCTGGCTGCAGGGTTGTAATAATAAATTAAATAAGTCGCCGTAGTCTAATAGGTAGTGTGTTGGCTCATTAGACGTAAGGCCAGGTTCAAACCTGACAGGTTCAAACAAGACATCAAAACGAAATATGAGAAGATATTTCTCCGGCTCCTTATTCTCAGCAAATTTCTGGCAAAAGCTCTGAAACAGTGTTGAAAAATTGAAATTTTGAAATGGTACTGAACTATAACTGAAAGAGTACTTTTTCGCATCAAATGGTACTTTTGTAAAAAAATAAATACATACATTACAACCCTTTAATCAGGATTATGACCTATCTTCTCACACCACTTATGTTGTATGCGTTAATTTTATACATGAGTGGCGGGACCTACAGTTTAAAGTCGACTCCGAACGACAGATTTTTGAGAAACTTTTCATGGGAATTTTATTTACTCTCAGAGTTTTTGACAGCATGAGGTCGCCGAAGGAATATTTTTACATTTTTCGTTATTTTGTAGATGTCTAACATTGGGTATGAACCCAGCACACTACCTACTAGACTATTTATTTCTTCATATTTAATGCACGTACGGTACGGAACAGAAAAACTAACGACTTATACGTGTTCCTCACATATAAAATAAAAACTGCTGATTCTGAACGTAACAAAACGTAAAAGTTCCGTGTGGCCAAACGTCGACGGAACGTTATGGAACATACTTTCATTTGTCGGTTCGGCAGGCGTTCTTGCTTTTTGTATTCTGAAAACGAACGTATGTTCAGTAGACGTTTGGCTAACCGGGGCTAAAGACAAATTCTACCTTTAGCATTACGTTGCTTATGCATTAATAGTTGAAAAGCACACGACATAAAATATGTAATAATAAAAAAGTACTGAAAGCGCCGTGGGGGTACTGCGGTATTTTTGAATTGGAAAAGTACTGAAAAAAATACTAAAGTACTGAATTTTTCAACACTGCTCTGAAAGTAAAATCAAATTGAAATGAGAAGTTTTTTAAAAAAATCTGTAATTCAAAGTCGATTTTAAACTGAAGTTTCCATCACGCATCTATGAAAATTTACATACACACAACATGAGTAGCGTGAGAAACTACATCATAATCCTGATTGAAGAGTTGTATTTGATAAATTAAGTAAGTTAAGTAAGCGACACTCTTTCCAAATCCTTTAATAAGCCTTGAGAACATTGAATAACTCCATGACGTTTGTAACTAATTTCTCATACGATACTCAACTACTTTTTTTTACTGTTAATAACATTCTAAATAGAATAAGTAACGTAATCAAATACGAAAAAAACTGATGTTTTTCTGAAACTATTTTTTGTTTTTTAACCCTTATCCTGTATTAATGGGTCAAAATTGCCCAAACAGTTTTTATTGCTCATTTATTCTTCAAATACTCAGCGGATTTTTTTGAAACTTTTGTACAATTATTATTTTAGTGAATACTATTAAAATTTAAAATATAATTTTTGTAGATCGTTTCAGAAAGCGTATGTAAAAAAACTTACGCAAATGGTACTTTTGGGTCAAAATTGCCCAATGCAACAAAATCAATTTACGCATGTGTTACGAGCTTAGTAACAATTTTGTGCGCCTTGACAACATCATAACTAGCAACAAACCAAAAAAATAAGTAAAAGCGCAGCTATTTGATAATAACACACAAGTGTTTTTTGTTTTTTATAACGGTATTACAAACTGCAACAAACCCAAAAAAAGAGAATAAGTTGTGTAAATATTTCATTCGTTTATGTGTTTTTAAATTGAATACAAGTGACAGAATCGTTACTTATTTTGAAACAATGGAACCAGAAGATATAGGAAATTTTCTTATGCAATCATATTCAGGCGATGAAAGCCCCAGGACACATCAAGTGAAGATGAAAACGATCTCGTTTCTGAACTTGCATCTAACTATGACCCCAACTCTTCATCAGGCGCTACCATGGACATTTCCGAAATTCTCGATCAAACTACGGATGAAGTTTTAATGTATCCGTCCAAAAATGGAAAATATTTATGATCAGAAACATCAACAATAAACAAAATTGGAAGATTTTCTAAACAGAACATAAAAAATTTGACTCCTGGTCAACGCGTTATGCTATTTCAAGAGCTGATAGTATAAAATCTTTATTTCTGTTATGAAATTATTTGTTGATATGACTAATTTACAACGTGACTTATAAGAGTAAAAGTTATTCAATCGGTTCGCTTAGGTCAATCTGTATTTGGAAATAATTGGATTGCTGTAGACGGCAGAACAATTAAGGAATATTTCGGGCAACTTTTGTTAGCAAATGTATTTAGATCTTATGGTGAAGCTTTAGCATCTCTATGGGACGACCGTAAAGCAGACCGCTATTCACAACCAAGAGTTTGCGCCGATTTCAAAATATATCTCGAGTGATACGGTTTGATAAAAAGACAGACAGGAGCGAAAGACGATTCCGTGACAAACTTGCTCCCTTAAGAGATTTTGGGAACCGTTAGGAAACGAATCTACCAAATATATTTCATCCTGGCGAGTGTGACAGTGGATGAGCAGCTCGTAATGTATCGTGGATGATGCCCATTCAAGCAATACATACCATCAAAACCAGGAAAATATGGAATAAAAATTTGGGTGTTGTGTGATGTAGAAACAAATTATGCATGGTCCTTACAGGTGTATACTGGATATTCTTGGAAGACTTAGGCATGAATTTTATAAGCGTAGAAATATCTCGTAGACCGCACATGCCACAAAGTAGTACTGCTAACGCAGTCGTAAAAGGCCTTTAAAAATCCCACAAACAAAAAATTTAAAAATGGGAAGTTTTTACGTTTGTCCAAATCGTTCTAACAGCACCAAATATGCAAATAAATGTTCCGAATGTCAAAAATATATTTGCAAAAAGCATTCTGAGACCAATATTGTATGTAATGAATGTAAAAAAAATAGAAAACAGAATAAATATTATAATTTTTTGTATTGGGCAAATTTGACCCACTAATGTCATATGCGTTTTATTTTTGAAGTACAGGATAAGGGTTAATGGAAAATATCCTTGTGAGCCTTCTGTTGTAATGTGCTGCTACACTGTTGTATTGTATTGTTTACCAACAATTTAATGATAATTTTTGCATTGTTGCACTTGATGATGATGATGATGATGGTGATGTTGGAATGATGAAAGTAAACTATAAACTGCACTCGGCTTATTCACACACAAACACACACACACACAACTAAGTATTTGACTCATATTCTTTTTCTCTTTATGTGTCTCTCTCGTTGCTTAACTGGAAATGATTTAAAATTTTTATGACGTCAATTGGTTTGCAAAATATATTGTGGCAGCACAAACAACAACAACAACAAACAAATAATAACAACAATACTAATAAAGAAATAAAAGTAATAATAAAACAAACAAATAAAATGAGAAAAAAATGCAAAATGAATAGAAGAAAAATTATACCACAAGTAAAAAATCAACAGCACAACAAACTATACTAACCTTCTTCTATGAAAATATGAAACAACAACAACAGCAACAACAATAAGAAGAAGCATTGGAAGAATATAAACAAATAAAAATGAAAACCTTGCCACAGTATCTGAATGTACAACAACAATAATAACAACAAATTCTAACCAAGTCATATTGGTTTAAAATGCACAAAAAAAAACTTATTGTATTCATCATCATTAAGAGTATAACAAAACAAATACATTCTTATCTCTCAACTCTTTCTCGCTAAACAGAGAGAGTGAGAGAAGGAAAAATAAACTGTAATTATTTTTAAAATTTTTTATAAAAATTCAAAAATTAAACTGTACATGAAGTTTTGTATATGTATGTGTGAGATAGAAATTAGAGATCAGCAATGCGTATTCAAAAAGATGATTAGAATCGAATCATACTCATAATATCTCATACTTATACGCGTTCATTCTTATTTTAATATCATGGAACCTCTACTCATATTCAAAGTTTGAAGTACTCATCATATTTATACTTAACAACACATATGATGTTGTTGTTGATTTCGACTCTCCACAACTCAACATATACACGAATCACAAAATAAGTATGATTCGCATATGAACTCTAAAATACTTACTAGGAGGTTGTGTGTTTGCTCTGATTACTGCACTGTCTTTTTTGCTTATGTGTCTTTTTTCTTTTTTTGTAAATGCAACAACAACAACTAAGACTGTAAATTTTGATGAATAATTCGACGAATCACTCGAATCATTTATAAGTATTATAAGTATTTTTCTAAAGTTCTGAATTTAAATGAATAGGCGTATGAATCAAACATACTTCGAATTTCGTATGAGTTTGATGTCAATGTCGTACGCATACTCAATGCAACCAGTACTTATAAATCAACGTTGTAGTGAGTATGAATGAATCAGAGTACATAGTTAAATTTCAATATTATTGACTCACTTATATTCAAAATTTCAAGGGTATTTATGAGTAGCGAAAAAACGATTCATTGCTGATCTCCGTTAAAAATAAGCACTATGAAATAAAATATTGCATACTTTCAGGGAATTTGAACACAGACAATACGTTAGCTTAGGTAAGCTGGCGGAACGTTTTTAACCCATTAACGCCGAATGGGTAGAAAAATACCCAAAAAAAAGAAGTTTTCTTAAAAAATTCTATCTTGACCCAATTAAACGAGAGCCCAAACGTTTCTTTAAGAACGAATAGAGAAGACATAGAACGGTTTAAAAAAAATTAGTAAGGCATGATATTCACATATTTTGGATGACAGAAAAAAGGTCAAAGATCACGAATTTTTCAAAATCAAAATTTTGTAGAAAGAACTTCTGTGGAATATGTATGGATGATATTCTCAGAAAAACCTTTAGATGCCATGTAATATAATATATCTTCAACCCGATAAAAATACTTTCACTTGAATTGGTCTACTTACCTAAGCTGCAGGTGCGATTAAATGGCATGGGTATAAAAATATCCACTTAGGCATTGGTATGAAATATTTTTCATAAAACTTTTAAAAATTAATTTCAAATAGAAATTTCAAATCATTTATTTTTCTCTATTTTTTTATATTTTTGGTAGTTCCGGCATGAAATTGTGCAAAAGAATCCCTTGGATGCACATTCAAACTGTATTTTGCACAACCGTACTCTGTTTTCCCACCACATTGCGCACAGCAACAGCATTTTTCAATTTTATCAATCATGTGGTCAAATTTGTCAGTGTGTTTTGCTATTTGCTGCGCATTTGTGATAACTTTTCCATCACGGCGTCGATTTTTACGAATTTTTACCAACGCTTCAACAACGCTAACCCAACAATCGAGTTGGCTCATAGGTGGCAAACCTTTACATCTCCTGCACAAGCAGTGTAATTTGCATGCATTTACCAAAGCTGCGTCAATAATGTTAGTGAGTAATGGCCAATACCACTTTTTTCCGCGGACTAGAATACGATAATTGTAGACGCCATTATCGAATAAGTCAACCCCACCCATTCGCTGATTATATGCATGTATTATGTATGGTTGTTCAACGACAGCCATCATGCGATGTTTACGGTCATATCTTTTGGTTTTGCACCCAAAAAATTAAACATCACAGTTACCACCTTCAGAAAGATTTAAAATATACACATAAATACATAGGTATAACATGTTAATAAATATGTATACAGGTAATTACCGAATTATCGTTCCAGAGAACTGCGATAATATTGTTGTTTGTCAAAGCAAAAATCTGATGAACCCCGAGGTTTCTTTTTCATCAATTTAATATCATCCAGCAATGCGTGATTGCTCCGATTATCTCGAACAGTACATGTTGCAAAAAAAAGATTTTCTAGATAATGTACATAATAAATTATGGCTTATCGAATGTAACATTATATTGACTTGAATCTGAAATATTCTGTAATAGTCGTAGTATCTTGTCAGGATTATTATTGTCACAAACGTGTTATTTTCAATAAAACTCTCAAAAATAGCTTAACTATGTTGTCTACTCGCCATATAATAAAGAGAAAAAAATTTTATTTTAGAACACACTTATGCCGAAGTGGATAGAAAAATACCCATGCCCTACAAAGGCCCCCACGACACTTAAAAAAAAAATAAAAATATTCATATCAATACAAATACTCCAAATACTATTTATTTGTGCCAAATTTCACCGAAATCGGACCACGGATTCTGGGGTCAGGCGTTAATGGGTTAAAGGAAGATATACCACTTAGGCCAGCATTTAGGCGTACAGGAATACCACAATCTATGTATTCTAACCGGGAATTGAATGTTCCCTAGAAGAAACCTTCCGGAATTTAAAATAAATCATGCTATTGCAGCAATCAGCTCTCGGTCAAAGATAACAGAAAGTGAGACGCTTGAAAACTCCGTCTCTTTTTGACATTACACTGAGGTAAAAGGCAGTCTTTTTCTCCTCCTCAGACCCATAGACACTGCAAAAGTAATTTGTCGGAAAGCCAAGTCTTTTACCATACCTACCAAAAGGAAAGTAAGGCCACGATCTAAACACCAGATCAGACATCAAAACGAAATTTGAAAAAATATTTCTTCGGCGACTTCCTCTCAGCAGTTTTCTGGCAAATTGTCTGAGAGGAAAATAAAATAGAAACTAGGCCGTAATCCTGACTGAAGAGTATTAATGATCAATTATGTTATATTATGTGAAAAATTTCTATTAGTTCCGCCACTCACGGATAAAACTAACATATGTACACAACATGGGCGGTGTGAGAGGATAGGTTGCAAGCCTGGCTAAAGGATTTAACTAATTTAATAGATAGCAAGGAAACGGCATCTATCTTGCTCTATCAGCACTTTAATTTGTTTTTTTGTTTAATTTTTTTTACTCACATAACAGACCATTAGCTTGGTTTTATACTATGCCAGTATTACCCTCATTATGTCCATCATAAAGTTTAAATGCTTAAGCCTTAGTAAGAATCGAATGATCACCTTCAATAACATTCATCAGACAGTTTACCCTGCCATATAAAAGGCAAAGCAAAGCAAGCGAGTAAGCTAGTGAAGTTCAGTCAGCCTTGTGTGAAGACGAGGTGTGTTTGAAGAGAGTAATCGGGATTTGATGATCTCCGTTACAAAGATCTGTCGAACAATTGTCTAGTAATTGTTATTGTTTATGCAAAGGGTATAAACAGAGGAACAACAAAGAAGAGCAATTGTTGTTGTTTACATCAAGCTGTGAACAGCGGCACACAGAATTGTGCGAATAATAAAGAATTTTAATTAAGAACTGAACACAAATTTATTTTTATTTTATTTGTAATCTACGAGCTCGTTTTTGCAGTTACGAGCTCGTAACAATATTTTTTTTTTTTGCACAATTTGAATGAATATCTTAGCTTGAGTTGACACTGACAACTTGACAGAGTATCAGCCAGTAGTTTTAATGAGCAAAATGTTTTTAGGTGGATAGGTAAACTAGAAGAAAAAGAAAAGAAAAGTCAATGAAATTCAAAATAACACTTTAAATATTTCATTCTGTATTACATTTTGTCTTTCACTAAATTTTGCATTGAGCTCATCTGCAGTTCGTTTCAATTGATCGCTTAAATCACTGCCCTGTTTAGTAATATCATGATTCAATTCCTTTGTAGAGAGTTCCTGTTTATTTAGAATTTTCTGAACAGCAGTTTGGGTAATATTTGTCAGTTTTTCGACATCATAGCTTGTATCTTTAGCCACTTGTTTAATGTTTTCTAATTTCCCATTCAGTTGGGCCATATTGTCCTTTAGTAAACTTTGGAATTTTGAATCAAAGTCATTAATATACTTTAGCACAACATCAGATGCATTATTTGAATTTTTATTGAACGATTCCAGTAATTGTTTTTCTTCACATATGAAACCCATTCTACCATTACACTTAAAATTTAACCATTTTTTATTACTAAGCCGAATCAGAACGCAATGTCGATTATCATCAATCTGGGGATTGTTTACTTCCCAATTAGCGTATGTAAATTGTTCTCCAGTTGTCGACCAAAAGAAGGGTCGATCAGTACTACCACTCATATTAAATTCATCATTAGCACCCAGCCAAAAGTTGCCATATGTTTCTTCTTCAAGTACTTTATTAATTACATCCTGTTTTTTGCGAGAATCTATTGTTAAAAGCTGTCTATTCCGACGAGCACATTGATGCCAAGCCTGAAACCACGTGTGCTAAAAAGGAATTTAATTTTCAATAAAAATTCTTAAAAAATTTCATTTTACCTCTTCATCGTATTCGATTTGATATTGACGACCATCTGCATTGATGATCTTTCGTTGAGCAGAACCTTCTGAGGCAATTAAAGCACAACAAATTATTAAGATTTGCGTATATAATTTAAAACTCTTCATTACGAAATATTTTCTAGTACTGGCATGCTTTTAATAAAATTCTCTGTTTATATACCCTAAACTACAGCGAATTTTGTGGTATACTTATCGTAATTTTAATTAAAAAAAAAAGAAGAAACTTATCAGTCTTTTAACTCCAGGCTTTAATGAAATATAATTTTTTTTATAATATAAGTTTACTGACCACAGACTGATAATTACTCTGCTATCGCTAGCTACTGTTGCTTAACAAAAAATACCAGACTTCCATTGACTGAGAAACTGAAATGATTTACTTTTTGAATCGAAATATAAAATAAAGTATTTATATTTGCAATCATTGAGCGAAAGGCTAAGTTTTTTGTTTAAAGTCGCCAGTAACTCTGAAAGTAAATAAAAATTTGTCATGAAAAACTTCTTAAGAAAAAAAAATCTGTCGTTCGAAGTCTACTCCCACCACTCACATATAAAAATTAACGCAAACAACATACAGTGGCTCTCATTAATATTCAGTATCTGGTTTTCGTTATTTAATTCCTTAATTTTTAAAAAAAATGTATATGATTTCCAAAAATTTTCTTTTATAAAATAATAATCAAACTCATAGTGCTTTTGTGTGTTGCATATTTTTACATTCATTAAACAAATTAAATTATTATAATTAAAATACTGATATATTGCATAAATATATGTATGCCACATTAATATTCGGTATTGAATAGAAATAGATAACAAGAAGAGATCCTTATTGTCAGAAAAATTAAGACAAACCCACGCTTAAGTGCTCCTAAAATAGTAAGTGAAGTTAAGGAGGAATTAAATAAGACTGTATCCGCGGAAACAATACGTCGTGCCATTAAGAGTCAAGGGTACAATGGCCGTGTTGCTCGTAAGAAGCCGTTTTTAAATTTAAAAAACAGAAAACGTCGAGTAAAATTTGCAAAGGAGCATTTAAAAAAGGCTGCGAGTTGGTGGGAAGACGTTATTTTCCTTGATGAAAGCAAATTCAACATTTTTGGTAGCGATGGAAGAACAATGGTCTGGCGGAAACCTAATGAAGAGTTGAAAGGAAAAAACATTACTCCCACAGTAAAACACGGAGGTGGGCATGTGATGGTTTGGGGCTGTATATCAGCAAAGGGAGTCGGAAACCTAGTATTTATTGACGGAATCATGAACAAGAATATATACTTAAACATTTTGCGGGAAAATTTAAATCAATCTGCCGAAAAAATGGGAATTTCTTCGACCTTCAAATTATACCAAGATAACGACACCAAACATAAAGCCCATGTTGTGCGCGAATGGTTGCAAAATAATTGCCCAGAAGTGATTGATACACCAGCCCAATCACCTGATATTAACCCCATAGAGAATTTATGGGATCATTTAGACCGCCAAGTGCGTAAAAAATCTATTTCATCTAGAAATGAGCTTAAAAAAGTACTGCAGGAAGAATGGGATAAGATCAGTACAGACTACTTAAAAAAAATTATTTATAATATGCCTAATCGTCTATCAGAGGTTGTAAAAAATAATGGTTTTCAACAAAATACTAATATAATATAATTTTTAAGGAGTTTAATTTAATTTCATTGAAAAAACCGAATATTAATGAGACCTGAATTTTGTTAAGTTTTTACTTTATTGTCCTATTTATATAATTTTATTAACGCTTTATACTCTAAGAATAAATTAATTTGATCTCGAGAAATATATTTTCTTTTTAAAACATAAAATTTCTGCGTTTTACTCATTCTCTTGCAAAAATTTTCGTTTAAATAAATGAAAATAAAAATACCGAATATTAATGTGAGCCACTGTAAGTGCTGTGAGAAACTAGGCCGTAATCCCGACTAACGGGGTTGTAATGACCAGAGCCTAGCAGTATTGTACGTATCCTCCTGACGCCAAAAAAAATTAAGTTTCCCCGTAAAACGAGCGGACAATATCCAAATTAACTGAGGCAATCGGAATATCTATGCCCTGTAACATGTGTAACATTGTGAACTTTCCGTCGGCTTTGCCCAGCTAATCAGAAATGCAATTTCCAACGACATTCCTCTGCCCCGGAACCCGTAGAAGAGTTACCTTTGAATTTCTCTGGACAAGCATGGACGTTGAAACTAAGTTCGTTGGAGATTTAATTGCAGCCTGATTGTGGCAGTAAATCAATAGATTTTCAGGGAAAGTCTCGCCACTAAATTGCCATGATTTCTGCTTGAAAAACACTGCAACGGTTTTAATATCAGACCGCCCTGCCACTTCAAGGGTCCCATTGGGTACCTCCGGCGGTCTTCAGTCTAGAAGTCTGAAGTTGGAATTCTAAAATCGAATGTTCAGATTGGGACAGGATATGATTGCATTAAGTCTTACTGCCATTAACTCAACCTTAATAGGTGGTCAGTGGGGATCCAATTGAGAATAGCAAATAATGCGTTGCCCTAGCTCGGCCATGTCGTTCGAATGGAGGAGGATGCTCCAGCGAGACGGGTATTTGATGCGGGGATCTGCGGAAGTCGGCAGAGAGGACAACCTTGTTTGCGTTGGAAGGATAAAATCGAGGAAACGCTGTCATCGATTGGTGTGACCAACTGGCGTAGGCGTGCAAAAAGCACAGGCGCCTGGAAAAATGTGTTACGGTAGGCCGAAATTCGTTAATCGGGTTGTTGATGGCCAATTAAGTAAGTAAGTGAGTAAGTAAATAATGCCTTGGTTTGTGATGAAACAGAGTGCACTGGTATTCAGAACAGCTGACTGCCTGCCTACTCTATCAGCCGGCAATGGTATTGGTGTTTGCCAACCGTCCAACAGTGATGTATACCATAAAGCGAGATTGGTTCCACCACCGTTCGTCAGAGCCAAGATGTGATGCTTCGTCTGAGAACTCAGATATTGTTTCTTGTGCTTGGACTGTTTTTTGTTATAAAATGGAAAGAATGTCCACATTGGCGGCGTACAAGCTACTCTCCTCGTGATTTGATTTGCCTGCTCATTGACGTGAATTTTCATGTGGCCTGTGTTTCTGGTCTGCCTAGCTGAGTGCTCGATTGGCAGCCCTCACTATTAGATCCTACTACTACATATGTCCCTTTTTATGTATTTCATTGTCAGATTATATTGGAGCAGATCTTTTGATGGCGTAAAGTTTCGCTTGGAAGCATTTTGTAACTTTCGCCACGAACTCTGAGTATTTGGTTTACAATCGTCATCATTAGTTTTAAATAAAATTAAGAAAACATTTTCCCCAAATGTAGTTAGGATGCCTTCAAATATTGTTAGAGTGGTATTTGCTATACCTTTAACGGTTTACTACACATATTCCACCATCTTCCCGTTGATAGCTGTTCCATATTGCCGCCGATCGGAAATATTTTTTCTATGTTTGTCCGCTGCTGCTTGTGATTTATGGTCATCCATTGAAGGCCATTTATGATTGTTCTGTTGTTGTCGTTGTTGTTTGCGTTTAAAGTATGCATTTCGATATCATTTTTCAATATGATAAATACACACACACACACACGCAATAAATAAAAATTGAAATATTGAAATGCAATTCAAATTGCAATTCCACTGCCTTCCCAATGCCTTTGTATTTATTATTAATGATGAAAATATTTATTTATAAATTAAAAAAAAATTTCTCTTCAACCAATTGCTGCTTGTTCGCTTCCTGCTGTGTGGTGTAGTTATTTTTGCAAAATATTTTTTATTTTTATTTTTAATTGTTTCTTTTTTTTTCTTTCTTTTTAATATTTTTCATTTAATTTTACAATTGCCAGCCAACAATGGTGGTTTGAAAGTGAAATATTTTTCACAATTCAAAAGAAATTTGAATGTATACATACATACGTAAGAGGCGTATGGTTTGGTACTTAAACTTCAATTTATTATCACTGAAATGGCAATAGAGAAACGTTTTTCCGTTAATTTCTGGTACCAGAAATTGAACAAACAAAAAATTTTTTGTTCAATTAGATACTAACAGAGTCGACTTATGTAATATAAGAATTAACAGCAGGTATTCAGATACTGGTATTTTTCCAGCATAAAAAAAATGGTAAACAAGTAAACACAGTAAATACACTAACAACACTAGGATAATAAACGTAAACAATAATGTTAACATTTATAGAGAAGTCATGAACGTTCGCCTTCAAAAACATTCATCAGTCTGTTTACCTTACCATATAAAAGGCAAGGCAAAGCAGGCGACTGAGTTAGTGAAGTTCAGTCAGTCTTGTGTGAAGACGCGATGTGTTTGAAGAAAATAGTCGTGGTTTGAAGATCTCCGTTACAAAGATCTGTCGAACAATTGTCTAGTAATTGTTATTGTTTATGCAAAGGGTATAAACAGAAGAATAACAAAGAAAAGCAATTGTTGTAGTGTACATCAAGTTGTGAACAGTGGCACACAGAATGGTGCGTATAATAAAGAATTTTAATTAAAACTAAACACAAATTTATTTTTTATTTTATTTTCGATCTACGAGCTCATACTCTAAACGTTTTTTAAAAGGTAAAAACGTAACAGTATTGATGATTTACTCTCTATTAAGACGTACAGTTACATATATATGTACGTCTCAACTTGTTATTTAAAAATGACAAAGGCATGTGGTTTCAATAGGACGGGTGGGTGTGGTTTCAAAACGAGACACACAGCTTATGTCACATTAAATACTCTGTCCAGTGATTTGAGGTCATGTTCAACTGGCCACCGTGATAGTGCGATTTGATCCTGTTAGACTTCTTTTTGTGAGACTTCCTTAAGTAGGTGGTATGTGCGAATTAGCCACATACATACAACAGCATCACCTATGCCATCGGTAAAATTATGTCTGATTTTTGCCCCAAAGTCATGGAGAATTGAACATTTCGGATGTGCTCCAACCAGAGGAGCCAGGCGGAATATTTCTTTCAAAAATTTCGATAACTTAATTTTAATTTTAATATAACGAGCGCTTAATGAAAGATCCGATATATTAAAAAAAAATGCAAAATTTTATCCTGCATAACATCTTGTAGTCACCGCAGTCTAGTAGGTAGTGTGTTGGTCAGGCATCTCCAACCAAACCAACCAAACAAAATATGAACAAAAAAATTTTTCCAGCGACTTTTCCTCCCTAGTTCTGTGCCAAAAACACTGAGAGTAACAAAATTGCCATGGAAAAGCTTCTCAAAAATCTGTCGTTCGGAGTCGACTTTAAACACTCAACATAAGTGGTGTGAGAAGCCAGATTGTAATCCTGACTAAAAGGTTGTAATGACCAATTATAAACAACACACCAGCCGGAAATAGTTTCCTGATTGAGAGGTGGCTAAATCTATGGAGACTAAAAGTGAATGACCCAAACATTTATTCACGTAGAATCCAGGTGCGCCTCCTTTGGGAGAAACAACAATATAGTGCCTTAACGCTCACACATAAAATATATTGACATCGAGAGATGTCTGACTTGTAAAATTGAAATTTTTGAGAAACTGACCTGGGATTTGAACCGTGGCGTTATGTCTAATAAGCCAAAACACTTTCTACTAGACTATAGCAACTACTTACTGTTTAGTTAAGGTAAAGTGCTTTATCTTCTCGTATAAAAATGATTTGAAAAAGCCGAAAGAAGATCTTACGTATGATGAAATCGGTTGGGAAAAAACATCAAAACTTGAATAAGTTCTGAGACAGATTTGGTGTAATCACTGCTGCCTAAATATATTCCTAGTGTTTAACGGGTATGAGTATGGTTGGAGTATGCGTCTATTATTTTGAATCCATACTATCGTTGTCATAGTGATTCAATAGAGTCTGTGCAGAAGCAGTTTTTATTATTCTGTTTACGTGGCCTAGGATGGGATTATGCCAATGGGTTTCCATCATATGAGGCTAGATTAGATTTGGTGAAACTTCCAACTTTGGAACGTAGAAGGGCTGTTTTAGGGGTTTGTTTTGTTTTTAATCTGATTAAAGGTGATATCGACTCTGAGTTTTTGCTTTCTAACCTGAATTTCAATATTCCAGCAAGATTTTCACGGCACTATCGTCCTCTTTCTTTAAATTTTTATAGAACGAACTATGGAGCTAATTTTCCTTTTCGTAGATTATGTAATGATTTTAATTTATATTATGATTTTATTGATTTTAATTGTAATGTTTGTAATATTAAACGTAGCTTATATGCTAGCATTAGTTTGTAAATTATTATATAAAAATGTATTTTCGTTCTTGTCTTACGTAGTTTATTGTTACTTTATTCAGCTTGTGATTAAGTTCTGTAAAAAAAAAAAAATAAGAACTCCTTGAGATATAAAATTTGATCAGCTGTTGTTAGTTCAGAATGAAATATATCAGATTTAGTAGTTAAGGGCGTAGTAAGAATCTTCTTCTAAATTTCTTCAAAGATCAGAGACTTTCTTTCTTTTATTATCTGAAAGCAATAACTTCAGTAATTCATTTCAAATATTTTTCTATTTTTAATTTTAATTCAATTTTAAAGAATTTTTTTTTTTCCATTTTATTGTATTTTTTCTGGAACGCACCTTATGTGCATAAATATTTGAACAAAAAAAACTTTATATTCGCTGTGAAATAAAAGGAAAAACTCATGCATTGATGACTTCCTAGAGAAACTAAAGGAAACTTTTACGAGCAGAAAAGGAAAATAAAAAATTGAAAAACAGAAAAAAAAGAAAAAAATATTTTTTATAACTACAATAATAAAGTATTTTACAGTAATTGGGAAATAAAAGAAAAAATATAAATAATAAAAGAAAATAAAAAATAAAAAGAGATTACAAAACAAAGAGAGGCAGAAAGAAAGAAAAGAAATACTTCTCTTTAATTATTGTATAATAAAATTACTGGAATGAATTCAAAATAAATGTGAAGGAGAAAAAACAAAAACAAAAACAAAAATCAACTGGATGTGATGACAGTAAAATAAGACCCCCGGAATAAAAGGAAAATCTAATAAAAAAGAAAAGACAAATAGAACCATAACCTATGTACTCGTATGCATAAACTTATAAATATTTTAATATCACACATACATATGAGTACGTATGTATATGTGGATATATAAATAATTTTATTACATAACTATACACGGGTGTGCGCTAGTGCTTCAATAGAAAATAAGCAAGTTTTAAGAGCATATTCTACCAACAACATAAGCATACAAACCAGGGGTTACCAAAATTTTTTTGGTTGTGTATTACTGAGTAAGTGAGAGAGAAAATGAGTTGAGAGCTTACAGTCATAGATAAATGTTAGTAATATATCCCATTTTGATTTTCATTTCGTCAACATACACAAAGTTATACATCTTTGACTTAATAATTAGGTAATGTTTTTTTAGATATTTGCTGGATACTAATTTTGGTTCATAAATTTCCTCTCCTGCTAATAACCAACCTTTTAATTTTTTCAAAATATTGCTTTATGTCTATAAAAAAGTTGTTTTCTTTCCATATCACCTAAATTATTAACTTGACTATTAAAACAATCAAAATGTGTTTTAAGAACATATAAAACTTTGAATTTTAAAAAGAAGGATTTTTAAACATAAAATATTTTTTGAGTGTAAACCAAAAAAAAAAAAATAACATATCATCCGCTGACATGTGTGCTTGTTGCAGTCTGATCTACGACTAAATAAAAGAGCATAAGCAATGTGTATGAATTCGCTCTGCACAATTGTGCTATGAAATGGTAATCCCTGATACAAACCCATGAAACCCTTGCATACCCATATTGTTTTGAGACAGACAGACAGACAGACACTCACTCACTCATTCATTATGTTGTATTTTAACAAATACTTGGGAGTTTATTTTAAAATAATAACAACAACAAAAACAACGCCAACAACATCAAAATAAATAATATAACAACACACAGTAATAATAAGAGGCACTTAAATCACTTTTAACTGATTATGATGATTTTCATTTACATTATAATACTTACACTACCACACTCACATACTCACACTATTACAAATTTTATCCCACCAAACTCACGTACTACACTTATAGACAGACAAGAAGACTATCAAGAACACCAACACATGCATCGCTAGTCACAGTAGAATCACAGAATGAGTTGAAATATTTTCTACACATTTTAAAGGTTGTCCGTGCTTCTAAAGGTAACATAAATGAACGTCTTTGAAGTCAAATTTACTTTCAAGAATATTGTTACGTTTCTACCTTTAAAAACGTTTAAAACATGAACACGTAGATTGCATATAAAATAAAAATAAATTTGTGTTTAATTTTAATTAAAATTCCTTACTATTTGCACAATTCAGTGTGCCATTGTTCACAATTTGATGTAAACAACAACAACTGCTTAGTTTGTTATTCTTTTGTTTACACCCTTTGCATAAACAATAACAATTACTAGAAAATTATTCGACAGATCTTTATAACGGAGATCTTCAAACCACGCTTACTTTCTTCAATCGCACCGCGTCTTCACATAAGACTGACTGAATTTTTTATTAACTCCGTTGCCTGCTTTGCCTTGCCTTTTATATGACAGAGTAAGCAGTCGGATGAATGTTCTTGAAAGCGAATGTTCATGACTTCACCTTCTCGAAATCTATATAAATGTAAACATTATTGTAGTGTTGTTTGTGTATTTTGTTTACAGTTATTCTTGTAGTATTATTTGTGTATTTTTGCTTACTTGTTTACTATTTTTTTTATGCTAGTTTTTGTTGTTATATTAAGCAGTACGATAATTTGTAAACAGGTTTGTTTACTGCATTGTTTTGGTTTTGTAGCTTTTGTTTATAATTTTAATGTTAAACGATGTAAAAGCAAAACAACAGTATCTAGATTTTTCCATTTTCGTAACAATATTTTAAGGCGCCATGTAATCGTGCATGTCCAACTTACATCTTTACTTAATAGGGACATAATGAATGCCTGTGGTGCTATAAACATGAACTGTGGAAGCATATGCAGGAAACAATAAGTATTAGCACAACCAGAGGATGCCCACAAGATAGTATCCCTTCTGCACTAGCTTGGAGTCTAGTTGTGGATGAACTACTAATAAAACTATCTGAGGCGGGCATTTAGTGTAGAGGATGCGTATATGATATAGTCTCGATGGTTAATGGAAAATTTGAAGAGACTCTCTACAACATTATTCAAAGTGGTCTTAAGTCGTTGGTGCATAATACTGGTCCAGAGAATAAACCCGAACAAGACCACAACAGAGTATGATTTCCAAGAAGAAGAAAACTTCCTAAATGGCAGAATATTCTATTCATGGGTGAGATAATATCACTGATAATGGAGGTCCAATGTCTTGGAATAACTCTGAATAGTAAAATGTCATGGAGGGCTGATACAGAGAGCATCTTAGAAAAGACCAAACATGCCATAATGATATGCAGAAGGCCTACAGTGAAATATTGGGGATATAATCCATAAATTATGCATTGGATGTGTACACCACGACGGTCAGACCAATAGTAATCTATGTAGCAAATTTTCAAAGCAGATGAACGAATCTGAAAACAGCGTACTACACCAACGGCTCTGTTAGATTTAAGTTCGCTGTACCTGATAGTGAAGACAGAAGCTTTAAAGGCTATGGTTAGGTTGATGTCACCGTAGTCTAATAGGCAGTGTGTTGGCTTATAAGACTTAAGGCAACGGTTCAAACCCTAGGCCAAATATCTCCAATAAAACGAAATATAAAAAAGGCGACTTGCTCACAGCAGATTTCTGGTAAAAACCCTCAGAGTAAATAAAAATTTCCATGAAAAGTTGCTCAAAAATCTGTCATTCGGAGTTGATTTTAAATTGTAGTTCCCGCCACTCGTGTATAAAATTAACACTTAAAACATAAGTGGTGTGAGAAGCTAGGTCATATTCCTGACTGAAGGGTTGTAATGACAAAATATGTATGAATGTACATATGTATGTATTTATTGGGCAATTATCTGGGCAGACAGAATGAATCTGGTAACAGAAACCAGAGTGTGATGGCATAACAGGTGCTGCGGTATACCAGCGATGGAAGGAAGATATGTTAGATTTAAGTCCAATCCAATGGTTAGGTTGATGGGAAACAAAGCGAATATGAAATTGATTAGGGGATTTCGGGGCTTAAGGAATCGTTTGGCTGATAGTTTGTTCCTTAGGCAGTAGACTACCAGCGGAAATACTACAACCAGTGGTCATATTGTGTAATTACGGAGGCGGTATCCTCGTATAACACGCTGAAGTGAAACTTGACATGAGAACGTCTTCATGGCGAGGCTACATTTGCCCAAAATCCCATATATGTAAAGTCTACCAGGCGCAAGGTACATGGCTTGTCTGTTGTCAAGTACGGTGTAATAAATAGCTGACAGGAAAATACTGGTCTGACATTACATTACGTATTTATTGCCAGTCTTGTTGTACATCCAGCTCTTTAATATATCGTTCCTTCTTAAGTATAATTTACCAATTGTAAAATCGTTTGTTTGAATTATTTTTAATTACCCTGTATACCAATGCGTGTGTATTTGTTTCCTTTTATAGAAGTTTAACACAACGGCTGCGTTCGCATTTGTTTTCGTTTTTGTTTTTATTTTAAATAATCTTGTATTAACTAAAGATTTATCAACAAATATTTCAGACTTTAAGCCTCTTTCTCCTACCTTTTGTTTCTTTTTTTTCTCTCTTTCTGTCGCTTTCTCTGTGTGTCTCTTACTTGCTTGCTCTCTACCTTGTGTGTGTTTTACAAGCACTCAGTTATAGACAAATATCCTCTTAGACATTCATGCATGTGTGAGTTTTATGGAGATTTTTTAAAAACAAAAAAAACGATAAAAAAAGGAAGAGAGAGAGAGAGAGAGCGGTAGAGGGAGAGAAAATAAAAGAGAAAAGAAATGAAAATTGTAAAGCCAATTAGTGTGTGTATGAGTAAATGTTTTAATAAATCATTTGAATGTATTTGTGCTCGTGTGTGTGCGTATATGTATGTGTGAGTTGATGTTTTATGGTATGAATAAATAAGTAATCCTTTAAGTACAAACACTGCTATGACTATCACCAACACTACCACTACTACTACTACTACTATTGTGTGGATAAATATTAAATAAAACAATTTAAATAAACACACACACATACACATACACGTTATAATCTACATGCATGCAAATAACATAATTTTGTGTATGTACATATATACCCATATATGCACACACACACACATATCGAATTGTGTCGTAAAACTATGAAATTATTTATGTATTCACATACAATTATCCCGTATCTGAATTATTTACGTTGGATACTAAAAAAATTATCAGCATCAACTTCATCTTTCACTCTCTATTATTATCTGTCGCACTTAAAGATATTCATCTCGTTTGCCGTTGCTGCAGTAACTTTATTATTATACGGGAGCCAACTCTAAATGCGGGCTGCTGGCTGGTATTTAAAACAAAAGCATTAAAAGTAATAAATTCTACAGGCGCTATCTCAGAAAGATATTCTAAGAAGAACTTTTGCAACACAACACAATAGTGTATATGAATATGAATATTTATAGTGCTACAGAGCTACAGTGCCTATAAGTAGGCTAATGAATTTTCAAGTGAATTTAAGCACTTTCAAAGCAATGGATAGATAGATAGCTTTGTTTAGTATTATGATCTCAATGGTATGATAATATTTTCAAAATATGTGTATGTATCCTTAAATCAATAGAAATAATGTCAGTGATCTCATGGCGCCTTAAACTAGGCAAGGTTTTGTTTAAAATTTTCTTGTTATAAAAGAACACTTCAAAAGCAAAAGAAAAGAGAGTTCTTAACACCGCTGATATAATAATTCTGATATTTTTAAAGTTAAGATTTAAATTGTTAAGAGAAACAAAGCATAAATAATTTTTACTTACTTAAAGTATACTTAAGGAATACATACTTTTGTTTGTGAAAGCAGTCTGGTAGGCAATAGAATCGCCTTAGTGTGGTAAATAGTGTGTTGGCTTATTAGAAATGCTTCACACCCCAGGTCAGTCTCCAGCAAAACGAAATATAAAAAAAATTGTCTTCGGTGACTTCCTCTCTGCAGTTGTCTGGCAAAAACTCAGGGAGTAAATAAATATGCCATTAAAAGTTTCTCAAAAATCTGTTGAGTCGGAGTTGCCACTCATGTGTAAAAAATTAACACAAACAACATTAGTGGTGTGAGAAGCTAGGTGGTAATCCTGACTGGCGACTTCTTTGTTTCTTTCTCCTCTTCTACAAACTTAAGACTTTGCAAAGTAGGCTTTAAACGTGTAAAAGGCGTCTCACTTGGTTGAGCAATCCTAATAATTTTTCTATAAAATTAAGAAGACATTGAATAATTATTACTACAAAAATCATTGGGTGGATTGAGAATGTTTCTTGGCAATTCTGCCCATAAAGAGTTATTCCTTGAATTTTCATTACAATTTAGAATTTTAACTTTACAACGTGTAGTTAAATTATACCTCAGACTCTTTCCTTAAAATTAAACTGTATTTAAAAAAATGTTTTCTTTTCTTTTCATTTATTGCAGATTAAATAAGTGCACCCGTCTCTGGATAACTCTGCTCAATAATTAAATGTTTCATTAATTAGTAAATGCAATTGCAAGGTGAGTTCAAATATTTTGTAACAAAGAAAATCTGATTCTTTTATTCCTTTTTGTTTTTTAATTTATTACAAAAACAACAACAGAAATAATAATAAATAAATGGTAAATTAAGTGCATTTGTTTGCCAAGTGCCAATACAATTTCAATTCATTTCAATGTACAGTACAAGTACAAGTACGAGGCAAGCATTTCGATTGCCCTTTTGCCATCGATAACATACACGTTAATTTTATTCACACAGCTAAGGTGCCCGGGAATGGGGGAAATTGTAAAAAACAATGCATTTTAGCGCCATGTCATGTCATGAATAAAGAAACAACGAAAAAATGAAATAAAATCGAAAAAAATTAACAAAATTTACTTGGAGTATAGACACAGTAACACAGGAGAATTTGCCAAAAATACGAGAAAGCATAGAGAGAAAGATATCATGGTCCTCAATGGTGCCTAATCGTCCTTTGGATGTGCCGTGAATTTCTATTTTATTTTGTAAAAAGCTTAAGTCCAAGCTGGCAAACACTGTCAGTAGTTACTTATTCGAGACGATGTTGTTACTTTTCTTTATTAAACTGGAATTGATTGTCCTTTTTATTGTAAAATGCATACAAAATAGAAATTGTTTTTTACTTTTCAATATTACACTACACAGGGAAGACAATGTCTTTTTAACTCTTCTATGAAGATTACTTAGACAGCAGGATGCTTCGCCTTGCATAACAATTTCACAGTAATTGACCGTAAATTCGACTGTGAAGTAGAGAGTAAATGTTTAAAAATTTTAATTTTTCAGCTTTAATTGACATCCATTCATTTCGATCGTTTAATAACAGAAGAATGCGAAAAATTAGTCAGAAATCTGCTGAAAAGATTGGTGAATTAGGCGTTGAAAATTATCAGTCATTATAGCGTGTTCATGATCGTTGCCATCGATCTACAGGGTGATAAAGAAATTTGAAGATACTAAAAGCATTACAAACGTGATCTTATCTATAAGTATCTCTTATGATGAGTACACTGACAAACATTACTGAAAACAAGGGCTCAAAACGTTGGTCAAAGTTTAACAAGAAATCGTTTAAATAGTTGGCCAATTACCAGCAGGATTCTCGCAAGCTTATAAAACTAAAATGAACCAAATCATCTGCCTCTAGCTGTACTGAATTGAATCCGTTGGACTACAGCTTATGGACTGTTTTAGAGATCTTTTGTCACCAAAAATATTCCCAAATTGATTCTCTTAAAATTGTTCTGATTCGTGCTGGAGCTTATTTTCCAATTGACGAGTTGTAGGTGGCCTACCCGTCTTAAGGCGTTAGTGTGGTCAAACCTGTGAGTCATCGCAATGCAAACGCTGCCGAAAATATTGGTTCTGTTTAATAAATAAGTGTGGCGGTTTATTGAAATTTGTTGATACCTGGCCTTTGCAGCAATTGGGCCCCGCTAACGGATCATTGTTACGACCAAATTAGGCAGCAATAATAGTCGGCTGACCTTTCTCAACGCCGTATAGAGACTACTTGGGTTATAGAGCAACAGGCTTTCAAATTCGCTTTTCCAAACAAACTTTTCTTCCGCGATGAAACTCATGCAGCATTCTGTGGTTACTTTAAAAGAAAAATTGGAGTTCAGGGAACACCAAAGTGATTAGGAAAGGTTCATTGTAACTGGAATAAATTGTAAAAAGAAGGTATTGTTGTGCAGCATTTTACCGAAAATAATACCGAAAGAATATTGCCTCCAGTAATCCACGATTACTCTCTTCAAACACACCGCGTCTTCACACAAGACTGACTGAACTTCACTAACTCACAGTCTGATGAAAGTTCTCTAAAGCGAACGTTCATGACTTCGCCTTCTCGAAATCTCTATAATCGTAAACATCGTTGTTTCATTATTGTTATTTGTGTGGCTTGTTTAAATTTTTATTCTTGTAGTGTTTGTTGTTGTATTTTTGTTTACTTGTTTCAGATTTTTTATGCTGGTATTTGTTGTTGTATTTTTGTTTACTTGTTTACCATTTTAATGTTGCAAAGTGATGTAAAAACAAAACACCAGTATCTAGATTTTTCATTTTCGTAACATTATTATTGTTTTTAGATTTTTTTCAATTTTTTTTTTGTTTCCCTCAAAAGTTTTATTCAATAAAACTAAACAAGCAAGCAAACAATCACAACAAAAATGGTCAAATACTGCGACGCTGCTAAAAGAAAAACAGGCTAAAAGAACAATCAGAAAAAATTTTATTAAAGTTTTGTAATAAAGAAAAACGAAGCAAAAAATGAAAACAAAACAAATTTGCAAAGCAAAGAAGAGATAAAAAATATTGACAAACTCAACTGAAAAACTGAACTGAAAAATTAAACTTAGAAAGGAAATGCAAGTAAATATCTTCAGTTGCAACAAAACGAGGCATACACTACAGCCCAAAGAAACTAGGTCTTTCAATAACTTGTGCAAGAAAGGAATCTTTGGATTTTTTTGAAGTTTTTTCGCAATTCATTACAAATTGTTTTAATAATGCAGGCCAGCAGCTGTAGAGAAGAATTATTTCCTGGCTTTAATTAATAAAATTTTATTCTATTCTATTCTTGTTGGTATAACAACAACTAAACTAAATGCAGAATAAATAAAAATAAAAAACAATTCGAAAAATTTTTAGTTTCCCTGTTCAAAGTAATGGAATTAAAATGGAAAGACAAAGAAAAGAGGGAAATTTGTACGTCAACATCAAATTATTAGTAAAAAAAAACTTGCATTTGAAATTGAACATTAGTTTTGTAATTATAATAATGGACAACAATGGACTGCATACATAGCAAAGATAGGCTAATAAAGATGAATAGCAGGTGAATACTTTCAAAAAGCAGTAATAGCTCTCTGTTTTAAAGGCGTAATCTAAAGAATGTCATACTAGGCTCCCGTAGTAGAAATCGTATGAGGAATATTAATGAAAAATGGGTATCACATCTCCAGTAGACGTTATAGAAAAGCCTATAAATAAGAGATTGGCTTCCATCAATACTAAGGGGTGATTTTTTAAGAGCTATAGGAAAATTTTCCAAAAAAAAAAACACATAAAATTCAGAAAAATGCATGAAATCTTTATTTGAATCGATAGTACGGTCCATATAATTTAATGTTTGAAGATTATTTCATGCAAATGTTGACCGCGACTGCGCCTCAAATGGTCCATCCGCTTAGTCCAATTTTGGCATACTCTTTTCAACATTTCGGCCGGTATCTCACGAATAAATGCTTCAATGTTGTCTTCCAATGCGTCAATTGAAGCGGGCTTGTCTGTATAGACATGAGCTTTAAAATAGCCCCACAAAAAATAGTCTAAAGGCGTTAAATCGCACGATCTATGCGACCAATTGACCGGTCTCGAATGTGAAATAAAATGTTCACCGAACTCGCCTCTCAATAAGTCCATTGTTACGCGTGCTGTGTGGCATGTGGCACCGTCTTGTTGAAAGCTCTTGCATTTTGCGAAAAAAAAAGTTGGATATCATCTCACGGTAGCGCTCACCATTCACAGTTACGTTACGATTCGCAGCATCTTTGAAGAAGTACGGTCCAATGATGCCAAATTCAATTGGGCAATTCACACGACTTTGTATCGTGTATGTTGTATTGAATACACTTGGTTGTTTGTAAACGCTCAATGCTATGCTGTATTGTGTATTTCGTATTCCAAATGTATTTTTTTGGCATTCAAACAATTTGATAGCACGAAACCAACACAACTTTCGAAATACACATGAAAACATATACACATTTTTTTCATTGACACAATTTGATAGCACGAAACCAATACAACTTTTAAAAACATATGAAAAAAATGTATATAAGTGTATCTGATTTTTACATGAAAATTATCAACAACAAGCATACACTGTTGTTTAATTGTCCAACAATACACTCAACACAACGATACAACGGCTTGTGTGAATTGACCAAATGATTTGCAAGCGTTGTTCGTTTGTAAGACGATTCATGGTTAAATTATAAACCAAACTGAAGATGTTTGACAGTGAAACAAAACACGAAAAGTGCGTGAGCTGTTTAAACCAGTGTTGCCAAAAAGATAATAGCTAAAAAATCACCCTTTATATGCCTTTGACTTGGAAGGAATTTATCCCTGTACAGTGCACTGGTTTTAACTAAGTCTTCTTCCTGTGGCTCTATTCTGTGGAATAGAGCCTGTTGTGTTCTGTGCTCCACTTTTCCCTTTAACATGAGTTTTTTTTTTTGCCACGTTACTCGTCTACGCCCTCTGTCTACTTACTCACTCACTTATTTTTGATAGTTTTCTCTGCAGACTGTTCAGGCATTCTAGGTACCTACTTTAACCACTTTAACGATTTTAGATGTAATCGTTAACGTTTAGCTTAACACTCCACCGCTCCATAAAATTGTTAAACACCTCCACTGATTGGCCCGTCCATGTACAGTTCAAACTGTTCAAGCCAGTAAAGAAGAATTCAGCAACAATAAACTACAGTGAGCGTCAAAAGAAACTGTACATTAAGGATAAAATTCTTCTCACACCACCTAACATTTATTCTCTTAAGATAGCTTTGATTCGTGCGGAGGACAACTTTTCTATTGAAGAGTTGTCCTTTACGGCCTATACGCCTTATGGCATATACAATATATTGTTACGTTTTTATCTTCGTAGATTGCAATTAAAATAAAAATAAATTTGTGTTTAGTTTTAATTAAGATTCTTTATTGTTCGTACAATTCTGTGTGCCACTGTTCACAACTTTATGTATACAACAACACTTGCTTTTTTTTTGTTATTTCTCTGTTTATACCCTTTGCATAAACAATAACAATTACTAGACAATTGTTCGACAGATCTTTATAACGGAGGTTTTCAAACCACGATTACTCTCTTCAAACGCATCGCGTCTTCACACTAGACTGACTGAACTTCACTAACTCAGTCGCCTACTTTGCCTTGGCTTTTATATGGCAGGGTAAACAGTCTGATGAATGTTCTTGAACGAGAAAGTTCATGACTTCCCCTACTGAAAGTCTTTATAAATGTAAACAACGTCGTTTACGTTTATTATTGTAGTGTTTTTGGTATATTTTTGTTTACTTGTTGACCATTTTTTTATGCTGGTGTTTGTTGTTATATTACGCAGTATGATAATTTGTAAACAGGTTTGTTTACTTGCATTGTTTTGTTTTTGTAGCTTTTGTTTATAAATCACTATTCATAGATCAGACGGCTAATTTTAAGATTACTTCTCTGCAAGATTTTCAAAACAAGATTTAAGAACAATATAATTTCAATTGCTTTGGCCTTAAATTTTTGCAAACTGAAGTTATTCCTGAATTCCTAAAAAAAATAATTTTTTGCTTCGTCTTTTGTTACTATTTGAGCTGGAAAAACATGCATAAGAACTCATTAAAAACTTTTAAGCAAAATTTCATTTTTTTTTTTTTTGTACTTTGTTTTCTAGTTTTCGTTTTATTCCTGTGTGCCCTTTTTTCACTTTATTTTTCACACACTCACACACAGAGAGAGAGAGAGAGCGAACGTATTAAAAGAAACTTATAAAATATTTAACATTTTCAAACATTAAAACAAAAAAGCAAATAAAAAAGGAACAGAAACAATAAAAAATAAAAAAAAAAAAAAAATTAAAAGAGGAGAATAAAAATAAAATATAAAAAAAGTGTACAAAACTAAATTAAATACTTCTATTATTTTACAGATATTTCGTCTTTTTATGAGTATTTTCTCCCCAACTATATGAGAAGTTTTTCGTTTTTCTTTTTTTTTTGAATTTTTTTTATTCATGTTTCATTGCACAACCAATTTTTGCATGCAAATTACAAAATTTTCCATACAAAAGTTCAGTTCTTTTTAAAGAGCAGCAGGATTAAAAAGGGAAAAATAATAATATTTTCATACAGTGGGTGGGAAAAGTAAATACAAGAGAAAATAATTAAGACGACCTTTGAAGCTAAAGTCTTAGTATGGGTGTGCGGTTCTCAAAATATCTGGTCATACTACTACAGACAGAATTGGTCAAAACATCGGTACATAATCTCTAAAGGCGGTGTTGTTGTCGTCATCGCCTTGTAGCAGAGTAGAGAAGTGTTTACTCCACAACCTCAGCATCCCCTGCGAATCTGTTACCAAGTTTCCATTCTCATCTTTGCCGGAAGACGCTCCGGGCTTAAAACCTTCGGTTAGATGCTTAACCTTTTGATAGAATTTTCGGGCTTCATTCCTACATCTATACATCTCGACTTTCTCACGCTCACTCCTTTACTGCTCGCTCTTCTTGCGTCTGAAAAGGCGTCTCTAATACCATCTCCACTCTCTATAGTCCTCGATAATGGCTCAGTTGTACGACAATGCCGCAGTTGTACGCAAGAAGTGGGAGAATCTGTTACCAAGTTTCCATTCTCATCTTTGCCGGAAGACGCTCCGGGCTTAAAACCTTCGGTTAGATGCTTAACCTTTTGATAGAATTTTCGGGCTTCATTCCTACATCTATACATCTCGACTTTCTCACGCTCACTCCTTTACTGCTCGCTCTTCTTGCGTCTGAAAAAGCGTCTCTAATACCATCTCCACTCTCTATAGTCCTCGACAATGGCTCAGTTGTACGACAATGCCGCAGTTGTACGCAAGAAGTGGGAGAATCTGTTACCAAGTTTCCATTCTCATCTTTGCCGGAAGACGCTCCGGGCTTAAAACCTTCGGTTAGATGCTTAACCTTTTGATAGAATTTTCGAGCGTCATTCCTACATCTATACATCTCGACTTCCTCACGCTCACTCCTTTCCTGCTCCCTCTTCTTGCGTCTGAAAAGGCGTCTCTAATACCATCTCCACTCTCTATAGTCCTCGACAATGGCTCAGTTGTACGACAATGGCGCAGTTGTACGCAAGAAGTGGGAGATGTTGGCCCACAGTCCACCGATGTCGCTGAGATTAGATACGGAACGACGGAGCTTATTCCAGAGTTGAGCCTCAGCTGTCCTTTGTAGTCGCAGCTTCTTAACGTCCAGCTTTGCATGAGGCCATCCTCCAGCTGGGCAGAAGCGCCTACCCTGTGAAGGGTGCGGACATTCCAAGAGCCTATTCGTATATCATACACCTTTAAACGTTTGCCGTGGTCGTCAACTTTTGAGGGGATCTTTATAGAGGCTTGTGTTTGGGTTTTCATTGGAGGATATTTTACGTGGCGAGTTCCAAGCCCTACGCACAACCCAAATTTAAAGTCCACGGAATTGAACTTCGCTGCACGCATTAGTTAACATCAAGCGAATGCTAGTATGTCATCAAGGAGGGGCCACCAGAAGGCTGCATATCAACTTGAATACAACAAGACAAGGATAGTCCTAGAGGTCGCTACGTTGACCACAGTCAGAAAATTTACCTTGTTTGCATCCATCCCATTCCTCCCCTTGGCCACATAAGGTCGTTTTTTTTTTTTAAAATTGTCTCAAAAAATGAACACAATAAGCTGAAGAAATATTGGCCAACGATTACTTTTTGCATGCAATCCTTAAAATTTAATTTTGACACCCACTGTAGCCGGCAAGGGATAACGAAACAATTTACGGAACTTGCATGCCAGGAAAACTGTCGACGAACATGATTTGAATTTTGTTTCGAAAAATATTCATTTAAACTTTTTTGGTTTTTCGTTTTTGTTTCTTTTTCTTTTTCTATTATTGGTAGCTGTTGTTGTGGCAGTAACAGTTTGTTGTTGTTCAGAATCAAAAACATAAGCAGGAAAAAATCCCAGACAGAGTCACAGAGAGACAGACTCACAGTGGAAAATCAGATCATAAGAGTTTCTTACAATTGCATTTAAAAGAGAGAGAGAGAGAGAAAGAGCGAGGAAAGAACTCTCTAGCTAATCAACTAAGTTAATTATAAGCCAAGAAGAGCGCAATGAGGCATCTTTGAAAGTCCTTTTCTTTGGTTAAGAAAGCTTACGTGTTTATAATGGATCCTACTAAAGGTGCGCCCAAGCTAAGGTTATGGCAACGTTTGCAATTTGTGATATTTTTGTTTGGTTAGCATTTTATTACAAAGTGTTTATGAGGCAACTATTACACTCCATTAAAACTTCAGTTATTTTCCGTCTGGCAACTTCTAGAAATCCAAGGAATTGCCTTAAAACCTCAGTCTTTGTCTGTTGTAGCTTCAACCATACCGTGGTCAAACACAATTTAATTCTCTCTGACACTTGCAAACCCATATACCCCTGCCCTTAAACACATCTGAGCAATGAAGGAAAAACTGAGAATGCAATTGAGCTTTATGGAAAATTTGCCAGGATTACGTGAAGAAAATAAATGACAATTTTTAATATGAAGTGTGCACGGGAAAAGAATTGCAATTTGAGACAAAAAAATAAAACAAAAGAAATAACTTTACACACACAAACTTATTTAAATGCTTGAAAAACAAAAAACGAAAACAAATTTCAAACAAAAAAACCATTCCGTGACAATCGTTAGAAACAAAAATAAAAGAAAGTTGAAATGATTTTGACAATGCCACGTAAAATGTTGTCTGTTTTTGTTTATCAACAGAAATACAAATTTTTATTTTTAAATGTGTTTTGTACTCGTAAATGCAAACATTTGAACGAATAAAATTCTTAAACTGGGTATGGATATGAAATTATTGGCTGTTTAAGTCACATACGGCTATCACAGAGCATATTTTCCAACATCATTCATATTCCTGGAAGGTTGGTAATGCTAATCCCTTAAAACGGTTAAGATAATAACTAAGTAAACCGCTCCCCAATAGCATGATTCTGGTATGATTTCCTTAAAGTTTACAGTACTAGTGACAGGCATTACTCTTATAAGTCTGTAAACAGTCTATCCAAAGCTTTTATGGAAAAATATTATGTATAAAAACAATCCCTTAGTATTGTTACGAAAATGACAAATCTAGATACTGGTGTTATGCTTTTACATAGCTTAACATTAAGATTATAAACAAAAGCTACAAAAACAAAACAATGCAGTAAGCAAACCTGTTTACAAATTATCGTACTGCTTAATATAACAACAAACACCAGCATAAAAAAATGGTAAGCAAGTAAACAAAAATACAACAACAAACACCAGCATATAAAAATGGTAAACAAGTAAACAAAAATCCACAAACAACACTACAAGAATAAATGTAAACAACGATGTTTACATTTATAGAGATTTTAAGAAGGCGAAATCATGAACATTCGCCTTCAAGAACATTCATCAAACTGTTTACTCTGCCATATAAAAGGCAAGGTAAAGCAGGCTAGTGAGTTAGTGAAGTTCAGTCAGTCTTGTGTGAAGACACGGTGTGTTTGAAGAAAATAGTCGTGGTTTGAAGTTCTCCGTTACAAAGATCTGTCGAACAATTGTCTAGTAATTGTTATTGTTTATGCAAAGGGTGTAAACAGAGGAATAACAAACAAAGCAATTGATGTTGTTTACATCAAGTTGTGAACAGTGGCACACAGAATTGTGCGAATAATAAAGAATTTTAATTAAAACTAAACACAAATTTGTTTTTTATTTTATTTGCAATCTACGAGCTCATATTTTAAAAGTTTTCAAAAGATAAAAACGTAGCATATGTTATGGCCTCTATGATATCCGGGGGTTTTGAAAGGAAAAGGTAATTGATAAGTTTAGCCTAAAGTCGGTGGTAACGCAAACTTCTTTTCTATCTTCGAATCTAATAACGATAACCTTTGTTCATTTTAATATCAAATAATATTAAAATTAATATCAAACTAGGCTAAAAGCAATTTCTGTTTTGCAACATCAAAGGCACAATTGCTGCATTTAGCACAGTAGAATACCGTAAAAAAATTTGAAACAGGAACGAGCAAAAAAGGCAAACAATGTACTCAAGTGTGTAAAGTTTTAAAAAATATATTCGAATACAAAATTTTTTGTATTTTAAATAAAAAAGTTACACTTAAATTGTGTAAATGAAAATAGACACAGACAAAGTCAAACAAATTTAGTCAAAGGCAATATTCTAAACTATCCATATCCACTCCGCTCTTCCCTTGTCAACCAACAGGCATTAGAAAAATATGAGAATGAAAAAAAGAAAAAAACTCAACTGTTGGCATCAAAAATACTGACTGAGAAATACAAATGAAATGTTAAATTGACAATAGAATTTTATATAAATTTATTTGTTGTTGTTTTTTTAGTTTTTGTTAATTTAGTGAACTAAATTAGACAAATATTTGAAAAAAAAAATTCAAATTCAAATGAAAAACGCTTTAATAAAAAAATAGTAAAAAAAAGTAATTAAAGTAACAGCTGGAGTAGATAAATTTTAGCCAAAAATCCAATTGAAGCCAATAAAAAACATTCGTTCAACATTTTGAAATCAATTTTTCTGAGCAATTCTAAAAAAATTTTTGAAAAAAAATCGTTTTTTTTTATTTGAAATTTATTTTAAATTCAATTAAATTGAAACCAATATTGTATGTAAATTACAATCTATTCTGCAATTAATGAACAGTGAAGGTTATATTGGTTGATGTGGTTACTCTTTTTTTCTAAGCAAGCATGGATGGAGCATGCTGCACAGAGATATTTTGTTGTCGTGTCTACACAATGTAAGGTTCGTATATAGTTTATACGAGAGATGTCATTATTTTAAGCTAGGATCATTATACGATTTTCCGAGGTAAGCGCCATCAGAATATGTGACATCTGGGTTAGTATTTGCCTGTTAGGCTCGATGTATAGGGATTTAAATATCTTTAAATATAGTCAAATGACATTGAGGGCAATAACTTTCAGGAATACGGGATAAAACCCCGTACTGGAGTGTATAAGGATCAGAGATCAGCAATGTATCGCTTTTTTCGCTACTCATGAAATTTTGAATATAACTGTGTCAACAATATTGAAATTTATCTACTCGTGATTCATTCGTACTCACTACAACGTTGATTTATAAGTACAGGTTGCAATGAGTATGCGTACAGCGTTAACATCAAACTCATACCACATTCGAAATATGTTTGATTCATAAGTCTATTCATTCAGATTCATAACTTTAGAAAAATACTTATAATACTCGAATCATTCATCAAAATTGACAGTCTTAGTTGTTGTTGCATTTACAAAAAAAAAAAAGAAAAAAGACACATAAGCAAAAAAGGCACAGCAGCAAGCAGGGCAACACACAATCTTCTAGTAAGTATTTTAGTTTTCGTACACGACTCATACTTATTTTGTGATTCGTGTATGTTGTATGAATGTGATGAGTACTTCAAACTTTGAATATGAATAGAGAGAGGTTCCATGATATTAAAATAAGTATGATTGCGTATAAGTATCAGAAATTATGAGTATGATTCGATTTTACTCATCTTTTTGAATACTCATTGCTGATCTCTGATAAGGCCGATTAACAATAACTCCAGGCATAGAACGGTACACATTATATGGGTTCCTAGTCATTATGGAGTGATTGGAAGTGTGGAAGCGAATATTGTGGGTAAGATAGCTACAGTCTTACGTAACATATGTAAGCTTGGATAATTGAATGCCTTTCAGTGATTTAAATAAAAAGTTGGGAAAGTGAACAAAATATCAAATCAACTATTGTGAGATAATAACACAAGCCGTTAGATTGATGTCCACATACTTAACTGACAGATGGCAACACGTCTCCAATAAAGGAATAATTTCTAACCCTCTTCGCGTGACAAGAGGTGTTCCCTAGGGCTCCATATTGGGACCATTACTATATTCCATTTATGCTAACGACTTACCTGAGCAGCTCAAACACTCTAGAATTCAAATGTATGCTGATGATATTCAGCTCTACCTTGATTGCTCTTTAGCTTCCATCAACACTGGAGTTAAAGATCTTAACACTGACCTTAATAATATTTCTCTTTGGGCGACTGCAAATGGTTTAAAGATTAACCCTAAAAAGTCAAAATGTATTGTAATATGCAAAGATTAACTCTAGTATTGATGTTTTCCTGGGTAGTAGAAAGATTGATATTGTTAATTCTGCCAGAAATCTTGGCGCGGTTTTCAACAGTACGCTAACCTGGTCGGATCACATAAACCAAACATGTGGAAGGATTTATAGTATGCTAAGGTGCTTATGGGCTTCACAGTATTACACTCCACCGAGAATAAGACTACGTCTGGCTAAAACTTATTTAATACCAACACTGCTGTATTCATCTGAAGTCTTCTCCGGCTGTAATTCAAAAGACTTCGCGAAACTCAACAGTACTTTCAACAACATTGCACGCTACATATTCTGCCTAAGGAGATTTGATCATGTCTCTCACTCAGTGTTGCCTACTCGTGGTGACTAAAAATGGCTAAAATCGTGTAAAAAATTGGCTAACAAATGGCTGAAAAATGGCTAAACAATTTTAGTTAATAAAACACATATATTTAATTAAAAACAACAAAAACTATTAACTTTTTTATTTTTTACAACTATGTTGTAATTATGAGATCATTTTTATTACAATAAAATTTGTAAAAAAAATTTAGTGTTTAAAGAAATAAATCATCTATAAAATGTGGGTCATTATTGTTTTTATCATATCATTTTGGACTCATTAGTACCAACTAGTTTTAAATAATTTTTCGGTACGTCGTATTCAAAACAGTATTTATCGATTCTTTTAAGTCGAAACTTGTAAAATAAATAAAAATTAATCAAAATGGAGATTAATTAGTTTTAGCACTCTTACCTGATAGACAAAATCGAAGTGACAGTCGATAGATGCATTTTATTTCTTAAATTAGTTTTCACCAGATTTATTTGGCTAAAAACCCTTTCAACTGCTGCATTTGACCACGGTAAAGAAAGTAGTTTGAGCACAAATTCCGAACTTTCGTGAAACTTTTTATTTCCGCCAGCATCTCTATATTTAAATACCACTACCCAAAATAAAATAGTGTTATTTGTGTTATTCCACTTTATATAGTGGATACTTGAGTATTGCTCCTGAATTTTGAATGAAATTTCGTCATCAACATCAAATAAATTTAAGATTGATATAATATCATCTTTGGTAGATTTTAAGGCGTTATCTACAGAGAAATACTCAATATTTTGAAGTATTTCAATATTATCTGGCAACCTGAAAAATAATGTGTGTAATAAAAATTTGAATTTAAAATAATATTTATGAATTTAAATATGTTTACAAACCTCTGTTTCAATTGATTTATGAAATCGACAACAAATTTAACACAATTTCGTTCTAATTTCACGTTCTGTCTTCTTTTTCATGTTTCCGCTTTTTTAATTTCCTTTAGAAAAGTTTCAAATTCATAACCTAGGCTGCATGTGTATAAAATAAATTCGTCGAAATCTGAATATAAGACGTCTACACAGTCGTCACCAACTACTTTTCATTTCACAAAATTTATAAGCAATGATAGTTCCTTTAATAGGCGAGTTGGATCATTTTCATGGCCTTGAAAAATTTTGTTGACTAGTTGGACTTCATGTAAAATGGGTTTCAAAAATAACAAATATAAACGAATATTGTCGTCGTTGTACAATTCAGAAAAGATTTTAACCTTAAGACATTTTTATGTATCATTTTAGTAAAGCTGCTGTAAAAATATGAATATGGCTAAAAATGGCCAAAAGAAAATAAAAATGGCTAAAAAAATGGCTAATGGCAAAATATATTTTTTGATGGCTAAACATGATTGAAGTGTGCTAAATTTAGCCATGAAATGGCTAAATTGGCAACACTGCTCTCACTACTCCAACCGCATATTTAATGTTTCCTTTAATAACTATATCAAGTTAAAAAACTTGGTTTTTCTTCACAAAATTATTACATCAGAGCACCCACAATATCTTCGCAAACGCTTAAGATTCATGAGGTCTTTAAGAGGAAATGGTATTTTGCAGATTCATCGTCGGGATGCAGCGTCTGAGAGACAATTTTTCATATTAAGCATCCGACTCTGGAACCAACTTCCTCCAAACGTGCAAGTTATTAGCAACGCAAATAAATTTAAACATGTACTTTATACATTTTATCAAACGTAATCTGCTGTAAATGTCAGTTGTAAATATTCTATTTTATTTTTTTTATATTAATTTAATTATTTTTATTTTTATTTTTATTTTAATTTTTATATTATATTACTGTTTTTAATTTTTTCCTTTTTATACACATATATAATTTATAAGTCTTTAATATAACTTGTCAGATTCTGGTACTTTAAATTATAAGATATTATGTCTTGTTGTATCAGAAATCCAAATTTAATAAATACAAAAGTAGGCAAAATTACAAAAATACTTTGGGGCAATCCTAGTGAGGAGACAGCCATGAGTATTTTAAAACTAAGGAAGGGCGACCTGAGCACGCTAATGAGCGTACTCATGGGACACTGCGCCTTACATGTTCCATTGAATCGTGTTGGCGTGGTAGAAAATGATGAATGCAGGGCATGCAGAGAAGAAATTGAAGCAATCGAGCACTTATTGTATCACTGACCATCTTTCGTAAGCTAGAGACTCCAATAACTCTAGACATAACTCATCTAAGAGGAGAGTACTGAAAGAAGTTAAGGAAGTTTGTACAAGATACAGACTTTAGGCATATAGATAGACAAGTAGATACTTTTGCAGTTTATTTTTATGCTTTATTGTGGTATTAAAAGAACTATTATTCGTAAGCAGCTTAGGAATTGCGTTTTTTTATATCACAGAGTGGTGGAACTAAGGGATTTTGAAGCTGAGTGATGGAGTACTAATGCCATGTTTTCTTTCTAACCATCATCTCATCTGACCTAAACCAACTACAGTAATTAACCATTTTGTAATTCATTTTTTTTTTTGTTAAGAATGAACAACAAATTCTTTATGACATATAAATCATTTGGAGAAACAACATGGGCCAAGAGTAATTATTTCATAAAATTTTGCATCACCACCACACACACAATAACAAACAGACATTAAAAGTTCACACAAAAGCTTATGCTGACTGACATAAAATGACCGAAAACAGAATGGAGAAAATAGAAAGAATGACAAAAAAATAAGTGAGTGACTGACCGACTGACTGACTATTCATATTTAATTGTTTAAAGTTGAAGTTTCTGCTGGTTTTTTTGCTTCGTTTTTTGATTTTTCGTTTATTAGAAAAAAAATATTTGATATCAAGCAGCTGACATGCTGTGCTTGTGGAAAAAGTGAACCACAATGGATGAGCATTTCAGCAAGGACATGACAAGAGTGTTTCATCTCTCATACTCGACTGCATGGCATTATTATCATTAATATGAGTTGGAATTAAAACAAAGCTTCTGCAAAAACTTTGCATATGTCATGAGACGAGTAACGAAGAGCAAGTTTGTTTAAAAAAAAACTTCAGATATGAATAGAAAGAATGAAAAAATATTTAAAAAACTTTTCTTATAATTTTTCTGCTTTCCAGTAAAAATCTGTTTGTGAGTTTTGTTTGTATTAGAAGCTTAGGAGAATTGTTAGAAATTGAACTAAAATATAACAAAACAAATTAAAAAATATTTCGTCACATTATTACTTGTTTAATTTGTCAGTACAGCCCTTTAGTAAGGATTACAACCCAGCTTCTCACATCGCTCATGTTGTATATATTAATTGTAGCCATAAATGGCGGGTCATATCAAATTAACGTAGACTTTGAACGACAAACTTTTTAGTATCTTTTCATGGCAATTTAATTTTTTACGCTCAGAATTTATGCCAGACGACTGCTAAGTGGAAGTCGGCGGAAGAAATATTTTTTCATATCCATGGATTAATCCACGTCCTTACATTTATTATGCCAACGCACTACCTACTAGACTACGGCAACGACGGCTTTAACTACATTTCTTTCCTAGTTTCGTTCATAGAACATTCTCTATTGGCTATCTATGGCAATATTCTCCAAACAGCACTAAAATACAAAGCTATGATGTTGGTTGTCAAGACCGCTCAATAGGACCGCTTGTGCTGACTGAACTAAAAAATTAGCAGTTCACTTGACATGGAATACCTACATACATTGCCAGAAAGATGAAAATAGTCGTAATTAATAGAACAGTCATTAAATAAAAATCCTTTTTAAGTAGTTAGATTGAAAGAGAGTAGACCAACCAAGTGCCTCATGCCAATTGTCTTGTACATAAGCCATCATGTAGGCTTATTATTGTGCGCTCACCGCATGCGTTACCAGCATATTTTCTATAGGAAGTCCATATCTTGTATAAACTTTCTTAACTTCTTCCAGACCAGTCATTGGAGACGTATTGTGCCTGGTTCAGTGTTATCGCCAAAATATTGGGATCTCGAGTTTACGAAAGCCGGGCAATGACAAAAAAGTGCTTAATCGTTTTGATTTCTTCACTACATGCTCTGCATTCATGATTTTTCTTTACGCCAATACGATTCAGTTGTACATGTTAGGCGGAGTGTCCTATATGTACGCTCATTAGCGTGCTCAGGTGGCCGTTATTTAATTTTAAAATACCCATGGGTTCTCTCCACAAAATATTTTTGTAATTCTTCTTACTCCGTCATTATTCCTTAATAGTTGAAGTGACGTTTCCATTCGTTTCTTTCCCAACTTTGACTTTAGTGCACTGAAAGGCATTGTGTTGTTCAAGCTTATGGTATGTAATACTGTGGGTCACTTAGCCAGAATATTCGTTTCCAATCACTACATGATGACTAGGAAACCATATAACACGTACCGTTGCATGCCAGGAGTTAATCGCCTTTTTACAAAAACCAGGACGGTTTTTGATCCCGTATTCCTAAATGTTATTGCCTTAATTGTCATTTGATTATCTGTACAGATATTTAAGTCCCTATACGAAGGCGCCGTAGTCTAGTAGGTAGTGTGTTGGCTTATTGGACTGAAGGCTCGAGTTCGAATCCCAGGTCAGACATCAAAACGAAATTATGAAAATATTTCTTCGGCGACTTCCTCTCAGCAGATTTCTGGCAAAAACTCTGAGAGTATTAAAATTGCCATGAAAAGCTTCTCAAAAAACTGTCGTTCGGAGTCGACTTTAAACTGTAGGTCCCGCCACTCATGTATAAAAATTAACGCACACAACATAAGTGGTGTGAGAAGCTAGGTCGTAATCCTGACTGAAGGGTTGTAATGACCAATTATGTATGTATACGTTAAGCCTACCAAACGATTACTGGCTTAACATTTTAGGAAAATAAAATTTCATTTGGCATACAGTTAAAGAGAAAAGTCTACATACATACGATGTATCTACAATGGTTTATGTAGAATTTTTCCGCTTTTTTTTTGGTTTTTTCCCAATAATTTCTATGTTAAATTTTTTTCATATTCGTTTTGCTCAAATTGATAAAAATCAATTGGAAGAAGGTCTACTACGTACACCGCTGTATGTAGACTTTTTCCTTTGACTGTAGTTTTAGTACTGCTTCAATAAATAAAATTCCTTTAATAGCAGTAATCTTACTAATATACGTGTGAGGGTATCATTATCCTTTAAATTAGTTTTAAACTGTTGCCGTATTTAAACAGTATTCGGCCCAATATAAATGACACCTCTTAGTTACATTGATATATTGTCGCTGGCATTTTAAATATTAAAATATCAACGTACATACCATACGTACATGTGTACATTATTATTGCTCCATATACTATACATACAAAATAACAAAGGCCTTTGGTTTTCCCATTTGATATGGTTTACAGGCAGCCAGGCAAAATTTTTGTTTATTTAGAGGCTTATAAACTGCCGGCCGACGGAAAACAAGTCAACTGTTCAACCGTTTCAAAAAGTGATTCTGATTCTGATTTTGATTCTGTTTTTGTTTTCACACGAAATAAATGGCGGCCAATATTTTGAATACAAAAGGAAAGGACCCGTAATAATGTAAAAATACACAAAAAAAAGAGAGAAAAAAGCGAGCAGGTATTTTAACAAAATAATGGTGGCAACGTTTATATGTAGTATACCAACTCTTTACACATTAGTTGGCTTGGTTTTTTACACAAGTTTTCCTATTAAAAAAAAAAGAAAAAAAAAACCGTTTTTTTTTCTGTCTTTGTATGTGTAATACGAGTACTATCGCTTTGGCTTTGGCATTTGCTTTTGTGTGGCACACACGGTGATGTTGTTTTACATTTTTATAATGACTTCCTTTTGCTGTTGACCCAAAGTCATCAACATCAACGCCATTGTCTACATTATTGCAACCAACATCAGTTAAATAAGCAACAACAGCAACAAAAAAAAAACGGAAAAAAACGTAAAACAAACGTCAGCAACATTAACAACAACCGTGGCATTATCGTCATGTGATTTTGTCGTTTTAAAATCGTTTTTTTTTTGTCTTTTCAGGTCGGGAATATATTTTTCCCGTTGAAAACTTTTTTGTTGTTGTCTCCTATCCGTTAGTCATATGGTGTTGGCCACTGCTGTTGTTGTTTTTTCGATGACAAACACCTTGTAAATCCTTGTATCCGATGCGGTTCATTATAATACTTTTTTCTTTTTATTTTTTTGAAGCCAAATTAAACATAAAAAACTACACACTAAAACTGGTATAAAATAAAGGACGAGAGCTTTAAGTTTATTAACTTTGTATCTCTATGTATGTTGTTTGTATATATATATATGTGTGTGTGTGTGTATGGATATGTTTGACGGTTTCGCCGGATATCCGTTTAAATTTTTTTTTGAGAATATATTGTATTAAACAGCTTTGAATATTGTTTAGTTACTTCGTTTCATTCCACATTTGAAAAAAAAAAATTTGATAAGCTTAAGCTAAAGCAAGGAGAAGAAAGCAGCGCTCCTATGAACTAAGTAAGTAACGAAAAATAGAGAAACTGAAAACTCTTAGTAGTAATCTTCCAAGTATGGGTTAAATTATGTAATAATGTTTATGTGTGTGGTAAATAATGACATTTGATAAGACCGAATTAGGCTTAGAATTGCTTCCTCCCACACTCCATTATCCACATACAAAGCCAAGTGCCTATGAGGCAACAATTTCTAGACAAATTTATGGATTTTTAACATTTTTTATACACTTTTTTATTCAATTTTCTTTACCAATTACATTATAGTCTATTATTAATAACCATTAAAAGCAAAATAAGTACACCTGTACCTCGATTTACGCGGTAGATACGTTCCTGGCCAATTCGCCTAAATCGAAATTTACATTTTTGTATGGAAAAACCGCGTAAAGCGAATACCTACTGTAAAAAAGCTTTTTCATTGAAAAGAAATATAGTTTTATACTGTTAATAATTTATTAAAGTTTGATTTAAGTAAAAAAAACATAAACATTTATTCCATTAAAAAATACACATACATATACTATGTACCTCATTAAAAAAAAAAATTTTTAAGCTAACTTAATCGCTATCATTTTCAACAACAAGTCTTTTTTTACGAATTTTTTTGATTTCCGACTTATCACTGGCTAAAGTCATCTCATTATGGTTCACAATGGTTAAATTAGTTTCAGTTTGAACAGAATATAAGTAAAAAAAATTTTTCTTCATTTTATAAACCGCGTAAATTCGAGTTCCGCGTAAACCGAGGTACAGGTGTAACGCAGTTTGGAAAAATTTTCACAGGAGTCAAGTGACAAATAATTACTTCACCCTTTAGTTAGGACTACAACCTAGCTTCTCACAGTTCCTTGGATTCATCAATTTACCGGCTGTTACGTATCTATTAGAAGTCATTGTAGTCTAGTAGGGAATTTTTTGGCGTCTAATAAGCCAACACACTACCGACTAGACTATGGCAACTAGCATCTCGAAAAATACATATTTCTTTTGGCGACTTTCTCTCAGCAGTCTTCTGAGTGTAAAAAAAAATTGCCAAGAACATTTTTTCAAAAGTCTGTCGTTCGGAGCCAATGTTTTAACTGTAGGTCCCGACACCCATGGATAAACTTAACATACACAATATGGGTGGTGTGAGAAACTAAGTCGTAATCCTAATCTTGGATGGTTGTAATGACTAATTAAGTAGGTAAAGAATAATAAGATTATGAAAGCGATGTTTTGAGACAGCCCGGAAAAGCCATATGAACATACACTCTGACTATCAGTAGTTTCGAAGGCAAAAAACAATAGAATAGTAATTGAATTGTGAGCCTAATCAAGAGATGCAAAAGCCAATTGACAATAAAGGAATTATCTGCAGTGCCGCATTGCTTATGTTACATTTCCATTTAAGGTGTTTGACATACATATAGGCAGAAACCATGGGTACATTTTGCGTAATCCCGCATACAGTGAGCGTCAAAAGAAACTGTACATTAAAAAATATAGATTAATAAATTACCGTTATTTTTATTTTAAAATTGTTTCATTGCCAGTTTTTAAAACCGAAAAAATATAAGTGATAAAAGTTGAGTTTGGTAAGGTGTTTGAATTTTATCCTTAGTGTACAGTTCTTTATGACGCTCACTGTGTAAACACTTATAAATACTCACTCCAAATATTCCAAATGATCCCTTTGAGTAAAATAAAATCAGATACTGATTAGTGTTAATTAATTACGAATTTTAACTCGAAAATTTTATTTTTTGTCATTTCTAGTCATGTTTGCTGTCGTATTAAATATCAAAAATTCATATCTTCATATCGATATCTACGTATACATATCGTTTTGTAGCAAATTATTTAGAAACGCTCTCTATTTACTGTGCTGTGCGTTACTGCTTTGACAAAATGACTTTCAATTACAAAAATTTCAATTTTTTTCTTTCTCCCCCATTTGACATTTTCATCAGCAATTGAATCACATTTACTGGCATTTCTGGTTTGTTTTCATTACGTTTTTTGGCTTACATTGAATTAAAAGCTTTTAAACTCAAGTGTTTGCTTAACAAGAGTACATATTGCTTTTTTGCCTCATTGAGACAAAGTATTTCGAAAATAGAAAACTAATGGCAGGGTTAGAGATCAAATGCAAGAAGAGCTCTTTTGTCAATTTCGATAAGATTTTTGTGGATTTTAAAATCATTTTGTATGATTTTAAATGTAAAAAAAATATTAACAAACATTTTAAATTGCACGCCAGAATGAAGACAAATTTTATTAATCACGGGATCCTGGCTCATGGGGGAATTTGGGATAATAAGCACGCAGATCAGCTTGCAACGCGAGTAGTTTTCCATGTCAGAACCTTTATGGGGAATAAGAAAAGGGATTGAGAAGGCGAAAGTACTTATAAAGAGTGCAGTAACTGGCTATCTAAACGTGTATTATAGACTCTAAGTACACTTGTTTTAGAATAAGAAACACCAGCATAAAAAAATGGTAAACAAGTAAACAAAAATACAACAACAAAAACTACAAGAATAAATGTAAACAAACAATACACAAACGGCAATAATAAAACAACGATGTTTACATTTATTGAAATCTCCAGAAGGCGAAACCACGAACATTCGACTTCAAAAACATTCATCAGACTTTTTATCCTGCCACATAAAAGGCAAGGCAAATCATGAGGGTGAGTTAGTAAAAGTTCAGTCAATCTTGGGTGTAAACGCGGTGTGTTTGAAGAGAGTAATCGTGGAACAATTGTCTAGTACAATTGTTATTGTTTATGCAAAGGATGTAAACAGAGGAATAACAAACGAAGCAATTGTTATTGTTTACATAAAGTTGTGAACAGTGGCACACAGAATTGTTCGAACAATAAAGAATTTAATTAAAACTAAACACAGATTTATTTTTAATTTTATTTGCAATCTACGAGCTCATATTTTAAACGTGTTTAAAAGGTAAACAGTATTTTATTATTCAATAAAAAAAATAATAATGGTAAGACGGTGTAATTTTACTTTTAAACTGTATGCCTTAGCAAATGCTTCAAATTTTAAATTCAGTTTTATACAAATAAAATGTGTTACAGAGAAATCCCATAAACTATTGATGATACAATCGTGTTGCACGTTCCTTTTGTATTGATTGCAATACATTTATTTTTTTTTTTTTTTTTTTTTTTTGCTGAATGGAAAGCACCATATATATGTATGGTATGCTACACATTTGCATGCATTTGATAGCGTTGAGATTTGTTTTTATGTTACATCACCTTTTCCATGCTTTAAATCAAGTAAGAAAACAAATAAAAAATGGAAAATGAAAATGGAAAAAAACAAAATGGCGATAAATAACAATTTCAACAAAATATCAATAATTTTATCAATTGCAATATGTTGTTTATAAATATTTACTGCTGCTGCTGTTATTGTTGCTATTGCTGCAGCTGTTGTTACTCGTTTTTACCTACTGACTGTAGGTATTTACCTTTTGGGAAAACCCATTCGTTAGCAATCAGTTTATAAAGTTACAATAAAAAACACGGGGAAAAAACAAGATAAACCGATGGTGCTAACAACAAAAAAAAAAAAAATTGTGTATGAAATTTATAATACTCGAGAGCATTTCAAACGTGTTATAAATTGTATACAAAACAACTGTTATACGCTTTAGAACAACAGCAAAAAAAAACCAAAAAAAAACGTATAAAATTGAAGCGCAAAAATGAACTCAATTTATTGCAAGCAGGTGTGAAGGTACAGTGGGGCGAGGCAGTTGGATGAAATGAGAACAACAAAACAATAAGCCCCAAGTGAAATTGAACTGATGGGTCGTTTCATATACAATAAGTTAGGCAAAGCACTGCTTCTGCTTGGTATTCAAAAGTGATTCATTTCTTCTAAGGGTGTCTTATAAGCAATTTGATCACCAATTTAAAAGGATTACAAATAAGGAATTTCAATTTGTGGTGATCAATCTCAATCACTTCATTATTGGCATCGTGATAGCTGTTTGTTTTAAACCACCTAAAGTCTACTATACCACTTTTTATATATGATATTTGCCCATTTTCCTTCTTTAAGGAGTATGTGACTGTCACAAAGCACATGGCCCATCTTCTGATTGTTTCTGTTCAGTTTTATTAAACAAAACTTTCCAAGTTCTGCGATGATAGCAGGCCAATTTTTAGTTACCTGCAAATAGTGCCCTTTTTAAATATGTCTTGGGTATAGTCACCGCAGTCTGGTGTTGGTTTATTAGATGTGAGACCTAGGTTTAAGAACTGGCTCATAATATCTCGAACGAAACGAAGTAAAACAATATTTCTTCGGTGACTTCCTCTCAGCAATCTGCCAGTAAAAACTCAAGGAGTCAAAAAAAAGAAAATTTATCGTTTGAAATCAACTTTACACTCTAGGTCCCACCAGTCATGGATAAAATTAACATACACAACATGGGTGGTGTGATAAGATAGGTTATAATCCTGACTAAAGGGTTGTAGTGACCAGTTAAGTAAGTAAGTAGTCCACTACAGCATGCTCTAGGATGATAGTTGCCAATTACAGTTACGTAGCAACAATGTCCTTTACGTATTAGTGTAAATTAAGTCCAACACTTTGGCAAGAGATAACTCTATCTGGCTTTCCTCTTCTTTCTTGGAATTACAGGAAACGGAAAACTTCCTACATTGTTTGCTATTGGAGTTATAGAAACTTTTAAATTTACATCTGGCGACCACATAGTTTGCTTATTACTTAGACTATAAGGTCACACCTCTGGGGGAAAGCTTGTCTTTGTCAAAGTTGTTCTTTCTTTAGAGATCTTAACATTGGGTTTTCACTGTATGCTACAAAATTAGATTTGCTATTGGGTTGTTAAAGTTTGGATTAGTATCATCCGAATTTGGAAAGCGTTAACCATTAGTACAATGGTTAGAACTTTAATTGTAGTATACTTTTGACATCCGAAAGTAAATAAGATTCCACCTTATTTCCTACAACTGTATGGGAAACCAATAAGGTTTTCCAAAGCAAGCATAAAAATTGATAAAGAGGTACTCAAACTCATCTAAACCGATGTCTGATTAGAACTACCAGAGATATTATCTACCAAGAAGCTTTCAGCCAAGATATCAAAGCAAATTCTCATTTGATTTCTTCATTTATGTTCCATAAGGCTTTAAATCCTTAAAATGTTTGACTTCAACATGGCTTAACGGTCAAGAAGTGTGCTTCACTAAACTCCAAATTTAATTAAACATTCTGTTATGAGGATATGATAAAAAATTTCTGAATAAAACGTATCGAAGTTTTGCTGATCAGAGATCAGCAATGAATCGTTTTTTCGCTACTCATAAGCACTCATGAAATTTTTAATATAAGTGAGTCAACAATATTGAAATTTAACTATGTACTCTGATTCATTCATACTCACTACAACGTTGATTTACAAGTACAGGTTAGGTACAACGTTGATATCAAACTCATACCATTCGAAATAAGTTTGATTCATTTGCCAGCCTACTCATTTAGATTCATAACTTTAGAAAAATACTTATAATACATACTTATAAATGATTCGATTGTTCATACTTATTTTGTGATTCGTGTATGTGTTGATTTATGGAGAGTCGAAATCAGCAGCATCATACGGGTTGTTAAGTATGAATATGATAGAGGACTTCAAACTTTGAACATGAGTAGAGGTTCTATGATATTAAAATAAGTATGAATGTGTAAAAGTTTTAGAAATTAAGAGTATGATTCGATTCTACTCATCTTTTTGAATACTCATTGTCTGATCTCTGCTGCTGATATGTGTTTTAAGGCGCTTTCCCCAAATACCTTTTAAATTCCTTTGAACGCTTGAAAACAAAACAACCCTTATGTTCGCAGCTGTGCCTTGCTCGAAAAAAAAAAAAAAACGGGAAAAAAATATCAACAACAATGGCAACTGCAATAATAGAAAAAAGAAGAAGAAAAAGTACAAGTCAACATGACACCAATTTCAAATGATGATGAAAAATAAAAAACAAAACAAAAAACTTGTAAACAACAGCAGCAGCAACAAGAACAACGTGCAACAACATCTATTAACCTCTCTCAGCGCTCTCTCTCGTGTAAGTTCGCTGAATGTTTCACTAAGTAAGTGTGGCTCTCTAACACAATAATACACGAAAAACAACAATAAAAACGAGAAATACTAACGAATAACAGCAACAACAATAACAACACTAAAATTCTCACGAGTATCACTTTGATAACATTAACTGTGAGTGTTTGAGTTGAATGAGTGAGTGTGTAGTGAGTGGCGATATAAAGACGAAAACAAGTGATTGATGGCAATGCATTGTTTGTTGAAATGTATTAGAAAATGAAGAACAATATTAAAAGCAACAACAACAACAACAATAACTGCGTAAACTATATTAAATGAACATCATCACCTTTAGTGTTCACTATTAAGTGGTGAATGTAATTTAACCCACTCTACTACACAACTACTACAGATGGAAGAATTTGCAATGGTCCCGTATAACTTGCATTAGTCCACTAAAATGAGTCAAATTTGCATACATACTACAGTTTGGAAGACAAGCTCATGAAAAATAAAAGGACAATCGATACTTATTGTTTTCGGAAAACATCAGCCTAAGCTTTAAGCCCCGGTTAGCCAAACGTTCACGAACGGTGGTGGAAAGTACGTTAATTTGTAGAATACGAAAAGCAATGAGAGCGATTACCGAGCCGTAATGTAATACCGGCAAGGACTTACATTGGTCTTCATATGCTAAAAAGTAACGTATGTTCAGTGGACGTTTGAATAACCGTGCTTTTACACACAAATTTACAGTCGCTAAAGGGTTCTTAATAATATAGTTCCTTGGAGACTGTGTCTTTTCATAAGAAACTTGTTACAACTATTATATGACAGTAGAAAAAAATTACCAAAATTGCCAGAGTATAGAACTATTGTGGTTTTAACATGAATATCGAACGTGGAGATCAAACCGACTTCAGAATAAATCTTGTTATTGCATCAATCTTTGTACTGTTGAGTTCAGCCAAGGTTGAAAGAAATTAAGAAGTTACGAACCTTCACTTCTCCATGGCAATAGAAGGTTACAAACAAGGGTAGTCTCAAACAAAGAGAAAGAGACTACCTCCTCCCTACATACAGTGCGCGTCAAAAGACACTGTATATTAAAAAATATACGTTAATAAATTACCGTTATTTTTATATTAAAATTGTTTCATTTTCAGTTTTTAAAATTGAAACAAAAAAACAAAAAATTACAAAAAATTTCGAAATATTGTCAAATTTTTTCGGGCACTCTCCTTAAGTGGTAAAAGTTGAGTTTGGTGATTGTTAGAATTTTATCCATAGTGTACAGTTTCTTTTGACGCTCACTGTGCATACATAATTGGTCATTACAACGCTTCAGACAGGATTACTTCCTAGCTTATTACAACACTCGTGTTGTGTGTGTTAATTTTATACATGAGTGGCGGAACCTGCAGTTTAAACTCGACTCCGAACGACAAATTGTTTCGAAAGCTTTTCATGGCAATTTTATTTGTTCTTTTCTGGAAGGTGTCAGTGAGAATTACTGTTGTGTAATGGATGGCCAAGCCAGTCCTCTTTTTATCCACACATGTCCTAAAGGGTCTGCCAATATTGCAGCTTTCTTCCTACTGCCAATGAAGTTGTGTCTCTGGAGAATACCTAGTCAGCTCTGGCAATCGCAATACCTCTCTTAAAGAAATAATTTTTTCATATTTCGTTTTGTTCGAAACGTCTGCACTGGGGTTTGAACTCTCGAGCTCATATCTAGTAAGCCTACTAGACTACGAGAACTTTCCCATAATCATTCCGCAATGCTTGAAGAGAGTCCATGTTTAAATTACCACTTTCGTTGTAATTTTTAATAATTTTTACGCGTTTTTTTATTTACGATTCATATTCGTAAGTGGTGAACCTTTTACTAAATAAATGGCATACTGGCGATTTTCAGGCTGAGTATTATGGCTACAAAGCCCAAGCATGCTTATATGCATAAACAGTCCACCAAAGTTCAGCATTGCTTTCTTTCCTCCAAACAATTCATCCAGAAGCCTTCTGAGCAATCATAGAGATTAACATTAACGGCGAACATCATCACTAAACCAACCAACACTAATTTTTAGAAAAGAGTAGGACTTAATGGGTGTCCTGCAACATGTTGTAGATTGTATGCTTCATACCAGTTTCTCAACAATACAATTTCCAACGATGTGTTAAACAAATTTCCCAAAAAATCTTATGAAAATTACTTCCTCTCAACCCAATAAATTGTTTTACGTCACACGAGTTATTAAGAATTTATCAAAAACCCGAATTTGTTTTCATTTTTAATTTCTTTTATTCAAAAAACAAAAATTTGGCCAAAATCGGCCACATACAGGTGAAGCCATTAAAAAATAAACGCAACATAAAAACAACAACAAATATAAGCACAACAAAAGCAAAAAAGAAAAAAAATTTTAATTGCCTGGTTAAACTGTAAAAAGAGAGAAAACATAAAAGGAGAGCAATACCCACACACACACACAAAACACACGCCGCCCTGTATCGATAAGACTCACACAAATCCACTGAAACAGTTACACAAAGCGATCCATTTTTTTGTCTCTTCTTCTTTTTAATGCAATACACGGCATTGTGGTGGCTTTGGTATTGGTGAGCAACTGTAATTTATATTCCCATAGTGTATGCGTACATCTGGATGCGTAGTGCGGGTGAGTAGGTGTGCGTGTATGAAAAACAAAAATTGTGTGTGGAGAGTATACTTGCGTATGTGCAAGCAAGTGTATTTAATATGGCGGCAGCAATAGTGGCCACTTAATGTCACTCTTTTAAAGACAAATTCTTTAATGTGGTTGTGTTTGAGAGCAGCAAAGCACTTACTTTTATAATTACACGCACATACACACATGCATGCTATGTATATGTTTTGTAATCTACGTGGGTAAAGTGAGAAATGTAGCGATAGTTTTATTATTTAAAAGAAAAATGAAAACCAAAGAAAATCAAAAGAAAAAATGGAGTATTTTCTTCATGTAATCGAATAATAAAACTTTTTCGGTTTTTTAAATGAAATTAAAATGAAATTTTATTGAAAGTGCCTTAGCTTACAATTGAGATACACTTGCGATTTCTTTTATAGGCCATGTAATGCTGGTTTTGAGCGCTTATCAGCTTATGTATGAGAGGTTTTTGTCATTTGAAAAAAAAAAAAACAAAAAAAATTTTTTTATTCTTTTTAATCGCGCGAAATATTGGCGAAATAATTTTCGTAATAAAAACTTCAAATTTTAATTTCATTTCAATTTATATTTCATGGCTGATAATTCGTTTTTCAAAGACATTAAAATTAAATTTTATTTATTGCCATTATCTCGTGGTTTTCTCCATTACCAGACATTATGCCACAACCATCCTACAAGGGCATATTAACCATAGACACTCTATTCATGGGCACAAAATGCTATGCTTTTCTGATGGTAATGAATATGATGATTTAATGATTTCTTTTACTCTTTCTCTCCCACTCAATCACTCTCCTGCTGTCACACATTTTGGTTCTGTTTATTGCGCTTCTGACAACCTCGACCATTCGTTGTAATACAATATTTCAATTGCAATTATAAAGTGACTATAAAATTGCGCCATCGAAGGAGAATGCAAAAGCAACAGCAATAAAAGCAATTTGAAAACAACAAAAAAAAGGACAACAAACATATTAAGTGGGACATTTAAAGTGTGGGAGAACAAAAAACCCACAATATTACTGCCCTGTATTCCATCCATATTTTGCGTTGCATCACTCTCAGTAACGCACGCAAAGACTTTCATTAGCATGCCAGAACAATGGTGTTGCATAGTGGTTTACCTTAATGCAGAGTACTCACTCTCTAGTGAGTTTGGTGTTTTTGTGGACATGAGGACACATAATAAATATCTGAGCAGGGGTAAACGATTATAAGCTCCATGATAATGAATTCATGAAAACTTTCGTTATAATGCCATGTAATGTTATATAAAATATATTCTCGTAAAAAAAACAAGACAAATTGAAAGAGAAATTGATTCTTTTAGGGGTCATTATCGAAAAAGAATACGGCACAATATCTCGTACAGACCATTATGCACGCTAAAGAGTTACATTTTTATGAGGCAAGCATCTTTACATAATCATTTTTTATTACTAAGGACTCCCTTCGCAACAACTTTTGTAATTATTGAGCAAAAAATGGAAAAAGAAGAATTTCTTTTTTCGAGAAACAGCATATCCACAGTGTTGTGTATTGCCAGTCGGCTATAATTGTTGCTTAAGTTGGACTTTATGTGGATAAAAAAGCAAATTTTTTTTTGTAAATTTTACCACAATAGGCCCTAACATAGGCCCAATTGCTGAGAACCTTATGGTATAGACAAATTTCTTTAATAAAATCAGTATTGTCATCATTCCATACACTACTTACCATATCTGCAATCTTGCCAATTGCTTGCATATTAGAATGATTATCCACTTACTTAACAGGCCATTACAGCCCTTTAGTCAGGATTACGACATAGTTTCTCTCAACGCCCATGTTGTGTGTGTGTTAATTTCATACATGAGCGGCGGCATATTTTAAGAATCTTTTCATAGGTTTTTTATTTTACCATCAGAGTGATTGCCAGATATCTGCTGAGAGGAAATCGTCGATAGAAATATGTTTTTACATTTCGTTTTTGTTCGAGATTTATGAGTTGGGATATGAACCACGGACTGACGTCTAATAAGTTAACACATTGCCTACTAGACTACGGGTACTTTAAATTTCTTTACAGGTTTGCCAATTCCATGAACACTTGGTTGATTACTTACTTCACAAGCCATTATAATGCCTTAGTTAGGATTACAACCAAGTTTCTCTCACTACCCGTGTTGTATGTGTTAATTTTAATCTGTGGGTGACAGAACCTACCTACAGTTTAACGATCGACTTGGAATGACAGATTTTTGTGATACTTTTCATGATAATTTATTTTTACGCTCAGAGTTATTGTAAGAAGGCTGCTGCGGGAAGAAGGCCGCTGAAAGAAATAATTTTTTCATATTTCGTTTTGTTCGAGACTTCAGAGCTAAGGTTTGAATTCAAGAGCACGTACATATGTAGTAATCCTACTAGACTACGAGAACTTCCAATCAAGAGGTTTATGACTTCCGTAATCACTTCAAAAGCTTGTAAAGTGTCCACGTTTAAATTACCCTTTTGTTGTAGTTTTTAACTATTTTTACACGTTTTCTGGTTGCGTTGCATATTCGTAAGTGGTAAACCTTTTACTAAATAAATGCCAAACTGGTGATTTTCAGGCTGACTATTATGGCTACAAAGCCCAATCATGCTTATATACATCAACAGTCCACCAACGTTCAGCATTGTTTTCTTTCATTCAAATAATCCATCCAACAGCCTTCAACAAACCTTCAACTGAATATCACCAGAATATCAAGCAACACTAACACTTGGGTAAGAATAGGACTCAATGTGTAAGGTTTCTCATACGTTTTTTGACTTTTCAAACGTTTTATGGAACTAAGTGGGTTACTTGTAGTCGCCGTAGTCTACTTGGTATTGTGTTGGCTTATTAGACGTGAGGCCTCGATTCAAACCCAAGGTCAGAGGTCTCCAAGAAAACGAAATATGACAAAATATTGCTTCGGCGACTTTCTCTCAGCAGATTTCTGGCAAAGCACGCTGAGAGTAATAAAATTGCCATGAAAATAATAATCTTTCGTTTGGAATCGACTTTAAACTGTAGGTCCCTCCACTCATGTACATATAAAATTAATACACATAACATAAGTGGTCTGAGAAGCTAGGTCTAAACCTGACTGAAGGGTTGTAATAACCCATTATGTATCTGTAAGTTGGTTACTTTACTTTAAAAACTTGATATATTCTGGTTATTTGTTTGAATATAAAAAATTGTTTTCTTTTAAATTTATTAAAAAAAAACCACTCCTCGATTAATATTCTAAATGTTCTTAGAATTCCTTGCAATTGACCCACACTAACATCGTTAAATTTACCATCAAAAAATTCGACCACAAATTAATGAGAGAACATTTACACATATCAACCAACTACGCTTGCTCTTCTTCCATATAAACAATAACATCCGTTTAAATACACATACATACATACATACACACACCCTCATAGACTTGCAAAGTCATGTTGAAGAGAAGAAGAAAATTTTCATACATTTTCATGGTCATTTATTTAAATTAGGCGCGCTGTAGCAGCAAGCCACAACAACAAAATTTTAATGACAATAACAAGAAAGAAAGTAAATTAAAACAGTAATTGCAATAACAACAATAACAAGAACAGCAACAAGAACAACACATATATCACATACATTACGGACTAACTAAAATGAAAAAGAGAAAGAATGAAGAAGAAGGAAGAAAAGAGATATTAAAACTAAACCACAATAGAATTATTTGCAAAACAGAGTGTAATTTATCCAAAATACAACCACAAGTTGTTGGTATTCGTGTGAACGATGATGAGCTAGTGTGTGTGAGAGAGAGTGAGAGATAGAGAGGATGTATGTACATATATCATTGAGTTTCTGTAGTAATTTTAATAACTGAGATACAGTTATAATGAGAGAATTTTATTTAAGCTCTTATTTGTTGATGTGTGTAAGAATATGGAGAAAAAGTGGGCTTAGCAAAGTAATGTGCTTAACAAGGCTTAAAGGCATTAGAGAAAGGTAACAATTAAAGAGTATAAGCGATATTAATCTCTCTCCAAAATAAAGTGTTCATACACACAAACACATACACATACTAAGGCAAGGATTTATACACAGGCATGGGAACTTTAAATTATTAAATAACAACGATCAAAACGAATTAGAAAGTTTTGGCATTTGCCAAATTGACTGACCTTTAGATACGTTGGCGAACAGTCCCAGCTGCAGAAGGTGGAAACTTTATTTTTGGCTACAGAAGATTCAATAGTTCATTTTTAACAATATTCAGTTTAAAAGGTTAAAAACTTGGAGGGAAAATGGAAACCTCAAGTACATCAATAAACCGTAACGTATTGTTACGATTTTTCCTTTTAAAAACGTTTAAAATATGAGTTCGTGATTGCAAATACAAATAAAAATATTATTCGCACAATTCTGTGTGCCACTGTTTACTTAACTTGACGTAAACAACAACAAATGCTTTGTTTGTTATTTCTCTTTACACTCTTTTGCGTAAACAATAATAACTGTTCGACAGATCTTTATAACGGAAATCTTCAAACCACAATTATTCTCTTCAAACACCACACATCTTCACACAAGATTGACTGAATTTTTACTGACTCCGTTGCCTGCTTTGTCTTGCCTTTTATATGGCAACGTAAACAGTCTGATGAATATTCTTAAAGGCGAATGTTCCTGGCTTCGCCTTCTCTAGATCTATATAAATGTAAACATCGTTGTTTCATTATTGTTGTTTGTGTATTTTGTTTACATTTATTCTTGTAGTGTTTGTTGTTGTATTTTTATTTACCTGTTTATCACTTTTTTTATACTGCTGTTTTGTTGGTATATTTTTGTTTACTTGTTTATCGGGTAAACAAATTTATTGTTTTTGTAGCTTTTGTTTACAATTTAAACGATGTGAAAGCAAAAGACCATTTCCATTTTCGTAACAGTATCTAGATGGCATCAGCTGCTGTAAACAAATAAATGACTACCGTGGACCAATAACTGCTGTAATTACACGTTGGCAGCCGTTATGATGCACCAAATGACTGCCATATATGTATGCATGACCTCTGTCAGGAGTATTAAAAGTAATGATACTCTATTTTGTGTTGGCCAATATATGCAAAACTTAGACGTCGATTCGGACTGTGAACTCATTTGTATTCAGTCACAGTGTTTACCATGTGGCAGTAAAACATCGAGCTTCTGCGCTCCGCTTTTCTGCTTTTAAATAACAAAGAATATTTTACGTATTATTCACTTCTCCTGACTGCTTGCGCTATGTTCTAGTTGAAATGAATTTGTACACTTTGACTGCAACTAACTGACATATTAGTTGGTCCACGGCCGAGCAATATGAGCGTCAAATGGTGTCGAAAGTCATCGTTTTGATAAATAACTTACCAATTGGAACCTAATGCCATTGCGTGTGCTTCACATACAGTTCTTTAGATTGAGGTATCTGAGGCTTTCACTCGTATCGATACTTGATATCTCTGTGGTGTCCTGAAGATACTATGACGTTGCAGCTAAAGATTGCTTGAAAAGCTAGCAAGAACTGGGTGTCTTTTCCTGTTCCGCAACGGCAATTATCAATACGCTACTATCCAGTCAAAGGTGTCATTAACATGTACAGTCTACTGTGGCTTACAGAGGACCAAGTACGTACCCGTTATAAGTCTGCCCTGAAATCCTACATAAAAAGTTGTCCTCCACTTGGAATTTGTATTTCGAAAATTTAAGCCGAAGTTTATTCTTTTTAATATTTTCCAATAGACACGCCCCTTAGGTTCGTTGAAGTCCACTTGAGGCAAATATTTTACCAGAGAATTAGTTTGTTGCCACAGAAACTGTGCTGTTTAGGTATGTAAACAAGGGTTGTCCTGCCCAAGAGGCATAAAACATAACAGCTTGTTCCAACTGTTCTAAGGGAAAGTAGGGCCACATGGCTGTCTCCCAGCTCACACAGATGCGCTCACGAGTGGCGTAAGAAGATAGTATTAAACAGGCCTTAATAATTGTATAGATCTTCGCCTTAAAGATGCTGGAGCTGGATGCAACTCTGTAGTGGTACTTTGAATTACTCACGGCAACAAAAATCGCCAGACCTAACACTTCATTTCATGTAGTATCCGTAGGTATGTTTCTTAGTGTCCGCCAGGTGAAGGTCCTTCAAAAGATTCCATTATATAACCGTGATTTAAACCGTTGTGGTAAGGATAAACCTATCGATTGGGAACAGTTGCTTTCGAGAGGCAGATGTCCATTGCTCGTCCTTAAACAAAATTATGACATATCAACGCCTATTTATGTGCCTCTAAATTTAAAATCATTTTAGGGAAAATGTTTGCACATCATTTTCAATTAAGCCACGCATTTAAACGTACGTGTGCATACGCATTTAACAAACCATAACCGCAATATCTTGTTTTATTCTCGGTGATATTCTGACAGAACAAGATAGAACATAACAACAGCAACATAAAGTAGCGGCCTAGAACTGCAACAGCAAAAGCAACAACAACAGCAGCAGCAATTGCAATAGAAACAAACCGAAGAACATGAAGAAACAATTAATATTGTAGTCAAATTGCTACTGCAAATATGGGAATACTGGCATAATTCTTTACCACACACACACACATTCCACTCTCTCTCTCTCTCTCTCTTTCATTGGATGCAAAATGAAATTTTGAATTAAAATTTAGGGTGGCACTTGGTGTTGCTAGCTGTTATGGAAGAGAATATTTCATAAGCCATTAATAAAAGCCAAATTTTCATAACTTAAATAAGTTATTATGAGTTGTTAAATATTCCTGTGCACTAGGGAATTTCAAAATAGAGAGTGCACTCAACAAAATTTTGATTTGTCAACTTCTAGAAATTATTGTTGAATTGTTATTGTAATTCGTTACTGTTCTAAATGACACATATTTATTTAATTGGTCAGGACTATAACCTTCTCTACAAGACGCTCATCCTGAACATGCTTCTTTATGGCACAGGGGCATGGACCCTATTAAGCACTGATGCAGCAGCCTTGAGAGTATTCGAGATAAAAGTCCAACGTAAGATTTTCAGTGCTAGTGGGGGATGATTTTCGCATCCAATCCATCAGTAAGCTGTATGAGCTTCTCAACGATATAGGCGTTGTGCAGCGTTTTAACATCCAGCGGCTGTGCTGACTCGGCCATGTCATTCGGATGGAGGAGGATGCTCCGGCGAGACGGGTGTTTAATACGGGGATTAACGGAAGTCGGCGTAGAAGACGTCCTTGTCTGCATTGGAAGGACCAAATCAAACAAGACCTGCCATAGATTGGTATGACCAACTGGCGTAGGCGGTCAAGAAGCAGTAGCGCCTGGAAGGATGTGTTACGGCAGGCCGAAATCCATTAATCGGGTTGTTAATGGCCAATTAAGTAAAGTAAGTCTGACCTTGAGTCAAGACCATAACCATTCTCACACCATTTATGTTGTGTGTCAATTTTATTCACGAGCGGAAGGACCTACACTTTAAAGTTGACTTTGAACGACAGATTTTTAAGAAACTTTTCATGGCAATTTTATTTCACGCTCAGAGTTTTTACCAAAAGACTATTAAAAGGAAGTCACCGAAGAAATATTCTTTATATTTCATTTTGTTGACATCTCAACTGGGGTTTGAACCACCATTTACTAGACTACGACAACTTCGTAACATTTCATATAAAAAATGTTCATCAGCTGACAGCCTTTTCAAAACGGTGGTCTTGAAACGGTCTGAACTGTATTTAATATTTCGTTCCTTAGTACTTGAACCTCTCTCTCTATTTGAAGAGAGGTCAACTTCAAAGCAAGATATGTCTCCTCTTTAAATATTACGTTTTGAATCCACAGTACCATCCTAATAACTGTGTACACCCTAGTGATGGTATTATAACTGAGTGCAGTACAACAGCAGCAGGCATAACAAATAGTAGTTGATGTTGTAGCAGTGGTAGTGGTGGTGGTGGTGGTGGTAGTGGTTATAGTGGTTACTGGTTACTCTCCGTACTGTAGGAGTAGTATTCCGTGTGTATTGCATTCTTTCTACTTGTGGAACAATTTTTTTATATTTTTTTGGTTAAATGTGGTGGTTTAAAGGAAATAGCGAACAATTTAATTAAATGTTGTTGTGTTGTTTTCAATGTCTGTATGAGTGTGTGTATCTGCGTATGTATGTATATATTGACGTCAGCGTGTGTACATTTCCGCAAAATACATTTACAAATAACACAGCCTGCCTTCAACACCCCTAAGTATTACTGAAAAGAGTAAAATTGTTTCTTTCATTTCATTTCATTTCATTTCTTTCTCATTGTTTTTATTTAAAATTGTTCTTGTTTTTTTCTCTTTTTTCTTTTGTTTTCTTTTGGTGTCCATCTTTATAAGTTTCATTTTCATTTTTTCTACTTTTCAACTCAAGGATAAGAAAGTTTTATTGGAAAAACAAAAGCATCAGCGTCAGCAAAATGTTACAAAAAAGTTTTTTTTTTGGATGAAATTTATGATTGTTAAAAAAAAAGAAGATATTTTATTGACTTATAAACAGGAATGTTACAATTGGCCTTAATTTGTGGAAGAAGGATTTTTAATAAAAAAAAAATATGGGCTCCACAGCAAACTGACTACTTTCTATTGGCAAGGCATGCTATTTTTGGATATAATGATACAGAAAACAAAGGAGATTAGCAATGAATCGTTTTTTCGCTATACATAAGGACTCATGAAATTTTGAATATAAGTGAGTCAACAATATTGAAATTTAACTATGTACTCGTGATTCATCCATACTCACTACAACGTTGATTTATAAGTACAGGTTGCAATGAGTATGAGTACAACGTTGACATCAAACTCATAACATTCGTAATATGTAAGAATCAGAGTACATAGTTAAATTTCAATACTGTCGACTCACTCATACTCAAAATTTCATGAGTACTTATGAGTAGCGAAAAAACGATTCATTGCTGATCTCTGGTATATACATATGTATGTTGAGTTATGGAGAGTCGAAATCAACAACATCATACGTATTGTTAAGTATGAATATGATGAGTACTTCAAACTTTGAATATGAGTAAAGGTTCCATGATAAGTATCAGAAATTATGAGCATGATTCGATTCTACTCATCTTTTTTAATACTCATTACTGAACTTTGGTTGGTAGCACACACAATTACCTCACCTTCAAATCGAACAAAAAAAAATAAATTAAAAAAGTTAAAAGTATCCACGGCATATAGAAAATTATTCCAGAAACATTGTAATGCTATCCATGATTTTCTTCAGAGAGAGATAATCTCACAGCCTCCTCTCTTGAATTTTTAAATACGTTGAGCTGGAGCCTGTAAGGGGCTCAATGTAGTTAAATGCTGCTCCGACCTTAACTAAGAATATACTGCACCTCGAAGGGACTATAATTATTTATTTCATGAATAATTGCTTATTACAACCCTTAGTCAGGATTACAACCTTAGCTTCTCAGACCATAGCTTCACGAGCGGCGGGATGAAAAGTCGTTAAAAGTCGACTCCGAACGACAGATTTTTGAGAATTTTTTCATTGAAATTTTATTTGAATCACAGAGTTTTTCCAGAAGTTTGCTGAGAAGAAATTGACGTTCGTTCTGTTTGAGATATCTGGACTGGGGTTGAAACCCATGAGCACTTGTCTAATAAGCCAACAGGCTACTCAGTAGACCATCCGATTATTGTAGTATTTTTCAGAATGAAATCTATTTAGAATTGGGGTTTTCCGATACATTTGTCATAAAACCAACATCGAAGGGGAATTCAGATTTCATGTAAACAATATGGCGATCCAAATAAACTGCGCTTAAGATTTTGGTATGACCATAGCTTCTATGCTTTAGTAGTGTTTAGTTTAATTGCTGTATATGCAACATTTCTGGTGGTAGCTATTTAACAATGCCTTAGATGGGATATTTCTAAGAGTACCTATTTTCACAATCAATATCATCAAAATTGTGTTATTCTAAAACCGTGTTTAATTTGATTTATTTCTTGCACAGCCAACCATAAAAACACTGCACCGTGTTGAGTTGGTTTGATAACAAAGTGGCACAGGAAGTATAATTTTTATCTCAGTTCAGATCTATTGCTTCTCCAAAGTAATAGGGAGTAGTGTCACCCTTAATGGCTCTGCATTGTGGATTCATATGCCAATTGAATTCATTGTTCAATGCAAATCCATGCTATTTTGTATTATTGGACTAAGTTAGCGCTACTTGAAGTCGCCGTGGTCTAGGAGGTAGTGTGTTGCCTTATTAGACGTGAGGCCTCGGTTCAAACCCCAGGTCCGGCATCTCCAACTAAACGAAATATGACAAAATATTGCTTCGGCGACTTTCTCTCAGCAGATTTCTGGCAAAAACTTTGAGAATGACATAAACTTGCCAAAGAAAAGCTTCTCAAAAATCTGTCGTACGGAGACGACTTTAAACTGTAGGTCCTGCCACTCATGTATAAAAATTAACACACACAATAGAAGCTAGGTCGTAATTCTGACTAAAGGGTTGTAATGACCAATTATGTATGTAAGCGCTACAGTTTTGAACTAGTGCTAGCGAATTAGGGAATTTTGTATCTCCTTATGAAGATACACAATATGTTTCGAATGCTCACATTCGTTGCACCATTTGAATGATAATTTCAGTGCAGTTTTCAAATGTTTTGACTAAAATGAACTTGAATTTGTTTTGAAATTAATTTGTTATGTTCGGCTTTTAAAAAATTAAAATTCCACATCCTTTTAACCCACAGTTTTATGGGAGCATCATTAATTTTCCTGCTGGTCTTGTTGCTGTTGGTTTTTTCTCAAATTTTTTTGTTCTTTTTTTGGATTTTCTTTTCTTCCTCTCTTGTTGTAACAAATTTCCTTCGTCTCATCTCTGGAGTACGATGTAAAGAAATAAAATTTCCATTTGATTTGTTGGCCTTAAAGTTTTCATGGCTGTTATTGTTATTCTCTCTCTTTCTTTATCGAAATTGTTGTTGTTATTGTTGCTGTCATCCGTTTAAAAAAAATAAAGCAGGTCAGTAAATAGTAATAAAACTATTTTATTTTTTTTTTTTGTTATCGTTGTTATCGTTATTGTTATCGTTGGTATTTTGTTTTTGTTTTTTGTTTCATTTCATTTTGATTTTAACTTGGCCATTGCGAAAGTAGGTGGATCGATGCAATCGTATCCAGTTTCTATTTTTAAATGCCATCAGCAGTAATTAAAAGTTTATAATTTAAGAGAGGGCGTAGAAAATTAAGGATAATAAATCGATGAAGACAGATGCAATGAATTGCAAGGCATTACTAGTGCGATAATCATTAAATTGTAGAAATTTCCTTAATTCAACTTATGACTTGGCATTCGTTAAAGGAATATCTTTCATATCATTTTTAGAATTGTCATGCATTTTTTCATTTCCATATCTTGAACATAAACAATTTGGTCTTCTGTAGCAGGTCCTAGAATAGTAGGGTTGCCATATGTAGAATGTTTGTTTTCATTGGGTTGCATTTCTTTTTTCAATAGGTAGCGCTTCCTAACCTTCCAGTGAGTTTTGGTGCTGATGTTAAACTTTCTTTTGGTGCAGGGGCATGTTAAATATATTATTTGGATAAGGGTTATAGGGTCATAAATTTTTTAATTCAAATACCGTGATTCCAATTTGTTCACCTTCCTACAAATTGTAAACACCAACTGCTTGTAATAACATAAGGATTATGTTGTATGAATCAGTTCGATTTGTAATTTATCGAAGATGACAGAATTATCTTCATTTATTAGTAACGGAAGTAGCTGTAATCTAGTAGGTAGTGTGCTGGCTTATTAGACATGAGGCTGTAGTTCAAATCCTAGACCCGACATCTCGAACAAAATGAAATATGAAGAAATATTTCCATCGGTGTTTTCTTCTCAGCTGCCTTCTTGAAAAAACTCTGAAAAGTTTTTCAAAAAATCTGTAGTTTGAAGTCGAATTTAAACTGTTCGTCCTGCCGCTCATGGATAAATGTAAAACACACAACTTGGGCGGTGTGAGGGGCTAAGTTTGTAATCCTGACTAAGTGTTGTAATTAACAATTCATTAAGTAATCAAGTATTGTCTGATGTCTGAGTTTTCTTAGAACAGCAACATATCCATAGTTGTTGTTGGCGCCGAATTTAACTGCATTGAGCCTTACTGCCACCCAATCAGCGTATTTAAATATGTAATAGAGGATGTAATCACTCACTGAAGACAACCTAAGATAGCATTACAATGCGTCTGAAATAATTTTCTATATATCGTGGATATTTTTAATGATATGAATAGTGATACAAAAGACTATTCGGCTTTCAAAATTTTTTGACAGAACTTGTCTAACTAACGGGTGATTTTTTAGCTGTTATCTTTTTGGCGACACTGGTTTAAACAGCTCACGCATGTTTCGTGTTTTGTTTCACTGTCAAATATCTTCAGTTTGGTCTATAATTTAACCATGAATCGTCTTACAAACGAACAACGCTTGCAAATCATTGAATTTTATTATCAAAATGCATACTTCTTCAACTGTGAATGGTGAGCGCTACCGTGAGATGATATCCAACTTTTTTTTGCCCAAAATGCAAGAGCTTGACTTGCATGACATGTGGTTTCAACAAGACGGTGCCACATGCCACACAGCACGCGTAACAAGGGACTTTTTGAGAGACGAGTTCGGTGAACATTTTATTTCACATTCGGGACCGGTCAAATGACCGCCTAGATCGTGCGATTTAACGCCTTTAGACTATTTTTTGTGGGGCTATGTTAAAGCTCATGTCTATACAGACAAGCCCGCTTCAATTGACGCATTGGAAGACAACATTGAAGCATTTATTCGTGAGATACCGGCCGAAATGTTGGAAAGAGTATGTCAAAATTGGACTAAGCGGATGGACCATTTGAGGCGCAGTCGTGGTCAACATTTGCATGAAATAATCTTCAAACATTAAATTATATGGACCGTACTAACGATTCAAATAAAGATTTCATGCATTTTTCTGAATTTTATGTGTTTTTTTTTGAAAAATTTTCCTATAGCTCTTAAAAAATCACCCCTTAGAAGGGATTTGGACAAAGCCCATACCTTCATAAAACAATCAGAATGTTAGAGAAATACCAGCCAAGAATTATAGACAATACATGGCGAAATAGCCATAACTGGCACCAGAGTTATCTTTAAAGCGCCTTCCAATTTGTCTTCACATACTATGTCAAGAAATAAAAATCATTGGTTCTTTTATATAATTTCTTTCAAATCATTTGGTCAGCCGCAATAGAAAAGGTGGCTTAATTTTAAATTATCCTCGCACACAGTGTTTTATTTAATGCTATACCACTACTATACTTCCTTGCTCTCCTTTTATCTCTTATCTATGCTCTCTAATGCTCTCTTATCTAATACAATAACAAGGTGTTGATAAGATGGACCATCGTTCCATAAACAAAGAGTATATACGCAAACCACAACGATGATGAGCACATTTACATGTATGTGTGCATATGTATAAGAAAATAAACTGTGTTGTTATAAATAATAGCAACATATTTAACGCCTTTCATATGAATTAGTGAATCGATTACTATAAATACACATAAACCAAAGATCAGCAATGAATCGTTTTTTCGCTGCTCATAAGCACTCATGAAATTTTGAATATAAGTGAGTCCACAATATTCAAATTTAACTATGTGCTCTGATTCATTCATACTCACTACATCGTTGATTTATAAGTACAGGTTGCAATGAGTATGCGTACAACATTGACATCAAACTCATACCACATTCGAAATATGTTTGATTCATAAGCCTACTCATTTAGATTCATAGCTTTAGAAAAATACTTAGAATACTCCTAAATGATTCGAGTGATTCGAATCATTCATCAAAATTTACAGTCTGTTGCATTTATAACAAAAGAAAAAAAGACACATAAGCAAAAAAGACAGAACAGCAAGCAGAGCAAACACTCAACTTTCTGGTGTGTATTTTAGTGTTCGTGAGCGATTCATACTTATTTTGTGCTTCATGTATATGTTGAGTTATGGAGAGTCGAAATCAACAACAACATCATATGTGTTGTTAAGTATAACTTTGAATATGAGTAGAGGTTCCATAATATTAAAATAAGTATGACAAATTATTATAAGTATCACAAATTATGAGTATGATTCCATTCTACTCATCTTTTTCAATACTCATTGCTGATCTCTGACATAAACAGAGTAGGAAATATCATATCAAGTATATACTCGATTACTAGAGTGTCTATTATTACGAGTACTAGGACTATAGCGAGTAGAAAGAATAAAGTTGTGCAACCATATGATCTATTCTACTATTTTCCACATCTGTTCTATCTAGTGTTCTATCCATCTATTCCAACCTGAGCGTCTGGTCTGCTACAAAAGCTTTGATTTTCTTATTTAACAGAACATAAATTTTTTCATTCTATATTTTGTAACACTACTGTAGCATGTACTGAATAAACGAGAGCAAAAACCAATGACGTCATTGCTGAACTACAATTATTTAAGAAATTTAATAAAAAAAAAAAAAAAGGAAGAAACAGAGAGAGAGAGAGAGAGAGTGTGAGAAAAGAAACAACGTTTATCTAAAGCTCAAACTAAATAAATAAATGGTCATTGACACACACATGCATATACATACTCTCACGCATACTCATATAAAAATAGTGCACTCTTAAACCATAAAACAAAACAAAAAAAGAGAAAAAAGAAAAACAACATAAACTAACTAAAATTAAATCGTTACTCAACTCTTCTTATACACACACACACACACACATACACACACTCAAAACAAAAACATTACAAATGATGATATGTGTGTATGTGTGTACGGTAATGGGTGCAGATAAACAACAACAACAATAAAAACAAGAATGTGAAAAAAAACATACTCAATAAAGTAGAAATGATCAACCGACCACAGAGTACAACAATAACAAGTGATTTTAAAACAAAAAAATGGCATTTAGTTTGTGCGTGTGTTTAGCAGGAGAGAACAGTTAACATTTTAAAGAACGAGTATGTGAGTGTGTGTTTATCATATATATATATGTGTGTGTGTTTGTTGTAGTGGTAATATTTTATTTAAAACACAAAATTATATTATTCAGAAAATGTGAAGCAAACAACAAAAAAATCCGTGGTTTTTTGTTTAAAGTTCTCTCTTATGGTCACACTATAACACAGAGAGTAGAAAGGATAGCCGCCAAATACACCATAATAAGCTGTAAAATAGTCCCAATTGCAGAGAACGTTAAGTAATCGACAAATTTAAACTATTTGGAGACAGTGTATTCTGCAACAGTAGCAATATTGTCGCCAGTGCTTATACAGTGAGCGTCAAAAGAAACTGTACATTAAAAAAAAACTGTACATTAATAAATTACCGTTATTTTTATTTTAATATTGTTGCATTGCCAGTTTTTAAAATTGAAACAAACAAAAAAAAATTACAAAAAATTTCGATATATTGTCAAATTTTTTCGGGCACTCTCCTTAAGTGGTAAAAGTTGAGTTTGGTTTCTTTTGACACTCACTGTATTTGGATTATATACAGGTCTAACCTGTATTTATAATGCTATCATTCTCTTAAAATTTTTCTTATAATCCTGACAATTCCTGGAACAGTAGATCGATTATGAAGACCTTGTACAGTCTTATATTGCTTTTACGCATTTGAATCACCGCTTACGTTGTGAGTTTTAATTATTTTTACGTATTTTTCGTTGTCGTTAAGAGATCCATATTCATAAATAGCAAGGTAGGTAGGTAGGTAGAGGTGGCTGTCTATCTAAGAGAATCGGATGGATATACTTAGGCCACATAGGCCCCCTTGTGTTACCACAGTTTTCTGTTATCCTTTAGTTTCGAAACTACTCGGAGCTCCTTACGAAAAGACTTAAACTGCTAATGTCAATGCCTGACAGTTCCTTTGATAAAGTGTCTGGCATGTAACCAGCAGATGAAGGACAGTTTCCTCTTCTTCCTTATCCCTGCAGCTTCTGCAGAAATCATTAGCAAGTTGTCCAATATCAATGCGCCTCGCATGCGTACCCATAAAACAATTCCCCGTAATGACATCGACAACCATACTGAGCGTGCCTCTCTGGAATTTAAGCACACCTATCGTGCGCCCTTCATCTAGCCTTGGCCAAATTTTTCGCGCCGTTCTACCCGTCTCCGAGACCGCCCATCTGCCGTTGACGGAAACGATGATCGCATTTGCAATTATGAGCCTACAGGTTCTCATAGGGATGCCCAGAGTCGAGAATTCATCGGAGAGTTCGATGGTTGTGCCCCGCCTGGCCAGTTCACCAGCTTTATAGCTTCATAAATACCAAAGATTTCAGTGAATAAGTGACATTTAAAGTAGCGATTGAAAGAAAATTTAACAGCTAACAGCTTTGCCAGATCAGTACTTTTGAAACCCTAAGCAGTTCCATATGTTTCTGCAGAATCTAGAGCACCCATTTCCTGTAAATTACAAAAATACTTTGTGAATTGATTTTTATTAAAAACACTCACACTTTATTTAACGCATTTCAATGCCTTTGATTGTTGTTGTTGTCCCGCACGGTATTTAGTCTTGTTTTTTCCTTTTGTTCGTTTTGAAAAAAACCTTCTGAAATAATAAAGAAAAAGCAAAAAAGCACCCAAAAATGCCATGTGATTATTTATTATGCTCATTAAAACGTTTATTATCCTTCTGAAAGGAATACTGCAACGCCTTAAATGGTCTCCTATGATTAGTGCCTGAGAAATGGCATCAAGTAACGTAAAATAAAATAAAATATTGCAGCAGTTGCAGTAGTTGCAACACTTCATTATTGTCGTTCATAGTCTTGTAGTGCATTTATTAAAGAAGTTTATTTTCGGAAACTCTTGAATTTTCCAGTGTCATGAAAAACTTAAGAAACTACCAACCATATTAACAACAATAACAACAAAGTATTCTTTATGATTTCATGCTTAAAATATTTAAAATTCCTTTCTTCGGCTTCGTTTGGTTTCTTTTGGAATAAAATATAAAACTTTATTCTCTTTTTTAAGGTTTTCTTAGTAAAATAAAATTAAGGTTTTCAAGTAAAATAAAATTGCTATGCAAATGTTTCTCAAAAAATCTGTCGTTCGAAGTCGACTTTAAACTGCAGGTCCCGCCACTCATGTACTTATTTAACACACACAACATAAGTAGCGTGAGAAGCTAGGACGTACTCTTGACTGAAGGGTTGTAATGACGAAACAAAAATATACCAACAACATCAGTATAAAAAAGGGATAAACAAGTAAACAAAAATGCAACAACAAACACAGCAGGAATAAATGTAAACAAAAATACACAAACAACAATAATGAAACAACGATGTTTACATGTACATATATAGATCTAGAGAAGGCAAAGTCACGAACATTCGACTTCAAGAACATTCATCACACTGTTTACGTTGCCATATAAAAGGCAAGGCAAAGCAGGCAACGAGGGAGTAAGAGTTCAGTCAGTCTTGTGTGAAGACGCGTTGCGTTTGAATAGAGTAATCGTGGTTTAAAGATCTCCGTTATAAAGATCAGGCGAACAATTGTTATTGTTAATGCAAAGGGCATAAACAGAGGAATAACAAACGAAAGCAATTGTTGTTGTTTACATAAAGTTGTAAACAGTGGCACATAGAATTGGGCAAAAAATAGAGAATTTTAATTAAAACTAAACACAGATTTATTTTTATTTTATTTTCATTCCATGAGCTTAATTTTTAAAAGGTAAAAACGTAGCAGTATGTATACATGCATACATAATTGGTCATTACAACCCTTCAGCCAGGATTACGACCTATCTTCTCACACCACTTATGTTGTGTGCGTTAATTTTATACATGAGTGGCGGGACCTACAGTTTAAAGTCGACTCCGAACGACAGTTTTTTGAGAAGCTTTTCACGGCAATTTTATTTACTCTCAGAGTTTTTGCCAGAAATCTGCTGAGAGGAAGTCGCCGAAGAAATATTTTCATATCTTCGTTTTGATGTCTGACCTGGGATTCGAATTCGGGCCGTCAGTCTAATAAGCCTACACACTACCTACTAGACTACGGCGACTTCATGTATGTATGTATATAGCAAATCGAACTGCTCTTCATAGCCCCAATTGCACCCAATCTAAACTGTCTTTGTTATAAAACTGAAACTACGTTCCCCTTCTGCTTGTGAATTCTATTCAAATCGCTTTTGGCTACTCACGTTCTGTCAGTAAATTCTGTGTGCCCCAGCACCGCAGAAAGACAGAGAACATGTTCTCTAAGTCTCCTACCCTTTCTCACACCTTCTGCAGAAATCCTTATGAGGTATTCCCAATCTCCGTGCGTAAGTATCAAGAAAGGGGCCGCCGTGTTCTAGTAGGTAGTGTGCTGGCTTATTAGACGTAAAAGCCAGGGTTCGAGTCCCAGGCCAGACATAAAAAAATAAAAAAAATACAAAAAGTATTTTTTCGGCGATTTCTTCTCAGTTTCTCAAAAATCTGTCGTTCGGAGTCGACTTTAAACTGTTGGTCCCGCCACTTATGTATAAAATTAACACACACAACATAAGTGGTGTGAGAAACTGCGGGCTTCTTGGGGACGATTGCCTGTAGACTGTCTAATGGTGAAGGTATAGCACTGGCCATTTTATAGTCACCTAGCAGCAACTCGTTTCCTTGCCGTTCGCATCTTCCACCTTTCCTAAAAAAAAAAAACCTGCACAATGCACTGCATGAGTAGGGGCCATCCCCTGAGTGCTGGTTTCATAAAAAAAAAAAAGCCTGTGTTAAGTTATAACAACTCTAAAGTTTCTAAGAGGGAGTCTGGAGAGGTTTAACGCCAATTTTCTATTCACCTTTAAAGCCTTATTTTAAAACATGTAAAAAGAAGAAAATGTGATTACATTACCTCCCTCACAAAACCAAAACAATTGAAGGGGAAAACGAAAACTGAATCCGTTCTGCAGCCTTAAGAATTTTTCCATTATTTATTGCAATTAATTTGTACACGAAATACTATAATGGATGACATTTCAACTGACATTTACATGTTTAAAGTAAATATTTCATACAAAAAGAGAGAAAATCATAAATAAACAAAAGTATTGTATAAGGCTAAAGCACTCGAACTGGTACAAACACTATTTAAGGCACTGGAATTAAAACCCTGGTATTCACTACAAAACCTGAAGTAAATAAATTTTCAAAAGAAATAAAAAATATGAATATGAATTAATTTAAAGTGTTTTTTATTTCATTTGCGTTCATTTTTTAATATTTCTTCAAATGCCAACAACTAATTCCATGACATTTTCTTTTTCTTTCTTTCTTCATTTCTTTGCAGACTATCGACGTTAAACTCTTTACCACACACGTATATAAATGGTAAGTTGCACCATCTTAACTTTATATTTTGTAACACAAAAAAAGTAGAAGCAGTAGCAGAAGTAGAAGAATTATTAAAGAATAATTCTTTGAAAAATAACGAAAATGTCTTATTTATTTAATGACTTATTTGTCGTTACCAAAAAAAATGTTTTTCTGAATGTAACGTTTAACGTTTACAAAACGAATTTTTCATTAATTTTGTTTTGTTTTTCTCTCGTTTTTTTATTGTGTTGTTGTTGTTTTTGTTAAACGGAAACGGAAACATTTAAACGTATTTGTAGTAGTAGTAGTAATAGTTTTATATACTTACACATACACATGCACAGTTATTCTTTTACTAACGTAGGTAAGACCTCATATCCAAAACGACAGCCATATTGCTAACCCAACAAACATTTGCATTTGAATTCTGTCTCTTGCAGCAAAAGTTAAGACCATGATGTTACAAATTTTAATTTTAGAAAATTCATAATACATAATTGGTCATTACAATACTTTAGTCAGGATTACGACCTAGCTTCTCACACCACCCATGTTGTGTGTGTTAATTTTATACAGGAGTGTCAGGACCTACAGTTTAAAGTCGACTCCGAACGACACATTTTTTTTGCGTAACTTTTTTCATGGCAATTTTATTTACTCTCAGAGTTCCTGCCAGAAATCTGCTGAGGGGATGAATTTTTTTTTTCAGATTTTCGTTTTGTTCGAGATGTGTGACCTGGGATTTGAACCGTGGCCTTACAGTCTAATAAGCCGACACACTAACTACTAGACTACGGCGACTTCAAAAATTGATAATGGAGAGGATTAATTGAATAGGATAAGAAGAACAGATTAAGCGACATTAAGCTTCGGATGAAACCCGCCAGTTCTCTTAGTGTCACGTACGGCATCATGCCCAGATCTCAAACGTTTTGTCACCCAAAAACCTATAACGTCTGTGTGCAGGGCACAAAGGTGTTGCTCCGATTCTATTTCTTCCGCCACCAGTAGAGGCGGATGTTGTGTCGACGTATAGGGTGTAGAGAGTCCATGCAACTCCGGACACCCTTTGATTTGACGATATAGAATCCGAGCGCTTTGATTGCTGCTTGGCTGTCCACACATGTGATCAAGCTCGAAGGAGTTAGGTCCCCGGTAGGTCAACAATGCGTGCAGCTTGTTCAAAACCAAAATCTATTCGTTCTTTAATCGATAAAAAAAATGTTTGATTGTTAAACGTTACCAACCGTTAATAGGCAATGCTCCTGTATGAGAACAATCTTGTGAAACTCCACGCGCATACATCATTATCACCAGACGTCGGCACCAATGGTCTCAAGAGCCAAACATCTTCGGCTTTTTACACACATAGGATACGAACATCAACAATATTCGTTAAATGAGCGTAAAAATGCATTCAGTTGCTTGTCAGCATTCAGTGAAGCAGGTTCTCGTCGCTTCTTTTTGAAATTTTTTTGTGTATCAATTATACACCCAAAGAAAAATTCAATTAAAATGTGAGGAAAAACTGGGAAACATAATTTTTTTGCTTTAAATATATTGAATTTCAGGTACCTGCAATATGTAACGATGACTCTTGCTACAAATCCATAAAAACTTGTACGAAAAATACCAATGGCATTAAAAAGCATAATATTTGTTCGAACACTGTTTGAAACAAAAATTAGTAACAATTTTCGTCTGGGTTATACACATGCTTCTCACAAATACACTCACATTTTATCATGTTCTCTTTGTGCCGACGTCTGATTATCACTGAGGTTTCGAGTGGAACTGAGTCGCATAGAAACGGTAATTTGAAAAAGGCACGTCCATAAGCTTTCCAACAAATAAATTTTAAAGCAAAAACACTCAGAGATAATGATACAGTACTTGTGACGTGACGATAGTCTATATATAGGTAGTGTGTTAGCTTATTAGACGTGAGGCTGTGGTTCCAGTCCCAGACCTAGACATTTCGTACAAAACGAAACATGAAAAAAATATTTCTTTCGGTGACTTTCTCTCAGTAATCCTCTGGCAGAAAATCTGAGAGTAAATAAAATTGAAATGAGAAGTTTCTGCCGTTCGGAATTAACTTATCCATTAGTGGACACATAATATAAGTGGCGTGAGAATCTAATCCTGACTAAAGGGTTGCTAAGTTAAGTATATAGCATATTCTTCCTTTGCTGTTGTACATTTCCGACGCGCAAAATGCCATTTGACATGATGTAGGAACTTCTTTTCAAAACTAATGGATTTCTATTTACTACACCTTATAAATCTGAAATGCTTCACTAGGTTATCTTAGTGGTTTTAGTGTTGCTGTTCTACAGTAAAAAGTTCTGAGTACGGTTGCAAGAGTGAGTGTAAAAAAATATCAACAAATTATTGTTGTTGCTGTGTCCCCCTTTTAAAATATCCATGTGTCCCCCTTTAATGTTATTGTCCTTAGTCAAGGAAATAAATACAGAACAAGTTTTCAACAGCAACGATAACAACAACAACAATTGCAAGAAAACAAAACAAACAAAAAAAAAGAGAGAAACAATAACCAAAACTAACGGCTGTCAATACATGTTGGACATTAAAACAAGTGGCATAAAAACTATGAAAGACGACAACAACAGCAACAACTAAATAAAGTAACAAAACAAAAATAATAACAATAAATAACGGAAACTATAATAACAATCGAAAAACAAAACGATGATATGAACGTAAACAACTAGTAATTCAATTTGCAAAGGGTGTGGTAGGGGGAAAGAGAGAGATAGGAGAGAGAGATAGATAGAGAGAGAGATACAAAAAGAGCGAGCAAGAAAACAACTTAGGAAAGTTGTCAAGTTTAAAATTACGCTTAACAGTAGTTGTAGAGAAACATGGAGAGGTGCTATCTTGGCTATCCTTTCGACCATATACAGTGGCGAAAGAAATAATAGGGACACATGAATTTGCCACAATGTAAATAATACAAAATATGCCTGATTTCGAACAAACGCTGTTTAACTACCTCATTTTACTTAGCATACCGATCGAAAAACCGTGCCTTTTTATTCATTTCATTCAAATCCTAAAACGTACTTAAAAATCTCCAAAATGCATAATTAAAGAATGCCAGTATATGTATTTCTATCTAAACGATGTCATAAATTAAGAAACTACCGTCGAAATATTTGTTTTTTATTGGTGTTGTGTCGTCAGCGTATCATTAAATTTTATATTCTCATAAAACACTGACACTAACACTAACTGTGTGTGAAATACATACGTAAATACGTGGCAGTAAAGGGAAGGGAACTGTATTGCCAGCTAAAAAGTTGTTTCGACAACAGTCACTCACAATAAAAAATACAAACAAAAAAAACCACATCCAAAAGTGTATAAATTTTTATTAAAAAATTGTTTTCTGCTTCAAAGGTGTTCGATTGTAAAAAAAAAAGAAAAAACAAACAGGAGCCAACAGGAAAACCTCATTTTTTGTTGTCGTTTTTTCGAAGTCCATATAATTTTATGGGAATATTTTAGTTGAAAATGTTATTTAAATAAACATTTTCATACGTGTAGTACGAGGGCGGTCACAGAATTATTTGAATTTGCAAAATTTTCTTTATTTTTCTACATTTTGTTTGGTTTTCAACTTAGCTGTTCGTGAAACCTGATTTAAACTCTGAGAAACATGTTTTATATTCATAAATGCTTTTGTACCTACTTACTTAATTGGCCATTAACAACCCGATTAACGGATTTCGGCCTGCCGTAACACATAATTCCAGGCGCCTCTGCTTCTTGCATGCCTATGCCAGTTGGCCACACCAATCGCACTGGACCGAAGATCTTACGTAGGACTTTATTCTCGAATACTCTCAAGGCTTCTGCATCAGTGCTTAATAGGACTCTGCGCCATAAAGAAGCATTAGTTTTATCGTTAAAAAGAGCTCTCTGCTGCTCAATTGCCTATCGAGACCATAGTAGCACATGTTGGGAAGAGTGATCGAGCGCTTGATCTTCATCATTTTTGGTGGTAACCGTGGAGCCAAGATAAATAAATTCCTTGACTATATTGAAAGTATAGTTATCGGACGTAATCTGAAATCTAATACGCCGCATGTCCCTACTTATTGTGGAGGACATATACTTCGTTTTGCCCTCATTTACTGCCAGACCCATCTTAGTAGACTCTCGTTCAATGGCACTAAAGGCAGCAATAAGATTTCGCTTGGTACGCACTATGATGTGAATGTCGTCAGCGTATGCAAGCAACTCGAAGCTTTTTTGAAAAATAGTGCCATTACGATGCACTCCTGCCTTCCGCAGAACTCTCTCCATAATGAATTTGAAGATGTCGCATGATAAGGGATCGGCTTGCCTGAAACCTCGCACGGTATCAAAAGGATCGGAAAGGTCCAGGCATACCGAGCTCAGACAATGCGGCAAAAACACGATCCCTTATGGGGCTATCGAAGGGTGCCTTATAGTTGACAAAAAGATAGGGTGTGTCGTCTTGCTTTTCGTGGGTCTTTTCCAGCTTTTGTACACTCGCTTAAAAGTGGTATCTATCTTGGCTTTTAACTTGTCAAAAACAGACTTGTGTGGCTATAATCAAGAACAAAAATATTTTTAACAAAAATATTTTAGTGCATGAGGTCGCCAAAATGAACTTTTTTTCGAGATGACAGAGCTAACGTTTGAGCTAACAAGCACACGCCTAGTAAGCCGACGCCCTAAAAAATACACGAAAAAGATCTTTGCGGTCTTTTAAGATATGTAAATATGAAGGTGCCTTGTGTACCAATATCCGCTTAAATATGCAATATTTAGTAACGGTTCTAATACGCAAAGATTTTATTACGCTTACCAGAATCCACAGATGTCTTGCCGTAGAGTACAGTGGTCTTGAATGTCTACTTGTTCCAGCAGAGCCCGTCCAATGATCCCTTTGCTCTTTCGCAAATCTGTCAATCTTGCTTACTTTAGTCAGACTTACAATGTAACTTCTCACACCACCCATGTGCATAGCTGCCAGATTTGACGATTTATCGTCATTTTGACGATTTTTAGCTCCAAAAATATCATTTTGACGACAAGACAATTTATGTCCTTATTTTGACGATTTTTAGCAATTAAAAAAGTACATTATTTTCTTTACTTTAGTACATTAAAAGCCTCCTTAAGCTTTGTGTTTGCTTTGCAATTGTTACTATTTCAAATTTATGTTAGTAATAACGAGGAGTGAAGTATTATATTTTTAAGTTATTTTCGAATACCTGTGATTATTTTTCTGTATTTTATGCCTTTTTAATCCCTTAAAAGCCAAAAAATTACAACTCCTAATAAAATACCTTAGTTGAGCATAAATGATCATTTGCCGTTAAATAGAATTTTAAAAATTCGATTGTAGCTTCTAATATTACCATCGGAAGAAAAAAGACAAGTGCCATTATTTTTTTTCATACGACCAACACTCAGGGGATGGCATTGTGTTTGGAACTAGGAAAATATATTATAGGAAGAAGGAAAGAGGGAGCAGTGTTTATGGACAAATCAATGGAGTTGGACACACTATCGTGATTAACGAGCTACTACGGCCTCTCCTGTAAACGGTCGAGAAGCGTCAAAATAGATGTTAAGGGCCAACTCATTCTCGGTCGGCGATAAATGGTGTAAATGGTAATTAGATCAGATGAAGTGAAGTATTTATTGCACCGTCTTAAGAAACCAAGGCACTGAAAAATATATCAGTTCTAGACAACATTACACTGAATTTTCATGCCCATTACGTCAAGATCTTCTGACTCCCTAATATTTACACCACACATGGGTATAGATGATGCATTATTATTGCTGCTTAACATTGACTTTATATGTTTTTGTTTTTAAAAAACCTTTCAATTTATTTATTTATTTTTCTGACGATTTTTTTACGATTTCAATGAACGTCTTTGACGATTTTTTCTCAAATATTTGACGATTTGATGCTTCATTTATCTGGCAGCTATGCCCATGTGGTGTTTGTTAATTTTATCCATGACTGACTGCTGAGGTAAAGAAGTTTCTTATTCGTTTTGTTCGAGATGTCTGAGCTGAGATATGAACTCATGCGCTCTCGTCGTGTAAGGACTGTATCATAAAAATATGTGGATACTCGTCTGCGGTTTTGAGATTTGTGAAGCTTTTATTAATCCAATCCAATCCTAAACGATGCAGGAATTAGGTACATTCCTACAAGAATAGCTTGGCCTTAGGAAACCAATTCTTTCCATAACTCAGACTTCCAAAGCCAGACAAGATAACACAAATCGTATCATAATAATCCCAGTAAAACTATGTAGTTAAGAATATTTCAACCGTTACCGCATCAGATTTCATTTTTTCCAAGCCCCTTAACACTGTCATGCACATTCTGAAAGGTTTAAGACTGCCATTCTCGTCAAAAAGAAGTAACATTTTTGAAAAGGATAATTACAAATTTAATTTGAGTTTGTTTAAAAGTCTTCATTCTTTTTTGTTTTCGGATTTCAGCAATATTTATTGAAAATACTTCCAAATTGAAGTAATTTTACCATAAAATTTTAGTTTGAATAAAAGAAAACTGTATGACCAAATTTTATTCGTGCGCACTCCTTATTTTTTAGTGCAGGTCACAAGAATTTTATTTCTTCGTTTCATTTCTGTATGGTGGTGGTGGCCTACTTAAATACTTAAAAAAAACTTAAGTTTCTCTTCCTTTTTCTTGTGCATGTTCATTTTCTTTATTTCTTTATTATTATTTTCACTGGTTTTGTTGCTGTTGTTATTGTTGTTGTCGTGCAAGTAGAAAATGTTATAAATTTTATACAAAAACATTTTTTGTCTATTTCATGTGTGTGTGTATGTGGAAAGCTAGAGGAAAAGCGGAAATGTATTTTGCTTTTAAGCATCTGATCATCACAAGAATAATAAAATGCAACACGAAAGATAAACATTTCCGTTCTTTTTTTCTTGTTCTTCCTCTGTACTGCCATTTCTTGTACATTTTTTTTGTTTTGTTTTGTTTGTTTGTTTTTCTATTCGTTTATGCAGTTAAAATTTCTTGTGCCACTTTGCGCGTGTGTGTGTGTTTATGTGTGTTTATTGTTTTTATTTTTTTCTACAAGCGCTAATATAACGGTAACTACTTAACAATGGCTTTTAAACCTTTTCTTCTAACTTTCTCTCTATCTCTTTCTGTCTCTCTCTCTGTCTGACTGTGTGTGTGTGTGTATGTGTTTTATAATAAAATCTTTTCCTTTTTTTTATTATATTGTTGAATGGGGCCTATTGTGTTATACTTATTGTCACTTATTATCACTGTTGTTGCTTTTATTATTGTTGTATTATAGTGTATACGAACATTAAACTTAAGACACCATCAGTTTTAGAAGAAAAACAAGAAGAAAAAAAAAACTTTGAAAATAAATAAAATTTGTGATAAAAACAAGAGACATTAAACAATTCTTATTGAGAGAGAGATAAGCAGAAAGAGAAGTGTTGTGTTATAAAAACAAGAAGAGAACATATCAAGAGAAATTAAAAAGATGACATTAAATTTTGGGGAAATAAAAAAAATGTTGGTGGAGAAAAAACACGAAATAAAAAAATTATAAATAAATTAATCTCAAATAACAACAACGATATATCGGGTCCGCCATCTAAGTTTTTTTTTTTCAACTAGTGCTTATTTCGTGAATGGTAACACTTAGCTCATGTCTGATTTGACAGATAATTAGTTTTATCCTTCCGCTGAACAAATATGGTTGTGTATACGCTTGAACAACGCTGGGAAATATTGCGACATTACTTTGAAAATCGACTTACAGAAGATGCCGATTTTGGCAAAAAAATCATCTTTTCAGATGAAGCTCATTTTGATCTTGGCGGGTGTGTAAACAAGTAAAATTGTCGCATTTGGGGCACAGAAAACCCGCACGCATTCATTGAAAAGCCGATGCACGCAAAACGAGTCACTGTTTTGTGCGGATTTTGGTCCAGAGGCATAATTGGGCCATTTTTCTTCTAAAATGAGCAAGGAGTGGCCGTTACAGTCAATGGCGATCGTTATCGGGTCATGTTCAACGAATTTTTGTTCGCAAAAATTGAAGAGGAGGATATTGGCAACATTTGATTTCAACAGGATGGCGCTACGTGCCACACAGCCGAAGCTACACTCGATGTTTTGCGCCCTGTTTTTGAAGATCGCATTATCAGCCGCAGAGCTGATGTCGTTTGGCCACCTCGGAGCTGCGATTTGACACCGTTGGACTATTATTTGTGGGGTGCCGTCAAAGATAAGTGTTACGCCGACAAGCCAGAGACAGTTGACGCTTTAAAGGACAATATTCGTGAAGCCATTGGTGAAATACTGCTGCACACTATCGATAATGTGCTTAAAAATTGAACCGATCGTGTAGGCTACTGCATGGCCATCCGAGGTAGCCATTTGAATGAAATTATTTTCCGGATTTATTAACCGGAAGGATTGTACTTTCAAATAAAAAAAAAAATTTGAGAAAATATTCAGTAGTTTTTTTAAAGCATTTTCAAAAAAAAAAAAGTTATTTGGCGGTCCCTTTACAAAAAATATGTATAAAAAAACATAAAAATTCTTAACAAAAAACGGATATTAACGGCTTAAGTAGTAGACGAGGTGGCTATTCAAGAAAATTGAATGGACACACTTAGACCATATAGGCCCATTGTAATACCACCAGTTTTCCATTTATCTTCTAATCCTGAAACTACTTGAAGTTTCTGGTAAAGCGACTCAGACTGTCAATATCAATACGTGCAAGTTCCTTCAAATCATCTAGTATAGTAGGCACCAAAGCCTTTTTCTCTTCCGATATAGTGCCAGGCATGCACCCGCTAAGTGAAGAACAGTCTCCTCGTCTTCCTCATCTCTGCAGGTTCTACAGAAATAATTAGCAAGATGTCGAAGACCATAATTTAGTGCTCCGTAATGACCTCGACAACTGTAGTAACAGTTCCTCTCTGAAGTTTAATCATACTTGTCTTGTGCTCCTCATCCAGCCTTCGCCAAATTTTCCGCGCCAAATTTTATTCCTGTCCGTGGCAGCAAATCTTGGCGGAATCGACCACCTCATTGTCAATTATAAATTGGGTGTTTTTCAGAGGGACTCCCAAAGTCGAGAATTCATCGAAGAGTTCGTTGGTAGTGCCACGTCTGGCCAGTTCATTCGTTCTACAGTTAGCGGGAATGTCACTTTGTCCTGGTAACCATATGATATGAATTGGATGGATATCTTATTGAAATATCTGCGGCAGCTGTACACTGTCTTGGAATTCGTTACATTTTTATCCCTTAAAATGAAAAAAAGAAAGGTTGTCACTCTCATACTCACTCACACAAAAGTAGTAAAAAAATTTAAAAAAATATAAAAAATATTTAAAAATAATATTAAAAAATATAAAACAAATACATCCTTAAGACAAATTGACATCCCAGCAACCATTTGCTGCTGAGATTGCTCTAAGTTTTAATAAATTTTAAATTTATTACATATACACTCAGGTCTCGTTTTATGCGATAGATGCGTTCCAAAAAAAATCGCATAAATTGAATTCGCATAAAACGATACTCTAGCTTCATATAAAAATTAATAAATAAATTCAAATTTTAATTGAAAAATCAAAGCAAAATCGCATAAAAAAAATCAACAAAATATATTTATTTCATTTTCTTAAACAATAAAAACAAAAACTTTTAAAAAAATAAACAAAAATAAAATATTAATTCATTATTTACAGAAAAAACCAAAATGATCCAAAAAATCAAAATCAATCATTCTGCATCGTTTTGGAATTGGTTCGACGTCACTTTTATCATTACATACCTATCAGGTTGTGCATACATATGTAGGGGACTAGATCAACGAATTTTAGAAAGTTTAATTGTTTCTTCTGAATAAGAGTATTAAAGTGCCAGTTATTAAAAAGGAGTTCTTCTTTAAATAAAAGATTCTTTAAATCATAAGTAAGGATTGACTTTTGAAGGCTTTTATTGGCATAGTTAAAGCAATCTGATGCTAATCAATTGGCTTTCCAACTAGAAACAAACTAGAACGATTGATTTTCACAAGCTATTCGGCATAGAGATCATAGAAATCTCACAAGAGATTTCCATATCGACGCCTCCATTCTATAACGTTCTAAGTACACTTTTTAATGTTCTTGCATTTTTAAATTCTACGTTCTCTAACTTAAATAGTGTCAAAATTTGGTTAAGATCCGCCGATCCGTTCCGAAGTTATTGGGAAAAAACCTACTTAGAATACACATATAGTCGTATGTAGCGTGAAAACTTTGAGAGCTCATAACTCAAAACACACTTTTTCGACTTAGAATGTTATAGAACGGAGGCGTCGATATAAAAAAGGTTTTCAAACCGCAGGGAAATCACTGCCACTTTCTGAATCAACAGCGTTGGTCATTACAACCCTTCAGGTAGGATTAACAATAATGATTATATCAGTGGTGTAAACTTATTTTAATTTAAAAATGATGCAAAAGTTTAAAAAGTATCATAACATTTTAAAATCTATAAAAAATCTAAAAAAAATTTTTTTAATTTAAAATCGCATAAATTCGAATTCGCATAAAAAAATCCGCATAAAACGAGACCCGAGTGTAATTGATTTAAGGAACGTATAAAACTGCTTGAAGTCGCCGTAGTCTAGTAGGTAGTATGTTGGCTTAATAGACGTAATGCCTCGGTTCAAACTCCAAGTCAGACATAAAAACGAAAACGTGAAAAAAATATTTCTTCGTCGACTGCCTCTCAGCAGATTTCTGGCAAAAACTCTGAGAGTAAATAAAATTGCCATGAAAAGTTTTTCAAAAATCTGTCGTTCGGAGTCGACTTTAAACTGTAGGTCACGCCACTTATGTATAAAATTAACACACACAACATAAGTGGTGTGAGAAACTAGGTCCATAATCCTGACTGAAGGGTTGTAATGACCAATTATGTATGTATGTTAAAATTGCTGTTTATTTTAATTGTATTGTTCTGAAACTATAAGGAATAAGGGTTTAGCCAGGCTGACATATATCACCCAGAAGATTTAAAATTTTTTCTGTAGTATTTTTAAAGTCACACCCCTGCCGGCAACTCAACTAACTTTTAATGCATTATAAGTTAACTTTTTCTCAGCTAGTTGTGGTTGACTCTTAGATTATTTTTAATGGGGCCAACTGACTATTTTAACATGGTGGTGTCATTGGCAGTAGTCAATTGTCCGACTCTGCATAACTTTTCAACTAACTTAAAGTCAGTTATATAATAGTTAACTTAAAGTTAACAAATTTTTAACTAACTTAAAGTCAGTTAACAATTTTTGCCAAAATCGGCCACAACTGACTTCTTGAGCTTCTAAATAATGGTAATCCATCTATATTTAAATCAATTATAATTTTTTGGCAATCGAGTATGTCACTTTAACACCTAAATATTTGTTTTCTTATCCCAAAGTGGCAATACACGCCCGGAAAAACTTTTGTTATTTCTAATTTGTCACGTTTGTGTTTAATAAATGAATTAGCACTTAAAGGCACAACCAAATTTTCTTCGACCAATATTTTTAATAGTTCTTCGAAACACTCGCGAGATGGCCTATTTTTAAAATACCAATCTCCAATTTTTTCTTTAAAAGTCTTTTTTTCGTCAAAAATGGGTGTTTCAATGGATTTGAACTATTATTTTTTAATTTATTTAAATTATCTAAATTATTAGTTTTTAATTTGTTTAAAAATTAATTTTTTCCTTTTTTAAAAAGTCTTTTTAAATTTCTTCTACTTGTGCCAATAAAAATTATATAATTTTTGAAGCTACAATAGCACTTAAACGAATTCAAATAGTAAAAAATAGAGAATAAAAAAACAACGGTTTCATTTTGAATAAATTCTGCATAACATTTCAATTAGCTATTAGTTAATCTAAAAATAGTTCAGAAAAAGGTGCAATTGAAAAAACAATATTATCAGAAATAGCATAAACGTTTTAAATTATGGGGAAATTCTGCATAACATTGTAGTTAGTTTATAATTAGTCTAAAAACAAAATCATCAAAAGTCTGATCTGGTAAAAGAGAGAACAGAAAGAAAACAAATCTCACAAACAAGAAGCTCTCAATAATAAATAAACGTTTCGTATTTGGGTGAGTTCTGCATAACATTGCAGTTAGCTTATAGTTAGCCTAAAAGAGTTATCTAAAAGTGTGTTATTTTCGTAGTCGAATACCAAATTCTAAGGAAGTGCTGCATTAAATTGTAGTTATATTATAGTCAATTTACAAAAGTTAACTTAAAGTGCACTACTTACGTAGTCGACTACAAAATTGCTTGCAGGGACGTTTGTTCACTAGCAGCGACACTAATTACTGCAATCAAAAACGTTTACTGGAACAGTAAAGAAGTAATCGCATACCATTACAACGTCATTCTCTTTAAAGCGATAATGGAAGTTTACAAAAGAAAATACGAATAACAATAGCACATGACATGTAAAAAAATGTATTTAAAAGGCAATCAAAATAAAAGAATTGGTCGCATAAAAACTTTAGAAACAATAACCCACCACTACAACAACCAAACGAACAACACAGTGTAAAATTAAAGATAAAGATAAGCAACACGAAAACAACACAATAACTAACACAAGAACAAACACAATAACTAACAAACTAGAAACAAACAAATACTTGTATATCCCTACCTCTCTCTCTCTCTCTTCCAATTCCACTATATGCACACTAACACAAAACACACATGGCGAATGTAACGGTTTAGCCAATAATATTATTGTGGGAGTTTATGTGTCTGCGTGTTGTTGCTAAAACTGAAGTTGTGTGTGTTATTCAGTGTAACAGAGTGCCAAAACATGTGTAAATACAGGCGACAGACTCAGTGTTTAGTTCTTTCTACATGTGTCTTGGGGTATTGTTATCCGATAAAATTGTAGCCGATAACAAATAAATCGCAAAACATGAATTTATTTCTGCTGTTTTTTTTTTTTGCTTTTGATAAACAATACAATACAGTAACGTACAATACATGAAGTAAAATAATTGATATTAAATAAAAAACACACACACATAAGGCTATGATTTTGATGAAACTTTTATTTCGCTATAATGTATGGATCAGAGCTCAGCAATGAGTATTCAAAAAGATGATTAGAATCGAATCATACTCATAATTTCTGATACTTATATGCATTCATACTTATTTTAATATCATGAAACCTCTCTCTACTCATATTCAAAGTTTGAAGTACTCATCATATTCATACTTAACAACACGTATGATGTTGTTGTTGATTTCGACTCTTCATAACTCAACGAATCACAAAATAAGTATGATTCGCGTACGAACACTAAGATACTTGCTAGAAGGTTGTGTGTTTGCTCTGCTTGCTGCCCTGCCTTTTTAGCTTATGTGTCTGTTTTCTTTCTTTTCTGGAAATGCAACAACAACAACTAAGACTGTAAATTTTAATGAATGATTCGAATCACTCGAATTATTTATAAGTATTATAAGAGTATTTTTCTAAGTTATGATTCTAAATGAGTAGGCTTGTTGAATCAAACATATTTCGAATGGTATGAGTTTGATGTCAACGTTGTACGGATACTCATTGCACCCCTGTACTTATAAATCAACGTTGTAGTGAGTATGAATGAATCACGAGTAGTTGTAAAATTTCAATATTGTTGACTCACTCACTTATATTCAAAATTTCATGAGTGCTTATGAGTAGCGAAAAAACGATTCATTGCTGATCCCTGGTATGGATCGTGTCATTAAGTTCGACATTAAATGCCATTTAAATGACAGTCTCTGGATATGTTTTGCTGCAGTCGATCCATTAGAGGCATATTTCAAAAACTTTTACACATATTTCCGTTGGTATATCGGCGATAACTTGGCGAATATTAATTGCCTAGATATTGGGCGATTATCATCATACTATAGACATCGTTTCTATTGGTAAATAGGCCCTTAAATTATTACAAAAAGTTCTTAAAAAATGTTGAAAACATATTCTATTTCCTTCGCTAACAATGTGTTGCAACAATGAAATCTTTTTTGTTCAAATTATTCTTACAGGATGTTTAGTTTTTTGCTTTTTTAACTCAACCATGTAAACCTCTTTCACCCTTAAAACTTGACCGTAAAGCTTACAAATTAATGGATTTTATACGTGTCTCGTTTGCTTGTAAAATAATGAAAAAAGAAAAAACACAATCAATTCCCATATATTGTATGGAAGTAAAGAAGTTTTTAATTAAATTTTAAATATTTACATGCGAATAAATAAAGTTTCTGTTGCATCTTATTCAAGCCGAACACGCAAGAAGTATTGGGTAGTCAGTTGTCAATATAAAGGGTGTTTCATTATGCGCTTGCTATCTTTAAATTTAAATGAAATAAAATTGCGAAATTCTTATCTGCGGCAAATTATGTGCAGCATATAACGTCCGACATGGCTTTTCTGAGTGAAACGCATTCGAAATATCCAAATTCTCGTGACTCTGGCGCGAAAATTAGGCTGAATTTGACCGATGGCACGTTTTATGTTACCATAAGGGACCGGGTATACCTGCACCTTGAGAAAACACCACAAGAAAGAGTCTTATAGGAGGTCAATTCCCACGATCTCGATGGCCAGTTCACATTATCTCCGTGTGAGATGACCATTCGCTCAAATTGCTTGTGCAGAATATCCAATGTAGCACGAAATGTGTGACTCGTAGCGACGTATTGTTGAAGCCACATATCCTTGGTGTCCAGATCATCAAATTCAAGCCACAAGTAGTTGGTAATCACCGGTCTATAGGGCTCGCCGTTGACAGTTCGTTGCCGAAGACATGTGAACCGATAATGCCATCAGCTCAAAACCCACAGCAAACACTGACTTTTCAGAATGCAATGGATACATACTCACATATGTATACATACATACATAATTGGTCATTACATAACCCTTCAGTCAGGATTACAACCTAGCTTCTAACATCACTTATGTTGTGTGTGTTAATTTTTATACCTGATTGGCGAGAGCTACAGTTTAAAGTCGACCCCGAACGATAGATTTTTTTGAGAAACTTCGCTGAATATAATTCATCGCCCATTCATCGAATATACGTCTTTGCCCATGGTGAATTGGAAGAACAGACTGAATAAATGGCAACCAATTTGACAGAAGTAGCTTCAATAAGACGGCAGTTATCAATTGTTAAAGTTAGGAGGTCCCTATTGTTTTTTTTTTTTTGTTATGTTTTAACCTAATTGGTAGTATGTTGCCTTAGTAGACGTAATGCCTCGGTTCAAATCCCAGGTCAGACATAAAAACGAAAACGTGAAAAGAAATATTTCTTCGGTGACTTCCTCTCAGCAGCTTTCTGGCAAAAACCCTGAGCGGGAAATAAAATTTCCATGAAAAGTTTCTCAAAAAAATTTGTCGTTCGGAGTCGACTTTAAACTGTAGGTCCCATCATTCGTGTATAAAATTAACACACACAACATAAGTGGTGTGAAAAGCTAAGTTGTAGTCCTGACTGAAGGGTTGTAATCAGAGATCAGCAATGAATCATTTTTTCGCTACTCATAAGCACTCATGAAATTTTGAGTACAAGTGAGCCAACAATATTGAAATTCAACTATGTACTCTGATTCATTCATACTCACTACAACATTGATTTGTAAGTACAGGTTGCAATGAGTATGCGTACAACGTTGACATCAAACTCATATCATTTTGTGCTTCGTGTATATGTTGAGTTATGGGGAGTCGAGATCAAAAACAACATCATACGTGTTGTTAAGTATGAATATGATGAGTACTTCAAACTTTGAATATGAGTAGAGAGAGGTTCCATGATATTAAAATAAGTATGAATGCGTAGAAGTCGCTGTAGTCTAGTAGGTAGTGTGTTGGCTTATTACCAGGCCAGACATCAAAACGAAACACAAAAAGTATTTCTTCGGCGGTTTCCTCTCAGCAAATTTCTAGCAAAAACTCTGAGAGTAAATAAAATTGCCATGAAAAGTTTCTCAAAAAATCTGTCGTTCAAAGTCGACTTTAAACTGTAGGTCCCGCCACTTATGTATAAAATTAACACACACAACATAAGTGGTGTGAGAAACTAGGTCAATAATCCTGACTGAAAGGTTGTAATGACCAATTATGTATGTATGAATGCGTATAAGCATCAGAAATTATGAGTATGATTCTACTCATCTTTTTGAATACTCATTGCTGATCTCCGGTTGTAATGACCAATTATGTATGTATGTATGTTAAGTAAAAACCAATTTAAGAGTGCTGATTTCTATAAGAAAACTTTGAGACGAATGTGCATGGAATTCTATGTTATGATCATCTAATCGGGTTATGACAAATAGCCATCAAAGCAACATTTTTTTAAACACAAAACTGGCTAAGTGCACGATAACATTCACAACTAGAAAACAGAGATAATAATCATTCCAAAAGTATTTCTAAAGCTATGTCCGAAGAAAAAGAGAAAAAAATAACGCAAGTACAGATGAATTATTGTTACTTCAACGAATACAAGATGGACGACTTACATAATATTTATGTTCCGTTTTCTTTTACCAACACACAGGCACTTTTAAGTCAAAAGAAAACAAAACTTTACTCTACGTCCACATGAACTCAAACTTGCAAAAAAAAGTTAAGAAACTTATTACTTTTGTTGTTGGCTTTCTCTGTGTTTATGTGTGTGGATGTGAGAGAAGAAATTCTTTCCGAAAAAATACATAAAAAATCGAAGGAGAAACAATAATCACAGAAAAAGGCAGAACAACAAAAACAGATTACAAGTCAAGCAATGTACACTTAAAACATACCATTCTGGTAAGCGTGTATGGAACCACATACATACATGCATATGTACACTGTAAGGAGAAATATGTCCGCAATCACACACACACACACACCCAATGATTATGGATGTGTATGGCAAATATTAACATGTTCTCTTAGCAAAACAAAACAAAGAGAAGAAGATTAAAATGAAAGTGAACGGGTGGTAGTAACGGGTTCTTTAGAACGTAAGGGAGTGAGAGTGTGTGTTAAAATTATAAAACCTTTTAGTTTACTTTACAATACAATACCAAAAAAGAAAAAATAAAGAGAGTAAAAGAAACAATAACGATAACAATGAAGCCAAGCCAACAGAAGTGATTTGAAGGAAATTTTAAACACAGTAACACTGCCTGTCCATGACCAACACTGTCAGTCGATTGTAAGGAAATGCTTAAAGGCCTATGGGATATTTAAATAATGAAGTACTTTATGATGATAATGATGAAACACGAAAAATAAAAAACAACAACTATAGCAATAGCAATAATAAAAATGAAAAAATAAGCATGAAAAAAAAAGAAAAAAATTTCTAGAAAATAAGAAAACAAAAGAAAGAACTTGGAAAAGTGACAACAAAAACAAAAATTAATATGTGTACTTACATATGTACATACACATTCTTATATATATGTATGTATATACATATGTATATAAATACACACATAGGTGACCATATAAGAAGTCGAGTTTAAACTCGACCAAACATCTGATGAGATTCATTCGCCGAAGAAATATTTGTTTGTCACGTCTAATTTGTTCGCCTTTCCTTTGCGAATAAGTGAGGTCTGGTTAAGAACATTTGTTTGTCGCTTAGCTAAGGAGTGGCAATCTATATATAGATTCAAATATGCGGTTGTTTTTTTTTTCTCCTTAGCTGCTCCAGAGATTCTTCATAATATCTCTTTCTTTCTGGGCATCACAAAGTATTTTCAACAAAAAAAAATTGCATTAACCGTAGATCGAGCCTTAAAAAAACTTCATAATTCTAGCTTATGTATCACTTTTGATACATACTTGTAGCACATAGTATTTTCACGATTATTGATAGATTTTGTTAAAAAATTTTAATATTTTAATTTATTTTAATTCATTTTAATAAAACTATTTTATATTATTATATTTTATTATCACTTTTATGAAATTTACTCCAAAATTTTTGACATGATGTCCGTTGCAGTATGGTTTTTTACGTAAAAATCAAACACTTCATGTCAGATTGGTTTTATTTTTATCTAAATTGCAATAATTTGGAATCTAGCACACGTGTTTTGCGGCAATTTATAATTTTTCAATTGTTTAGATGGGGCACCTTATTGTCTCTCGCATCAGTAACACTCTCAATTGAGGGCTGGCTGAACCTAATGGTACAAACCATTGTTATATTTCGTTATAAATATTTGTTGTCAACGTCATGTGAGGTAAAAAAGTTTCCCGTAGCAATAGAACATCAATTATTTCAATAACCATACCCTCTCCTGGGTTCCTCTCTGGTTTCCCGGATACGGGATTCTACAAATACGGCTGTAAGTAGTTGCTACGCACGTAGCATGTACTTGAATGTAAAACTGCCAATTCGGTTTCGGTGGACCATTTATATTTATATCGACCATAAAATTCAATTAGTTACTAATCTAGAACGACAAAATTATTGGGATTATTAAAAGCTGAAAGATTTTCAGCTCATTTTTCAAAAAGGCATAATAGGTGTACATTTTTCAGCACATCCGAGTAGCACATTATCAAAGTGAATGATTTCGTTATCTCATACGTACATAGTTGACCGAAATTTTGATTTTTTTCACCCCTGTTTGAAATTTTTTTTATTTGCTTTAAAATAATGACGATAACAATACTAACGAATTCAAAAATTGAAATGTATCATTTTTGATACCGATCTACGGTTAAAGGTTTTATTATATTTGCGTGCACTCTTTCGAAAATGGACACAAATATAGAAGATCTGTCTTATTTACAGTTCTAGAAATAGAAATAAATTTGTGTTTAGTTTTAATTAAAATTCTTTATTATTCGCACAATTCTGTGTGCCACTATTCACAACTTGATGTAGCAACAACAATTGATTTGTTTGTTATTCCTTTGTTTACAGCGTTTGCATAAACAATAACAATTAGTAGGCAATTATTCGACAGATCTTTGCAACGGAGATCTTCAAACCACGATTACTCTCTTGAAACACACCGCGTCTTCACACAAGACGGACTGAACTTAATTAATTATGTCGTCTGCTTTGCCTTGCCTTTTATATGCCAGGGTAAACAGGCTGCTGAATGTTCTTGAAGGCGAATTTTCATGACCTCCGCCTCCTCGAAACCTCTATAAACATCGTTGTTTACATTTGTCATTTTAGTGTTGCATTTACTCTTGTAGTGTTGTTGGTAAATTTTTGCTTACTTGTTTACCATTTTTTTATGCTGGAGTTCTAGTGAACATGTGTATTATGAATGGAAAAATTCTTAATTACGAACAGAACAGTAAAATTTAGTGAAATTTCTTAATTTAAAAACAATTTTTCAACTTTCCAATACCTACAGACCACACTGTATGTTTAAACACGACAGAAATTACATTTGAAATGTCAATAACATTTAGGAAAACAAAAGAATTTAAAATTTCAATTAAAATGTTCGTTCACTGATGTTAATCTTATCTCAGTGACTGATAAGAGAGACAGAGACGTGAGATCGCTCAAAGACACACACACACACAGTTCCATGCATGAAGGTTTGAAAGCAAGCCTGTTACCTCAACATTGAATTTTTGCCGCTTACGCTGATGAGAGTGTTAGAAAATGTAAATTTATCAACGAATTGTGAAGGCTGGTGATACCAGACGAATTTTAGAAAGAAAGAAAATAAAAAATCAAAGAATAATCAAAAATAAATAAAAAATTAACTTTAAATGTAAGAAAATTATTGAAATTTATATCACGAAAATAATTATTTTTTGTTTGATCTGAAATTGTTATTTACGTTTCCAGAATATGTACATTTTTTTTATAACAATTTTAGTTTACATTAATTGCCTAGCAATCCTTGAAGGGTAAAGTACAATTTAGCTCAGAGATTAGTTTTATTCTGATACCAGAAATCAATACCCAATACGAGGAATAAACATTGTCTAAAGTCCTGGTCAGCCAAACGTTCGCTGAACTTACGTTCATTTTTAGCATATCAACAGCAATTTAAATATCGAAATTATATTACGGTTCGATAATCGCTCTCATTGCTTTTCGTATTCTAAAAACGAACGTACGTTCCATCGGCGTTTGGCTAACTGGGGCTTAAAGAAAACCATCATGACTCTGAAATAAATTTTGCTACTCTAGTAATTGTTTTCACGATTTCGTTAGAGATAACAGAAAATGAGAAATCAGTATCTCCGCATTTTCATAGCAAAGGAAAGATGAAAGGCATGGTCTTTCTCCTCAATAAGTCTACATCTTCTGCAGAGCTTGTTCAAGAGAATGCCAAGTATGTAATACTCTAACTTTGCCTTTCAAAAAGGCAGTGACTTGTGAGAACTGTGTTTTAATACCTGATTAAAACGTCTATTACACTAACGAACTTCGCCTGCAAACATGTCCTGATGGTAAACCAACAATCTAGTGTATTGGGCAAAAATTCACGGTTTTCAAATTTGTCCTGATATCACACATTTTAGATATTTGACCTTATTTTGTACTTCGTGTATATTGTCGAGTTATGGAGAGTCGAAATCAGCAGCATTATACATGTTGTTAAGTATGAGTATGATGAGTACTTCAAACTTTGAATATGAGTAGAGGTTTCATGATATTAAAATAAGTATGAATGCGTATAAGTATTAGAAATTATGAGTATGATTCGATTCTAATTATCTTTTTGAATACTCATTGATGATCATTTCTACCCTTCAGTCAGGATTATAACCTACCTTCTCAGATCACTTATGTTCGGGGTTGTCGTAGAAACCATGTCGATTTTCGTGATTGTCGTTTTCGAAAACCAATATTGGTTTCATTTGGTGTCATGAAACCAAGTTGGTTTCTTTAATTTCGAACGTAAATTAAAACCAATGTTCGAATCAGCAAAAAATACCAAAATACTTATAAAAAGAAAATTTTGTTAAATATTTAAATTATTAAGTTCAGAAATAAATACAATAGCCCAATTCACGATCTAGTGTAAATGGTCTTGCATCATTGCATTTGCAAAATGGTATAGTATATTTTTACACTACAATAACAAAATATACAGAAATACTCTTGCTACAGTTTATAAAATAAACAATACTCAAAACCATAGTTTATATTTACTCAACATTTTGCAACACTTAAGCAAACTGACAGCTGAAAATTTATTTATTAAAAATAATAAATTTCGTTGGCAAATGGAGACCCAAAATATAAAAAATAGAATAAAAATTAATGAAATTTTAAATAGAATTGTTCATACCCTCGATGAACATAATCTCTTTGGCAGCCTCGTCTATTAAAGAGTCCAAAATTTGTTCCTTCAAACTTCCATTAGACATTTTTATAAATTGTTAACAAATATCATAAAATTAAAATCATATATTTATTTTTTATTTTTGACAATCAGCTGTGTATTTGTGTTTTACAATTAGTGTTGCAAATCCAACCAGTAAAATTTGTTCACAATTAATAGGAAATATTTACAATTGCATAAATACAATTGCAAAAATACACGAGATTGTGAATTGGGCTAATGTCAACAGCAATAGTGATATTTCTATTATTAGAAGAAAAGCGGTCAGAAAGAGTGAAGAGAAGAATCCTGAGAGATTGTAGCAATCCACTGGAGCTGCCGGAGGCAATGTAAGAAGTTTTTTAATCAGGAGAAAGTTTCCTGTACGCATATATTTAACTATATTTTACAGATTTGTTTCTAATTATCGCTTAAATAAAGAAGCATTTCGTATGGTACTTAATACTATTAAAGAACATTTGTCGCGATCTAAAATTCTTCCGATTTTACAACTTGCTGCTACGTTTCGCTTTTTAGCAGAAGGGTCATATCAAAGATTTATGTATAAGCCTTGGTAGAAGTACAGCATCAGAAATTTTGACTGTTGTAATCAAAGTCATGGAGCGGTACATTTGCCGACAGTGGGTCCAGCTGAAAATGAATGAAAATAAAAAACGTAGGTCAAGAGACTATTTCTACAACAAATATAAAATTCCTTCAATAATTTGTTGCCATAGGGAATCCACAGATAGCTTATCACGCTTTGTGAATCCCCTTGCCAAATCCGGATATTTTTCCATAAACTCGATGATTATGGTGTTTTGTGTTCTATTTTTATGTTTTCCCCTAAAAAAATAAGAAAAACACAACAAATATTTTTCCTTTTATAAAACAATCAGTATAATATACAAAAATATATAAATTATTTAAATTTTTACAAAAATCCCGCTGCTAAAAAATCTAAATCTATTAAAACTGACAACTGTCAACTGGTTGGTTTATTTCCAATAACAAAACCGATAACCTTGGTTTCTGTGACACCTAAAACCGACATTAATTCGAATTCGAACATAAAAACGATAATATCGGTTTTCATGACACCATAGCATTTTTTCTCATCGTTTTCAAAACCAATTCCGACAAGGTTGGTTTCTACGACAACCCCGGTTGTGTGTGTTAATTTTATACATGAATGGCGGGACCTATTTCGAACGACAGATTTTTGAGAAACTTTTTCATGGCAATTTTATTTTCTCTGAATTTTTGACTGAAATTTGCCAAAGCCTTATGTCTAGATTACGTGTATAATGGATTCAAAATAACTGCCAGGTATTTTACCCTCATGAGTGAGGACAGTTAACAGTTTTATTACAGTAGAGGTTTATCAATTCTAATGGTCGGCAGGATATATTTATATTGCATATGTGTACACTAGCACAATTTAAAAAAAAAAAAAATCTGCTTTTCCAACGCCCCTCCTACAATAACACAAACTAATATTTTTTTTAACTTTACATAGTTACTTTACTCGTGTAAAAATTAAAATATTTTTTTACGGATTTATTTAGGAATTGTTTGAAATTAAAATTCAAGTCTGGCAATGTCAATCATAGACAGAGTGTTGAATCTTTAAGACCGTCATAGAGTGGCGTAAACAATTGTTTTCTCAGATTCAATTTGTTTTTTTTTTTTTTTTTAACAGCAACAACGGGTTGTTGTTATTTAGTTGCTGTTATTGTTGTTGTTGTTTGTTTATATTATTTATTTATTCTACGAACAGGTTTCTGTTTGTCATGCCATGCATGAAGTTTTTTGGTTTTTTTTTTGCTTTTTTGCTTTTTATAGGAGAAAAGTGAGACCAAAATAATGAAATAAAAACAGAAAAACAACAACAACGACAACAAAGCGAAGACACAGTCAAATAATAACAAAACAAAACAAGCAAAATAAAATCGAATACAACAAAATAACAATTCAGTTTAATGCGGACGGTTCCTATAAACGGGTAGGAAGATAATTTTGTTGCTCTTTGTTTTACATACGAAAATAAAATTAAATAAAAACGAATTAAAAATAAAATTAAATTAAATTGAAAGTTTTATTTAAAACAAAAATAAATTAAAATTTTTACAACAATTCGGATGCAAATAAAAAAAACCTTAAAATAAATGCGTTTTTGCTTTAAAAAAAATATTTTGAAAGTTTCAATACAAAATATTTAAAAAAAAAAAAATTCAGTGAAAGTGTATGTGTGTGTATAAAATAAAATATTTTGTTAAAAAAATAAATTAAAAAAAAACCTGGGGTTTGATGATTTGTGTTATTGTCTCAGTTGGCTTGGCAGGTTTTGTTTCCTTTCAACTTTAAAAAAAAATCGTTTTTTTTTTTGTTAATAATTTTAAACAGAATTTGTTTGGAATTTCCATCATTCCCAACCCATCAATCATTGGGTTTATTAGAACTAAGGTAACAATTACTCACTTACATATTTAATTAACATTTATTTTACCTTTCAAACCACTGTGCATTACAGGTTTGTTATGTATTTTGATTACAAGTGCATTGCATCTTATTTCTTTCTTCCTTTCTCTTTCCCCACTTACAACTCTTTTCAGCTTGTAAAGATTGTCTCGCATTGTATTTTTCTAGATTAATTTCTATTGCATACACAGTGTTTAATTATTTATTTCAATGGAATGTTGTGATCTGAGACTGAAACTCTGTTTTTAATAAACCGGCTTTTTGTTTTCGTTGTTATTAACAAACTCTTTTGAGCTACAGTGGTGTTGGCGTTTTTAGTTCCAAAATCAAATTACGCAGCTTTAATTAAATTTTCATTGAATTGTACTGTTACATACATACATACATACATAATTGGTCATTACAACCCTTCAGTGAGGATTACAACCTAGCTTCTCACACCACTTATGTTGTGTGTATTAAATTTTTATACCTGATTGGCGGGAGTTACAGTTTAAAGTCGACTCCGAACGATAGAATTGTTCTCTTCGTAATGAAAAATTCTATTGGAATAGAAAGAAAACTGTTATCAAAAAAAGAAAATCTATTGGGTCTTCCAACAGAGACTTACAAACAGTTGATAAGACACGTCTAGTTGAAACAACATCTGTCAAATCAGTCTACTATGCCAAACCACCATGGACGGTGGTAGCATTCAATAATACGTGAAAATAATAAAATTTGTTCAACAAAGTGAGTATTCTGTTCGAGAAACATACAGCAAAAAACATCTTCAGCGATGAAGTCCATTTCTCATTAAATGAGTTCGTGAACAAACAAACCAATCCATATGACACCCTAGATCATTCAATGTATCCCGAAAAAGTCACTGTTTGCTGTAGATTTTAGGCTAACGGTATCATCGATCCTGTCCGAACGTTGGCCAGATCCTCACTGTTAGCGGCCAGCACTATAGGCCGATAATTACCAAGTTCTTTTGATCCGCATTGAATTATCTGGATAACCACTGCAAGTGGTTTATACAGAACGGCGCTTCGTGAGCACAACTTATGTCACATAGGGTGTTCTGTACGAGCAGTTTGAGGGCATGGTTATTTCACGTGCAGGAGATGTGAGCTGGGCCCCGAGATCGTGCGATTTGAACCCGTTAGAGTTTTTCTTGCGGTGTTTCCGTAAGTTGTAGATGTATGTACATATGTATGCAAATGAGTTACAAATCACAGCGGATCTCAAAGCCAGTATAACCCATGCCATCGGTCAAATTTAGCTTCGTTTATGCGCTAGAGTCATGAAAGAATGGTTAGTTCGGATGAGCTTTACTAAGAACACATAATTTCGATGATATATCGCACACATTTTGTTTTATTTAAATTGAATTTTAAATTAAATTTTACTTAATTGGCTATTAACAATCCGATTAAAGGATTTCGGCCTGCTTTAACCCATTCTTTTCGGCGCCTCTGCTCGTTGCGCGTCTTTGCCCGTTGGTCACACCAATCGATGACAGAAATTCCTCAGTTGAGTCCTTACAACGCAGGCAGGGTCGTCCTTTACACTAACATCCGATAAACCTTGCATCACATAGCTGCATTGTCCTTGCCTTCTCTTACATCAGAATGACATGTCCGGGACAGTCTAGCCGCTGGATGTTAATGCTCGCACTGGACTGTAGTTCTTACGTGGGAATTTTGTCTTGATTACTCTCAAGGCTGCCATATTGGTGCTAAATCACGTCCATGCTTCTGCGTCATAAAGAAGCACAGACAAGTATTCATTTTGTTTTATGAGAGAGGTCTCTATAACTCCATTGTCTATTGGGACCAAAATAGCATCTGTTGGCAAGAGTGGTCTTATGCTTGATCTCCTAAATAACAGCATATTTATTGGTAGCTGTGAAGCCAAGATAAACAAATTCCCTGACTATATCAAAAATAGAGTTAAAGGCCATGATTTGGTATTCAATACGCCGCATGTCCTTACTTGTCGACAAGATATATTTCGTTCTGCCCTCATTTGTTGTCAGGTCCTTTTTAATATGGTAGACTACCATTCAATAGCGCTAAAGAGAGCAGTAATTTTAAAGATAGAGAACGCTTACTGATAGACACGATATATTTTATTGGACTGTAAAATTTTTTATAATGAAAATAATCCACCTGACGCGTGCCTTGCTAATTTATGGCAGATGATTAGTGATAAGAGGCAACATTTGACGAAAAAAAGAAAGCTTTGTTTTATCAGAAAAATTACTCAATTCATATTGTTACGGTTTTACATTTTAAAAACGTCTAAAATATGAGCTCGTAGAATGCAAATAAAATAAAAATAAATTTGTATTTAGTTTTAATTAAGTTCTTTATTGTTCGCACAATTCTGTGTGCCACTGTTCACCACTTGATGTAAACAACAACAATTGCTTTACAATTATTCGACAGATCTTTGTAACGGAGATTTTCAAACCACGATTATTCTCTTCAAACACACCGCGTCTTCACACAAGACTGACTGAACTTCACTCACTCTGTCGCCTGCTTTGCCTTACCTTTTATATAGCAAAATAAACAGTCTGATGAATGTTTTAGTAGCCGAGCTTTTAGGTCTTCGCCTTCTCGAAATCTCTATAAATGTAAACATCGTTGTCTACAAGTATTATTGTAGTGTTGTTTTTATATTTTTGTTTACTTGTTTACCATTTTTTTATGCTGGTGTTTGATGTTATATTAAGCAGTACTATAATTTGTAAACAGGTTTGTTCGCTGCATTGTTTTATTTTTGTAGCTTATGTTTATAATATTAATGTTAAGCGGTGTAAAAGCAAAATACCAGTATCTAGATTTTTCGTAACAATATATTTAGTATTGCTTGGGCTAAAACCAATGAATTGATTGATGAATTGAAAGTCAAATTGCAACGATAGCCATCTTTTACGGCATATTGAGCTGCTTCTTATTATTTTTTTTTTTTTTAATTAGTTTTTAAAACATTTCATTATAATGCGGTTAAGAAACAAAAATAAAACCTTTTGATTTAAAAAATTTAATTGCCCCGCTATTTTCTTATTTTCTTTACTACTTTATTGTTTGTCTTACTTCAACAACAAGGAAATTTAGTGATAAGTCTTGGCCATGTAATCTCTCAAATTTATTTAAATTGCATAAGTGAGCCAATTCCAAGAGTATTTATATTTTTGTTTACATTTTCTTTCATTATTCCTCTTCATTATTTGATTTTTGACTTACGTTTGATCAAATTTTTTTTTTTGATTAAAATCATTATCTTGCATTAGGCGTCACGTCACATACGTTTAACCTTATCGCAGCGGCCATAAAATATCATTCATTACTTAAATTTTTACTTCAGCAATTTCAAGGTCGTACATTTTCTTAAAATACTACCAAAATAAAGACAGATAGGTATGAAGGTGCTAATAAAACTATTTTATATGATGATAAGGCAATTACCTGAGAAATATATGTCAAATCATGATAATGAATATTTAGTGTATGTGAGTATTTGGTAAAAAGGTTTATGTCCGAAATTAAAATACTAAGATGCAATCAAATCCACAGTTCAATCTACACTTCCACAGATATTGTATTTACTGTTGTATATTATGGTATTCCCCTTCTTCCATTGCAAATAGTGAAAGTACGAGTACACGTTTTTCCCCCATTACTATAGGTTTTCACAAAAATTTTATTAAGAAAAAATATTTGTAACAATTCAAAGGGCATACTCACATTAAGCAAATATTTAACGAAATAATCGTAATCATCACGGTTATATAAATTTGAGCAAAAATTAATTTGAATATACAAAAATGAGGCAGAGAAAACTTTTTGCAATTTTTTTCTAGAGTCCAACTTTTTTAGATAAATATTTGGTCAATGTGACCATGTTATTCAACAACTATTTCAACTTGAATAATTTCGCCTCTGAACTAGGCATTTTAAATTTATTTTTGCAATTTTCGATTATCGCAGATAAGCTTGAAATGACGATTTGCAAACTCCAATTGTACAATTGAAAAGCATTTGCTGTGACAAAATTTCCATCAGTAGTAAAAATCCAAGGGCATGTTCTATATATTTGTACACGTGACCAATATAATTAATTTAGAGAAGCAATATTCAAGGTACGAATGGTACGGCTTAATAAACGTGCAAAATCGATTGTGAATCGAAAGATGAGTATGTTAAAACAGTAACACAAATGTTAGATGTCAACAGTAAACTGAAGGACCATTACACAATCTACAAACATTAACGAGTACAACCTCACCTGTATGGTGTTGAAAAGCCTGAAGATAAACTATGCTACACCGTCCCATATCTGCAAGTTGTATTTCATTTTCAGTAGGATATATGTTAGGAGAGTGCATACGATTACGACCTAGTTTCTCACAACACTTATGTTGTTTGTGTTAATTTTAAACAAGAGTGGCAGAACATACAGTTTAAAGTGGACTCCGAACGACAAATTGTTTGGGAAGCTGTTCATAGCAATTTTATTTACTCTCAAAATTTTTGCTAGACGACTGCGAAGAGGAAGTCGCCACTCACGTCTAATAAGCTAACACACTACCTATTTCCATAGACTTGCAGGGAATCCATTAAACAGCACTTATATCTTATAAAGAAATTTTCTCTCCAAATATTTTTGCATTTCTTTCAAACAATTTTGGAATTTTAAATGTTTTAACCCCATTTCCTTTCCCAAATTTTCTAGCAAAACACTCTAAGTATTTCGTTTTTTGGCAACTTTTATTTCAATGAAGTTAGAACTGTTGTGGCGGCTAGGATCAGTAGGCGTCTCTGGGCGACTGGACAATGGCATGCATCGAGCATTGGTCATACAAGGATACTTGAGGGAGCTGATATTGTCGGAAGCATAGACTATATGACACCGCGATATGACTTCTCAATGAATTTTAGGACATCCATCCCGAAAAGGGAGGACTGGGGAAAGGGTGTGGCGCACCTAACGAGAAATGCCGCACAAATCTACACCGATGGCTCCAAATTAGAAGGAGCTGTTGGTATTGGCATCTATTCGAGATCAATCGGAATATCCAAGCCTATGAGACTACCAGATCACTGCAGTGTCTTTCAGGCGGAAATGTCGGCTATTCAAGCTGCAGTGAAAATTGTTGCGGACAAAAATGTTCGCAAGCGAAGGATCATTATACTTTCCGATAGCCAAGCGGCCATCAAGGCGCTGGATTCTAATGTGATAAACTCCAAGACAGTGTACGACTGTCGCAGATGTCTCAATGAGATGGCCAACCGATGTGATGTTTGTATCACATGGGTACCGGAACACAAGGACATTCCCGGCAACTGTAGAGCGGATGAATTGGCCAGAAGGCGCACGACCGTCGAGCTCTCTGATGAATTCTCTACATTGGGGATCCCTTTAAGTACCAGTGGGCTTATGATTAACAATGCAATCGTGGACCTTGCCAACAGTAGATGGGAAGCTTCGGATAAAGGCAAAGCGGCGCAAAAAATCTGGCCAAAGCTGGATAGAAGGCGCACGACGACTCTGCTTAAGCTCCAAAGAAGCAGGCTCAAAGCTGTTATCGGGGTTATTACGGGGCATTGTATTATAGGAACACATGCGAGGCGTATTGGTCTTGGACACCTTGCGAATGATTTCTGCAGAAGCTGTGGAGATGAAGAGGAGGATGAAACTATTCTTCACCTACTTTGCACATGCCCGGCACTTGGTCGAAGGAGAAAGAAACACCTGGGTGCCTACTACATGGAGGACGTAGATGAACTGTCATGCGTGGACATTGGCAGTCTAAGTCGCTTCATCGGAAGCTCCGAGTGGTTCCTAGAATAGGGGAAAGAGGAAACTGTGGCATCACAATGGGCCCTGTATGAGGCCTAAATGTGTCCGCTCATCGGGTGGACAGCCACTTCTACCTACCTACCTAGAACTGTTGCGGGTGTCAGAAAGAATTTGTTCCACTTTCCACCATTTCTTTCCATTCGGATTACATATTTTTTTTTTCAATTACAATGAGAAGATATATGCCAAGAAATATATGCCCAAATTTTTTCATGCGCATTCCTTAATTATAAATAGTACGGAGCCGTAGAGTACCATATACGGAAATAATTTTGTTCTAGGAAACGAATCTCAATTTATGAACATATCTCAACGTATGATCATGATGAAAGACGTTTTTAAAGGGGGGAGACAAAAGATGGTGTGACATTGACATTTACATTTATTACGGTAATGTAACGGCGTAATACTCTTGCTCAAATAACTGTAAAACTAACTGCATTATTCAGTCTCTATAGCTAGTATTATTCTATGGTTCATTAAATATTAATTTTTATTGTTTATATTCCTTTTTTTTTTTTTTCTTTCTTTATGAAAATGAAATAGAAGAAGGAAATGATTTTGAACCTCTAATAACTCATTTAAGTTGTCTTGAAGAAATATTTTTATTTCTTAATTTTTTACTTGATTGTAGAAAGAAGTACAATTTTATTGTGATAACTTAATAATGACATGATAAAAATTCAAAAACGTTAAGCTGTTTATGCGATTTGCAACTATTTAGCGTGACTGTAAAATTCTTTCTTCAAATGCAATTGAATTTAATTGTTAAAGACAGTTGATAGCTTGTTACAGAGATAATTGGTATTAGAAGGCTATGAAATACCCTTACTTTTGTAAATTAAAATAATAATTTTACATAAAAAAAAATTATAATAATTATATAATTCAGTTACAAAATATTTAATTGCGAACCTTATCTATACACGACTGATCGTCCCAATATGATCAATTGTAGGCATTACTCAATCATTACTCAATCGTATCAAACTCAGGAAGAACTTGCAAACTTATTGGCAGCTAGTCAAGAAGCAATTTTAAAATATTTACAAGCAGCAGACCTTATCAAACATTGATCGGCACACAAGATAAAGTCAAACTATTTTTATTTCTTTAAGGGAATTATTGCTACCAGAAAGCGTCACCATTTTATTGTTTTTTTTTCCTACTTTTTTTGAGACCATCATGCAATGCACTGTGTTGGAATAAGTTTTTCAATTATAATCTAAAAAATTGAAGAAAGTGTTTCAGGTCAGAGTCTCCGTTAGGTATCGAATCAACAATCCCGACACTCGCAAATTGGTGTAACTACTCCTAGCGTCAAGTAAATAAGGTTATTGGTAGTTATTACAAAAAGCTGTGAGCAACTGCATATTTTTATTAATTTTTTTCGGTTGCCATTTGTCCTTGTCTAGAGAAACTGTCTTCTGTGGAATTGTACTGTGTTAATATTTTGGGAAGTCGCCATGATTTAGTAGGTAGTGCATTGGACGTGAGGCGGTTGTTCAATCCCTGGCTCAGACATTTCGAACAAAAGAAACAAAAACATATTCTTTCAGCGATTTTCTCTCAGAAGATTTCTGGCAAAACAAAATATGAAAACATATTTCTTTGTCGACTTCCTTTTTGCAGATTTCTGGTAAAAATAGTAAATAAAAGTGCCATGAAAAGTTTCTAAAAAAAATCTGTCGTTCGAAGTCGACTTGAAACTATAGGTCCAACAACTCATTTATAAAATTAACTCACACAACATAAGTGGTGTGAGAAACTAAGTCATAATCCTGCCTAAAAGGATTGTAATGACCAATTATGTGTGTATGTGTATTGTGCTGGACACTGGACTACAGGAGAGAGTAAAGTGGGCAAATTTTTTTTATTGATGACCAGTATTACTATACCTTCATCATCACTTTCTTAATTGGATTCTACAAATTTTAGCAAACAGTCGCTGGTAATAATTAAACCTACAACCCTGAAATTCGCTGATTACGTTATGTTATGTGTCAGATCGCAATTACCTTGTTTGTCAAGTAATGTGAAGACAAGTATTTACAAGGCCACTCGAACCATTGAAAATCTGTGTGAATTCCATCTTTTAATTCGTTTTAAATTTTATTTTATTAATCAAGTTATTTGCCGGTTAACCATGTAATGTAAATGCTGTACTGTTGCAGGTGCTAGATTGATAGGGTTGCCGTCTGTACCAGTTAATATTCTGTGAAATTGATACTCTTTTATCAAGAGAGTATCCTGCATGATTTCTTGACGATGTTATTATTTCTGTCGGCCTATAGGGGCGGAATAAATTCTTACTCAGCCTGTGTTCAGTTCGGATTTGTGGCCAAGCGCTTTAACAGTTATACCACGTCACTATGAGGTATTATTGGGAGGGGAAAATGACAATTTGAAGCGCATGAAATCATACGTGAAGTTAGGCAACTTAGGCTAATCAATGCCAAAGTGGAATATTAATTGGAGCCATGTAATGCTCTGCATTTGACAGAAAATTTCCAAAAGTACCTCCTTCCCAGATCTGTACGCAAGAAAACTATTCCATTCAATGTTCTAATCTTTAGCATTTCAAGGTGCACTGTAATGAACATGTGAATTTGTCAGCTGGCCATTTAATTAGTCACAAATACTGTTTTTTTATATGTAGTACCGCATGTAGCGTATCTTTTTATGACGTTGAGGAAATAAAAAATTTCCAATGCGATTGCATACTTAAAACCAATAATTGGAAACGTGATAATTATTTAATTGTCTTGTGTGGGGAATTTAATATGATGCATTCATGCAATTATTATTTGTATACGTTATGGACAGTGATTAGCCAGTTTCGGTTTATTTTTCTCATACTACCCGTACATATAGATGAGGTTTTTCGCAATTATTTTCATTTCTACCGGCATTATATATTTTTTGTTTTGTTTTTAATTAAAACAATTTAAAAAAAATCCATTAATTTTTAAACAAGCATTTGAGAACAATTTATTTTCAATTTAATTTCAAAATTTATTTAAAATTCTTAACTATGTATTGCACATACAGTGGACAGCAAAAGTCTTAGTACTGCAATATATTTTGACAAAAAAAGAGGGCTTAATACTCTTGCACAAAGTCCCGATATGGCTTCAAGAGAGTATTTAGGAGATCATTTGAAAGAACGGTTACGTAATCGCTAAACCTCAAACAAAAGTCAACCGAAAAACTTGCTCATGGTGCCACCAGAAAACACTTAACACAACTTGTACATTCAATTCCAAATGGGTTAAATGGAGCGCTTGACCTTAAGGGATATTCTACTAAATACATATATTAGGCCTTTGAATTTTAAATTTACTCAGGGTTCTCCTTAGGGGGTACCTATGGAGTCATATGAAACTTTTCATTATTTTTCTCTTGTTTTATGAAAAACATTAAAAAATTGTTTGTTTTATAATAAAACAGAAATAAATGAATAAAATAAATATAAAAACCTTAATTTTTTACACAAACTGTTGGTTAAAATTCATGAAATTGCTAAAATATATTGCCGTACCAAGACTTTTGCTGTCCACTGTATATTGCACACATATACGCATATTTACTTCCGTTGAAGAAACTATTGATGTTTTATTTGAAATTTATTACATTTAACATAGTTAACATAGAGTCTATAAAATTCCAAGTCTTTTTACGATTTTTAATTGGAAAATCAAGTACTTTCTCGAAAGAGTCTTCTCCCCAAAATTTACGCCACACTTAGTAGCTGATGAAGTCGCCGTAGTCTAATGTCTTGGCTTATTAGCAGATGCTCAAGCCCCAGATCTGACATCTCCAACAAATCGAACAAATATTAGTTCGGTGACTTCTTTTAGCAGATTTCTGGCAAAAACTCTGAGAGTAAATAAAATTGCCATGAAAAGTTTCTCAAAAATCTATTGTTCGGCGTCGACTTTAAACTGTGTGTCCCAGCACTCATGTGTAAAATTAACACAATTAACACGGGACCTACAGAGAAGGTTTTTAAGGCAATTTTATTTTTTCTTAGAGGTTTTGACAGAAATCTGCTAAAAGGAGGTCGCTGAAGAAATATTTCTTTCATATTTATTTTTTATTGACATGTGTGTGAAGATAAACTCGAATTTGAAAATCCAAGCCGCAATTCATAAATTTTAGTAGCGCCACCAGTGGCGTTAACAGAGTAAAATTTTCTTTCAACAGAACAAAATTTGCCCTTAACAGCGCACTGTTAGCTATTTAACAGTATCCATCTGAACAATCCCACTTGTTTAGGAGCTAATTTTGGAAAATACTCTAGGGATATGAGTACCATACTATATGCAAAGGAAGGTTCCAAGGCCTCTTAATATAATCAGCAACATAGTCACATATAAAGTGATATGGTATTGATTTTGGAAATTGAAATAGGCTTTGTAAAATATCAATATACTGCTTGAAAATTCTCTAGAAGATCAGTGGCCATTTTGAAATGTATAAGAAGTAGTACACCATACAGACTATATGCAAATGTTAGTCCAAAGGGTCGTCTTTCGAACCGTGGTAGTGGGATAGTTGGAATCATTTTGAGAGTTGGGAAAATTAACCCCCTCCATTACCACCAACCATTCAACACTTTTGTTCACAGATAATAATGAGCATTATGTTTTATATCAATAGTCTGCAATGATTGCCACTGTTAAACAGTTAACAGTGCTCTGTTAATAGCAAAGTTTATCCTGTTAGACGCAAGAAGTGGCGCTGCTAAAAGTGGGGGTTTGTGTCTTTGGTTTTTAAATTTGAATTTTACTTCACACCCATTGCCTTACCGAGGTTTGAACCGCGGCCTCATGTCTAATGAGCCAACACACTACCTACTATACTACAACGACTTCTGTCAGTTAAAATTCGTGACAAAAATGAAAACCTCTGGAATACAAAACTCTATTTGAAGTATTTTATAGAACTTATGGTTCTTTAATGAGAATTTTTCATGGAAAATTTTCTTTAAATATTAACTTTAATTTGATCAAATAATGAAAGTAAATATATGTGAGCTTCTCCACTCTCATGAACAAAACAAATTATAAGCACGAGCATAAAATATCCTCAACTGAGTCAAATTTATTATTAAAAAAATTAAAAATTTTACCTACAAATTAAACCTAAACGACCTTAAAATTTCGAAGCCAATATAAAATGTATTTATTAAACATTAAAACTGTGCCAGTATTGCATATTTCCCCCATTACTTAGTGTGTGTGTGTGTGTGTAGAACGTATTAAATTTTCGATAAAAGCCCCCCTTACACCCACAAATATACGGGTATCCTCTCTTATGCCCTTTATATTGAAAAAGAAAGAAAAAAAAACAAACTTTTTGTAAAAGTTGTTTTACAACAACAAGAAAAAAGTAAATTTTTTTGTAGTTTTAATTAAAAAAAGTGCAACAACAACAACAAAATGAAATTTTAATATTTCATATAAAAAAAGTGAAACAAATAACTTTGTTCCAATACAGAACCCCCCCTCCCCCCCACAACAACAACAATGTTGAGATCATCTCATATTGTTTTAAGGTCAAATATGAACATATTTTTTGAGCCCACAAGCGTTATTTGTTCACAACGTATTCAATCGACCTGAACGTTAAGGCATTTTCTGTTTATAAATTAAGTTTTTTGTTCGTTGTTTTCTTTCATTTTTTTTTTTGTATTTTGTTTTAAATAATAATACAATAATGAAATGAAAAGTGCATATGCTTGTGTACAGGCATGTGTGTGCACACACTGTAGTTCTCACACTAGGCACTTGCATGCAAGCACACACACCCGCTATACGCACAAGCATAGCAAGTGGAAAAGTTCCAACACTTAAATATTAATTGTAAAACACTTGGCTCCTCTCAATTTTCTCTTGTTACGTTCTTTTCTTTGTTTTTTTTTTTTAGTTTCAATTTCTTGCTCATTTTGCATTTACCATTATCAACACCAACTATGTCGCCGCCACCTCTGTTACCACTGCCACCACCACCACCACCACTACAACCACAAACACTATTACTTGAAAGCTCAACTCAACTCTCTGCTACACCTACACCCAGCCAGCCACACATTACTGCAGTCTTTCGACTCAAAAAAAAAAACAACTACTAACACATACAAACTGCTTTAATGTTTAATAAGGGCCACTCCAACAGATGCAGACTTCTATTGAGCCCTCCAAAGTATGCAAGGAATTGTTTAGTTTTCTATTCTCATACACCCATCAAGACAGAGTGATAGAGAGAGATAGAGAGAGATCTGGTTGTGTGTGTATATACTGTCTGCAGTATTTTACCTTGATATTGTAATTTGAAATTTAATTTTTAATTTTGTAATAAAATTTTAAAGCAGTTTGGAATTTAATTTTAACAAACAAAGCATTTTCAAAAAGAGTAACGAAAATATTTTAAACATTTTGTACATGAATCTACATTTTCATGTGATTAGGGTCACGTTAAAGAATTTTCAATTAAATATTAAACCAGTTTGGATTGAATTAACTGGGCAGCCCCTTTAAAGAATAGCTACAAAGGCGTTACAAGGCCCCCAATAGGTTTCCTTACGGTCGGGTGTTACCTGCAACCAGAGATACAGGCGACGAAGCTAATCGTTTTCTTCAAATGAGCAACAAAAAGTTTTCCATATAAATGAGGCAAAAATGTCGCCTTGCAGTCTTTTTGTTGATGACTTGCCTTTCTTGTGGGTGGCTTCCATTTTTTCTATAGATGACTTGCACTTTTTGGAATATGGCTTGTAGTTTTGCATCTTTTTAGATGATGACTTGCATTTTTTATGACGATGACTTGCATTTTTTTGTCGATGACTTGCATTTTTTTGGTTGATGAGTTGCATTTTTTTGGTTGATGGGTTGCATTTTTTGGTCGATGACTTGTATTTTTTTTGGTGAATGACTTGCATTTTTTTTGGTCCATGACTTACATTTTTTATCCATGACTTGAATTTTTTGGTGAATGACTTGCATTTTTTGGCTTGATCACTTCCATTCTTTTTGATTTACGACTTGCATTTTTCTGGTCGATGACTTGCATTTTTTTGGACGAAAGCTTGCATTTTTTGGACGATGACTTGCATTTTTTGGACGATGACTTGAATTTTTTGGACGATGACTTGCATTTTTTGGATGATAACATTCATTTTTATGTTGATGACTTACATTTTTTTGTTTTTTATCGACGCCTGTATTAGTTTCGTCGCCTATATCTCCGATTCCAAGTAACGTCTGACCGTAACGAAAACTGTTTTGGAATCCTTGATACCATGGCTATGCAGCCCTGTAGGTTTATTTCCCCCAAAAGTTCGCTTTTTATCTGAATGGGGCTGCATTTATACACTTTTTTTTTATTAATTTGAAGCAAACAATTAGCTCAGTTGCCTATTATTATTGAACTATCGAATTATTCTTCACATACATTTGTGTCGATATCTGCGGCACATAGAAGAACTATTTTCTTGCAAACATTTATTTAATTTTATGTATTTAATTTTCTTAAAGAGTTTTGAAATTCTAGCATAATTTAAGACAAAACTAATGTTATTTTTTATTATTTGAAATTTCGAATCAATGTGGCTCTAAATGCAACGTTAATTTATCTTTGCAAACTTGATGAAGTTTCTTAAATATGAAAATATTTTTAAGATTTATTATCAGGTTTATATTATCTTACGTATTTTGTTGTTGTTGTCCTGTAGCATTGCATACTTTTAGGGCGTAATAAAAAGTGAAGCACACTTTTTGGTTGGTTTCTTAATACACAACCTTTGAAAAGCCTTGATTGACGCCATTCATTTACACTCTATTTAATTTTGTTTATTTTTTCATTTTTTATTTTTCTACTTCTCTTGGCTTGCCGAAAACACTTTTCAAAAACATTTTAAAAATTTATGAAAATCTGTTTTTGCTGCTTTACCCATCAGTTTTAACAAAAAACAACAAAAACAGAAATGCTGTGTGTGTTTATTTTTATCTCTTCTCTCTAACTTTTGCTGCAACTTTATTTTTCTGATTACATTCCTGCAGATAGTTTTTCTGATTCCGATTTTGTTGTACATTTGTTTGTATTTTTTTTTTTCTGTGAGTTGTTTCGGGTTGCATTAAACAACTCAGGCAGATATTTTAGTTCCAAATAAAAATCAAATCCCAACCACAGTAGTAGAATAGCGACATCAGGAAAATATAAAAAAGCAGCAGGAAAAACAGCAGAGAAAAATATTAATGTTTTCACGTTCATATTTTCACAGGCGAAATGAAATGCAACAACATAATGGAAAGAATGAACGAACGAAAGGAGAAAGAAGAGAAGAAGAGAAAATTTTTTTTAAAAATAAAAACTTTTTTCTTTTTCCAGAAAATAAAAAAGAATAAAGTTGAACGAAAATCATTGTAGCAGAGGAAAAGTCTTTCTGACAAACTGAACAGCTTCAAAACAGCTCAACTCAGTCAGAATCGTAACAGAAGTGAAAAACACGAAATATCAAGTGATACAATGAGAAGTACAATTTCCACTAAAATTGTGAAAAACAACAGATGATACTGGGGTACTGAAAAACAGAAAGAAAAAATAGAAAAACAGAAAAATAAAAATCTTATGATACAGTAACATGAGCAAAGAGAGGCTCTGTAAAGGATAAACTGTGTGTAACTGATAAATTTATTTCAACAAAAAGTGTGGAGAAAAAATTAAAAAACAAAAACGGGCAAAACTTTTCCTTTCTTTTTTTTTAGCATAAAATTTTTGTAAATGAGCAAAATTGTTGTGAATGAATGAATAGAATTTTATTCTCTTTTTTTTGTAAGCAAAACGTTGAAGTTACACTTAAAAAATGTGATTTTCTTTTGTGCTTATAAACATGAGGGCTATTCACAGTTGCTTAACTGCCTGCCTGCCTGCCTGCACTTGTATTATCGTAATGAAAATCAAGATACGCTTAAAAAAGTTTATTTTGCCTTAAAATCTGCATGAAATCATTGTACGGAGAAGGAAAAGTTATTCGTTAACATTGAAAACAGTTGAAGAAAAATAAAGAGCCTAGACTTTACATAAACTTTCACAGAATTCATCTATTTAGTAGGGAAGTAAACTTTCCGAGATTTGTCAATATGAAGACGGGAATTTTAAGATGACTTAAATCTGTCTGGGGTTAATGAACTCAAATCTGGCAGGACAAAAGTCAAAAGTTATCCTTTAAGATAAAAATAGAACAGCGGAAGTCTACCTATTTGAGTTAGTAACACCACCCGTGTTGTTTTTCCAGGACTGTCGAGGGCTACATTTTAAAATCAAGTTCGAGCGACAAATTTTTTTTGGAAAAATTTTCATGGCAAGTTTATTTACTTTCACAGTTATTGCCAGAAGACTGCTAACGCTGTCTGAGCTAGGGTCTTACGCCTAGTAAGCCAACAAACTACTTACTAAACTACACTATCTAGTAGACTACACTACTAGTAGGCTACACTAGTAGTAGGCTACACTAGTAGTAGGCTACATTAGTAGTAGGCTACACTAGTAGTAGGCTACATTAGTAGTAGGCCACACTACTTAGTCGACTAGACTACCTAGTATACCACAAGTACACTACCTAGTAAACTAGACTACACAACCTAGTAGACTACACTACTTAGAGTCTACCTCGTAGACTCCACTACACAGTAGATTACTCCACCTAGTAGGCTACACTACCAACTAGACTAGACTAGCTGCTAGACTTGTAGACTACACTACCTAGTAGACAACATTACATAGTAGACTACTACCTTTTAGACTACACTAGTCACTAGACTTGTATACTATACTACCTAGTAGACTATACTACCTAGTAGACTACACTTCCTAGTGGACTGCACTACCTAGTAGACTACACTACCTTGTAGGGTACACTACCTTGTAGACTACACTACCTAATAGACTACCATACCTTTTAGACTACACTACCTAGTAGACTACACTATCTTGTAGAGTACACTACCTTGTAGACTACACTACCTAGTCGACTACAATACTTTTTAGACTACACTACCTTGTAGAGTACACTACCTTGTAGATTACACTTCCTAGTAGACTACACTACCTTGTAGACTACACTACCCAGTAGACTACACTACCCAGTAGACTTCTGGTTGATACACAAAATAACGCCCTGCGAATACCCACTGTGTGCGTGATGATGACCAGTATTGACCAACTCCACGAGGAGTCCGAAATGCTGACAGTTACGAAACATAACGAGTTGCTGACCAAGCAATATCTTATTGCTTGCTACCTGCCTACCCATCCCAACCATCGTACAGTTATGAATAACCCTTCCCCCCGCCACATAAGACGAGACTTCACGATTTATAAACCGGACATTACCCACTTGATACCATCAATAGTTGACCTTCAGTCTGTTAGGGAGGCGCAAAACTCCCTACATCAGTCAACGGTCGGGACAGCCAGACATCAACTCAGCTACAACAGGGTCATAAATCGGCATCCTCCACCTATATCCGATACCGAAAAGTGGCTGCCAAGGGTTACCAGGACCATTCTTGCCCAGCTTAGATCAGGCTATTCAAACATTCTGAATAGCTATAGGGCTAGGATCATTCCTGGAACCTCAGATAGCTGCCCTTCATGTAACCAGGCACCACATGACACGGTGCACATCTTTAGCTGTCCAGCAAAGCCGACAGCCTTACGACCCATTGACCTGTGGCTGAACCCAACGACTACAGCGGACTAAACATACAACTAAACAACAAACTACCTGCATCTCTAATTCATTCCATCTCCACCAAATTACACAGGCATACAACCATATTTACAAAACCAACTTTTTATCTTATATACAGGGAAAAGCTTCTGGAGACAACAGCCGAACTGCTACAACAACAACCCAGTAGACTACACTACCTAGTAGACTACACTATCTAGTAGACTGCACTATCTAGTAGACTGCACTACCTAGTAGACTACACTATCTAGTAGACTATACTGCCGTGGACATTGGGAAACGGTAAATACCTGTGGCGAATAATATTAGTATGCTGGTCTCAAAAATGGCACAGTTTCGATACTGATTGAGCGGACTATGTTCTAAAGCTTTTCTTGCAAGAAGGGCCTGTACAGAATAGGTTTATTCCTCAGACTTTGCTGTGAAGATATTAATCGAACACTTGATCAAGAACTGTGTACTACAACGGCATAAGAGGTGCAAGCATATATGCTCAACAGGACAAACAGACTCTTATACTGGAGAGCAGTCTTATATATTTTGAATAGCAGACTTTTATATTGAATAGCAGGGTTTTATATTGAATAGCAGACTCTTATATTGAACAGCTACCGTGACTGAAGTAAGCCTATGATTGACAGGGGAACATACAAAGGCATGAACAGTGGCCCCAACGCAAAAGCTGTCGTGCGTCTGACTCCATTTTTATTATACTGCTTTTGATAAGAAAATTTCAGTTTAAACTTTGGTAATCTTACTATCATTATCATCATCATTATCATCTCAAGTAGCTAATGCTACTACTTTGATAAGCTTTGATATTTAAGCTGAAAAGGAAATGATTTTCGATTGAAATAAAGTTTTTTTGTTTTGATTTTCTTTTAATAGTACTTAGGCGTCAATTCAAATGTTAAGCAAACTAAAAATCAAATCAAATTTTTTCGAATATAATGTTAAAACAATTCTACAAGCAATTCCACAGCTAAGCTTACAAATTAAGGGACTTGATCTTAACCAATAGGACTTAATACTGTGCAACAAACAATTGTTGTGTGGAATTCTATTGGAAGCCTCAATGAATGAAGATTTTAAAAATAAATAAAAATAAAATCCTTTTACGGCCTTTGCTAGTATCATTATTGCCGTTTGGTTACCATAAATGGTTATCCACTGGCTAGATGACTAAATGACTGCATGACAAACATTTAGACGTGAAACAATTCATAAGGATAATACAATAAAATTGTTTTGTTTGTATACCATATGGGGTATACAAAATAATACAAAGTATGCATGTATACGTTGCACATACATGGTAAATTCTTCACATTAAGCTGAATACAGCAGTTAAATGCAGCATCTTTGGCTTTTGTATGTGGCATAAGCCGGTCCACCACTGCTACGGTGGTTTTGTGGCTACTGTGTGCCAGTTTATGCAGATGCAGATACACAATTTCCATAACCATGGGCAACACGAAAAATCACATACTAATGCCCAGCATTTGACAATAAATTTTTATTTAAAATTTTTTTTTTTCTGGTTTTATGCAATTTTTTTCAAGTTTTTTATTTGTTTTTTGGCATTTGTATAACTGGAGCATTTATGGCAATGTTTTGTATTTAAAATTTAAAAAAAAAATTGTTTTAAATCTATTGGGATAAGAAGTGATCATTAATGGAAAAGTATTATGAACTTTGTTTGGCTCTATCAAATTGAGTAGAGTTTGTGCAGTAAAACAAAATAAAAATTAATTTTTTTTGCTTCTAATAATACTTAGGTAATTGGTCATTACAAGCATTTAGTCAGGTTTACAACCTATCTTCTCACACCACCCATGATGTGAGTGTTCAATTTAACCATAAGCGGCTTAACAATTTTATTTTACTCTCACAATTTTTGCCAGAAGACTACTGAAAGAAAGTCGCCGAAAGAAATTTTTTTCATTCTTCGTTTTGTTCGAGGTATCTGGACTAAGGTTTGTACCACGGCATCACGCCTAATAAGCCACCACACTATCTACTAGACTATACATACGTATGTACATACATACATAAATGGTCATTACAACCCTTTAGTCAGGATTACAACCTATCTTCTCACACCACTTATGTTGTGTGTGTTAATTTTTATACATATGTAAGTGGGGGAACCTAACAGTTTATAGTCAACAGAATTTTGAGAAACTTTTCAGTTATATTTTATTAAATTTGCACAATGTGCCTTCAAAAAGTAGATCAAAATCAAAATCAATACACTATTTTCTAGACTACGTAATTAGTTTACTCGTTCGAGTAACACAAATTAAAAAATCTTTAAATTTCGAAACGTTTATAAATCAGCTTTTAAAATGGAATTCTATTTTCTTACAATGACTGACTGTCGTAATTCTTTAATTAAATTCCATTTTCTAATATCAACAACAGTTTCAATTACTTTCCTATTGAAATGAAATAAATTTTTAAATGAGTTGCTGTTACAGCCAAAACGAAAAGCAGGAAAACCTATTGAAAATTTTTAATCGAAAAACTCTTGTAAAATAAAGAAGAAAGTTTTCTTCGTTTTAAATTTTCGGGGGTTAAACGAAAAACTTTTCAAAACAAAAGAAAGCAATCAAATGCGGCAATTGATTTGAACTATTTTTTTTTTCATTCAGTTTCTGTATATGAAACTAAAAACTACCTATTATAGTAATTAAGTTTACAAAAACAAGTCAATTGTACACTCTTTTCCGAAATTACTTGCATTTTCTTTCTTATGAAATACAGCCAATGATTTGCTCTGAATGTCTGCCTTTATGTCTTGCTTGATTTTGTTTCATATGTGTGGTTGTTTATTATTTAAATTAAATTTTTCATTTTTCTTTTCACTTTTTTCCCTCTTTTTTTTCTACTTCCTTTTAAGTATTGCTTTTTATGTATGCCATCTCTGATTAATTTAAATTTAACCCGATTATATTCTCTCTCTCTTTATGTGTGTGTATTTGATTTCATGCCAATGAGAGAATGAGAGATTTTCTCTGAAGCGTTTTCAATTACGATTGATTTTATTCATTAATATCGTTAAATATTTATACACTTATGGCTGTAATGAAACAGTTAACAACAAAATTATAGCGCGGAAATAGACTTCAGGGTAGTATAATGTCCGTAAGTCTGTAAGTAGACTACACTACACTACCTATTAAACTACAATACCTAGTAAACTACACTACGTAGTAGATTACACTACGTAGTAGACTACACTATGTAGAAGACTACACTACGTAGTAGACTACACTGCGTAGTAGACTACACTATGTAGTAGACTACACTACCTAGTAGACTACACTACCTAGTAAACTACACTAACTAGTAAACTACACTACGTAGTAGATTACACTACGTAGTAGACTACACTACGTAGTAGACTACACTGCGTAGTAGACTACATTATGTAGTAGACTACACTACCTAGTAGACTACACTACCTAGTAAACTACACTACCTACTAGACTACACCACCTAGTAAACTACATTACTTATTAGACAACATTACCTAGTAGACCTTTGCCCAAAGACTACATACATAATTGGTCATTACAACCCTTCAGTCAGGATTACGACCTAGCTTCTCACACGACTTATGTTGTGTGCGTTAATTTTATACATGAGTGGCGGGACCTACAGTTTTTAAAGTCGACTCCGAACGACAGATTTTTTTCTTGAAAAGCTTTTCATGGCAATTTTACTTACTCTCAGAATTTTTGCCAGAAATCTGCTGAGAAGAAGTCGCCGAAAAAATATTTTCATATTTTCGGGCCTTACGTCTAATAAGCCAACACACTACCTACTAGACTACGGCGACTTCAAAGCCCAAAGACTGCTGACATGAAATCGCTGAAGGAAATATTATTTTTGTTGCTGGGCTTTCTACCATGGGCTCTAACCTTAAACTGCCTTATGAAATCCTTGCAAGATACTGTCCTGGTGTTATAGAGCGATGAATAAGCAAAAAAAAATTTGTAAATATTCACTGAGGAAGACGAGGTAACAAAAAAGAAATTAAGATCACAAGTAACCTAGTGGAATACCATCCAAGGGGCATGGCGGAGCAGCAAGTAGACTTGTAATCTGACACTCAAGGACAAGCAGAAAAGGAAGGTAATGTCAATTATTTTGAACCGACATGGAGAAAGAATTTAAAATTAACATTCCGAGTTCTGCTCCCTGATTAATAAGTGTTCATTTAGAGGTCAAATATCATTTCAAGCACAGAGAGAAAGAGAGATGGTGGACGATTCACGTGCAGTGAAGTTCCAGTAAACTTGAGCTGTATAATGGAAAATAAATGATGTGATGTGCCGTTGTCTAGGAGGTAGTGTGTTGCCTTATTAGACGTGAGGGCACAATTCAAAAACCATGATTCCGAACCCTGTTCTCCAACAAAACGAAATATGAGACTTAATCTCAGCAGATTTCTTCTAAAAATTTCAATGAAAAATTTCTCAAGAATCTGTCGTTCGGAATCGACTTTAAACTGTAGGCCCCACCACTTATGTATTAAAATTAACACATACAACATAAGTGGTATGAGAATCTAGGTCCTAATCCTGACTAAAGGGTTCTAATGACCAATTATGTATGTATGTAAATAACCTAGGATAATATAATGAAATCTAAAGCTTTCAAATTCATGTCATTATAATTTTCACCATTACTGTACAACAATCACATGTGCATACCTTTGTATGCATGCATGTTGCATAATTAAAGCAATTTAATGCTTAAAGCAATGAAAACGTCAGCAAGAACTTTTATAGTGTTTTGCATGAAGTTTCCTTCCAATCAACACCCTCTCTTTTAACCCCTCCCCCTCCATGTCTTGCTTGGCAACGTCCCTTAGGCTGACTGGCCTATTAACTTGAGTCTTGAAATACTCTTACGACTCTTTTTAGCACTCGAAAAGAAGAAAACGCTTGGCATGGCATGGTATGGTATGGTATGGCATTTGGTTTGGTATGTCATGTTTTTGAGAATTTACGTGGTAATAAAACAATTGACCCACTTGTTTTAAGACCATAAGCAGACAGACAGACAGACAGTCAGGCAGGCTTTCTTTTTTACTTTTCATATAAAATTCATTGCAAATACTCACTCATACACGTTATTTAAAGAGGTCAATTCGTAGAAGAGTAGTACAGAGATATGAAAAGGAAAATGTTGTTTTTTGTACTCCTTTCTTTCGTTTTTTTCTTTAATTATTGTAAGAACTTCTTTGTGTTGCGCCTTTAAAAACGCATTTAATGTGTTTCAACAAAGAGTGGGGGAGTTTTTTTTTTTAAATACAATCTGTTTTTTGTTTAATTAACAATAAATAAATAAATTTATTACGCTTATCTACTCCTTCCCCACTCCTCTTTCTCTCTCTTTATTAGCTTCATTAATAATTTTTCTTTCTTTGCTTCTTATCATTACAGATCAGCAGACCGTTTCGTAAGCTGTTTGCATTGTGAACGCCATAAAGGAAAAAAGAAAACTTTTCTTCTTTTTCTTCTACTTCAAGCTTTTCCAACAACGATTTCCATTTAAGCAAAATGCATGTTTTCTAGCACAGGCATCCTTTAAAACGGCTTTCTTTTCTTTATTGTGGTATTAAACGCGATAGATTTTCCAAAAAGAAAAGAGAAAAATTCCTTGAGAAAATTTATGTTTTAGAAACGCAACACTTAAAGGAAAAGAAAAGAAAACCAAATAAGAAGAAGAATACCAGACGTAGTAGAAAGGAAAACTCAACACAACTGCCCAATTTGTTTCTGAAAAAGAAACACGACTTTTTTTCCTTTTTTTTAGTTTTTGATTTTTTGTTTTTTTTTTTAATCTGTACTTGAATCATCAAACAAATAAGAAAAGAAAACGAAAAGGATAATCTGTCAGTCAGACAGACAGACAGACAGACAGAGAGAGAGAGATTTCTCTTTGGCAATAACGAGAAGGACACAACACACACGCATCAGACGATTATCAACAATCTAAAGTGGTGGTAAGTATTAAGCCAATGACAAGGATAACAATAATTATGTTTAAAAGGACAAATATCTTGCTATACGAAATAGTTGCGGGAGAAAACAAAAAAAAAGAAAGAAACATTCATACATTTAGGGAGTTTGAAAAAGAGTAGTTTATCAAACATTTTTTTTCACATCATTGCCCAGCCTTCGCGACTTCAAGATCTTAATATTTTAGTGAATGTCACATAATATAAGATATAAAATTATAAGAAAGAATTTATTAAATTATAAGAAGGAGTTAATTGTTTTTATAGATATATACTCAAGTGATCAAGTGCGATATGTTATTATTTTTTTATTATTTTTAAAATACGTTTTGAGGAAGCACAGAGCATCCAAAGTTTCATCGCTGAAACGACTTCTTATTTTAGTTGCTAAAAATCCAGCTGCAGAAAAAGCACGTTCAGACTCTACACTGGCTGGCTTAATAGTCATTTAAAAATCGTATGCTCTTTGCAAAAAGTCACCACGTGTTCCTCCATTTTCAAACAAGAGCATTTCTCTCTGAATTTTTACAGACAACGTCTCTCATCGAATTGCTATCCTCGGTAAATGTGTTTTTTTTATAGCTTCATTGAGCTCGTCTGAAATATTTAAAGGTTCTTCACGAGAACAAGAAAGAGATTCAGATGGAAGCTCAGAAGAATCTGAAACAATTTCGAAAGGTGCCTTATCTGAATCAGAAGGTGTAACTTCTATTAGAAGTGATGTAGCTGGACTTGAAGCATTTAGTCTTTCGAGTAACTCAACTATTAATTTGCGACATTTTATGGAAGAAGGAACCGTTACGAACTCTGTTTCGGATTTGAACTGAACATTTGTTCTACCATTGTGCAGATACTGAAGTACCCCACTGAAATCTGTTCTCCTTTGTTGCATGCGAAGGATGAGGGCTGAATGTAGTTTTTGACTTATAACGTTGTTAGCATCTTTAAGTTTTTTTTAACATAAAATTTATGGCAACATCGGCTGTGAACGGATTAGCATCCCGATGGAAAAGGGCGTCAACTGTTGCTTTAACTGGGACAAGAGCACTAATGATTGCGGATACCATATTAATCTCATCTTTGGATAAAGCAAAATATTCACCTTCAGGTGGACCTATGTCTATTAATGCCTTTTGTATACAATTTCTTAATAAATAAAGATGTTCCAGCATTAACAAAAGGCTGCTCCACCTAGTTTTACAGTCTTTTATTAGAGTTAGTTGCTTTCCGAATTCAGCTGTAACATACTTTTGCAAGACATCGTTTTTTGTTGGCGATCGTTTAAACATCACTATTAATTTTCACACCTTCTTGATCACTGCACCGCAATTGACCTCAGTAATATCACATTGGTATCCTCCATGTCTATGGCCATCATACAGATCAACCAATTCTTCGTTGCCAGAAAAATTCTCATCCTCGTTACTCTCTGAAAAATCGTCTTCCTCTTCTGGTTCTTCAAACTCGTGGTATTGCTCATCTGTTTCTCTTTGTAAATCATGCTTTTCATATAGCACGTCAATTACCGCCAGTTGGACACCATGGGCAAAGCATAACTGTTGATTTACAAGTAATAATATGCCAACTTTTTTTATGACACTTGCACCGTCTGTCATAATACTAACTATATCTTTTCTCAAGTTAAGTCCATATACTGCAAGCTTTTGTTCTAGTAGCCCAATACATCTCAAAAAAAATCGCAATTTGAAGTTTGGTTTCTAATCAGAGCGGTTAATGCATTGAAATAACAGATTCTAATTTCTGGAAATTCGAATTAGTGAGAATTATAATATACGATTTTTTTCATTGCGGGATTAAGTGCTCAATCCCGGGATTTTGGAATTGTTAAAAACTGCGGCATCCCGGGATTTCGGGACCCCGGGATTCCCAACACTACTCTTGTCCCTATCGTTACGAAAATGGAAATGGTGCTCTTAAAATGATAAAAAAAAGCTCCAAAAATAAAAATAATGGAATAAATAAACAAAAATATAGCAACAACATCAGTATAAAAAAAAGGGATTAAGAAGTAAACAAGCAACTACAAAGTGCAGTATAAAAAAAAGCGGATAAGCAAGTAAACAGGCAACAACAACACTGCAAGCAACTTGTTTACATTTATAGAGATTTCGCGAAGGCAAAGACATTCTCTTTCAAGTGGATTCATTAGACTGCTTACCCTGCGATATAAAAAGCAAGACAGAGCAGGCAACAGCAATTCAGAAATAATTCAGTCAGTCTTGTGTGAAGACACGTTGCGTGTGAAGAGAATAATTGTGGTGTGAATAATTGTAGTTTGAAGGTCTGTGTTATAAAGATCTATTGAACAATTGTTATTGTGTATGCGGAAGAGTGTAAAGAATAATAACAATTAAAGCAAATTGTTGTTGTTTAAGTCAAATCGTTAAAGATGACACACGGAATTGTGCGAACAATAAAGAATTGATTTAAAACTAAACACAAATTTATTTTTATTTTATTTGCAATCTACGAACTCATATTTGTAACGTTTTTAAAAGGGTAAAAACGTAACAATATATATAGCCTTTAGTACTACCATAATTTGGTAGTCGGAAAACCCGGGCTGGGCTATTGATCAATAGAATTTAAAGAAATCTCTTGGAATTTTCGATTTTCAATCCATTTTTAAAAATGTTTTACGACTGGTATATTAATCACAAAAGCTCTGCTCTTGTTTCTTTGGTTGGATAGTTGATTTAGAGAGAAAGCCAGTCACCATTTACTACATTACTCGAACCAGTTCAGCTAGTCACATCTAGTTCTCTGTATCAAAATGCAATATATACTGGGAATTTTTTGTGGAATCACTAGCCACATAATATCAGGGTTTTTTAAGGACTAGACAATCTCAAAGAAAGCAACAATAATAACAAAGCCATGACAGGAGTTATTAAACTGTAAAATAATCTGTTGGGCTTGTCGCTAGTCTGTATCAGAGATCAGCAATGAATCGTATTTTCGCTACTCATAGGTACTTATGAAATTTTGAGTATGAGTGAGTTAAGAGTATTAAAATTCAACTACTCTGATTCATTCGTACTCGCTACAACATTGATTTATAAGTATAGGTTGCAATGAGTGTGAGTACAACGTTGACATCAAACTCACAACATTCGATTCATTGTTTGATTCATTCAGATTCATAAATTTAGAAAAATACTTATAATACTTACGAATGATTCAAGTCACTCGAATCATTCATCAAAATTTACAGTATTAGTTATTGTTGCATTTACAAAACAAGAGAAAAGAAAAGACAAAGACAGTAAGCAAAGCACACACACAACCTTCTAGCGATTATTGTGGTGTTCGTACTCGAATCATACTTATTTTGTGCTTCGTGTATATGTTGAATCATGGAGAGTCGAAATCAACAACATCGTGCGTATTGTTAAGTATGAGTACGATGAATATTTCTAACTTTGAATATGAGTAGTATGAGTATGATATTAAAATAAGTATGAATGCGTATGAGTATCTGAAATTATAAGTATGACTCGAATCTACTCATCGTTTTGAATACTCGTTGCTGACCTCTGGTCTGTATACTATGACATGTGAAAGAAGTAGAGCGTCACATAAGATATTTAGAGTAAATAAGCCATAACATCTTACCGGATACTGCAGCCCTATGGCTTGTAAAGTGACTTTTGTAAAAAATAATCGATATTATAGGCACTATATGTGGTGTTGTTACGGCCGGATAAATTTATCATAAGTTAAATTCTGCTTGGATAGAATATGGGCGTCATTCGAGTAAAGAGTCTCAGAGAAAACAACTCATTTCATATTTATTTATTAATCGAAGGTCAAGAATAGCTGTTTAGCTGTAGAAACAAAAACAGATTCGCTTATGAGTTTCGTGTTGAGGTAGTAGGACCACGTTTCCTTAATGGCAGTAGAAACAAATACAGATTCGCTTATGAGTTTCGTGTTGAGGTAGTAGGACCACGTTTCCTTAATGGCAGTAGAAACAAATACAGATTCGCTTATGAGTTTCGTGTTGAGGTAATAGGACCACATTTCTTTAATGGCAGTAGAAACAAATATAGATTCGCTTATGAGTTTCGTGTTGAGGTAGTAGGACCACGTTTCCTTAATGGCAGTAGAAACAAATACAGATTCGCTTATGAGTTTCGTGTTGAGGTAATAGGACCACATTTCTTTAATGGCAGTAGAAACAAATACAGATTCGCTTATGAGTTTCGTGTTGAGGTAGTAGGACCACGTTTCCTTAATTGCAGTATGAAAGTTAGTGGAACTATTAGGGAAACAGTAAACGAATCCAATTCTACAATTCATCTCAAATCAAATGTAGCTGCTAATCATAGCTGATCACCTATCAATTTTACCTTTCAGTAGAATATCTGGACTTGAATACCTAGCTCGAGAGGCAGTTTTGTTATTTATTTTTATGAAGCAAATTTGAACTTTTTTAATCTATTTTTGTTAATCGAGAGATATTGTATACTTTTTCTATATTTAATACCGACATACCATACAGTAAGCAAGGGAACATGTTTTCCGTTCGAATAAATGACCTAGTCTAGTGTGTTAACAATTAACAATCGCTTTTCGAATATCTTATCATACTCCCTGATAGACGTCTGACTTGATAATATCACATACAAGCAAAATTATCACAAATGAAATTGAAACCCTTTGTAATAAATTGTCTCATCGATAGCCTCTATTATTCAGTTGGGCCCTTCTAAAGGCCAATAAGTCAATTGTATTTCCTTGGCTTTAACATACGATCTTCTATTATTGTTCTTTTCTTTTTTTGGTTTTTTTATTAAAACTTCTTTTTATTTTTTCTCTATTTTCAGATTTTTCCTTTAATTTATTTTTAATTAACTTGTCATATACAAGGAAACCAATATACAGACGCCATAACAAGCTGAAGCAGACGAAGAGGAGGATTTTTTATAAAATTTATTATTTTTGTTAAAACATGGCTAATTGTTGTTGTATAAGGGTAAGTAGCAATAATTCATTCAAATGTTTTTTAAAAACAGAAATTTAAAACGAAATTTTAAAGTGTGACCAAATGAAAATAAGTACTGGTGGGGTAAAAATGAATCAGTGATTGCAGTGGGTTTAAAAAGTCAACCTATTCCGGGTTTAATGTTAATAAAAGACAATAAAGTTACCACAACTTTTGTTTTTAATTCACAAGTGTTACAAATTAAAAAAAAAGAAAAAGAAATAAAAATGCTGCCTTAAAATTAGTTGAACTGGCGAAAGTGTTTCGAAGAAAGAAAGAGATTATTTTGGTGAAAGTGACAACCTTATGAAATATATGTTGTAAGAGTCGAAGGTCTACATAACTTATTGTATTGCCATAAATAATCCGATTAATTTAGGAACATTTTTTCTGCGGTATGTTATCCAATAGTTTCGTTTAATACGTCTTAAGCTAGGGTTACACGATTGCCGCAATGCACCAATTATTGGTGTACTTTATGCGCCAATCATGTAATTTCACAATTTATTGGTTCATACGGCAACCATCGACAATATTTTTCTTATTTGCCCCAATCAAATGCAACCCTGGTACGGCAACCGTGTAACCACTCGATAGACAATAATGAGGCAATAAAATGTTTTAATTGCGCCAATATTTATTGGTTTCTTGAGCGGCAATCAAAGTGGACAATAAGCGCCAATATTTATTATAATCGAAGTGTCACAGCTAAACGTTCTTGTTCCGAAACAGCCTCACGCATATTTGTGTCTTGTTTTTTAATTAGTGGTGACACTAGTTGCAACAATTCCTTAAAGGTTTTGTCGTCCATACGTATGAAATTTTTAAATAAAAAGTTTTGATTTTCGATTTCTCTAAACTCCATTAATGTTTTTTCGTATGCACCCTCAGTTCTTCTTTTAGTGAGCCACTCTCTTACCCAAACACTTCTTTTAGCACACTTTTTTTCATTTTTTTCTTTATCCAATTCACACAAAATAATTATAGCAGCTGCAATTTTCTTTTTCTTTTGAGAAGAAATCATTTTCACTACAATTAATAAATTTTTTACAGATTTATAAGTATTTATTGTATTCTGTGGTATTTATGTTAGCAAAACAAAAAATGCAATTAAACACAACAGATGTTTCTCAGTGTTGCCGCATTCAGTAACAATCGTGTAACTGGGAGACGGCATTTATTGCCCCTTAATCGTTGTGCGCCAATTTACGGCAACCAAATTTATGAAATTTGAGGCAATCGTGTAACTGCATAGAATTTGATTGCGACAATCGTTTTATTGTCCTCCAAATTAGCACAATAAAAATTGGTACAAATTGGTGCATTGCGGCAATCATGTAACCCTAGCTTTAGTCCAAACAGTCCTAAAGACAAGATTTTTGATTGCAAAAGTTTGTTTCCTTTTCCTCTGCTGTAAAACAGACCGTAGCGGCGTGAAATAGTGGTCAAAGAGCTTGTCTACAAGCCGAAGAAAATGATCAGATTCGAATCCCATTGAACGGAAAAAATCGTTCATCATAGCTTTAACCGCCTTCAATACAATCCACCTAAGAAGCCTCCTCTTCCCTTGGAATTTATAAAAGGATAACATCAGTGGAAGATCAAATAGTGCCGCCACCTAAAGGAAAAAAGGTATGAATCAATGATTAGCTAGGTTCCCAACCATTACAGTACATATTCAGGACGTTGTGCCTGGGTAACGATAGATGAATCAAATACAATCCATCAAAGAAGCCCCCTCATCCCTTGGAAATTAAAAAATGATAACATCACCGGATGATCAAATAGAGCCGCCACCTAAAGGATAAACTGGTAGGAATCAGTGATTAGCTAGTTTCCCCATCACTACAGCACATATTCGGAGGACGTTGTGCCTAGGCAACGATAGATGGATCAAATACAATCCGATAGATGGATCAAATACAATACAAAGAAGTCTACTTACCGCCTGGAAATGGAAAAAAGGGTAACATCACGGGAAGGTCAGTCAGCCGCTACCTAAAAGGGAAAATGGTAGAAATCAAGGATTAGCTAGGTTCCTCACCACTACAGCTCAAATCAAAAGATGTTGTTCCTAGGCAACTTAAGATCTGCTACAGGAGACCAAAATAAATAAAATAAATAAATAACCCTGGATAAGGTATGTGACTACCAGAGATCAGCAATGAATCATTTTTTCACTACTCATAAGCACTCATGAAATTTTGAATATAAATGAGTCAACAATATTGAAATTTAACTACCTACTCGTGATTCAGTCGTACTCACTACAACGTTGATTTATAAGCACAGGTTGTAATGAGTATACGTTCAACGTTGACATCAAAATCATACCATATTCGAAATATGTTTGATTCATGAGCCTACTCTTTTAGATTCATAGCTTTAGAAAAATACTTAGAATACTTATAAATGATCCGAGTGATTCGAATCATTCATCATAATTTACAGTCTTAGTTATTGTTGCATTTGCAAAAGAAGGAAAAGGACACATAAGCAAAAAAGACAGAGCAGCAAGCATAGTAAACGCAGAACCTTTTAGTAAGTATTTTATTTTTTAATTCGTGTATGTTGTTGAGTTATGGAGAGTCAAAATCAACAACATCATACGTGTTGTTAAGTATGATGTATGATGAGTACTTCAAACTTTGAATATGAGTAGAGTTTCGTTCCATGATATTAAAATAAGCATGAATGTGTATAAGTATCTGAAATTATGAGTATGATTCGATTCTGCTCATCTTTTTGAATACACATTGCTGATCTCTGGTTACCACCACTACATAAGAAAACCAAAGAACAATCAGTGGTTTGGACCCACGGAATCGTATACAAAGAAGCTGAAGATTAGTGTTCTATTACTTTTAATTCTTGATTAAATTAGCCTTGTATTCTGATACACTAAATTATAATCGATAACTAGTGGAACAATTAAACATTAAATCAGCACTTTTAATTGCAAAAGATAAGAACAAAAACAAATGCATTTGCAATATGAGTACCCTTTCATTATATTCTCATGAATGTTTATGATATTGTTGCCTTAAGGCGGAGAAAAACAACAAAAACAACAACAAGAAATAATCAATCTTAAATGCAAACAATTAAATCCAAAAGAAAAGATGAGCAGAAGGGTGAAAAAAACCCAACAAACAAACAAACAAACCATGATAAATAAACAAATATATACGAACAAAAGGCTTCTAATGAATGAATAAGTGAATGAATGCATGAAATAAAATGTATGAATGACTGAATGAATGACTGAATAAATGATTTGTGAATATAGAAATAAATGGGCTTGAATGAAATAGAAATGAAATGAAATAAAAACTAAAAACTAAACTAAAAACCAAACTCACATAACATATGCCACATAATGTGTGGCATAAATGTTTCTCTCACTCACATATATGTATATGTACATATAGTACGTACGCATACATTGAAATACTACAGAAAAATAAAATAAAATAAAATCAAACAAAAAGGCATATAAAATACAAGAGTTTTTATGAATTAAAATTGTGGAATGAATAGATCGTTTTCCTTTACATTTCTTACAAAAACAAAAAAGAAAAAATGCGTGAGTGTATGAATTTACCCCCTAGACACACGCACACATGCTTATATAGAATGTTAACCATACACGCACATTCATATTCACAATTTAAAGTCAATTTCAATTGCTGTCAGGCAGTTGTGCTGTGTGTTGTGTAAGCAAAAGGATTAGAAAAACTAAATGGTTTCCATCAAGGTTTTGTCCAGGGGTTCCTTTCTTTTTCTTCTCCTTTGTTTCTCTATTTCTTGTCATTAATTTCACTTGTTTGATTATATTTTAAATGTTACCTCCCCCAGGAGAGTGAGAGGATTGATTTATAAAAAGAAAAACCTTAGAATGGGGGAGACGCCGAAAGAAAAATTTTTAAGTTTCTATAGTTTTGTCATGAATTCTTCTAAATCGGCCCAAAATTTTTGGTACTTTCTATACAAAAGAAAAATGAAACTTGATGCTGCGAATATCCGAATACATGAGTTAAATAAAGTCCGTGACTGAGTCAAGGTTAGGTTAAACTGGCAGTCGTGCATAGTTTTCATGATTCCTGTAAGATCCCGTATCTGATGTGAATTTTCCTTAAATCACCTTCAGCTAGTTTTGTTTTAGTCACTGAATTCTACTTCTCTGGTTTTCAAGCGCCGGACAATGGCAGAGAACCTATGGTCTCCTCTTCTTCCTTGTGGTTGCAGCTTCTGCAGATGGCATTATGAGGTATGCCCAGTGAGCACTCAGAGACTAGTATCCCGGCATCACTGCTATGAGATTCTTTAGATGGAATGTTTTTATATTCAATGCATGTTTTTATATTCTGCTCTGCATAGGTTAGGTTAGGTTAGAGGACGTGTACTTGTCAACTGTGACAAGTACAGTACCCGGAGGTCGAATTGACCCATTGTACAACGTCCTAGCTTCTCACACCACTCATCTTGTGTGCGTTAATTTTATACGTAAGTGGCGGGACCTACAATTTAACGTCGACTCCGAATGACAGATTTTTAAGAAGCTCTTCATGGCAATCTTATTTACTCTCAGAGTTTTTGCCAGAAATCCGCTGAGAGGAAGTCGACGAAGAAATATTTTTTTTTTTTCATATTTCGTTTTGATGCCTGGCCTGGGATACGAACCCGAGCTTTACGTCAAATAAGCCAACACACTACTTACTAGACTACGGCGACTTCTGCATATTTACAATGGGTGTCAAAAGAAACTGTACATTAAAAAAAGTATATACATTAATAAATAACCGTTATTTTTATTTTAAAATTGAAACAAAAAAAGAATTACAAAAAATTTCGAAATATTGTCAAATTTTTGCGGGCACTCTTCTTAAAAGTTATAAGTTGAGATTGGTGTGCTCACTATCTCATCTCACCTTTGCCAATGAATGAGGATTTGTGCGACCATTTGTTTGCTTCTCTGCATAGGAGCGCCAATCTTATCTAGGAATTCATTTGAATTTTCTGTGGCTAGTGCTTCGACTTTCTTGTTACCTTCGATGTCCTCACGTCCGAGAACCCAAATGAGGATAACCGATAATGTCTAGCTATCTCCTTCAGAGACAACCGGCATACTTGGACAATATTCACTGTGGTGTACACATTCGTTAGGGTTCTAATGCTCGTTTTACTGTCGGTAAATATACGCATATCACCATACGATATACTCTGTTGACGAATTCGCACTACGACTTTTTTAGTACCCAGTACTTCAGGCTGAAAAGTACTACAATAATCTGGTAGTGCAAGGGGCAATTTAATGTTCAGTTGTTCTGAAAATATTCCGTATCCAACTTTGTTGCGTGATCTGGTTTCATCGGTGAAAACCAGAATGACGTTTCCTGGTGGGTGTAAACCATTACAATAAAAGGATCTATACGGTGTCTGCAAGGCAAAACCAGGATCGAAAGCAGGTTCAAATAGCGTGTAGTCGATAGGTGCATTCAGACCAAGTATTCGCAAGATTTCGTTATGACCAAAGCTTCTGTACTTCAGTGCTCTCATAGCGCTCAGACTCATTGCTGTTTTTGCAGCCACTTGTCTCGTCAACATGTCTAGCGGTAGCCAATTAAGGATGGTAAATAATGCCCTGGTTGATGTACGTCCATGATCGCCACCGTTTTATGAGCCAAATGATTATGAGATCCTTTCAGATGGCATTTTATAATTCCTATTCGCTAAAGCCAACCACGACTCCGATGAATAAAGTTATTTTGATTATAACTTCATACGGTCAGTATACATTTTTACGGTTAATGAGGCAGTCCAGGAAGCAGTACAGGCCTTCGCTCTCTAGCAACAGTAAAGAGCCGTAGCTGCCTTAGTGGTTCTAGATTTCGTATACAAGTTCCAGTTAAGTTTGCTGTCCAACATGATACCAAAATTTTTGGATCTATTGTATGGAGTGAGAGCCTACCCAGTGATGTATGTGAAGGTAAATTCAAATTAAAAAACCAAAGACGCAAACCCATTCTTTTAGCAGCACCACTTCTTGCCTCGAACAGAGTAAACTTTGCTATTAACAGAGCGCTGTTAACTGCTTAACAGTGGCAATAGTAGATTGGTCTTTTACTTTGCAATTATTGCAAACTATTAACATAAAATATAATTCTGATTATGATCATTATTATTTGTGAACAAAAGTGTTGAAATGTGAAGGATGGTTGGTGGGAGTAGAGGACGGAAATTTTCTCAACTCTCAAAATTATTCCAGCTATCCTACTACCTGGACTACCATTTGCATATAGTCTGTACGGTGTACTATATATATATACTCTTATATGTTCCACAATGGCCACTGATCTTCTAGAGAATTTTTAATCAAAAAACAGTTAACAGTTCTCTGTTAAGGGCAAATTTTGCTCTGTTAAGAGAAAATTTTGCACTGTTAACGCTAAATGTGGCTCTGCTAAAATTTATGGATTGCGTCTTGGATTTTCAAATTCGAATTTATCGTCACATACATATTACCCAGTGCTACTATAGTTAGCTGAGCGTTGCTATTGTACCCACCTGAAAACCCACTGTAAATAAAATTTAGACAATGTTTGGATTTGATTGTTTGAATTTGCAAATATGAATGCAAATGCAAATGTAATGCAGTTCTTGATCAATAAGTAAGTTCTCAAGATTCGGTTGTTAAGGCCTTATTCTTACACCGCCTTTTAGTTGCAGTAGTTTACTTACCTTGTAATATTTGTTACAGAAAACAGGTTGATTTCACAATCTCTGTTTATGATACTCAGCTTCAAAATGAATTGTAAATGACCCCACATTTAACACTGCGGATTTTGAATGAAGATTTCATTCCAAAAAAAAAAAAAAGGAACGTCCATCCCAAAGACTACTATTTGCTTTGAAATGCAACTTTTCCGTTTCCTTAAAATAATGCTTAAAATATTTCAAAAAGCTGGAAAATAAATTAACCCACTCACTAACCATTACACTAGTAAAGTCTGCCCCCCATTCATTATTTTTTCCGCTCTTTAGAAGAAACGTGATTTTAAAACGAATGATTTATTTTTTTTTTGCAAAATTTCACATCATCAGCCTAAATATGTGTCACTCTCCTTTTGGACTTGCACAAAAGGTTTATGAATGTAAATTAAATGAATGAATGAATAAATGAATGAATGAATAATTTTTTGCCCTTTGAATTTAAAACATTCTCTTATGTTTTCTTGTTTTTTTTCTCTCTCACGTGATTTACAGGAAAATGCTGAACTTTACCAGTGTTGTTGGGGTTGTTGTCTGCTATTCTGTAAAGTCAAGTGTTGCCTTTAAAAAAGGACATAACCTCAAAATATATAAAAAAAAATGAAAAAAAAAATGAAAAAAAAAACAAAAACAAAAATTAAATAAATATTTATTTTAGTTAACGTTAAGCATTATCCTCATATATACATACATACGTACTTACATAAACTCTGTTATGTACTAGAGGTTGAACGAAGTCATCATTATTATCTTCATTTAAAAAGAATTTAAAAAGAGAGAGATTTTTTTATTTATTTATTTTTTTTTTTTTTTTGTTGATGAAACAATTTTTGTAAATGTAACGAGACTAGAGATTTGAAAATATAGCAAGACAGTGGGCCTTTTATGTGTTCTGGGTGTATGTGTGTATCAGAGATCAGCAATGAGTATTCAAAAAGATGAGTAGAATCGCATCATACTTATAATTTCTGATAGTTATATGCATTCATACTTCTTTTAATATCATGGAAACTCTATTCATATTCAAAGTTTGAAGTACTCATCATATTCATATAACTCGAATCATTTATAAGTACATATTATAAGTGTTTTTCTAAAGTTATGAATCTAAATGTAAGTAGGCGTATGAATCAAACACATTTCGAATGGTATGAGTTTGATGTCAACGTTGTACGTATACTCATTACAACCTGTGCTTATAAATCAACGTTGTAGTGAGTATGAATGAATCAGAGCACGTAGTTAAATTTCAATATTGTTGACTCACTTATATTCAAAATTTCATGAGTGCTTATGAGTAGCGAAAAAACTATTCATTGCTGATCTCTGGTGTGTATGCACAATATTATGGTTTGTGTATTTGCAAAAATTTCTGAAAATATCCTGTTAAAGATAGAATAAGTTTGTCAGTAGTAGTGAAGAGTTAAGCGACCTTGTCTGCTCTGGAGTAGTTTTCAAAACTTATAAAAGGTTCTACAAAGCATTTCGAAAGCACATTTAGCAACACACCATTCTGGTTATAATAAATTATGGGGTTTTTGGTTGGTAGAGGATAATAATATAGATAAGTAATCTTGACAGAACTTAGTGTCACTTAGATGTGCAGTGTGGATCACTCATTCTCAGTTAGGTAACTAGTGAGCCCTGTTTTTCCATTCCATTGGACTGAAGTCGCTGTAGTCTAGTAGGTACTGTGTTGACTTATTAGACATGGGTACACGGTTCTAATCAGAGATCAGACATCTACAGCCAACGAAATATGAAAAAATATTTCTTCGGCGACTGCAGATTTTTGGCAAAAACTTTGAGAGTAAATAAAATTACCATGAAAAGTTTCTCAAAAATCCGTCATTCGGAATCGAATTTAAATTGTAGCTCCCGGCACACACGCAACATAATTGGTGTGAGAAGCTGGGTCGTAACCCTCACTGAAGGATTGTAATGACCAATTTCGACCATTTCGTTTTGGTTTGAGATGTCTGAGCTGGAGTTTGAACCACGTCAACACTAAACTACGAGTACCGCGATGTATGCATCACATTATTTTCAAGATAGTTCTAATAAAACTATCACTCACACAGGTATTTTTCTATTTTGATCAGAAAACGAGTTCTTCTTGGGAGAAACGAAACTCATATGCCAAGTGCCCCATTATATAAACGAATTTTTTTTAGCCCACTGTCTAATAGCAATGCGGAAGATAAGTTTATAAGATATTTAAAGGCACACACACTCTATATATATCCACTACCACACACCCAATAAGCTTTGTTTTTGTGGCTACGAAACTCTTTTACTCACACTCACATTTTAAAGGGAAAAAAGGAAAGGAAAACCAACAAAAAAAAATAAAAATAAAAAATTGAACCCAACTGCAATGACAATCAGGCCAATGTGCCAACAACATCGTCAAGCCACCCAAAAACATTAAACATTCATTTATGCACACAAACATTGAACCAGGCAGACGTGCAACCAAAATCAAGCTGAATAACAGCATAAAAGTTAAGAGAGGCAGGATATAAAAAAAAGCTAATATTTACTTTTATATTACATATACACACACTCACACAAACAAACAAACAAGCAAACACACACTGATACACTGCAAGTCAAGCATATGTTTATAGACTTATGGTGATGATGCATACTTATACACTTAAGCTATAGAAATACACTTAAATAATCAGAGATAGCGAAACAGCCAATGAGAATGTGAGTGTATGTGAGAGCAGGAGAGTGGAGCTCTTGAAATCTATGGATAGATTTATTAATACATACATGCTTATGCTTGCATCACATGTATGTACATATGTATGTATGTGATGTCAATAAAAATCTAAAAGAGTAGCAAAGTGTTGCATTGTAAGTGCCTGCGTGTGAGGGATGTATTGGATTTACATTGACACAGAGGTTAAAGACCGTGAGTGATGCTTTATTTGTTTGTAAAAACAATTTTTTTTTTTAATATTTTTGTCTACTTTTCTAGTTTTTTTGCTTAGATTTCCAAGAACAAAATACAAATAATGAATTGCAACCGAAAAAAAAAAAAACACAAACAACTGCACACACGCCTACATTGATGGATCTCTTATGTGTGAATAACATGATTTTTTTTACCAACTGGCATACAGTGAGCTTCAAAAGAAACTGTACACTAAAAATAAAATTCTAACAATCATTAAACTCAACTTTTAACACTTAAGGAGAGTGCCCGAAAAAATTTGTCAATATTTCGAAATATTTTATAATTTTTTTTTTCTTGTTTCAATTTTAAAAACTGGCAATGAAACAATTTTAAAATAAAAATAACGGTAATTTATAAATTTATACATATGTACATATTTTTTTTTTATATTTTTGTAATGTACAGTTTCTTTTGACTTTCACTGTATATTCATGCCGGAAATATTTCCAACCGCTCTTGTATTATTAACAATTAGTCTTGTTTTTAATGTTTTAAATGATATCTTATGGGGAAAATAGTGGTTGAAAGTAATCGAATACTTTTTAAAATTCAATACGTTCTTTAATACTTTTTAAAAAATTATTTTTGTATCATTGAACACAAAATAAAATTTTTATTTTTTCCTAGACAACCGATGGCAAATAATTTTTTTATACAAATTCCTTCATGTAGAACTTGAATTATGTTAATATTGGTACCACTGCGTATACTTAATATTCTTAAATGCTTGTGTTTCAAAGTTACTCATACGCCGTATGCAGTTTGGCATCCATTTGTTTTAAAATTCAACTTCATGATACCGTATCTAACAGTACAATGTACTGTTTTTGATTTCATGTTTGAAAGTGTGCATTTTTTAAAAATCCAGTATCCTTTAGTCAGGATTACGACCTAGCCTCTCACAGCACCCATGTTGTATGTGTTTATTTTAACCATGAATAGTGGGACCTACCGTTTATAGTCCACTTCAAACGGCAGATTTTCATGGCAATTTTAATTCCTTTATAAGTTTTTGCCATAGGACTGCTGAAAGGACTTTTTCATGGGAATTTAATTTTATCCTCCGAAATTTTGCCAAAAGACTGCTGAGAACAATATATTATTTTCCTATTTTTCCTATATTGTGTGAAGGATAATTCGAATTTAACTAGCAAAGACGAAAACCAAAAAAATTTAACAGAGCCAATATTAAAATTAACATAGCACTGTTAAATATTTAACAGAAGATATAAAAAATGGTCAAGGAACAAGTCACACAAATATGCGATATCGGAGAGTGGAATATTTATTCCATTCTTTAAAAATTATATCCCTTACGTTCCTGATTGGAACAGCTTCTTTGCTAATTCACAAATTACCAATGTCTGAGTAGAATGATCGATATTGTGGAAGCCTAAGGTGCACCTAAAAAAACCTAGTGTGCTCGATAACCATGTTATCAAGAATTTCAAAACAATTTTCGTTTTGGTCGGGCGTTGCTTGGGACCGGAGATAAATTTTAATTTTTATCCCACTTAACACAGCTTATGAAGGGTGTAATTTATGTAAAAGCCTTGATTTCTCAAATTGCTTATCTGTAATGAGGCAGTTGTTAGTCTCATGTTTGTTGATTTTGTTGTAAATTGTAAAGGTTTGAATTTGTCTTACTTTTTTCTCTCTTCCAAATCTAGCAATTATGTTAGCTTAACATTCTCTGTTAACATAACATTCAATGTTAAAGAAAATTAGTTATTTTTGCAACTAATTTGATGCATAACCTTTTAACTCACAGCATTACATCCATTAAAGTTTTTTTACATTCTCACAAATGCCCCGAAATATGACTCGAAATATTTCATCTTGCCACTGAGCCACTGATACCAATGGCAGTTGATAAGTCGACTGACTATTCGATTGCAATCTATCTTGTCAAAATCTTTGAAACTGACTGTGAAAATAAATCTTTCGAAAATGGAAATCAAATTAAAAACAAAACAAAAAAAGAAAACTAAAGAGAAAGCCACTATAAAATGGACAAAGAAAAAAAGACAATGAAAATGGTGGTAAAACCATGGCGAACAAAAACGTGTTGCAAGCAGATGTACTGCATCAAAATGATGGTAGAAGTGTGTGTGTTTTTGGAGAAATTTTATTGACACATTTCACTAGTTTTCGCTGCACGTGTATAGATCACATAGTTATTTACACACACACACTATCTTATTTGGAGATTGCTGCTACAAGACAACATACACATACATACCTACAGACACAGACACATTCTTCGCCTACAATATCTCGAGTAAATGTCTAAAACATTGCCAGATAACATGATGAATTTCTCCCAATTTCTCTTTTTTTTTTGTTGTTGTTTTATAAAACACTGCCACTAATGGCCTTTTCAACTGAAAGTCAAATTGTGTGATGAAATGTTGAATGAGCAGAATGAAAGCAGAAAAAGCGACAGCAGCTTTACTATATTTACACCCACGCTACTGTGATGGTATGGTAAATGCCAAAAACGAAGTTTTTGTGAAATAGAATAGAATAAGTGTGTAAGTATGTGTGCATGATAGAATGATGACTGAAACGTTTAAGAAATAAATTTTTTTTTAGCGAAATAATGCCCGCATTTAGAAATAAATTTTCATTTTTTATCAAGAGATTGTTTCTTTTGCCCATGCAGTGCCTTCTCTTTTGATGTTTTACTTGGGTCGTTACAGATTTGCTTAAAATTTTTGCTTCTATGAACTTGTGATGGAATTTTTGTTTCTCTGACACAACATGAACGTGTCAATGAGTTATATGGATGGTCAATAACTAAGATTAGCAATCAGTCACCTGAAATTACTTCATTTGTTTTATTTATGTTTGAAAAAATGTTCATTCAGAGAAAGGTATTTGCGTCATTACTACTGAAAATGAACTTAATATCGCATAATCCTAGAAGAAACTATAGCAAGGCCATGTAACTGAGTAATATAAGATAGGAACCTCCAGATTTATTTTTGTTTCTTATGGCAACGAAACATGCTATGATGAAAACATGGACAGAAGGTGAAAAGGGTCATACAGAACGGTTTTTGTCATCTAAAGTTGTTATAAAAAATATTCGCACTTCATTGATGCTCAGTGAGAATATTTTTTATAACAACTTTAGATGACAAAAACCGTTCTGTATGAAAAAATATTCTCACTTCATTGATGCTCAGAACTAAATAAATAAATACAATAGCAGACCCATGAAGTCGCCGTAGTCTAGTAGGTAGTGTGTTGGCTTATTAGACTGAAGGCCCGAGTTCGAATCCCAGGTCAGACATCAAAACGAAATTATGAAAATATTTCTTCGGCGACTTCCTCTCAGCAGATTTCTGGCAAAAACTCTGAGAGTAAATAAAATTGCCATGAAAAGCTTCTCAAAAAACTGTCGTTCGGAGTCGACTTTAAACTGTAGGTCCCGCCACTCATGTATAAAAATTAACGCACACAACATAAGTGGTGTGAGAAGCTAGGTCGTAATCCTGACTGAAGGGTTGTAATGACCAATTATGTATGTAATAGCAGACCCATAATTGCCGTCGTGAAGAGGTGTTTGTAGTACTGCAATCATAATTTACTGCCTTTGGCCTTACAAACTTCAGAATGCTGCAAACAGCAACAGTCTTACAACAACATTGTTACATTTTTACCTTTTAAAAAGTTTAAAATATGAGCTCGTATATTGTAAATAAAATAGAAATAAATTTGTGTTTAATTTTAATTAAAATTCTTTATTATTCGAATAATTCTGTGTGCCACTGTTCACAACTTTATGTAAACAACAACAATTGCTTTGTTATTCCTCTGTTTACACCTTGGCGTAAACAATAATAATTACTAGACTATTATTCGACAGATCCTTGTAACAGAGATCTTCAAACCACGATTACTCTTTTCAAACACACCGTGTCTTCACACAGGACTGACTGAACTTTACTAACACAGTCACCTGCTTCGTCTTGCCTTTTATATGGCAACGTAAACAGTCTGATGAATATTCTTAAAGGCGAATGTTCGTAGCTTTGTCTTCTCGAGATCTCTATAAATGTAAACATCGTTGTTTCGTTATTGTTGTTTATGTATTTTTTTTACATTTATTCTTGTGGTTTTTGTTGGTATATTTTTGTTTACTTTTTTATCACTTTTTCTATACTGGTGATTGTTGGTATATTACGCAGTGCGATAATTTGTAAACAAGTTCATTGTTTTTTTGTTTTTTATAATGTTAAACAATGTAAAAGCAAAAGACCAGTATCTAGATTTTTCCATTTTCGTAACAATATGTATTTGGGTGCCTATAAATGGCTTTAGTTGCACTTCATAAAACAATACTCAATTTTTTTTATTACATTTTACAAAAAATATCTTTTAAATCCATATTTATTCTATATTTTCATGGTGTTTTTATCTTCTCCTCTTTTTTCTCTCTCCATCTTTTAAATTATTTTTGATTTTATTTTCGTATATAAAAAAATTAATGTATTTAGCTGGCCGCAATAATGAAATGGCGCATAGCGTTGATATATCGATGATCTCACCACCAACATCGTCTTCCATATCGACCGACCAAGATCCATTTGGACAATTGCCACCGCTATTACCGCCACTGCGTTCAACACAAGTCCTAAAACCATTAACGGGATTTCCAGGTGGGCTTCGTTTTTTTTTAAAGAAAAAAAAAACCAAAAGTCATTCATTTCATTTTGTGATTTTGTTTAAAAAGAATTTTTATTGCATGTTTGTTGTTTGATTCTTTCTTCTTTTTATTTTTTGAATAGTGTTTGAAAAATTAAAAAAAAAATTGGTGTGATTTTGTTTTAAACACCATGTTATTGAACCGATTCAAAATTCTGAAAATGTTTAACAATACATACAGTGAGCCTTAAAAGAAACTATGCACTAAAAATAAAATTCTAATAATCACCAAACTCAACTTTTGCCACTTAAGGTGTGTGGCCGAAAAAATTTGTTAATATTTCGAAATTTTTTTTGTTTCAAATTTTAAAAAATATTAATGAAACAATTTTAAAATAAAAATATCTGTAATTTATTAATGTACAGTTTCTTTTGACTTTTACTGTATAAACCTTTTCAGAACACTGGTCTGTTTAACTGATTTTCTAGATGTTGTAGTATTTGTTGTTTTTCTAATTTTTATTTTCATTTCGAGATCGTATGTCATGAGTTTGAAAATATGTATGCGATCTTCACATGTGCTTTTATTATGATTTTATTTTCAAAGAAAACAAAATCTTTCGTTGATCTTTGTTGCTTTCATGTTAAAATTTTTCCAATTTCAAATTAAATTAAAAAGGAAAAATTCAAGATTTTTGTTTAGTTCACTCCACACGAAACATTTTCTTCACTTAATCACTACTTGACATAAGAAAACACCTACAGTCAGTCACATAAGTTTAAATGCATTTACAAATCTCTAGCAAAATAAAACACACACCTACTTATGCCACACCATACAATACAACACATTTCGAGGGAAAAAAATCAAAAAAAAAAATTTAATTTTGAATAATAAAGAAAATTTTATTTAAACTTTTTCTAAAGCATGACATATTTTTCATATTGATTTTGGCAAATTTATTGGCTGCCTTTCAATCACACCAATGCAACGCAATCATGCAATCAATCAACCTTTTTTTTTTTTGAGTGTAGTTGTTTAACCATAAGCCCTTCAAAAAAAAGTCGTAAACCATTTTTTTTTATTTTTATTCAACATTTTTAATTTAAATTTCAATTAAAATTCTCTTCTGCCTCCTCTCATGTAAAAAGTAAGTTTTGTATGGCTGAACAGTGTTGTTAAACTATGTTTATTGTAAAACAACAGAATGCAACACTGTTTAAAAGTCGTTACCCCTCATTCCCCCTTAATATATTGTCGTTGTTTTATTGCCACTAAATTGTTTTTGTTTTTCACCCCATCCATGTTTGTTCATCTGTTTAAATGCTCTTTAACTCTCGCTCTCTCTCTTATGTTTTTTTTTTTTTAATAAAATGTGTTTTTGTGTGTGTGCGTTTGTAATTCTCTTTTATATAGTAACGCCTAAAATCACCCTAAAAAATTGTTACAAAACAAAAATATAAAAAAATTCTAACGGTATTTTATTAAAACAACCATGTTTGTTTCTTTACCTCTTTCTATTTTCTTTTATTTCCAATGAAAACAAAACAAAAAAAAAAAACCCTTAAAAATGAAACAAAAATTCAAATTAAAAAATTACAAACAAAAATTACAAAAAATTGTTTTCTTTTCTTTTTAAAACAACAAAAATAAAAATGGCTTTACAAAAACTTTAAATAATAAAAAAATAATAACAAAAACAAAAACAAAAAAAATATTAAATTTTCGTTGTAGAGTGAGTATAACAACTGAAAAGGAATTTAATTTTCAAAATATTTTTTTTTTATTTTATTTTTTAATTTTCTTTTAAGCTTTTAAAATTTGTGTTGATATCCTTTCCGTTCATTTTCTGTTGTTTATAGTTTAGTTTTGCTTAAAAAAAAATTTAAAAAGAAATTTAAAATAACATTTATTTACAAAATAAAGTGTGTTAAAAATTTATTAATTTAGTGTCCAATTTGAGTGAAGATTCATATGACTATGTGTTTGGTGGTCGACGCAAAACTCCGCCTTCTACAACAGCACTTAAGTTGACCTCGCCTCCTGTACGACTGAGACCTGAAGGTAATTTACATTTATTTTTGGATTTCTCAATTCAATTATTATTTTTAAAGCCAATAAACGAAACAACGAAAACTAAATTCTATTGGGTTTATAACTTAAAAATGCATCACTCGGAAAATTAGGTTTGTGTCCACAATTCTATCTAAAAAATTACGTAGTATTGTTTCTCACTGAGAGTGATCTTAACCACCCCTCGGAAACCCCTGAAAATACTCTGCTCTTATTATTTACCTTACAACCTTTTAGTCAGTATTACAATCTAGTTTCCCACACCACCCATGTTGTGTATGTTAATTTTGTCCATGAATGTCGATACCTACAGTTTAAAGTCAACTTTAAACGACACATTTCTGAGAAACTTTTCATGGCAATTTTATTTCAATCTCAGAGTTTTTGCCAGAAGTCGCCGAAGAAATATTTTTTCATATTTTGTTTTGTTGATGTCTTAGCTGGGGTTCGTACCAGGACCTTGCGTCTAATAAGCCAACATACAAGACACTAGACTAAGGTGAGTTATAAATTTTATTTACTTACCTTTATTTTCCAAGCGCTAAACAATGGCAGAGAAGATGTTCTGTGGTAATGTTCTCATTAAAGTGGTACCTAATCTGAACAGCTTTTCTTTGAGATCAGAAAAGGTCCGTTGCTAACCTAAGGTCTTGCATAACATATGGCTGAAATCTCTTTCCGCTGTCATTATCTAGGATAAGTTTAGATTGTCTTAAAACCTTTAACCAGCGAAGAGTGTCCGCCTGACTTCATATTCGCCTTGTCGAGTATACTCGTCCAAACTGCAGTGCAGTTGCAGTGCAACCTTTCAAAAATACCGATTTGACACTACAGTTAAAGACTTTAGTATTTAGTGGTGGTGTTTATATTGTTTGATTTAAATATTCTGTGCAAATGATGGAATTCTGTCAGGGCTTTATTGATTCTGTTGGTAATATCGACAATAAAGCTAAGAAATTGTGAAATTTTGCCTCAGCGACTTAACAGCATACGTAATATTAAATCCAATTACTATGCACTTAAACGAAGAGAGAGGACATTATCTATAATACCTTATCAAAATGCTATAAATTACCGTCAGCGTTGCCATTTGCCAAGTTTTCCCTTTTTTCCAAGTTTTTTGAGATGCGAAAAAGTTTTCATTAAATTTGTTTTCTAACAAAACAAGTTTTTTCGACAAAATTCAATTTTAAATTTTTTCAATAATAGTAACAAGAAATATTTACATTTTTAAATAAAATATTGTGTACATATTTTATTAGTCCCGGGCAAAAGAAGCAAAGAAACACCAACAGAGAGCACCGGGCTCCGGTGTTTCCTTTAAAAATGTTGCTACTTTTGTAGGAAACAATTTTTTTTTTGTAAAAAAAAAAGATTTTTTTTTCAGAAACAAAAAGTTTTTTTAAAAAATTTACTGGCAACGCTGGTGGCAGTATAAGATTTCCTATTGCAATGGTCTAATATTGTGAATGAATCGTTTTATATGCAGCTGCTGGATAGAAATAATGAAATTCACGTTCTCTCACATGTCCTGTCAGGTGAAGATTATGTTTTTATCGAAACACACTCCATTTCAGAACAGTATGTTTTTAATTCACTTGATTCCTTAAAAAATCACTTCGCCTCCAAAAGTAAAAAAAAAAAAAAAATGCAAGACTTTTAATGGAAAAATGTAAAAAACTCCACAGCTAGCGATTGAAAGTAATTTTTTGATACCAAAAATCCTGCATTTTTAAGTTATTTACCCAAAGATGTTAACAAAAATAATTATCGATCAACAACAAATTGTTTTTTTTTTTCTCTGTATTTAAATAAATGATTATGTTATGCTGTTTAACAAAGTTTATATATAACAATCAATACGTATATAAATGTATTTGTGTTTTTTTAATAAAAACTAATCCTTTTACTAACACTCTCTTTCCTATTTTCCTATCTTTTTGTGTCTCTCTCTCTCTCGTTATATTAAAATAAATTAAAATAAATTCGCAACGTTAACTACTATATGTATACGCACACAGACGCTTATAATAATACACGCAATATTAGTAGTGGTGGTTTTGGTTCAAATACAAATACAAATAACGGCTCTACTGGTGGTGGTCGTTTTTATCGTCATTCCTTTAGTTACGTACCGAAACGTTCTCGTCACACACAAAACGAACGCGAACGCAATGCTAATTATGAGTCACGTTTAAGATGTCATGGCGAAGATGAAGCAACACTGCGGCAATTGTTACTTGAGTATGTACAAACAACAACAATAAAAAATTATTTTTTTTTTGTTTTTATTCCTTAAAAAACGTATTCTTTTATTTCGAATTAAATTTTTTTTTTTTGTTTTTGTTTTTAATTTAAATTTCCGTTTCCGTTTTTTAAAAATAGCATTGAAACTGTAAACTGAATGTCCATTAATATTACTTCTTATTCATATACAGTTATAAAATACTACATAATTAATTTACACATACATACATACATAATATAACATACTAATACCATAACAAAGAAATCGTATAGACATGCTATAGAATTATTAAATAATTGTAGTTGTCATGTTAATTGAATTAATTTTCTTTCTTTTCTTTCTTTTGAATTTTATCAAAAATACTTTAGAATATCGATAATTAATTGAAATTCTTTAAATCCTTAACAATATATTCATTTGAATCGATTTTGCTTTTGAGCCTTTCAATTTTAAGTAGTGTTGGTAATAGTAGAGGCCTATTAAGTCCATTACTTACAACAGATGGTGTATACAGTGAGCGTCAAAAGAAACTGTACACTAAGGATAAAATTCCAACAATCAGCAAACTCAACTTTTACCACTTAAGGATAGTACCCGAAAAAATTTCACAATATTTTGAAATTTTTTGTAATTTTTTTTTTTTTGTTATAATTTCAAAAACTGGCAATGAAACAATTTTAAATAAAAATAAAGGTAATTTATTTATGTATATGTATTATTTTAATATACAGTTTCTTTTGACGCTCACTGTAAATTCCCATGATTCTCTCATATTAATGACATGTTTGAGTAAATGTATATCGCTGAACATAGAGTCAGGAAGAGCTCAAAACAATTACAGTTATTCTGCTTTCAAAGCTTTAAAGGAAATGAAATCAAATGGAAAATATCATGACCTGCTTTAGAAGAATTTTTTTCAATAAAGCGTTAGGTAATAAAAACAACTTAAAGCGGTGAACAGCGGGTAATGTTGTGAAGTTCGGTTTAATAACGAAGAAAAAATATCACAGAACAAATGCTGCTAAAAGGGCAAACAGGAAAATTGTAACGTTCTAAAAAGACTACCAGCCCTAAAGGCATGGCTTATATTTGTGCAGTGCACTGTGTTGAAGCTGAATATATCAATTATGAAAATTAGGATAGAGAAAGAGAGAGAGAGTAGTGTTGTATGTGTTCGAATCACTGGCTCATACCTAAGAGCTGTATTCCATTTTCAAAGAGACATGGATAGAGTACATTTTAAGGAGATCAGAGCATCTGAAGTATATCTTGCAACACCTTAAAGAACTTAGGCACATGCTTCTTTCAATTCTTGAACAATATTCTGGGTTCCAAAATCCATCTTATTGGAGTTTTACGACCATAATACCACTATAATTATAGACGACATATTTTTCATATCGCAAACCAACGCAATTCACACGCCGCCATTCGTAAAGCGGTTACAGTTCGGATTATGTATTTTAAGACTTTTTACCTTAATCGCCAAGAGGCTTGGTCTACGGTCAAATAATAAATATATTTAAGTGATAAATATTATGCTGTAAACACAAGAAACGCAAAGCAGAAAATACAGTAATTTTTCAACCATAATTTGCTTGTTGTCGCACTGTCTTTAAAGTAATAATTTCCATATACAGTCATGTATTCTATTTTAGAGATATTGCTGAGTTTGCTATGTTGCGTTTATTGTGTTCATAGCATTTCTGTTGTCAGCAATAAAGTAGTTAAAGAGAGCAGTTCATTAAGAAAATTAAGAAGTAGAGTTGATGATAGAACAGAACCTTGTGGCCTTAACCCTTATAGTGTGACGCCTGAGAAAGGCCTGCTTAGTCGGTAAAGCTTGCTAAAGTTGAATACAAAAGCCAATACCAATGAAATAAAGTTCCTTAATCTATTTGCGCGATTAAAGGAGATCTTCTAAAGTAACCTTCTAATCGATATTCTAAAGTATTTAAATATTTATCTTAATTTTTTTACTCTACTTTTTAAGTTTTTCTTTTATTTTTTGTTTAGAGCAGATTTCAACAGATTAAAGACTGTATTTGCGAAAATTTTATGAATAAGTTTAAGAAAAAACGATAATTATGAAATGATAAATTTTCCCAATGGCAGACATCGTAACCTAAATAATTATTTTTGCATGGAATTACACGCAAAATGCATACCTAACTTAAGTACTTTGTTTGATGTTTTAAAGTTAATGCCAACATGATCCTCTTAAACGGTAAAATGAACCTCCTTAACGGTTGTAAACTGATTTTGGTGAATGATTGCAAACCAAATCTCATAGAAGATCACTGGTATAGCACTCACTTTATAGGCCTGCTTGACAAAACTGGTTCCATACTGAATCGTATAGAAACCCACTGATATAATAAATACTTGGTAGACCTACCTAACCAAACTGGTCCTAACTAACAAACTGAATCTAATTGATGGCCACTGGCACAGCACTCACTTGATAAGCCTACCTGACCAATGCAGCATCCTCCCGACTACACACGAATTGCTGTTTTTATTATTATTACTGGAAAGAATCATTCTTTTGGAAAAGATATCAGAATACTATCAGATAAATAGGTGGCTGTAAAAGCTCTAGATTGTCATTCACTGACTTCTAGATTTAACCTTTTACGTGTACTGTACCGGCTGCCAGGTCACATAGAAATTTCGAGAAGCTGAAAAGTCGATGGATTAGGCAGACAGGCGTATTTTTGACTTTAAAAATTTTATTCAGAACTTCCAAGCTTATAATTGATCATGTGGTAGTAGTCTCTTATGCCGCAAGTAAAGCTTGAGATGTGCACCATGGACACGAAAATACTGCTCTAACTCCAAATCGTTGAAATCATTATTAAATTGAGCGAATGATACTCTGTCACTTAGCCAATAAGTTCTGCAGAAGTTGCCTTATACTTTATGCAGGACCCCAAGATATTAAGTGAACATATTCCTTCCAGCATTTCTCGTTTCCGAAAGAATCTCCTTTCTCCATGTATAAGCTCGTCGTTCTCTTTTGAGCCTCCCTGTGGTGTTCATTTTCGACGTTTTATTTCCTCTGCATGGATTTTTTTATTGCTGTGTTGCCATAATCTGCTGTTTGAAATGATATTTGAACAGAAAATAAGCAGGATTCTTGGGTGACTTTGATTTACGAATATGTATTTGAATTTTATGTACAGTGAACATCAAACGACACTGTACATTAAAAAAATATACATTAATAAATTACCGTTATTCTCATTTTCAAAATTTTTTTATTTGCCAGTTTTTAAAATTGAAACCAAAAAAAAATTACAAAAAATTTCGAAATATTTTCAAATATTTTCGAGCACTCGGTGGTAAAGGTTGAGTTTGGTGATTGTTAGAATTTTATCCATAGTGTATAGTTTCTTTTGATGCTCATTGTATATTACTGCGAGCGGCATTCCAAGTTTGAAAGCCCTACATTAGCTTAGATTTTATGTTGGTATGAAAAATATTCAATTTAACAGGCTTAGAATAAATGGAAGTAGGAAGTGGAAATGAAACATTATTTCAGTTGCACCCGAACTGTAATTGTTTGATCTGAACTTAAGGACACAGGAGTAGCTTTACTAGCAATAAAAAAAAAATAAAAATTGTCATTGAATTTTTAAGGCATTGATACGTTAAGATCTATCGAGATAAGTAGGTTGAAAGATTAGATTTACTACTGTTGAAATCTGCTTATTTGAATTATTATTTTATGAAACAATATTTTTACAAATATCGTATTACTTACTCTTGTAATTAATAAATATTTTATAATAAACACTGCACCATTAAACACTGACAGCATAATTGGTATTTAATAATGAGGATTATATTGTATTTTCAACAGAAAAAGAAAACAAAAACCAAGAATTCTAAATAAATAAACACAAATTTTAATTATTTAAACCAAAAATTTATTTATGAAAGCAATAACATTTTATTGTTTGTAGTCAATAATTTTAATTTTTATTTGTGTGTGGATATTATTTTTAATTTAAAACCAAACAATAACAAAATATTTCAACATGTTCTGAAAAAAAAAAATAAAACTTTTCAATAATTTTTGTTTGTTTATTCCACTTATTTTTTTTATATAAATTTCTGGATGTTGTCTTCACTTTCTCCCCCAAAAACATAAATGAACCTACACAATCACCTCAACTGATATATTTATGTATTGAAAAATAATAAAAAAAAAATAAAACTACATGCATATATATGTATATACTAATAATATATACGCAGATTATGTTAATTTAAAGCAACTTTAAAAAATATTTGCGTAAAAAACCAGAGAAACAAAGAAAAAGACAGACTCTGAATGCATAAAACTTTACAGTCAATTATAAAAAAAAATACATACACTAACTATTTAGAGTATAAAGAAATAATAATAAAACGAAAAAGAAAAAAGTTTTTTTTATAAAAGAAAACAAAATAGAAAATTTTAATTTAATTCAAAAAAATAAAAAGAAAACATAACGTAACGTAACGAAAAGAAAAAGTTTCATCAACTAAAAACGCGAATTGTCGGTAGAAAAAAGAAAAGAAATTCTATGAATGACAGAAAGAAAGAAAGAAAGAAAAAGGCATTTTAAACGACATTCACCAAAGCAATTGCAAAAAAATTAAAATAAATTTAAAAAAAAAAACCTATAAAAATAAAAGTAAAAATAAATAAAATAAATAAAACATCATCACATTTTTTATACGTATGTCTATGACTCACTAATATTACCATTAATTATAAACTGCAATTCATTAGCATCGTAAAAAGGACATCTAATCTCTCAGCATAAATTATAAACAATTAAAATCTATCATTATAACATACATATAATTAATTAACAAATAAAATAAGAAATAACAATTCAACATCATGATGATGGAAACAATGCCTCCCAGGTATAATAAAATAAAATAAGTTATTCAACTCAATATTCTTTTCAACTATTCTTTTCAATCAATCAATCAAACAATCAATCTCAATCAATCTCAAACAATTCAAAAAAAAAAACATTTTATCATTCAACTTAAAATCGTTTATTTTAAATGTTTTTTTTTTTAATTTTAATTTTCTTTTTTCAATTTAATTAAAGTGTTAAAACTAAAACATTGAAAAATACTAGTCAGAACCATTAAAAAAAATTAGGAAATAAACTACTAAGTGCCGTGGCAATCACAGTTTCTTGTTGCATAATTTTTTTTTTTGTTTATTTATTGTATCTTGAATGCAACGAAAACTATCTGGCAACTACTAACTTTTATTTAAGTTCAACTAGTGCCAACATCAAAAACTTTTAGTTCATAGATTTAAATATTTTTCAGACAAATAGTTTTCTCCTAGAAAAACAGTCTCTTGTCTAAGTACACAGTAAACAAAAATTAAAATATTCATCGATTTTATGTATTACTTTCTACTTTTTCTAATTGCTTATTACAACCCTTTAGTTAAGACTACAATCTAGCATCTCACGTCACCCAAGTTATGCGGGATAATTTTATTCATGAGTGTCAAGACCTGCAGTTTAAAATCAAAAGATATCTAACCTGGTTTTTGAACCACTGCCCGATATTTAATAGGCTAACACACTAGCTACTAGACTACAGCGACTTCTATCCTGAATGGATTATTTGTTTTAATTTTATACAGTCGATAACCATGATAAAAACTGATTTCACTATTTCCAAGGGAGATTAGTATATGTATCAGAGATCAGCAACGAGTATTTAAAACGATGAGTAGATTCGAGTCATACTCATAATTTCTTATACTTATACTTAATATCATACTCATACTACTCATATTCAAAGTTAGAAATACTCATCGTACTCATACTTAACAATACGCATGATGTTGTTGATTTCGACTCTCTTTGATTCAACATATACACGAAGCACAAAATAAGTATGATTCGAGTACGAACACCACAATACTCGCTAGAAGGTTGTGTGTGTGCTTTGCTTGCTGTCTTTGTCTTTTCTTTTTTCTTCTTTTGTAAATGCAACAATAACTACTATTGTAAATTTTGATGAATGATTCGAGTGACTCGAATCATTCGTAAGTATTATAAGTATTTTTCTAAATTTATGAATCTGAATGAGTAGGCGTATGAATCAAACAATGAATCGAATGTTGTGAGTTTGATGCCAACGTTGTTCTCATACTCATTGCAACCTATACTTTTAAATCAATGTTGTAGCGAGTACGAATGAATCATAGTAGTTGAATTTCAATACTCTTGACTCACTCATACAAAAAATTTCATGAGTACGTATGAGTAGCGAAAATACGATTCATTGCTGATCTCTGGTCAGTACCTGCAGTTTAAAATCAAGAGATATCTAACCTGGTTTTTGAACCACTGCCCGATATCTAATAGGCTAACACACTAGCTACTAGACTACAGCGACTTCTATCCTGAATGGATTTTTAAAATCGAGAGATGTCTGACCTGGTTTTTGAACCACGGCCCGATATCTAATAGGCTAACACACTAGCTACTAGACTGCAGCGACTTCAATCCTGAATGTATTATTTGTTTTAATTTTATACAGTCGATAACCATGATAAAAAATGTTTTCACTATCTCCAAGGGAGATTAGTTTGGCAGCCGATTCAAACGTAACACCTACAGTGAGCGTCAAAAGAAACTAATGTGATGTTTTTGTAACACAGGCTATTTCACTTGCTTGCCTGTTTGCATGGAAAACACAAACAAAAACACTCAATTTTGTTTGTGTTTCCCATATAAACAGGCAAGCAAGTGAAATAGCCTGTGTTATAAAAACATCACATAAAACACTAAAAATAAAATTCTACCAATCACCAAACTTAACTTTTACCAGTTAAGGAGAGTGTCCGAACAAATTCGACAATATTTCGAAATTTTTAAAATTTTTTTTGTTTCAATTTTAGAAACTGGCAATGCATCAATTTTAAAATAAAAATAACGACAAATTATTAATGTACAGTTTTTGTTTTAATGTACAGTTTCTTTTAACGCTCACTGTATATCAACTATTGCGTTGCAAAAGCATAAGTCCTGCTGTGAATTCTATTCAGATTCCCTTTGATCAGATTCTGCCTGCACAAGTTAGAAAAGAGTTCTCTTCTTCCTGACCGTCAAGGTTTCTGCAAAAGAAGTATTCCCAACCTCCGGTTGTGGCACCGACAGTCCACTGTTTTTTTTATAACTTCAATGAGGTCCGTAAAATGGTGCTGATTTTTTCGATTTCTGACGAGGCAGGCAAACCTCGTGTCTCTACGAATGAGTGAAGAAGTAATCTAAGTAATCTAATGTACGAATTCAATTGAATTTTTCCATTGCATCAGTCTGGGCAAATGCATCGGCTTCCTTATTACCTTGATTGTCACCATGTCAAGGAACAGAAAGATCTATTGTCAAATAAATTTGGAGAATTAGATTTCAGAATGAATTCATACTGCACAAGTATTTCCTCTTGCTTAAATTGTAAACATATTTAAATTATATACTCAGAAACCCTTCACTCTCTCTCTCTTTCTCTTCTATAATCCAATTTCATAGTGTCAATTCGATGTTCTGTACTAGTAGGGTAGGTCACTAGAAGGTTAATGGGCCTCCTTTCTGCCATGAAGTGAAGTTTTGGTTCCACAAAAACCCGCCTTATAGAATAAGATACTAATGAATGATACTACAACTAGACTGCAATAATATTCTGTATATTTTTTTTTAAATTTTTATTGAAATTAAGAAACTGTGATTACCACAACGATTTTATGTTGCTTCATTGTAAATATCATACAAAACGCAAAACGAACATAATTTGTGTAAATAAAGTTATTACATACGAACGAGTGTGTATTCCAAACCCAATTATTTTTATTCATTTCTTTTTATGATTTTCTCTTAATTTTTTCAAGAGGCAAAGGCAAGTTATAACTCAAAAAAAGTCTTATCAATCAAACGTGACAAAGATTTTATTGCAATGGTCAATTCAATTCAACTATTTCGTTATCCTGCAGTGCATTCGTATTCTGTTCTATTACAAAGCCAGGAAGAAATCATAAAATATTATCATTTTGGTGTCTTGATTTAAAAATTGTCTCAGACTGCTTAAGCTTTTAATGTTTTTTTTTTTAGTGGAGTTCAGTCAGTCGTGATTTGAAGATCTCCGTAACAAAGATCTGTCGAATAATTGTCTAGTAATTGTTATTGTTTATACAAAGGGTGTAAACAAAGGTATAACAAACAAAGCCATTGCTGTTGTATACATCTGGTTGTGAACAGTGGCACACAGAATTGTGCGAATAACAACGAATTTTAATTAAAACTAAACACAAATTTATTTGCATTTTATTTGCAATCTACGAGCTCATATTTTAAACGTTTTTAAAAGGTAAAAACGTAACACAAATTTGGTTTGGAATACCTGTAGATCGGTTTGTATCGATCGAATTCGTCTATTTTTTTATTAACTTTTATCACACATGCATTTCAAATTAATAACATTTCCTTTACAATTTTATTTTTCATTTTATTTTCCTTCTTTTTTTCTTTCTTTTCTTCGACGTTGTAAAATAAAAAACCTGAACAAACAAACAAAACATCACACGATTTTCTTCTATTTTCTTTGTGTTTCTCTCACTCTCTGTGTGTGTGTCTGTGTCTGTAATTTGTCACCTTTAATTGTAAACATCACGAACCCACTATCATCACTCTATCATCACTATCATCATTGTTATTTATCATCTTTATTATTAAATTATTATCATCATCATTGTTATCATCACTCACTAACAAACAATGTTTATTAATCAACACGTTTTTTCTTCTGTAAATTTCAATTTCAATTCATTCTACATTCATAATCAAATTCAATCATCATTATCAACATCATCATTACCATCAACATCACCATCACCATCACTATTATGCAAAAAAAAAACAAAAAAAACTTATCATAACGATATTATGATACGACACCATTACGTTCATAAAGTGGAATGGTCTTATCGCCACTAAATAAGTACGTTTTTCTTTAAATTTCGTTTTTTCTTCAACCATTTTTTTCTTTCTTTTATTGTCTGATAAACTATTTTTTTATTACACATTTTTTTTTATTTTTGTAATATTTAAATAATTTATTATGTACACAAATATCTAAACTTACACTGAATATAAATAAAAAATAAAATTGTTTGTTTATGAAAAACATTTTTGCACTTGATAAAGAAAATTCTTCATTTGTACCTTTTTATATCGCAACTACTGCCTGTAAAACACTTCAATTCATAACGAATATAACAGTATTATGGTGTTTTGAAAATATTTTCTTTTTTTTTTGTTTTCTACAACAATTACTCAAGCACACTAACACTAACAAATTTTAAAATAAATAATGCCACGCCCTCTTGAAATGTCAACAAAAATGTTAAACAGGCTCTATTAGCAGGGTTGGGTTTAATTTAAAAAAAAAATTTAGTTTTAAATTTGGATTACTTTTGTAATCCAATTACCGTTATCTTCATAACTGAACTGGACTTGGTGTTTGCCATCATGATCTTATAAGTTATACTACTCGAGATGGGCATTTCGCAGTAACAGTCGGCCGTAGGCGTTGAGCTTTTATAATTTTCTTTTTCACTAAGATCTCCCCCTGCCCACAAAAATAGATGATCTGATGTCCTATAAGTAAAACACTTACTTACTTACTTAATTGGCCATTACATACATAATTGGTCATTACAACCCTTCAGTCAGGATTATTGACCTAGTTTCTCACACCACTTATGTTGTGTGTGTTAATTTAATACATAAGTGGCGGGACCTAAAGTTTAAAAAAGTCGACTCCGAACGACAAATCTTTTGAGAAACTTTTCATGGCAATTTTATTTACTCTCAGAGTTTTTGCCAGAAATCTGCTGAGAGGAATTCGCCGAAGAAATACTTTTTGTATTTTGTTTTGATGTCTGGCCTGGGGCTCGAACCCTGGCTTTACGTCTAATAAGCCAACACACTACCTACTAGACTACGGCGACTAATTGGCCATTAACAACACGATTAACTGATTTCGGCATGTCTTCCAGGCGCCTATGCTTCATGGGCGCCTAAGCCAGTTTGTCACACCAATCGATGGCAGGGCTTCCTCGATTTGGTCCTTCCAACGCTTACGAGGTCGTACTCTTAGCCGACTTCCGCAAATCTCCGCATCTAATACCCGCCTCGCTGGAGCATACTTCTCGTTCGAACGACATGGCCGAGCCAATGCAGCTGGTGGATGTTAATACGTTGCACGACTTCCATGTCATTGAGAAGCTCATATTCTTGGATTGTGTGCGGAAATCATCACTAACTCTCAGTGGACCGAAGATCTTACGTTGGATTTCGTTGGAAGTTGTCGTAGTCTAGCAGGTAGTGTGTTGGCTTATTAGACGTAAGGCCACGATTCAAATCCCATGTCAGACATCAAAACAAAAATATAAAAAAAATATTTCTTCGGTGACTACCTCTTAGCAGACTTCTGACAAAAACTCTGAGAGCAAATAAAATTGCCATGAAAAGTTTCTCAAAAGATTTGTTGTTGGGAGTCGACTTTAAACTGTAGGTCCGGCCACTCATGTATAAAATTAACAAACACAACATGAGTGGCATGAGAAACTAGGTCCATAATCCTGGTCCATAGGTCCATAAGTATGTATGTATGTATGTGTGTACTCTCAAGGCTGCAACATCCGTGCTTAATAGCGTCCACGCTTGTAGGGCGGCTTGTATCGGGTCCGCCATCTAACGTTTTTTTTTCAACTAGTGCTTATTTCGTGAATGGTAACACTTAGCTCATGTCTGATTTGACAGATAATTAGTTTTATCCTTCCGCTGAACGAATACGGTTCCATCCAATGCGTTTTCGCTTCGCTAAGTGGGCCTGCGATCGACTTACAGAAGATGCTGATTTTGGCAAAAAAAATCATCTTTTCAGATGAAGCTCATTTTGATCTTGGCGGGTATGTAAACAAGCAAAATTGTCGCATTTGGGGCACAGAAAAGCCGAACGCATACATTGAAAAGCCGACGCACCCAAAACGAGTCACTGTTTGGTGCGGATTTTGGTCCAGAGGCATAATTGGTCCATTTTTCTTCGAAAATGAGCAAGGAGTGGCCATTACAGTCAATGGCGATCGTTATCGTGCCATGTTGAACGAATTTTTGTTCACAAAAATTGAAGAGGAGGATATTGGCAACATTTGGTTTCAACAGGACAGCGCTACGTGCCACACAGCCGAAACTACACTCGATGTTTTGCGCCCTGTTTCTGAAGATCGCCTTGTCAGCCGCAGAGCTGATGTCGTTTGGCCACCTCGGAGCTGCGATTTGGCACCGTTGAACTATTATTTGTGGGGTGCCGTCAAAGATAAGTGTTACGCCGACAAGCCAGAGACAATTGACGCTTTAAAGGACAATATTCATGAAACCATTGGTGAAATACAGCTGCACACAATCGATAATGTGCTTAAAAATTGGACCGATCGTGTAGGCTACTCTGCATGGCCAGCCGAGGCAGCCATTTGAATGAAATTATTTTCCATTATTAACCGGAAGGATTGTACTTTCAAATAAAAAAAGAAATTTGAGAAAATATTCAGTAGTTTTTTTTTAAAGCTTTTTAAAAAAAAAAAAAGTTATTTGTCGGACCCTTTAGAATATTAGTTTTGTCGCATGAGAGAGGTTTCTGCTACTCAATTGCCTATTGAGACCACAGTAGTTGCACCTGTAAGTCGACTCGTTTTCATTGCAATTTTATTTACTCTCAGAATTTTTGCCAGAGAAATATTTGCTGAGAGAAATATTTTTTCACTTTTCGTATTGTTTGAGATGTCTTGAATCGTAGCCTCAGGTCTAAAAATCCAACACACTTCCTACTAGATTACGTCGACTACAAGCATTACGTTAGCAGTACGTTTTATTAACATAAACTACGATAAGAAAAAAAAAGATAGAATAGAATGTGTTCTTGATGAATACCAGCTGCAATGTCAAAGTTGCTGCACTTGCAGGGAAAAACACTCCAAATTGTGTGATGACAGAATGAGTTCAAGATATCGAAAGCCATGTACATGTCTGCTAAGGTCAGGTAGAGCTTAGTATAGAATATAGAATGGAATAGAATATCAAAACTACTTAGGTATACAAAATTAAGGCAAAAGGCTACAAAAGCGCCTAAGTAATTTATTCTACATATTCTGTTAATTAATTTGTGTTCTACTTGGCAATATCAAATGAATTCTTTTGCGTGTGGAAAAAATTTAATTAAAATATTACAAACCTTGTATTCAGGAATTAAAAAATTATTTTAATTTAGAAAATTAATCTAGAAAATATATACAGATTTAGTGTTTAAATATCAGTATCATATCATATCATACATAATGTTCACTAATGCACTAGGCTATTAGACATTCAATTTTATTGAATTAAAAAGTTAAAAAGTTAAAAACAAAAATTAATTTTTAAATTGAAAAATTAAAAAAAAAAATAAAAATTTTTTTTTAAAAATTTATGCCATTTCCCATGAACAACTCTAATTTGGTAAATTAAAAACGCTTTCAAATGAAAATAAAAATAAAATAGCAATGCCAAGCAGTAAATTATACAAACAGAAAAAGTATACTAAAGTCTATAATTAACAAAAAAAAGAACATATAATTTAAATAAATTAATTAAAAACAAAATAAGAACACACATACAAACTATATAATTAAACATTCCAGCCTAGTAAATGAAATATTTGTTAATCTTGTTATAGATTTTATTATTAACAATTATTTTTCAATTTTTTTGTTGCTTCCAATAGCTTTTACATTTAAAAGTTTATGTGTAATTAATTACAAGCAAAGCAAAACGCAAGCCAAAAAAACTAAAGCACCTTGTAAAGTTGTTTTTTATTTTATAATAAAATTTTCACAAAAAAAAAACATAAAAAATTTAATGAAAATAAAGTTAAACGTGCAACCCCTGCCACTACACTCCCGCATAGACTTTCAATAAAATCATAGGCAGTAAAAAACAACAGCAAAAAATTCAAATTGGAAATACAGATTTATAGGGGGACATTAAATAATTTTCTTTCTTTTTTATAATTATTTACATACATATTTACATTGCTATTCATTTGTATACATCAATACATATTCACATTTACATGTACTTATGCACTTACATGCTTACATATCAATTTATTTATTTATATTCTCAACAACACATAAATACATATCTATATCATCCATTACATCATATACTATTTATGTATACATACATATTTTACATATAATTTACGTCTACCTTTACTTCCCATACACTGTGGTGTATACATTGACATATTTATTGTTGACATTTTGAATTAAAAAAATATTTAATTTTTACATTGTATACATTTCTATATATTTACATACAATTAATGTACAGTTTTTTTTTATTTATTTCACATTATAAACACATACATACATACATACATACTCATATATTACTTTACATTTATTTATACATAAATTTGTATGTATTTGTTTATTGTGTAAATTTCTGTTGTAAACGTGTGTAAATGTATGTGTTTTTAATGTGATTTTATGTTACATTTTTAAGAAAAACAAAAAAAAAACAAATCTATTTGCCTTACCTCTTGCCAATAAATCACAAGTTATGGCATATATAAGGAGAGTGCACGAAAAAATTTGGCCATATTTTTTTTTTTTTTTTTTTAAGTAAACGTAATGGAAAAACTATTTCAATATTTATTTGAACTCAAGCAAAAATTCTTTAGGTTCCAAGAAAGTATTGTAGCTTTAATGGTTCCTAAGATTTTTATTGTGTTCTCCACTTCCTATAATTTTATATTTTTAATTTTTAAATAAATTTTTCTTGTGTCTTGTCAAATGTTTACTGCTAATGACAAATGTCTCTCAATAGGCAGCAAGCGTGGACAATTTAGAAATTATTAATCTTTTTGGCACACACTCATTCACACAAATATCGATTTTAATTGACTCCATTTAAAGCAAGAATTTCTTCATTTCCACCTTCTGCAATTGCTTACTATACGAAAAACTTTTAAAGGTATTTTCTTTATCTGAAATTTTTTCCTAGCATTTTCTCTCTCGAATTCTCAACATAGATTTTTTGACCAGGATTCATATTTTTTAAAAGAAATTCTATTTTTTTGCCTACCTGTGAGGTACCATTTGAACCACAGTACTTATCGATTGGTCTGAAACCCGTTTCCTTGTTCCATTTACACGTTTTCTTTCAATATACAAAGGCCGTCTATTTTTATTGATAACACTATGCGACAAAATGAAAAAAATTTAATACACCCGGCTAATGAGATAGTGTAGGTTGTGAGTTTTGTTGAATAGATCTCAAAAATAATTTTTTTATATTTCTCGAACCCTCCAAACTTGTTTTATTTGACAAAAACTGTTTTTTTTTGGACTTTACGCACAAATTTCTGGATTAGTCAAACTTTTCTGACTCGATTTCCAAAATTTAAATCTTGTTGGAAAGGGAAGAAATGGAGTTTTAAAACGGTATACATATATCTATTATTTGACTTAATATTCTATCAGTTTTGATGAGGTAAACTTGGAAAATTCGAATTTTTTTCATATTTTTTCTAGTTTGTCCGTTCATAGTAGCAAACTTTAATAAAAAAATATAGGATAAGTGATAATATTCTTAAAGTCAGTTCTCTTGTGAAGAGATTGAACCATCATTTGATCAAATCGGACAAAAATTACTGTTACTATTATATAAATAGTATAACAGTCGTGTTATATTTTTTATATATATCATCTCATCAAATGAACTTTTAGTTCAAAAATTTTCAGAATTTTTGATGGATCTTGATTATTTATCACAAAATATGTCAATTTCACGTTTGAGCGACCACCAGAAGTTGGCCAATATTTGCGCAAAGAGAAATAATAGTATTTGCAAAAAACACAAATATTAGCCTATTTCAGGAAATCGTGCAAACGTAAAATTGACACATTTTGTAATAAACAATCAAGAGCCTTCAAAAATTCTGAAAATTTTTGAACTAAAAGTTCATTTGATGAGATGATATATATATAAAAAATATAATACGACTGTTATACTATTTATATAATAACTACAGTAATTTTTGTCCGATTTGATCAAATGATGGTTCAATCTCTTCACAAGAGAACAGACTTTAAGAATATTATCACTTATCCTATATTTTTTTATTAAAGTTTGCTACTATGAACGGACAAACTAGAAAAAATATGAAAAAAATTCGAATTTTTCAAGTTTACCTCATCAAAGCTCATAGAATATTAAGTCAAATAATAGATAAATGTTCACCGTTTTAAAAGGTCCATCTTTTCTCTTTACAACAAAATTTAAATTTTGGAAATCGAGTCAGAAAGGTTTGACTAATCCAGAAATTTGTGCGTAAAGTCCAAAAAACAGTTTTTGTCAAATAAAACAAGTTTGGAGGGTTCCAGAAATATAAAAAAGGTATTTTTCAGTTCTACTCAACTAACTGAACAACGTGGACTATGTAGTTACTCGGGTGTATTTTCACTGTCGCACCGTGTAATCAATGAAACAGTTTTTCTGTAAACAACTTCGAGCGGCCCTGGCAATTGTTATCGCCTGTAAATTTTTAATGAAATTTTAATTATATTTTTAAACAATTAATGTTCGATGATCTTAAAAAAAATAATAACTGGAAATATTTTCCTTAATCATACAATAAAGTAAAAGTATTACCAATTTTTTTCGTATCCACTCCTTATTATTTAAGAAATTTAAAAAAAATAAAAATTAATTGTTGAAAGTTTACAATTCAAATAAATTTGGTCACTGTATGACCTGTGACCTGTAAATTATATGCCTTGTGCTGATGAAATTATGAAATTAAAATTTCGAATCTCAGCTTTAGTGAATTAAAAACAAAGTTTTAATGAACAATGAGTCCAAATTTGACTTCCGCATATGAAATGTAGTAGGAATTCTCATAAAAAAAATAAAGAATAGTTCGAGTTATGTTATCGCAAAGTCTCAATTAAACATGAGTATGGAAATATAATGGTGGGATCTCAATAACAAATCTTAAGATTCAAGGAATTTAAGCGCCTAATTGTCGTTATCGATTATGATACGAAAGGAATATGGTTAAGGAATTGAAGTATTCTTACGACAAAATGAAAGGTTAAAGATAAGGAAGGCCAAAAGTCTGTTCTGTGCTGTAGAGCAGAAGGACAGTGATGCCTAAAAGTAAAGTTCTCTGTTCTCCCTTTCATATGGGTCTTTCAGTTATTCTCATTATTTCAGCAATGGCCTGTAGTATCTTTGTGTTTGCAATTGCGGCTCTTCTTTTCTCAGGCAAGAGTTCTTGGACAACTTCAATATGAATTCGAAATTATATCTGTCCGGAGATGAGACTATTTCCTGACTTATCTGGGCCAATAAAATTTCTGTATTTCTTGGTATTTATGAAGTTGCCTGTGTTGCCAATAAGTAAACAGTGGGTTGTAAAATTGCCTGAGAACTTCGCAGAGTGATCCGCATTCTCCTGTTCTTTCTATAGGCTCTATACAGTAAAAGAAAAGCTAAATAATAAACATACAATGGCACTGCTTGGATCTTGTCATTTTGTACGAACAACGATGTAATTTAAATGAACTCCAATGGAGTGTTTGCAGCAGTCGATCCATTGAGTTAATTTTCAATCGCTCTTTCGCACTTTTCGGGTGGTAATTCTGAAAAAATGTTCAACGAGCTTAAATTGCATGATTTTGGTATAATGCGAAAGATTAAAATTTCTCATGCTATAAAGTTGAGATCGGTCATATTGCAGGGTCATGCCCCGGTGACGTAGTTAGTAGTGTGCTAAACTTTATGGCAGGGCTCGATTCTTACCAGACACTTTGGGTGTTTGTAATTGTCTGATTGTCTGACATTATATGTGAAAAAGGGAATTGAGAATTATTACTAAAAAGCAATTATCGGATAGAAAAGTGATGGAGATATATACACTGATCACACTACCCCCTCTTTCTTTTCTTCTATAAACTATATTTCCTGTGTTCCAATGCACTGCATTTGGGTCATACCTATGGTGACCATTATTTCCGTGAGAAAAAAGTGGACAAATATATAAAATTGAAGAACAAAAAAATTCATTTATTATAATTAACATTTTATATAAAGCTTTTTAAAATACAGACATAAATAGCTACAAATAATATACACAAACTTACATTTATACATATACATACATATGGATATACTTATGTGTACAGAATGTCTTTTTAGTTATTTTTTAGTATTGGGCCTGTTAGATAAAAATGTTTTAAATTCCGAACAGACCATTTCAAAATTGCATTTTATGGTCAAAAGAGATTCTAAAGTTTCTAATCCCATTTGGGATTTTTCGGAAGACCAAATATTGTTAGATATAGAAAAAATTCTTTCTGTTGGTGCGTTAGACGATGGCAAAGCAAATGAAAAATCTACTAATTTCAGGATGTTTTTATAAGGAACATTTTTCGTTTCGAAATATTTGAAAATTTCAACCCACTTTTTATCGGGATTTAATGCTAATTGTTTCCATATTTCTAATTGTTCAGCATTTGCATAATTTTTTACATAAGTGAATTCATCAAAAATTTCGTTATTATTCATATTTAAATCATTTCTGATTTCTGTTAACTTTATTAACGACTTTTGAACTGAAGACCAAGATGGAATTGCATCTAACAATATCCAAGCAAATCCCTCAATTTCGTTAAAAGATTCATCCCATTGGTTCAGGTAACTAATACAGGTTCTGTAAAAGTTTTTAACTTTTTCCTTAAATATTTTTATATTAAGTCCCTTTGAGTGAAGAACTGAAATAGAATTTTGTACGTGAAGTGGTAAAAATACTTCATTGTGACGTTCTATTAACTTTGATTTAAATTCTTTTAATATTATAGCCGCTTCAGGCATTGAAATATGTTGACTTTCTAAACGCAGTATATATTTATGGAAGACACTACCTTAACTGTGAATAAGTAATACCCAAGACATAGCAAAAGGATCATTAAAAGAATTAAACAATATTGTTGGGAATTTTTCTTGTTTAAGAAAGTACTCTGTCATTTTTACCGAATTAGTGAAAAAAAGTGGACAAAAGCGGACATTTTGGAAAATAAATACTTTTTAGAAGTTGCGTGTGGTAAAATAGTGGACAAATAGCGGACGCAAAAAAAATAGCGGACAGGAAGTTAAAATAGCGGACTGTCCGCTATAATAGTGCACGGATGGTCACCGTAGTCATACCCTGAGTGTTGGTCTTAAGAGAAACGAAAAAAAAAAACGTTCCGCTGAAACCACAAATCGTACTTCTGTACATATTCTTTAATTTTAGGCCTAGAAAACATCGTTTATCACACAGTCATAGAGGGTGACGATTCTTTCGTGGTCACTCCATATCATAATGCACACAAAAACAAAATATCAACTTTTAAGAATGTAATGGCTTTATAAGCCAAAATTCAATATTTTTTTTTTTATAACAATAACAACAACAATACATTATAAAAATAATATCATTGATAACATAAACATTTCGTTTTATCACAGTACCACATAAATTGTATATACATATGTTCTGCTCAATTCTATGCCATTCTACTCAATTCTATTCTATTCTATTACAAGTAACCTCACACATTGACACCCACTAACCATTTTAAGATTGTTTTAAGTATTTTATAAAAAAAAATTTTTTCAAAATTTATTAAAGAAATAATGACAATAAATTTGTAACAAAACTAATTGGTATTAAAGGTCTTTCACCAAAAAAAAAAAAAAAAAAAAATGCAAAATAAAAACAAAATTATAATAAAAATTAAATTTAAAAAAAAAAATATAAAAACAAATCATATCCATGCATTTAATTCCAAAAAAACCTACAGTAAACTGTTTTCTTTGTTTGTTTTTTTTTTTATTGTTTTTTATTCATACATTTTAACATTTATTGTATTAATAAATAATATTCCATTTGCCATGAATCAAATCAAATCAAAACAAATCAAATCGTATGAATTTCTTTTCATTTTTTAATCATATTCTTATTATAAATCAAATACAATCCAGTACCAAACAATTCAATTCAATTCAATCAATTTTATTTCAATTTTTATTTTTCCATACAATATTCATTTAAAATTATTTATTTACCTCAACAATTGTAACGATTAATAGTTAATAGAATAAAAAAAAAAAATAAATACAAAAAATAATTTTTTTTTATTTCCTTTTTTTTTTGTAATAATTTTTATGTAAAAATCTAAAAACACATATTTATTACGAAAGAAACGTAATTTCCGTTTTATATTTTTTTAAATTTAATTTCGTTATTTTTTTATTTTATTTTATTTTAAAACTATTTGATGAAACTCAATTGTGTAAGCCAACGAAATAAAAAAATTAAACTAAAAAATAAAAACAAAAATTAAAAAAATATTGCTAAAATTTGGTGAATGTCCTTTAAATGCCAATTGGTCGGTTACTTGTTGAAATATTTCCAAAAAAAAAAAAAATAGGAAATATAAAAATTCTATAATAAGAATGGAATATTTTTTTACAAATACAATTAAAAAAATATTGGTCTATATACTACAAACTATAAATAAAAGAATTATTTTCCAATAGGTATTTTTTGTTAATATCCACAACTCTTTAAAACATTTTAAATGTTAAATTTAGCATGTCCAAGATCCTTTATTTTAGATAATGAAAGCAAACATTTAAAATTTTCTTATAACTGTTCGATTAGTACTATTCATGAATAATTACATTGTATAAGCTCAGCTTAATTAATTTGACAGCTGCCTTAAAACATAATTGACGTGGTTGCTTGGAAATGCTGTAACCACATCTCCTAAATTCTTGGCTAGTATTCCTCAACATTACCTATAGTTTTACAAAGGTAGGGATTTTATTGAAGACAACCAAAAATCTAGCGTTCAAAATGCCTAAATGCCGGTTATTAACAGAAAAGGTGTTTACTTCTGTTTCTCTTTGTCGCTGCAGCTTCAGCGGAAGTTGTTATGAAGTTTTTTCCATCTTTTGGAATCTGTACACTCGCAGACAAGAGACGCTTTATGACTTCTGCAGACGAACTGGAACTGGTAAATTCAATGCATATCGTTAACTTAACTCATCTCTATAGTGCTTAAAAAATGAGTCACCTTTGTGCCTATTTGTCTATACCTCAATAGAGGAATCAAAAGTACCGGGTTATCCATTTCGTGGTTTCAAAAGTAAATGTAAATAAAACACGGATATAAAATATTTTTTTTCATGATATTTCTTTTTTATTGTAAAATTTGAACGTTGACATTATGTGTGAAACACTACATCATTTAAATGAGCTCCACGCAAAGTGTTGCAAGCATTGATTCTTTTGAGGTAATTTTCGACCACTTTTTGACACATATTGGGCGGTATCTCAGCCATAACTTGACGAATGTTGGTTTTTAAGTGCTCAAGAGTTGAAGGTTTATCTGCATAAACACGGTCTTTCACGTAGCCCCACAAAAAAAAGTAGTCTAATGGTGTTAAATCGCATGATCTTGGTGGCCAGTTGATATCGCCACGACGATATCGTCGTTTTCGAAGAAGTAAGGTCCAATCACACTTTCGGACCAAAGAGCGCATCAAACAGTGACTTTTTCTGGATGTAATGCCCACTCTTCAATTACTTGAGGATTCTCAGAACCCGAAATACGACAATTTTGTTTATTAACATACCCACCGGGTATGAAATGTGCTTCATCGCTGAAGAAAATTTTGTTCGAAAAATTGCCATCCACCGCCTGTTGTTCAAGCAACCATTCTATGTATCTACGACGTTGTAAATGGTCAGCTGGCTTCAGTTGTTGCGTGAGCTGGACTTTATATGGATGTAGGTGTAGATCTAAATGCAAAATACGCCATAATGTGCCGTAAGACAGTCCTAATTCCTGAGAACGACGAGGAATCGACACATTCGGGTCTTCGGCAACACTTTCACTTACAATAGCGATATTATCAGCGGAACGAGAGAAACAATGATGCACAGGCCTTTCAATATTTCTAACCACTCCAGTCTCTTCAAATTTCTTCACAATTATGCCAATTGCTTGCGTAGTTGGACAATTATGTAGACCATAATCTCCTCTTAAAGCACGATACGTGGCTGTGGCAGAATCACCATTTTTGTAGTAGGTTTTGATAATTTTTATGTGTTGTGTGATAGTTAAGCGATCCATTTTCGTCAATGTCAGACTTTCAACTGAAAAGAAAAAAATTGGTTTCACAACTTAGTTTGACAGATGTCGAATTCCAGTTCCATACTTTTGAAACCAGAAATGGATAGCCCTTTATAATTTCGTAGAAGGGGGGCGGGGAGTGGATATGAACGAGCACTCTATAAAAACATCTTTCAGATGTAATAATAATAATACTTTTATAATATCGTAAACAAACTGGGTACCCAAATTATACAGTGAGCGCCAAAGGAAACTGTACATTAAAAAGAATATTTCTTTTATTAATTAATTATTAATTAATTAATAAATTACTGTCATTTTTATTTTAAAACTGTTCATTGCCAGTTTTTAAAATTGAAACAAAAAAAATTACAAAAAATTTCGGGCACTCTCTTTAAGTGGTAAAAGTTGAGTTTGGTGGTTCTTAGAATTTTATCTTCAATTTCTTTTGACGCTCACTGTAGATCAATACGGGACGTATAGCACTTTGTGAGGCGCATTTTGTTTCGGTTGGAAGTTGCCGTAGTCTAGTAGGTAGTGTGTTGGCTTATTAGACGTAAAGCCCGGGTTCGTATCCCAGGACAGCCATCAAAACGAAATATGAAAAAAAATATTTCTTCGTCGATTTCCTCTCAGCAGATTTCTGGCAAAAACTCTGAGAGTAAATAAACCTGCCATGAAAAAGTTTCTCAAAAATCTGTCGTTCGTAGTCGACGCTAAACTGTAGGTCCCGCCACTCACGTATAAAATTAATGCACACAACATGAATGGTGTGAGCAGCTAGGCCGTAATCCTGACTGAGGGGTTGTAATGGCCAATTATGTATTATGTATTGTATGTATTGTATTGTATGTATGTATTGTTTCAGTTGGCTTATGTATTTTTATTCGATTATCGTTTTGGCAACTCGCTCGGTTTTATATAAACCCTTTGCTAATTTGGGCAATCGTAAACGAACCGGTTCTACGAATGATTCAACAACGCTAGAGCGGGAACCGTTTGTAAGGCTTTACATATACTTACATACAAAACTATGAAGTATACTCTGGCATTCAAAATTCAATTTTCAACCGTTAAATTCCAAAAGGGATTAGGTCGTGTCTAATAGTATGTGTGTATCATTAAATTCAGAAAAATTCATTGGAAAATACTCGATTATTTTTTTTACTGTTACCCATTATTAGCGAAATGTAAGGAATCTGAACATTTCGAGAATCATATTGTTTGAACCGTCATCCATTTTATATTGTATATTGAAATGTACTGATGTTACAGAGACTGCCTGTCATTAGGGTAAGTTCTTCTTGATCTCTTAATGGACCTCAACGACTAATGATTATGAACTTATGAACGTTTATGACCTTAGGCTGTAACGTAAGAACTCTTAACATGTGGCTTTTGCCCACATTCTTTAATCCCAGGCCAGACATCAAAAAATAAAAAAATACAAAAAGTATTTTTTCGGCGATTTCTTCTCAGTTTCTCAAAAAATCTGTCGTTCGGAGTCGACTTTAAACTGTAGGTCCCGCCACTTATGTATAAAATTAACACACACAACATAAGTGGTGTGAGAAACTGCGGGCTTATTGGGGATGATTGCCTGTAGACTGTCTAATGGTGAAGGTATAGCACTGGCCATTTTATAGTCACCTAGCAGCAACTCGTTTCCTTGCCGTTCGCATCTTCCCCCTTTCCACCTTTCCTAAAAAACCTGCACAATGCACTGCATGAGTAGGGGCCATCACCTGAGTGCTGGTTTCATAAAAAAAAAAAAAAAATTAACGGTGAGGAAAAACTTTCATAATTACTGACTTTATATAAAAAATCAACCTTGCACAAGAAACTGAAGGATGAACAAAAATTTCTTGAATTATATCCGATATGAACCCACTTAAATCCGGATAATTACTTGGTTAAGGACAATGAAGTAAATTAAATAAATTTTCGTTTCCATAATAAAATTTATCTCCAACAAAAGACATAAGTCTTTATATTTCTTATTGTTCTCATTAACAATTGTGAAAATAAATTGAAAATTTCTGATCTTCAAACAAAAAATTTATAATTTATGCCACAAAAGAATAGAATTGAATAGAAAAGTTCTCTTCAATAAGATATGCAAACAGAAACAGAAAATAAATTTTATATTCAAGTTTATTTGCTTAAGGAATCCGTAGTATCAGTGCATCAGTGTCAGTATCCGTATCACAAGCAATCGTAATCGAAGTGAATGTCAGTGATTTTATAATAAAAAAGCAGAATCTGCATGCAATTTAATGATATTGAAAAATGCTTAGAACTTCAAATGCCTAGAAAATCAATATTTAATCGAAATCAAATTCAAAATCACAATTCTGCTCATATGGGATAAAACTATCAAAAGGTAAAATTCAATTCCATTTTTTTATGTCTGTTTTTTTTTTTCTTTCAATTTCTTTGAGAATTCCTTTCACTTGCAAGTTGATTGGATACTGCCAGTGCTAGATGCATGCATGGTGTACCATATGCATGGTACTGTGGCCATAATGTGAAATTGCATATAGTTGCCTTGCTTGCCTTGCATATAGTTGTCAAGGCAAGGGCTTGCTAAAATATGTTATTTGTTATCTACGATTTGTTATCACTTTTTCGAAATGTAAAATAATTGTCATTATTTTATCTTGTGGATCATCATAACAAAAACAAACAAATTTATGTAAAAATATCATCAAGAGATGATGATGATTGTGTTTGTTTAATAATAACAACAACCATATTTCAGATATTATTCTGGTAAAAACTTTTGAACATATTTTCTCTCAAACAAAAGAATTTTTTTTTCTATCGAAATCCCTATGTAAACAAGTGCAAATATAACGCAATAGATATGCATACATTGTATGCACAGTGAGCGTCAAAAGAAACTGTCTACTAAAGGATAAAATTCTAACAATTACCAAATTCAACTTTTGCCACTTAAGCAGAGTGCCCAACAAAATTTGTTAATATTTCGAAATATTTTGTAATAATTTGTTTTTGTTGGCAATGAAATATTAATAACACAGCCCTGCATGGGTTTTGCAAATAAGATGGCTCCAGGTGTTTCCGAAGGCATTTTGCGCGATTCCAAAACTTCCATCACGTCAGGTTTTCGAGAAAAAGGGGGCTGAAACCCCTAAAAATAGCGCTTTTGGCCATTTTTGAAGAATTGTAGAGCTAAACACTGACGTGCTAGAACCGTCGCTATTATCTGAAATTGACAATTGATGTTTGCTCTTTAAAATGAGCCCAAAGTCAAATTGGTTGCATGCACCTTTAAAGTAGGGGGTGGGTTTATATCAAGGGGTGCAAGAGAAAAAGAAACACATTACGGAGGTTCTCAAAAATTAATCAGGTTTACTTGAAAATTGTTACTCAGGGGTTTTTGGGGTCGCTGATTACAGATCTTCATTCAGATTTAAAAAATTCAAAACCCAAGAGTAACAATTTTCAAGTAAATCTGATTAATTTTTATAAACATCGACCGCCATATTGGATCCGCCATTTTGAATTTTCTTATTTGCACAAAAAAAATCCAAATTTGCAGGGCTGTGTAATCAAATAAAAATAACGGTAATTTATTAATATATATTTTTTTTAATGTGCAGTTTCTTTTGACGCTCACTGTATATATCCCCATACAGACAGACATACGCTCTAACACTCTGGCATTACGTAGAGATTTTATGTCTTTTGCATTGCGTAAATGCTTGTGGGGGCAGCATATTCAAGATTTGCAATAAAATTAACCTCTTGATAGAGGCAAGCAATTTCTAAATGTTATCTGTAAAGAGAAAAGGAAATCGTTTCTAAAAAATCTTATTAAAAAACTAATCATTTAATAATGCTGGTAAGCAATAGCAACAAAACGTAAGTAAAGTCTTTGTTAATCATTATGTATGGGTTTTATATTATAGGCTAGGTTAGGTTACGTTAGGTTAGGTTATGTCAGTCAGATCAGTCGCTTATCAGCCGGAAACTTTAGTCGTAGGTTTGTAGAAAATATTGATTCTAATGTGCTAAAATGGAAACGGATCTGTACATTACAGATTGTATAACGTTAAGTTAGTTAGTTCGAAGGAGAGAAAATCAACTAAGCGTCTCATGCCTATCGAACATTACAGAGAAATAGATCATCATAGATCAAAACATACCAATTTAATTACAAAAAGGGTCAGATTGTATATCAGTCTCGGATTTACACCGTCACCGTCTGGTTAATAGTTGTCTATACTATATGACCTAGAAACTGTAATATTTTCAGGAAACATTAACGAACAGAGTCAAAATTTGACGTAGTCTACTATAGTAGGTACTGTGTTAAGTTATTAGACGACAGTCCTTGGTCCAACTCTTGGCTGAGACAACTCGATCAGAATGAAATATGAAGAAAATATATTCCTTGGCAATTTCTTTTCAGGAGTCTTCTGGTCTTCTGGTTGAAGTCGCCGTAGTCTAATAGGTAGTGTGTTGGCTTATTAAACAGTAGACCATGGTTCAAACCCCAGGTCAGACATCAAAACGAAAATATAAAAAAATATATTTCTTCGGCGACTACGTCTCAGCAGATTTCTGGCAAAAACTCTGAAAGTAAAATAAAATTGCCATGAATATTTTTGTCGTTCGAAGTCGACTTTAAACTGTAGGTCCCGCCGCTCATGTATAAAATTAACATACACAACATAAGTGCTGTGAGAAACTAGGTCGATAGTTTTGACTGAAGGGTTGTAATGATCAATTATGTATGTAGTCTTCTGACAAAGGCTTTGAAAGTAAAATAAAATTGTTATTAAAAATTTCTCAAACCCGCCACTCATGGATGCATTTAACACATACAGCTTGAGTGAGAGTGAGAAGCTGAGCTGTAATCTTGACTAAAGGGATGTAATGCCCAATTGAGTAAGTAAGTTACTGAGTCTGAAATCAAATCATTTCATTAAGTATAATATGTGATTATTTCCAAATATGGTCACCTTTCTAGACTAATCCTTCATCTAGTATCGATTTGTTGAGACGTTCTTGAAATAAAGCTCTGGCCGTTTATGTCTCTTGAATTTATGTGTCTAGGCTAGACTGTACAGTAGTATTCAATGTTTACATTACAACGTGAACTGCCAGTCGAGGTATAGGACTTGTTGTTGTTCGTAATTCGATTTTTGTTTCACGAAATGTTTGAAAAAGAAAACGTTTTTTGTTTAAAAATCCTTTATGAGCATGAATCAATATGTACCTAACTTTTTGACTCTAGGATACACGCAGTATTTTCTTTAGATTCCTATTTTTTTTTTTTTTTTAATTTTTCCACTTTCTTTTAAAATCTAAAGGAAGTCTGCTATCAATGGTAGCCTGCTAAATGACGCAGCCGTTTCTTATTTTAACATGTGTCAACTGAAAGATTTTTGTTTTCAAGAAGAATATTGCCACGTCAGTTATAAGAAAAAAAAATTCAAAAATTCATGGTAAAAGACTTACTGCTCTTCCATGTAATCTTTGATTTCAGAATGATAACACAGTACTACGTCTTCATCGAAAATTCTAGAGCATTGCCATTAAGTTTCGGTTCACTAACAGCTGACATTTCATATTTCCCTTGTAAAGAGCACTAGCTGTATTCCCAAATATTAATAAAAGTGTTAATTACAGCTGTTAATGGGTTAAATGAAATGCAATGACCTATAAAATATTTATTTACACTCAACTACACTTGACTTTATTAATATCCATAATGAACTTCCTCTTTACTCTCTTTCCTCATCTCTCTCTTTTACTACTGACGTCATTATTATTATTATTGTTGTCATTATTGTTATTGTTGTTACACTTTTCCAAGTCCTGTACATATAGCTCATGTACGTATGTAAGTGGAAATATATACAATACATGAGTATGAAATAAAATATCAACATTTAAACTTATGCAGGCATACCCAGCGAGCATTTGCTTACAGTTACTGTCACTGCATTGATGCATTCGTGCTATTATTCTTAATATTGTTAAATTTTTACCTTTTAAAAACGTTTAAAATAAAAATAAATTTGTGTTTAGTTTTAATTAAAATTCTTTATTATTCGCTCGATTCTGTGTGGCACTGTTCACAACCTGATGTAAACAACAACAATTGCTTTTCTTTGTTATTCCTCTGTTTATACCCTTTGCATAAACAATAACAATTACTAGACAATTATTCGACAGATCTTTGTTACGGAGATCTTCAAACCACGATTACTCTTTTCAAATACACTGTGTCTTCACACAAGACTGACTGAACTTCACTAACTCCGTCGCCTGCTTTGCCTTGCCTTTTATATGGCAAAATATACAGTCTGCTGAATGTTCTTAAAGGCGAATGTTCATGACTTCGTCTTCTCGAAATCTCCATAAATGTAAACATCGTTTTTTACATTTATTCTTGTAGTGTTGTTGGTATATTTTTGTTTACTTGTTTACCATTTTCTTTATGCTGGTGTTTGTTATTATATTAAGCAGTACGATAATTTGTAAACAAGTTTGTTTACTTGCATTGTTTTGTTTTTGTAGTTTTTGTTTATAATTTTAATGTTAAGCGATGTAAAAGCGAAACACCAGTATCTAGATTTTTCATTTTGGTAACAATATTTTATGCTCATGGAATACAGAAATAGGAAAGCAATACTTGTTTACTTATAAGGATTCTGTTGGGGACATTTTTCATGACATTTCCTCTGACTGCGATTGTTCCTGCTTCAACAAATTTCCCACTTTTCATTTGACTTCTGCTAATAGAAATACCTGGCAATAGAAGTAAAGCAAAAAGGGGAAAAGTTTCACAGAAAATGTTTGCTGGGTTAACACTTTACTGTAGTATATGTGAAGGTGTTTATGTTGATATGAGTGTGCGTATGTATAGAACATTATAATGCCATTATCTTGTGTTTGAATTTCACCAGATGTGTTTCAAAATAAATGAATGAAATGAAACTGAAAGTAAAAAATAAAGAAAAAAAATTGGAAAAATATTACAGAATTCTCACACTTTCTCTCTATCTCTCTCTCTTTCACTCACTCGATAATTGCATCATTTCCTTTCTATTGTTTTCGCTTACTAAAGTCGATTTTTACCTCTGAGTATTGTAGGTGTAGAAATAATTTGAAAAAGTGTGTGTTCATATGTGTGCATTTATGTGTATATGGAAGTGTATATATGTGTATGTATGTGTATAAATAAAATTGCATTTTCGGTAAAGGTTTTGATAATCAGAGAGAGATTAATATTACATTGAAAACCATTGTGTTTAATTATAAATGAAAAGGATATTGTTGGCAGACTTTGCTTGTAAGTGTACATCAGCATCTACTAGTGTATATGTATGTATGTGTGCGCCTAAAAGACAGCAGCTTTAAATTGGGATTACATTGGGATTAAAATTTTCACAATAAAAGGAGAGTGTATGTGTGGATAGTATATTACAAAAAACAATGGATATTTAACCTTAATCCAATAAAAATGTGGCAAACAGAAATGCTTACGTATGTTTTTATAGTCTTCTTTAATTTGTTATATTTGAATTGAAAAAGGAAAAACTTTTTCATTGAAGTATTTATATTTGAAAAAAAAAAAACTAGAATTTAATTTTAAATAATAAAAAACAACTTCATTTAGTTATTTTTCACGAAATCTTTAAAAAAAATTCAAACATTGCGATCTGTCTGAGGTCAACACAAACTCAGGTAAAAATTATAATTTCTGCAGAAGCTACAGAAACGAGGAAGAAGAGTAAAATGCTTGGATACATCTTCAGTGTTATTTCATTAGAGTAGTTCCTGAATTTCTACTTTGCAAATGATTTCATAGATCTGTGTTTGGGTACATATCCAGTGTTTTGTCATAAGAATAGTACCTGGGAGTCTATTATGCAGATGATCTCATTCTCCTATCGGTAATGACGATTTGAAGTTTAAATGGTGTTATCAGAAGGTCCGGATGGTTCTATAACTGTAGTATGGCAAAGGACCATACGTGTCCTAATTGTGACAGCCACTTGTATCTTCTTACCTACCTACCTACATAGGCCCTAGCAATTTTTGTTTGTATGCCTAAAATTTAAGCTGGCTTTTGCTAGCTATAAGGAGAACCATGAACTGCATCTAATATGTCGATTGCCTTGCTATATTCTAAAATAAAACACTAATTTTTAATGGGGAAGTATTCAAAGTATTGGCCATTGCTGGCTACACATTTCTTTATCTATCAAGCAGTTTATGGATTCCACGCCAATAAAAGAATTCGTCTTTTGAAGCAAACCAATTAGTCACCCAATTTTTGACTTCATAGTTGGAAGTGCTGCTCCACAGTCAATTCTTGTCCCATCGATGAAAACAAATAGCAGTTGGAAAGAGCCACGTCTGGTGTATATGGCGGCTGGGATAATACCTCCCAGCCTAATTCTTTAATTGTATCCTGAATGTTGTAAAAATATGTTGTAAAATACTTGGCCGTTTTTTGTGGAGCATTCTGATCGTTTTTCTATCAATGCAGGGTTCAAATTGATGATTTGGTGTCAGTAGGGATTAACGGTTTTAACAGGTTATATGAGCTCTGGTACTGCCGAATCTATTAGGTTTTGTATCTGAAGTTGGTAGTTGTCTCGGATTAATCCATGACTTTTCCCTTTTAGGATTCTGCAAAACAAATCCATTTTTCATCGCAAGTAACAATTCCATGTAACAGTGATTTTTCTATCGTGTCTTTGAAGCAAAATTTCACAAATGATTCTCGGTTCTCCAACTGTCTGGCATTAAGCTCATATAACAACCACTTTCCAGACTTTTGTATATATCCCATGGCTTTTAAACGATCGGAAATTGTTTGTTATGTAATATATAACATTTCTATAATTTATTTCTGACTCAAATTGTCGTTTTTCATCCAATATTGTTCAGCGTTTTCACCGTTTTTGATAGTTTTCCACGATCTTCTTTTTTCACATCAAAATCGTTATATCGAGACCATCGAAACCGTTTGCTGCATGTTTCTTCTGATAGAGCATGATCATCATATGCCATGACAAGTATTCGAGACGACTCTTTAGCACTTTTCTTCAAATGAAAACAGAAAATTAATGCTTTCCGCACATCATCATTTTCTGTTACACAATTCGCCATCTTTAACACGATGAAAAAATGGAATGTTGTCTGTTCACTGACCTGAGTCAGGATTACAAACTTTAGTCAGGATTACAACCTAGCTTCACACTGTACTTATGCTGTTTGTGTTAATTTTATATATGAATGGCGTGACTTACAGTTTAAAGTAAACTCTGAACGACAGACTTTTATTTTTTTTTTTTTGAGAAACTTTTCATGGCAATTTTTACTTACTATCAGAGTTTTTGCCAGAAATCTACTGAAAAGAAGTCTCCGAAGAAATATTTTATCATATTTACGTTTTGATGTCTGACCTGGAGTTTGAACCATGGTCTCACGTCTAATAAGCCAATACACTGTCTACTAGAAAAATTTTTTTTTTTTAATTTTTTTGTTGGGACTCGTGTTACTAATTTTAAAGACTTAAAATACTGTTAACAGGCTATGACTTTTAGCCCTAGACGCAAGCCAAGTCATTTAATAGAGCTCTGTTATGTTACTAACAGAACTCTGTTATGTTACTACCAGAACTCTGTTAAACAATTAATTTAAGGCTGGGAAAGAAAAACAAGAAAAATGATTTAAATTCCTGGGTAAAATAAGATAAAAAAGCTAAAGTTTCTGTTTTTCTTTCCCAGCCTTAAATGAATTGTTTAACAGAGTTCTGTTAGTAACATAAAAAGCACTGTTAACTGACTTGGTTTGCGTCTAGGGAGATAGATTTAAAAATGTATCTTTACACACATAGCCGATTTAACGTTTAATTAATTGCCATTAACTTTAGTTTGATTTTATGTAAACGAACCCACTATAACGGGTGCGACATTTCCAATGCCAACAGGGCGTGGCATTATAGTGTATAAAAAATTATTTTTTATTTCTTTTATTAACAAAAAATACAAATAAAAACCATATTAAACACACTTATAAAATTATTCTATGACAGAAGATTTTTTTCAAAATTCTTAACAATTCATCTATACACTTACCTAATTCGTTACATACAACATACATACATCCGTACGTTTTTTTTTAAACAAAATATTTTTGTTAATAAAATATTAAATTTTCCTTCTCTCCCTCTCTCTCTCTACATATTTAAATGTTTTATAAGCATTTTTTGTCATGAATGTCATGTTTTTTAACTTTTTCTACTTCATTCACTTCACTTAAATGTTGTTTGTTTTTTTTTTGTCCTATTTATAAAATAAAATTTATTAATTTATTTATTATTAAACAAAATACGTATTAATCACATGAAAATATTTAAAATAATTTAGAAAATTATTTCGTTTCTATTTAAAAATCATACTTTAACGAAAACAAATTTTTATTAAAAATATTTTCTTTAAAAACAAACAAAACAACCCGAAACGAAATGAATTACGGTTAGTTTGCAAAAGCAAGTCAGCGTGATGAGTATGAATTTATCAGCTAAATTGGATGAGCTTCAGAGAGGCGACAGACACATGGAGACTACAGTGGCCTTGTGCGAAATACGTACACAACTGCAGGAACTCACCAAGTCAGTAGAAAGTTGTCAAAGTGAGGTATCAGAAGTAAGTATTGCGTCCTTAACTGTTTCAAAACGAAAACTCTTTTCATTTAATCCAACGCTCTCTCTCTCTCTCTCTTTCTTTTTTTTTTTTGTTACAGGTTAAACGTGATATGGTTGCCATAAAACACGAATTAGATACAGTGCAACAAGTTAAAGAGGAAATTGAAGAGTTACGCGAATATGTCGATAGATTAGAAGAGCACACGCACAGAAGGAAGCTAAGACTTTTAGAACAAGTTTGTAGCTTAAATTATTTGCCATGTTGTGTAATTAAAATATTAACAAAAAAACAAACGACTTCAAATTTCATTTAAAAATATATTTATTTTTTTCATATAAAAAAAGAACAAGAAAACAGAAAACGAATTAAATTTTCCAAATAAGTATACAGAACACTATTCTTAACACAGTCCTATTCTAACCCCCTTTACACCCTGGCAATAATAAAATAAAACAATCAACTTTATTGCAAAATATCCTTTTTGGTAATATAACTCCACCACCACCACCCAGCAAACACTCCAATGGATAACTTTTGAACCTAACCAAACCCCCCCCCCCTTAGTTTGGCTAATAAACCATTCTAATAACGTCATGCATACATTATTGAAATCATAGCAATACGAACACTTGAAAATAATATAAAAAATATTGAAAATTTTAATGAAATTATGCCACCATAATGTTGCCACCTTTTATGAAAATGTGAAGTTCTAAAAGCATGTAAAATAAATCAAATTGATTTAATTTGGTTTATCATCTATTTATAAAGCATGCTAAAATTCCAATTTCAAAAATATTTTTAATACTCAGACATTGTTCAAAAATCACTTAACTTGGATATTTCCAATATTATTTTATGACTTAAAATATTATAATCAGTTGGGTTTAGATTTATACGTACACTCAAACCTCGTTTTATGCGAATTTTTTTTATGCGAATTTGAATTTATACGGTTTTTAAATTCTCAACTTTATTTCTATTTTAGTCATTACAATTTCTATGTGAAATGGTAACACTGAAAAAATTACGCGCCGGCGCTACAAAAACTATTTTGAACTTGGAATTTTTCAAGTTCTTAACAAAGTGGCTATTCTAGAAAACGAAATTCTTAATATTAACCCCGCACGGAGAGAGCATTAAAGCTCCAACGCGGACTTGGCAATCTTTTTTCAGGATACCAAGAGTTGTATAAACAACTATTAAAAAAGAAATCACAAACATTATTGACAAAATATTTCCAAATTAAAGAAAAAAATACAGCTCCTGAAAATTCTTCGCCTATTGAACATATTTCTAGCGATGGAGATGATGATATTCCAGATGATAATAATATATCATTTACATCTAGTGATGCAAGCGTTTTGGAATTTTTTTAGCAATTCTGATTCTGATTTATAAATCCCAGTTCAATTGCTTTGTACCTGAAGTAATATAATTTTTATTTTTTAGAAATGTATATATTTTAATCATTATTTGAAATTCGTATTATTTATTCATTGTTTTCTTTCTTTTGCTATTTTCTATTTTTTATTACTTTAATGAATTAATAAAATTTTTGTTGATTTTTTATATGCGTTTTTGTATGAGTTTTATTTCTTTAATTTGAATTTATGCGATTTTTTTTAAATGAAAAACCAATTAGTGGTTTTTCTATGGAGCTAGTGTATCGTTTTATGCGAATTTGAATTATGCAAAAACGATTTTAAGGAAATATTGAATATTAAAATCCAAAAAAATGTGTTGTTCGTAACAAAGTTACTACTATCTTTAAATTTTTTCGGCATTTCCTGTTCTGATGTATGAAGTATTATGCAAATGCTATGGACGTGGAGTAATATTATATTTTTATTTTATTGAAAAATTATGTATTTTCTTCATTATTTGGAATTTTGTATTAGTTGTTGTTTATTGAGAAGCTAGTTGTTGTTTATTTAGAAGCTTGTTTATTGCTAGCTATTTCAGCTAGGTCGTAATCCTGACTGAAGGGTTGTAATGACCAATTATGTATATGTATGTTGTTTATTTCCTATCTTTTTCCTTATTTTGTATGGTCTCAGCAAGGGATTCATTTTTTGTTGATTTTTTATATACGATTTTGTTTGAATTTTAAGGGTTAAATTTGAATTTATGCGCTTTTTTATTTAAATCTCTATTAGTGGATTTTGTATGAAGCTAGTGTATCGTTTTATGCGAATTTGAATTATGTGATTTTTTGCGAAACGAATTAATCGCATAAAACGAGGTTTGAGTGTAGTTTACTATGATTAAAATTCCATCTTACTAATCCATGCATTGGATATGAGATAAATTCTCTTCATGGCTTATTAAAGCGAGCTGGGTTAAAGTGAAGTCGCCGTAGTCTAGTAGGTAGTGTGTTGGCTTATTAGATGTGAGGCCAGCGTTCAAGCCCCAGGTCAGACATATCCAGCAAAACAAAATAAGAAAAATATTTCTTCTGCGACTTCCTCTCATCACATTACTGGCAAAAACTCTGAGAATAAAGAAAAAATTGCCATGAAAAGTTTTTCAAAAATTATGTTGTTCGGAGTCGACTTTAAACTTACTCATGTATAAAATTAACACACACAATTTAATTGCAATTGAGTTGCAGTGACATTTCTATGAGGCACCTTCTATTCTAAACACTTCTAGCGGAGACGTGCCTTAATCTAGTTTTACATAGAGCCTAATTTTCATAAGGAAAGAGCTGTACCGATTCGTGTTATTCTTCATTTGAAAGAATAATTGTAATGTGGATAGTCTATGTACTTAAACACACGCTTGATTACACAATCTCTAGTAATAAGACCCATTATGATACTGATTGCAATGCTGTCAAAAGTTATGAGAGCTTTAGTTTTTTCTCTAGCCCGAGTAGGCCAGATTATCCTTGATATCCTGCAAGTGACGACATCAAATCGCATATGTTTCGCCTGAGTACTTGAAACATAGCGATATGAGCGTTCATACAATTCAATCGAAATGAAAAGTGGTTCAGTTTCTTTAACGTAAAGCGAAAGTGGTCATGCCGAAATTCGACTGCTAACGAAGGCCAGTATATGAGAAACCTTAGTCCATCAAAATGGAAAGGATGGAAAAATGAATAACAAACTCTTCTGCAACCACACTGCAGCTGGAACCTAGCACTAAACGCCTTTCATTTGTTCTGTATATGGCTACTAATTTATAATTCGCCTCAATAGCAGCTGCAATATTTTTTAATGAAAATTTCTTTTAAACAACGTCTTATACTATGTTCAGACATGAACTTTTATTGAGTCAATATTCAGTTTATTGAGCACAATATTTTAAGTGTTCAGACATAATAATATAAGCAGTTCAGCTGTTTATTCAATTGATAGCTGGTAAACCAAACAGCTGGTTGTTTCAACAACATTGTTTTTATTTTATATGATGTTTTTTTGTTTTGTTTTTTATTTGCAGGTAGTTATTGACATTGGAGTTGTCAAATATCAACAGGAAGTGTTCGGAAAATTGTAATATGCTCACTGAACATTCTTACGACAGTGCTGTATTTTAAGTTTTACTCAATATTATAACAATTTGCGTATTTATTGCGCAATAATTAATTGAAACTTTATATGAAATATTGAGCTCAATAATGGTGTTTATTGCGATTTACGCAATAAAGGTGCATGTCTGAATATAGTATTATATGTACTATATACAGATCAATAAAGGTTGAGTCATGATCTTTTTCCACTTAAAATTCAATATATCCTACGTTATAAGATCCACAATATTTTCCTTCTGAAATGATGACATTACAAGCAACTTGAAGTGTGAAAACATGAATTCAAATGCAGGTGAAAGTACAGAACAAAAGCGCGTCTAAATTCAATTTAATTATTTCTAAAAGTTTTATTTTTATTTTTGACTAGATCCCAAGTCTTTTAGTTTCGCAAGTTAATATAAAACATTATGAGGTCGTTAATATGTAAAATCATCGATAAATGTACGTAATTTTGGAATGCTTTTACTACCTCTCACTACTTAACAGCAACACTTACACATCTCCCTTAAAGTGCACTGATGCAAGCAACTTCTCCTTTTGAATCTCTATAAACATTCGTAGTTCAGCTGTTATTCTGGCATAATTTCATTAAAAATTTAAAATAACATCTTTACATACATATGTACATATCATTCATAATAATTGAATTATTTATAATTTATTTTTAATTTTTAATTTGTATTTTTCATTTATAATAATAAAAATTATGAAATAAATGATTTGAAATTTTTTTTCATTTTAAAGAATAATTTTTTTATTTATTTTTAACAATATTTTCGCAATTCGTTTATTTTAAGTGTGAAATTATTATGTATGTGTTTATATTCTGGATTGATTTAATTTTTTAAGTTTATTATTTAAAATATTTTTTTTTTAAATTATTTATTCGTAATATTTTTATAATTTGTAAAGCAAATTAGAAATAATCATCCAACTACGTGTGTACAGGGTGGCTGATATGTATTGCAACCAACTTCAGGTTGTTATCATTTGTAAACCGCTCGTCTGACAGTTGACAGATTTATTCCAGTAACAGTTCATTTTATTATTTACAAGCTTACAAAAGCATTTTGATCTATTGCATTCAGAAGAAAAGTTATTCGTGATGGAATTCAAGCGTGATATTGTGATTGCTTTATATTTGGCTGGAAAACCACAGGTGGCTATCGTTAGAGCCCTCCAGCATTTAAATGTGAATAAATCTTTTGTTTCTCGTACCATTGCTCGTTACCGTGATACTGGCAGTGTTGCATCGCGTCCAAAAAGTGGACGAAAAAAAACGGTAACAACACCAGAAATGATCCGAAAAGTGAAGGCCAGATTTGATCGAAATCCACGCCGCAGTGGTAGAAAAATTGCTCGTGAGCTGAACATAGCGTGAGAACGGATGCAACACATATTGAAAAATGAGTTGGACTAAAGCCATTGAAGTTCCAAAAAGTGCTAGAGCTCACCGATGGACAAAAAAAGTTAGACTGGAAAGAGCCAAGGAGTTACTTCGCTTGGACGAAAGTGGCCAGTTACCGAATTTGGTTTTCTCCGATGAGACATACATACATACATAGTTGGTCATTACAACCCTTCAGTCAGGATTACGACCTAGCTTCTCACACCACTTATGTTGTGTGCGTTAATTTTATACATGAGTGGCGGGACCTACAGTTTAAAGTCGACTCCGAACGACAGTATTTTGAGAAGCTTTTCATGGCAATTTTATTTACTCTCAGAGTTTTTGCCAGAAATCTGCTGAGAGGAAGTCGCCGAAGAAATATTTTCATATTTTCGTTTTGATGTCTGACCTGGGATTCGAACATAGCGAAAAAAAAATATAGCGCTTTACTTTGTTGCATTATATATCAGCCACCCTGTATATATAGAAAGGTTTTTAGAAACAAGTCAGTCAACCGATCAACTTATTGGCTTATCATTATTAAAATAAATCTTTAAATCGAAAATTTAATGTGTAACGATTATATTTAATCCTTGGACCTAGAGTTAAGCTTTTTGTACAAACTAAATGGTACTTGGAATGGTACTTCAAAGTCTTTTAAGTTTCATGTTTTTTGTTTAATAAAAATTTTTTTGTATTTTAAATAGAAGACTAATCGATGATATGTAGCATAATTTCTTTGCTTGCATAGATTATGGGCATTTACCACCTTTAATTCTGTATTAGGCCCAGCTTTTCATTTACTCGTATACATAACGATTTTTAAAAAAATTTTACCTCCATAATTTGCAATCATTGCCTTTATTTTTCTTGGTTTATGCTGAAAAACTTGATAAACGAGATCGGTTCTATCAACAAATACCTGGCCTCCTAACCTCTCAGGGAGAACAACATCATGGGAAGACCTGGGCGAACTACTTATACAAAGTTTCTCATCACTATATCGAATACAACAACCTAAACTACAAACCGTCGTATCTAGTGATCGAAAATGGCAACTCTGTCATTCTAGAATTTATTACAATATATCAAAATTACCTTCTTAACATGCTATTGAAAGAAAGTTCTTTGCTTATAACAAAAATAAAGATATAGGGGAGCATGATGACACCTTACAACTGGCATGTATTCTATAAAGAAATGAAAATGAACAAAAAATCTAACGAGTTAACTGCGAGAAGAATTTTTTTACATTCAAATAGTAAAGACATGAACCGTTAAACTGACGATCTTATTTAAACAACACATTACCTTTCGCCAAGTATGTTATCCTTTAACCGAAATCTCACTACTTTAACGGTTCCTAAAGTTAAACTAGCATAATAATCAATAAAAGTTTTACCTGTCGTGTCCCATTAGGCAGACGGCATAGCTTTGCCAGCAAATGTAACTGTTTTGACCTCTTTGGGTACAATTCTGTCCATAAAGTATGCTGTTTTGAAATTTGTGTTCCATTCAGTGAAGTTGTGAACCAATACAAAAACAGGGCTTTATTGCGATGATACATCACTAGACATCTTAAAGATGCTGTTCAATGTGTATTGCACAGCCTTATTATCTTCAAATTTTGCATCAATGTACGCGGCATAACAACATTTTAAATGGCTATCATTGGATAGTACAGTCTGGATGCAACAAAAATTAGAGTTTTCCTTAATCCAACTCAACTTTTTATAAAATTAACAGGGATCCTGTTTTTTTTTTTTTTTTTTTTTTTTGAAAAATTAAATTAAAAATTGAAAGTAGAGGCAATAACTCGAGATTCGGTAAATTTTTTATTTTTTATCCTTCTTGTCAAGGTTTAGCATTTTTAATAATCAGGCCCTAAGAACAAATGATTATCTTTCAATTACGTCTTTATCTCCAAACCCTCTACATACTCTCTGTGGACCCACCCATGCGTACAGTCAGTGACATAATTTTGATCTTTGAAGTTCTTTATGTTTTTCTGTTTAATATTTTCACTATAATTTCAGTTGTTTTTCTCTTAATTTCATTCATTTATTGTTGTTTTGTTTTGTTTTTCTTTCTTTTTATTTTTACCCGTTTTTTCTCTTTTATTATTTCATTTTGATTTCGTCCCCTGTTTTTTACATGATCGGCATTATTTTTGAGACACTTGGCATTCAATTAATCGATACTTTACCCACCCCGGAATAAAAAAAAATTAATAAACGCCCTGCAATCATAATCAAAATTTGTTTTTAGTTAAACAGATCCCACCCGTTGGAAACGTTTTTAATTGTTTTTGGTTTAAAGTACTCTCCCCCACCCCCAGTTGATCAATTGTAAAACCAAATCGTTAGACAAACAAAATTCAAATTCAAAACGTTTTCTTTTATTTTTCAAAATTTTTTCTTTTTTTTTTTTTAATTCTAATCAGTGGACTACAATTATTTGTTTTGTTAATAGAAATATTTTCCGTTTTTCTTTTTACAGGGTCTCACCTTCTTTCTCACCTACTCAATATTTTCCGCTGTACTGGGCATGCTACAGTTCGGCTATAATACCGGCGTGATAAATGCTCCCGAAAAAAATATTGAAAACTTTATGAAGGACGTCTATAAGGATCGCTATGGTGAAGATATTAGCGAAGAGTTTATACAGCAACTGTATTCGGTGGCGGTTTCAATATTTGCCATCGGTGGCATGTTGGGCGGTTTCAGTGGGGGCTGGATGGCCAATCGTTTTGGCAGGTAAGTTTAGAAGTATGGGAGTTCAATTACAATTGTGTTAGCATAATATGATTACAAATAAAATAGAGGAGGGGAATGTAAGTTTATATCTAACCTTGGATGTATAGCTGCTAACTAGCTGCTCTAAGTCCATAAGTGGAACGTGAAGAGATGCTTGATAAGCAACTTAAAAATGGGAAAACTTTATACCAAATTCCTGTAAAGCATACGATGTTACTGAAATTTTTTATGAAGCCAGATCAGGTCTTTCTATCAAACTTATACGTCGGCCAGGCAAACCATACGGACTTTATTAAAGTAGAGGCAGGCTCTTGAGACAGATATTTGTCCTCTTTTCTATAGAAATTCCAATGTCCAGCAATGCTAGACGAAAGTAATACCATTCAATTTAATCTTGCACTTATTTATCTGGGCCATTTAGTTGCAACGCAAGTGCAGATGCCTACACAACTACCGTAAGAGGCTTGTAATGAGCTCGCCTTCGTAATAGCTTATATCGTGTTATTCAACAGCGACTCCGCAGCTTTGACAGTTAATAACGGCCATTTTGGTGAAGCTGCATCTGTCAAATTGGTTGTCATTTATTCAGTTCTGCTTTGCTAAATCACCAAGGGCCGATACAGCTTTTAAGAAGACTTCCAAATAAGAAAATCGTTTTACAAAATGAATGTTCTGATTAGGCAATGTAATCATTGAAAAATCTTCTTCAGCGATTAGACTCTTTTTTGGATGGATGAGTACGGAACAGAACAAAATTGGCGAATTTGTAATGATACCAATACACATTAGATCCAATAGCGTTCAATACATTCCGAAAAAGTCACGGTTTGGTGTGGATTTTGGTCTGCCGGCGTCATTGGTCCATATTTCTTTAAGAACGATATTGGTCAGGCTACCACTGTCAACGGCGATCACTTTAGGACTTTCTTTTGGTGTGAATTGTATGACCTGGATACCAAGGACATGTGGTTTCAACAAGGAGGCGCTACGTACCTTATTGCTCACGCTACATTCGATATTCTGCACGCGTGATTTGAGATCATGGTCATCCTACGTGGAAGCTAGGTGTATTGGCCATTGAGATCATGCGATTTGACTTTGTTAGCTCATTCTAGTCAGAGTTTCACTTAAGTTGCAGGAGCCGCAAAGCCAACATAACCCGTGTCATCGGTCAAATTCTGTCTAATTATTGCGCCATAGTCATAGGAAATTGAGCATTTCGGATACGCTCCACCCAAACAACCCGTGACGGGCACTTGAACGACGTTATATTCCACGCATAATAGCTTCAATACATACATACATACAACCCTTCAGTCAGGATTACGACCTATCTTCTCACATCACTTATGTTGTGTGCATTAATTCTATACATGAGAGGCGTTACCTACAGTTTAAAGTCGAATCCGAACGACGGATTTTTGAGAAACTCTTCATGGCAATTTCATTAACTCTCAGAGTTTTTGCCAGAAATCTGCTGAGAGGAAGTCGCCGAAGAAATATTTTCGTTTTGATGTCTGACCTGGGGTTTGAACCGTTGCCTTACGTCTAATAAGCCGACACACTACATATTAGACTACGGCGACTACAATAGCTTCAATAGGTCTTTCAAAGGAATAAAATAATGTCGATGATATCTCACACTCATACTTAATTACTTGACCGATTATTACAATCCTTTAGTCAGGATTACAACCTAGTTTTTCACATCAACCATGTTGCCTGTGTTACTTTTATCCATGAGTGGCGAGACGTACAATTTAAAGTCGGCTTCGAACGACAGATTTTGAAGAAACTTTTCAAGGCAATTTTTTTTTACTCTTAGGGCCATTATTACAACTTGCCGTTAACTAAAGGAAGGATTTTAACCGGCAGATAAATTGTTTTTCATTATTATGAGTACGCAATAAGATAGAAGTGATCGTTAAGCTAAAGGGAAGATCATCCTACCTTTAACATTTAAAGGTCACTTTATGTTAGAACTTGCCATATCGTATACTATTTTCGTTATGGCAACTTCAAATTTAAACAAAATGAGCATATACAACAAAAAAAGAAGTACGCTGTTGCCACTGCGTTAAAAAAAAAACTTGTTTAATTGAGCAGTTTAATCGACTTTACTCCGTCACTGCCATATTTTAATTTTATTTTATCTGTAAGTTGTGATAATGAAAATCAGTTAAAGGTAACTTTACAGGTACCTTTAATTAAACCCAAGCTTAACGGCAAGTTGTAATAATGGCCCTTAGAGTTTTGCCAGAAGAAGAAGGAATATGAGTCCATATTTGGTTGTGCGAGATGGTTGAGCTGAATAAGCCAACACACTCCTCACACAGTGAGCGTCAAAAGAAAGCGTACACTAAGAATAAAATTCTAACAATCACAAAACTCAAGTTTTAGCACTTAAGGAGAGTGCCCGAAAAATATTTGTTAATATTTCGAAATTTTTTGTAATATTTTTTTGGTTTGTTTCAATTTTTGAAAAACTGGCAATGAAATAATTTTAAAATAAAAATAACGGTTATTTATTAATGTACATACATATTTTTTTTAATGTACAGTTTCTTTTGCCACTCACTGTAGGTATTAGACTATGGCAATATCTCACATACTCTTTGTTTTATTTAAATTGAAAGATAGGAAATGCTAAATTTACCTGAGATATGCTAGAACTAAAGGGAAGGCTGATGCAAATTCTCTGTTAATTTCAAGCAATTTTAACAATTAATTTCTAAATTTCTGTTTTCCTATTCAATTCTTTATTTTACAGAAAGGGTGGTTTATTATTAAATAATGTTTTGGGTATAACTGGTGGCTGTTTAATGGGTTTTACTAAAGTTAGTCATTCCTATGAAATGTTATTCCTTGGCCGTTTTATAATTGGTGTTAATTGCGGTGAGTATCACTGTTAAAAACATAGATTTTGAATTGATTTCTTTACAGCTACAGTTTTTGATTGATGATTTGCAGGTCTTAATACATCATTAGTGCCAATGTACATTTCTGAAATAGCGCCATTAAATTTAAGGGGCGGCTTAGGTACCGTCAATCAATTGGCTGTGACAGTAGGTTTACTATTATCCCAAGTACTGGGTATTGAACAAATTTTAGGTACTAACGATGGCTGGCCCATATTATTGGGTCTGGCCATATGTCCAGCGGTTTTACAATTACTTTTACTGCCGGTATGTCCTGAATCTCCTAGATATCTATTAATAACTAAACAATGGGAAGAGGAAGCTAGAAAAGGTATGTGCTTTCAAGTTGTAGAAGGTAATGAAAGTGTTTTGTGAATATTTTTCTTAATAGCTCTTCGACGTTTACGTGCCTCAAGTTCGGTAGATGAAGACATCGAAGAAATGCGTGCCGAAGAAAGAGCTCAACAATCGGAAAGTCATATATCCACCATGGAACTGATATGTTCACCAACATTAAGAGCCCCCCTAATTATTGGCATTGTAATGCAACTGTCACAACAGTTCAGTGGCATTAATGCTGTCTTCTACTACTCCACATCGCTGTTCGTTAGTTCCGGTCTATCCGAAGAAAGTGCTAAATTTGCAACAATAGGCATCGGTGCTATAATGGTAAGGAATCTCTATTTTTGATATAAAGAGAGCCTTAACATTTGCTTTTAACCAATTGTCGTTTAGGTTGTTATGACATTAGTTTCTATTCCCCTAATGGATCGTACCGGTCGCCGTACATTGCATTTATACGGCTTAGGGGGCATGTTTATCTTCTCCATTTTTATAACGATTTCATTTTTAATCAAGGCAAGTATTCCATACCGATTTTTAAAAAGTGATACGCATTTTAAAAATCTTCGCAACAGGTTAAGTATGCTTTAGAAGATATATGAAAATGATTTTTTGTCATTATAAATGGTTTTTGTGGTTTGTAAAGTATTTTTTTGATTTGAATTTGATTTGATTTTGTTTACAAAAAAAATATCAGTTTAATATGTACGTAACCCCTTTAAAGATTTATAAATAATTTTATAAATAAAAATAATAATATTTTATGCATGATGTTGTTTACAAACAAAAAAAAAAAAAACAAAATCGTTAAAAGAAATCCAAGTTTTTTGTTTAAACATAAAAATATCTACTCTATGTAAATAGTGTACCTATAATTTTTTATTAGACTGTAAAATTCTATTTTTAAAAATACCAAATTGTTTGTTCTACTCTATGAATACAAAAAAAAAAAAAAATTGTTTGTGAAATCATATTTTAATAAAAGGGGAGAGAAAGTGTATACAATGAGAGAGAAAATTTTAAAAATTATTTGAAAGAAAAAAAGACGAAGTTATCCAGAGGTTTTTGTTTTGCGAAAATATTTGCTATATTATTTGAAAAAAAAAATCAAGTCAGCCAGCGCTTTCGTTTTGACGCTGTAAATAGATCTCGAAGTTGTCTGTGTTTATATGATAGTAACCGGAAGAGCATTTCATTTTGTGAATTTAGTTTCTTAAGACCTCAGCAGTACAAGTAGAGAATTTTATTGAAATCTTTATAATATTAAGCAACCAACATTATATATCAGATTTTGACTTGGGTTGACTGATACCATGTCAAATAATACCTCATAAAAGTCATCCAAGAACCTGTCAAGTGAAAGAGAGTCATATGGAGGTGAAATAAGTACAGACGACCAGTCTACAGAGGATAGTAGTGTATTTAAACGACTAAAATCCGTACGATGGAAATTAAAACGCCCCTCAACACTAGATTGAGCGATCAATTAAAGGAGGTAAACAAAGATCAACTTCAATAGAAAGTAACAACGTAGGATGATAACTATCCTCAGGAAAAGATATAGGATCAATGCGAAATAAAGAAGAAGTACTTGGATCCTCTAAAAATACAAGGTCCAAAATTCTACCCATTGAATTCAATAAACCATTAACCTGGAAAAGACCTAGATCACACATAGCGGACAGAATTTCATCATAGGATGGAACTGAAGAACATGGCACTAATGTCCCAGTCTCAGGTGAAAAATTCCAGGATGTATGCGGAAGATTAAAATCACCAAGAACTACTATAATCCCCTCTTGCCCCATTGAATCAATTACTTTAGAAATCAAAACGAAGTGAGCCCTATAGATATAAATGTCAGAACAGGGAGGAATATACGAGCAAGTAATGTATATAGACTTTCCACGATTGTAGACCCTAACGCAAATAAACTCAATATCCTCAGAAGAACACAAGTCAACCAATTCAGATGTGTATTTAGAGCAAATGGAATTGAGAAAACCACCACCATTCTTAGACTTCCTATCCCGTCTATAAATATTAAAAAATCTGATTCAAATATAATTTAATTATGAAATACAATCGCATGATTATGGTAATTGTCAGTTTACAAGGTTGTAAGAAATTGCCAGACGTTAGCTGACATTAACTTTACATGGCATCTTGTCAGATAACATACGAGTATTGTCAGTTGAGAAATTTATCAGATTTTTGTGTACCATTAGTTGTCATATTTGTTATGAAACATATAAAAAAATTTAATATATTTAAAAAATAAAAATAAAAAACGATTTACAACGTCTAACAATATCCATAGTATAGATGGCTGTTTATGCGAAATCTACACTAAGAGCTTGCTAGTGTTAGCAGCGTGATAACCATAAATGAACCTTATTACTTGAAATTAACGCATATGAAGACCACAATACTGATAAAATCTCCAACAGCACTTCATTTCTGATTAACAATATACTCTACAATCATACATGCATACATACATAATTGGTCATTCAGTTAGGATTACGACCTAGGTTCTCACACCAATTATGTTGTGTGTGTTAATTTTATATATGTATGAGTGGCGGGACGTACAATTTACAGGCGACTCCGAAGCACAGATTTTGGAGAAATTTTTTATGGCAATTTTTATTTACTTTCGGACAGTTTTTGTCAGAAATCTGCTGAGAGGAAGTCACCAAAGAAATATTTTTAATATTTCAATTTATTGGCCTCACGTCTAATAAGCCAACATATTACCTATTACACGGTTGTCTGTGTTTATATCACGGTAATCGCATGAAGTCGCCGTAGTCTAGTAGGTAGTGTGTTGGCTTATTAGACTGAAGGTCCGTGTTCGAATCCCAGGTCAGACATCAAAACGAAAATATGAAAATATTTCTTCGGCGACTTCCTCTCAGCAGATTTCTGGCAAAAATTCTGAGAGTAAATAAAATTGCCATGAAAAGCTTCTCAAAAAAAAAAAAATGTCGTTCGGAGTCGACTTTAAACTGTAGGTCCCGCAACATAAGTGGTGTGAGAAACTAGATCGTAATCCTGACTGAAGGGTTGTAATGACCAATTATGTATGTATGTAATCGCGTGGGCGTCTAATTCTTTACACGAGTACAAGCAGAAAAGTTTAATTAAATTTTTTGTGAGTTGAACAGGCAGCATTATATCAATGTCGTGCCATAGTGCACAAAATCCATTTTAAACTCTTTACAAAGCACTATGAGATCTTAAAATATTGTTAGGTATACTTAGTATCATCATCTCTGATAATGAAAAATTGTCAGTTGATAGGGTTGTAAAAAATTTGTCATTGTCAGACGTTGCTTAACATACATTTTTATTTGTGTAAGTTGTCATACAAATAAATTCTCAGTTAAAAGAATTGTCAGATCTTTGATCATTAATAGTTATCATATGTGTGGCTTGAAAATTAAAAAAAAAAAAAAAATTAAAATAAATTACAGCTTACAACACCTGACAATACCTATAGTATCGATGGCTGTTTATTCAAAATTTTATGTACGCTTTACTAACAATATTATAAGACTGGACATCCGCTCAAGAATGGCTGTGGACAAACTCAACAGCGATCACAAGAGTAATTATTGTAATATGTTGTTCAATAATGCCTAGTTTAAGGACAACTTAAGCAGGATATTTAATTATTTAATTGGTCATTACAATCTTTTAGTCAAGATTACAATCTAGCTTTGCACACCACCCATGTTGTGTATGATAATTTTATACATGAGTGGCGAGACAAATTTTTTTAAATCGTAGACAGGATAATAGGGAATGAAAAATGGTGAAATATTGCAAGCCTTAAATAACATATCGTTATAGGTGCTACTTCTTCATCATATTTTAAATAAAAAGATGAATGAAAGAAGTATGGATCATAAGAATCATAAGACATTATTTCCAGGGGAACCAATGCCAACGGCAATTTCATTTTGTGTTAGTTAGTGGAGAAGGATTCTTCTAAATTAATCCTTCCTTGTGATGCGAAAGTATCACGATTAACGTATTTTAATGCATTTAAGCATTTAATAAATGCAATAATAAAGAGTAAACTGCTCTTAGAGTTCACTATTGTTAGCAGCCTGATAGCCATATAGGACGCTTAGTATTGTGGTATAATTTTTTCAAATTTAAATTTTATTAAACTTAAACGCGTATGACGACAAAAATATGTACTGATGAAATCTCCAACAGTACTTCATTTCTGATTTCTGAATACCTAACGAATAATTGGTCATTACAACCCTTCAGTTAGGATTACGACCTTGCTTCTTTTACCACTTATGCTGTGTGTGTTAATTTTGTACATAAGTGGCGCAACCTACAATTCACAGGCGACTCCGAAGGACAGATTTTTTTTGAGAAACTTTTCATAGCAATTATATTTTTGCTCCCAGAGTTTTTTGCCAGAAATCTGCAGAGCGGAAGTCGCCGCAAAAATATTTTTTTAAGATTTCGTTTTGTTAGAAACGTCTGACCTGGAGTTTGAACTGTGACTCACGTCTAACACACTACATAGTAGAACACGGCGTCTTCTGTATTCTATATTGATAAGGTTGTATTGACAACGAGTAATAATCGTCTATAATAATCAGAAGAAAAAGATAATGTAGGATCCTTGTTTCCTCATAACTCATACTGATAACTAGAACAATGGCCAGTAGTTTCCATTCACGAATTAAAAGATTTCGGTCTCCTTCAATTGTAAAAATACCGAAAAAAGTTTTTTAATTTCAATTTTATTTCTTCAATATCCAAGAGACACTATCTCTAGGGTCTTACTTTGAGAAGGTATATTCAGTGATCTGTTCGATAGCAGATACAACTTTACAAATCAGTTTCATTGTTGGAAACGCACTTTTAAGAAGCTCTGCTTGATATTTTAAGTGTCTTGTTCAATTCCAAAAAAACATCTGCCAATATTGTAAATATTCTATCTTCATCTTGGATCCGAATATTTGTTTTTAATGTTAAAACCCCTCGTAATTTTCATTCAACATCAGTGTAATCACAAAGCTCTTCAAATTATTGAAGGGAAGTATGCATCATCGGATATGTTTGAAAGTATCTGTAGAAATTGAAATAATTGGGCAATTCACACGACTTTGTATCGTGTATGTTGTATTGAAAACTCTTGGTTGTTTGTGAATGCTCAATGCTATGCTGTATTGTGTATTTCGTATTCCAAATGTATTTTTTTAGCATTCAAACAATTTGATAGCACGAAACCAACACAACTTTTGAAAAACATATGAAAACATATACACATTTTTTTCATTCACACAATTTGATAGCACGAAACCAATTCAACTTCCAAAAACATATGAAAAAAATGTGTATAAGTGTAACGAACTTTTACATGAAAATTATCAACAACAAGCATACACTGTTGTATAATCGTCCAACAATACACTCAATACAACGATACAACGGCTTCTGTGAATTGACCAAATATGTTAGAAAGAAATCCATAAATAATTCAAATAATTGTTCCTTTATTGTACACCATCTCTCCGCTTTTATTTCAAGTGAATTTTTTTTTAATTTTATTTCCTTCCAAGCATGCTTTCTGCACGCCAATTACATGAAAATATGTACATTTTTGGTTTTTTGATTTTCATTTTATTTCAATTTTTATTTTTTTTAATTAAATATATACCTACATATATAAACATATATATCTATAAAAAAATCTGATTTCGTTTTATTTTGAAATCATATATTTTCTAGTTTCAAAAATTGCCTGTTTTTAGTGTGTGAATTCCAAGTTTAGTTTTTTACATTTCAGTTCCGGAATTAAAATTTTCAATTTTTGTTTTTTGAATGAGATTTTGTTTATATAGTTGTGTTTCAATATTTGTAAATATTTATTTAAAACTTGTTTTTTTTTAGTTAATTTAGGTTAAGTTTTATTAAATAAATGAGTTTTCCAAAAAGGCGAAATGTATTGAAAAATGAAAATTTCTGAAGAAAAAAAAAACGACTTTATGGTATTGAAATATTTGTAAATTGTAGTAATTTAATTAGAAAACAATAAATTCATGAAAACTTGTTTTAAGAAATAATGGCCCCATTGAGCTACGCCACCGTAAAGCTTTGTAACGGCTATGAACGACTAGAGAGTATGTTCTGTTTTGACCAGCAAGTTTGGTTTAATTATGTCAACGAAGTGTCGTTCTATCACCAACTTTACCTTTATCTTATAAATATAAGTACGTACCCCTTTAAACGCCTAAGGATATGTATCTTTTAATATCGTAGTTCAAGTGTTTTGGAGAGGAAAGTCAAAGGAATGATTAACCTTACATAAGTCGTAAATACAACATCTCCAATCAATGTAGTGGATGAACGAATAAAATTTATACCTCGATTACATAGGGTCTTCCAAAATAGGGTTTCGAACTTTGACAGTTGCAAAAAGACATGTTGTTGGACTAACATCTGTCAAATTAAGCCAAATCACCACGGGCGACTACACACAAAAACGTGTCTTTGCTGAATGGGCTTCAGTGCAACTGGCAACTGACCATAATTTTCATCAATAAATCATCTTCAGGAATGAGAACCGCTTCTGGATGAATGAGTGCACGAACAAACAGAATCGTATAATCCAAAAGTGTCCAATGCATTCCGAGAAAGTCACTGATGGATTATGGGCAGATGGAGTCAACAGTTCACCTTTCTTTGAGAACGACATTTAGCTGAAGTGAACAATCTGAATTGAATGATCTTTTGAAGTGAATTGGATCGCACTTAGTGTCACATACCTCGTGCTACATTGAATATTCTGCACGTGAAGGTGATGTGTACAGGCCACCGCAATCGTGCGTTTTGACTCTGTTACTCTTTTTTCGTGGAGGTTTCTTAAGCCGCAGTTTTATGCGATTAAGCTATAAATCACAGTAGTCCTTAAAGCTAACATCACCCAAGTCATCGGTTAAATTCTTCCTGATTTATACGCCAGAGTCATGGAAAATTGGGCATTTCGGATGGCGAATTTTTTTAAAAGATGTTTTATTCCGCACTTAGTGGCATCAATAGGCCTCTGAAATGCATTAAAAAAATTTCGATTCTATTCCCCACACACTTTGATTTATTTACTCCGTAGATTGATTTGAAAATACTTTATTTTGCACCATACCATCCCACTGGGTCACACCTTTCTTCTAACAGAGCATATTTAATTAAAAACTTAGTACAACAGTCCTATTTAGATTACAGAAATAAATTCTGTTTTGAAACTACTCGGCTCTCTAAAATAGGAAACAAGAATAGGTATATCAGAGAGTAGAGTGTTCTTTTTAACTAACTAAGGGTCCGCCAAATAACTTTTTTTTTGAAAATGCTTTAAAAAAAACTACTGAATATTTTCTCAAATTTCTTTTTTTTTATTTGAAAGTACAATCCTTCCGGTTAATAATGGAGAACAATTTTATTCAAATGGCTGCCTCGCCTGGCCATGCAGTAGCCTACACGATCGGTTCAATTTTTAAGCACATTATCGATTGTGTGCATCTGTATTTCACCAATGGCTTCACGAATATTGTCCTTTAAAGCGTCAATTGTCTCTGGCTTGTCGGCGTAACACTTATCTTTGACGGCACCCCACAAATAATAGTCCAACGGTGTCAAATCGCAGCTCCGAGGTGACCAAACGACATCAGCTCTGCGGCGCATAATGCGATCTTCAAAAACAGGGCGCAAAACATCGAGTGTAGCTTCGACTGTGTGGCACGTAGCGCCGTCCTGTTGAAACCAAATGTGGCCAATATCCTCCTCTTCAATTTTTGTGAACAAAAATTCGTTCAACATGGCCCGATAACGATCGCCATTGACTGTAACGGCCACTCCTTGCTCATTTTCGAAGAAAAATGGCCCAATTATGCCTCTGGACCAAAATCCGCACCAACCAGTGACTCGTTTTGGGTGCGTCGGCTTTTCAATGTATGCGTGCGGGTTTTCTGTGCCCCAAATGCGACAATTTTGCTTGTTTACATACCTGCCAAGATCAAAATGAGCTTCATCTGAAAAGATGATGTTTTTTGCCAAAATCTTCTGTAAGTCGATCGCAGGCCCACTTAGCTTAGTTGTTTAAGCGTATACACAACCATATTCGTTCAGCGGAAGGATAAAACTAATTATCTGTCAAATCAGACATGAGCTATGTGTTACCATTCACGAAATAAGCACTAGTTGAAAAAAAAAAACGTTAGATGGCGGACCCGATATAAATAAATACGATATGGTCACTTCTTTCTCGTACAGCACAATCAGAGGATAAAACCTCAGTTTAACCACACTGAGGAAGTGTGACGTATTAATCTATCAACAAATTTTTTCCTTAAATTCGAAGTTAAAAAGTATGAATCATATAGGATTTGTAGGATCTTGAGGTATAGATGGTCATACTTTCTAATGACTCTGTCAAAAGATTTAAGGTACTTTCTACAAGTCCTTAAAGATTTAACAATTTCTCTTTATGAAATTCTTAATTTCATACCATAAAGTCTCCTAAAATTAAGTCGTTAACGATGCGCCTACACAAACTCATTTATTTAATTGTCCCCCCAAACCCTAAACGAAAAAAATTCTCGACTTGGCAGGCTTTTAACCCAAAATCGTAAATAGAAAAATTTAATAACAAAAAAAAAAAAGGAAAATGAATATATAAACGAAAAAGTTAAGAAGTTTTTTTTTTAATTTTAAATTTATTTTGTAAAATATTTAAATTTGTTTTTAATTTTTTTTTTTTAAATATAAACAACAATAACAACAACAGGCTTTAATTAGACTTCAATTTTTAAACATTATCAAAGTCAACACAGGAAGAAAATATGTGCACCAATAAACTCACCGTATAAAACCAAGTAAAAAAGTCACAAAAAAAAAAATTATTAAAAATTTCCAAAAAAAAATATTCAATTTAACAAAAAAAAAAATATTTTAAAAAAATACACGTAAATTTCAACACCTTAATTTCACCATAAATATTGCAAAATGATATTAAAATCATCTCAAAAACAGTATATTTATGTGTAAAAAAGTAATACACCTCATTTCTACACTGAAAAAAAAACCAAAAAACGAAAAAAAAATTTTTAAAAATCAAAAACTAATTTCACTAAAGCCACGCCTTTTTTTTACTAAAAACTTACTTTTGATTTCACAAAAAAAAAACAAAAATAAATAATTATTCTTTTAAAAATTTAAATTTTCTTAAATAAAAAATAAAAATTAATAAGAATAATTTAAAAAACAACTACAATACCTTTGTAAAATTTCAATATTTTATTAGTCCAGTTCCATTCCATTACCAAAAACTTGTAAAACAGTCTTATGCAACTTTGTATTACAAACAACAATGGACCTGGTAATCATATTTGATAATAAAAAACGAAAAACTGCTTATGGAACAGTCAGTTGAAAATATTTATTTTCTCTCAATTTTATATAAAATCTACAACTCATGCATAAAAATTAGAAAATAAATTTAAAAATTTTAGTTACGAAATGCAATCAATTTTTCAACGATAAGTAAGAGGAGTACAAAAAAACTTAGAGAAGGTATGATAATGATAAAATACAGAAGAACAAATTGCTGAAATGGCTCACATCATGGTCTGATACTCATATTGAATCTGATACTAGCTGGGAAACGAACTGGGAAACATATTCCTATCAAAGTAGCGTCTTTTCTTTATTACTTTTATCGCGTCAATGTCAGAACATACCGCCTTAGAATATATACAGTTCTGCTGATACTGATATTTTTCTTCTGTAAACTCTCAGTATTACCCCACTTGTTTGTGCTATGATCCATGATTCTATGTCTTGTATATGTGGAGTTTAGTGCTTCTGTTCAAGGTCCCATTTTAAAAAGGCTTGCAATCTCCAAATTAACATCTACTGGCGAGCGGTATTCCCCTTTTTATGTCTAAGCTGACATCATTATTTTTGCTTATAATGGAATCAAGATAAAAATGAAGCATCCCACGACTTCATAGTTAAAGTTATTTGCAGCCATTGAGGGCCCACTTATCTATTTATCCATGGAAACTATTAACTTTATTTTGTCCTCATTCACCACTACATTACACGACATACTACGATTTAGGTTAGGTTATGTTAGCGGGCAAGTTCACTCAGGCACATTAAGTTACCCAGTGTGAGGTAAGCTCCCTTCTCATGATCCGTCAGTGGTGAGTTTGAACCACCCCTATCTCCGGATGAAACCGGCCAGTTCTCTTAGTGTGGCAACATTGTTAAAAAGAAAATGTATACAGAAAATTTAGGATATGTATGTATCTATAAATGACGAAGAAAGAAGAATAGGAAAACTGCCGGTATTGTAATAAGATAGAATAAGAGAAAAGTTTAGTGTGTAAGTAAGACTCAAGGCGACAACATCAATGAAATAAAGAAAAGAAATAGAAAAATATAAATCTATTTTTCTTGGTGTGGTTTTAATCGTTTACAACATCAGAAGTGGGATTAAACCGTAAAGATGGCTGAAGAAATATTAAATGCTTGTACGGTAAGGGAACTAAAGAATATGTTGGAAGAAGTAGGAGAAAAAACCACGGGAAATAAAAATGAATTTGTGTTGCGTCTATTGGAGTTCCCAGAAGAAAGTCACCGTTTGCTACACGAAAGGAAAAGAAAAGCAGAAAGCAGCAGCAGCAGTGGCAGTGTGGCTGAAATGGAAGAGCAGCGTGGCGGCGGTGATACCGCTAAGATAATTGAAAAAATGAATGCCGTTGGAGGAACGAAAAAAAAGAGTGAACAAAGGATAGACAACAAATTGTGTGTTGAAGAAGCAAATGAATCGAAAGAGCGTAGTGTGTCTAAAGAAAATGAATTAAAAATGAGAGAAATTGAATTAATGAAAAAAGAAATGAAAATAATGGAGCGAGAAATGGAATTGCAGAAGAGAGAAATAGAATTGTTAAAAATTGAAAATGAAATTTTAAAAAATAAAAACGGTGGAGCAGATGAAGACAAAAATGTATTAAAAGTCAGTTTTTGGGTAGTTAAAGATCTTCTTTCCGATTTCTATGGAAATGGAGATAATTTTGAACTATGGTCGACTCAGCTAAAGAATATAAAAACCAACTATAATTTAGACGATAATACCATGCGTGCACTTATTTCAAACAAATTAAAAGACAAAGCATTAAAATGGTTGCACTCCCGCCGAGATTTGACGACAGTTTCTATTGAAAACCTGTTGGCTGATATGAAATCATTGTTCGAAGACAGATCCAGCCGTTTAACACTTAAGCGTGCATTTGAGAATAGAAAATGGAAATCTGGTGAGTCTTTCCAGGAGTATTTCTATGAAAAAAATATTTTGGCTAGTAAAGCAATGATTGACGAGTCAGAAATGGTAGAATATCTTATCGAGGGTATTTCTGATTATACACTGCGATCGTTTGCTCAAATGCAATGCTTTAAAGGCAAGAACCAAATGTTACAGGCGTTTCACGCTGTAGACTTGGCAAAAATAAAGGAACGTCAAAGTGGTGCTTCGGATGGGAAAGCTAAGGGGATCCGTTGTTTTAATTGCAATTCACTTGGTCATGTGTTAAATGAGTGTCGCAAGCCTAAGAGAGAAGTTGGTGCGTGTTATGTGTGTGCAGAAAAAGGACATTTAGCTGCCGTGTGCCCAAAGAGGAAGCCTAATCAAATTCATGCAGTTTTAAGGGAGAAACTGGAGGAGAATAATGAACACGAGTTTCGGAAGGATTTACGATGTTTACGGGCTTCTGCTTCTAGGAAAATGGAGGAATGTCAGGCATACAATAAAAACTTGAAGGATCGTAACCGGGTTGACAAAGTTTACAATGTAGGTGACTATGAATATGTGAAGAATTCTGTCAGTGATACTGGTGCTTGTAGAAAAATCATTCCCAAATATAAGGGCCCATATAGGATCACAAAAAGTCTGCCTAACGACTGATTGAAGGAGAAATCGGGGCGATTTAGAGTCAGGATGGCCGAATTGTGGCAACATTGTTAAAAAGAAAATGTATACAGAAAATTTAGGATATGTATGTATCTATAAATGACGAAGAAAGAAGAATAGGAAAACTGCCGGTATTGTAATAAGATAGAATAAGAGAAAAGTTTAGTGTGTAAGTAAGACTCAAGGCGACAACATCAATGAAATAAAGAAAAGAAATAGAAAAATATAAATCTATTTTTCTTGGTGTGGTTTTAATCGTTTACATTAGTGACACGTTCGCCACCATGCCCAGATCTTCAAATGTTCTTTCACCAAAGTCCAGTGAACTCGCACTGATTCCGATTTCTCCACATCATGGCAGCTTCTACAGTAATCCTACCCATGGGGTAGACCGAGCTTGTCAGCGAAACTACCAATAGCGCAATGTACCGTTAGAGTTCTTGTTAGAATGCGGACCGTTTTACCAGAGGAGAAAAAGGCATCTCGGTGCCTAATACATCAATGATTTAGGGGAACTGCCAAGCATTGACATCGGCCGCCTAAGTCTTATCAGAAGATGCTGCGAATGGTTCCTGGTGTAAGTGATAATAGAAAACTGTGGTTTCGCAATGGGCCCTACGTGTGTGCATCCATCACCTATGTATGTGTGTCTTTTCATCACCTACGTGTGTCCATCCGACTTCGGTGGACAGACACCTTTACCTACCTACCTACCTATCTCTAAATGTCATTTTACACAGTCGTTTAGCAGATGTTCTGAACTCAAACATAGCCTTAAAGAATTTGCTCCATATTGGGCTGTAAAGAGCAATTTTAAAATCGACAATAGAAGCTTTGTAGCTTGGAATTTTTCCTAGAAATTTCCTGGCACAAATATCCACTGATAGTTGCCGATTAGCTTACGGCTAGTAGCACTAAACTTTATAAGAGATGGCTAGTAGAGCAGATTGGGATCACTCCTCCCACAGATAAAGAATTTCTACGCTTCAATTAGATGGCATGACTTTTAACAAAATGGTGCACAATAGCTACCAAACTTGAAGAGCTCTTCTAGTAAACCATGGCAATAGCAGCTTCATTATTCTTTCAATGTGCTCTAGTTCACCTCATTTCGTTTTAACACACATCGTTGCCGTCGCCATCCGTAGCGTCTTCTTTCAAAGGCAACTTATAAAAGCGATTTCTCCAAATCCCCTGTACATCGTCTATAGCTACAACTAAATTCTTATGTCAATTGTACAAATAACGAGTCTACTGATAAGATGTTTTTGCTTAATTTTTCAATGAACATTGTTTGCGTTCTTTTTTGTACTCGATTTTCCTACTTCCTGAAGTCCATATTCCATATTAGGCCGTGTAATAAGCCACTGGTGTGCCTTCTAAAATGGAATTTAATTGAAAATATTGTTACGTTTTTAACTTTTAAAAACGTTTAAAATATGAGCTCATATATTGCAAATAAAATAAAAATAAATTTGTGTTTAGTTTTAATTAAAATTCGTTATTATTCGCACAATTCTGTGTGCCTCAGTTCACAACTTGATGTAAACAACAACAATTGCTTTTCTTTGTTATTCTTCTGTTTACACCCTTCGCATAAACAATAACAATTACTAGACAATTGTGCGACAGATCTTGGTAACGGAGATCTTCAAACCACGATTACTCTCTCAAACGCACCGCGTCTTCACACAAGACTGACTGAATTTCACTAACCTCGTCGCCTGCTTTACCTTGCCTTTTATATGGCAACGTAAACAGTCTGATGAATGTTCTTGAAGGCGAACGTTCATGACTTCGAACTCTCGAAATATTTATGAATGTAAACATCGCCGACCCTTGCGTGTAATGAATAGCAAAACCAGAAGTATTGATTTTTTACTATCATCGATTATTCGCAATTTTATCGTTATAATACCTTCTCTGATATCATATAGTTATGGTTGACAAAATTAAAATCCATTAAATATATTAAAATATTAAATAAATATCAATTTAGTCGACTTACATATATAATAAAAAATAATCCAATTTTTTTAATTTAATTTTAATTTAAATTTCTAAAAAGAAACACAAACGTATTTAAAATTTTTTATTTCAAATTTTTAATTTTTTTTTAAAAAATTATCGAAAACGGTTATCGATTAATTTTTCAAATCAATAAGAAAAAAAAGAAAAAATAAATTTAGAAGAAAAAAATCAAAATCGCGTTCAAAAGAAAAGCCTACAAAAACATCGAGAATTTGTTAACTTCACGTTTTGTATAGGAGTTTTTTGGTTATGTACAGGAAATGATCGATTGGATGTCCTATTTATCGGTGGTATCAACACTGGGCTTTGTTGTATTCTTTGCCGTTGGTCCCGGCTCTATACCATGGATGATAACTGCGGAACTATTCTCACAAGGTCCAAGACCCAGTGCTATGGCCATAGCTGTATTGGTCAATTGGATGGCCAATTTTGTTGTTGGCATTGGTTTCCCCAGTATGAAGGTAAATCTCTTTCTAATTACATTTGAATCTTAATTGTACAATTTTTTCATTTTGTTTCCTTTCTTTTCTTTCAGACTGCCTTGGAAAATTATACATTCTTACCATTTAGCGTTATGTTAGCCATATTTTGGATATTCACCTACAAAAAGGTTCCTGAGACCAAAAATAAAACATTCGAAGAAATATTGGCCCTATTCCGTCACGGCAATGGAAGGTATATTCTTTTTTTTTTTTTTTAATACAAATTTATTCTTGTCTTCTTGTTTTTCAAATGATTTCATCAAACATTTCATACAAATCTATGTATTCATCAAACTTTTATTTTTATTCTATTGATTATTGAAAAAGTTTTTGTTTGAACTTGAGTTTGATTTTAATTTGTTTTTTATTTTCAATTAGGAAGCGATAAAACTTGGAAGTTTAGATTTCATAGAGTGTTTTGAAAAACATTATTTCACCATCCAATTTTTTTTTTTTTTTTAAATTTCTTTCTTTTTTGGAAATGGTGTTGTATTAGGATTGCATTGGACAAAATATTGAAAAATATTTCCTAAATTATAATAACAATTACTCAGGACATGGCAAATAATTGTTAAGACTTAATCAAACAGTGTAAAATTGTTATTAAATTCCAAAAGTAATTTTACCAAACACTTTTTCATATATTCTCCTAGGGATGTCCAATCCAATGATCAATAATTCTGGCAAATTATTCGAATATTTTTTGTTTTCATTTCCTACATGATGAAATAAAATAAAATCTGAACTCCAATATGTTTGTACAAAGTATAAAGAAAAAAGAGATTACAGGTTTGAATATCTTTAATACTCACAGAGAGATTTTGATTGATTTTTTGTTTCCTTAAAAACATATTTTCTTTATTCACTTTATACCCACTGTTTTCAAAGACGCTCTTTTCATAAGAACTTCTTCATATCCTTCAATAGATGCCCATCATGACAAATCCAATCCTTTGTGTCTCTCTCTCTCTCTCTCTCTCTCCCCTATGAATTCCTTTAAGGATCCTTGGACTTCATGGGCCCATAACATATTCTTTTCACCTGAACTGAAAAGCAATGCATATCCAGGTCATCTTGTGGGAAACAACTTTCTTCTCCACTTAACCACCAATGTGAAGTCGCCGTAGTCTAGTAGGCAGTGTGTTGGCTTATTAGACGAAAGGCCCGAGTTCAAATCCCAGGTCAGACATCAAAACGAAAATATGAAAATATTTCTTCGGCGACTTCCTCTCAGCAGATTTCTGGCAAAAACTCTGAGAGTAAAAATTGCCATGAAAAGCTTCTCAAAAATCTGTCGTTCGGAGTCCACTTTAAACTGTAGGTACCGCCACTCATGTATAAAATTAACACACACAACACGAGTGGTGTGAGAAGCTAGGACGTTGTACAATGGGTCAATTCGATCTCCGGGTACTATACTTGTCACAGTTGACAAGTACGGTAAGTCCTCTAATCTAACCTAACCTAACCACCAAATTTTTAACAGGAAGTGATTCAAAGATTGGTAGTTGGTAGTAGTCAGATTAATTTCAGAAAACGTTGAAGACAGCAGTTGATAAATGCCTGAATGGAGTTGATAGAATCGATCACTAACCACAACAACCACACATAAGTTTACTTTTTACACACGTGTTAACATTTAAAATATACGCGTTCGTGAAGATATGTGGAGATCATACATACGAGTACGTATATAATTGGTCCATTAGAAACCTTCCAACCAGTATTACGACATAGCTTAACACACACCTAATATTGTGTGTGTTAATTTTACGAGTGCCGTATACATGAGTGCCGTGACCTACATTTTAAAGTCTACTCCGAACGATAGATTTTTTTAGAATCTTTTCAATTTTAGGTTAGAGAGGACGTGTACTTGTCAATTGTGACAAGTACAGTACCCGGAGGTGGAATTGACCCATTGTACTAAAATTCAATTTTACTCTCAGAGTTTTGCCAAAAATCTTCTGAGAGAAAGTCGCCGAAGACATATTTTTCATATTTTCGTTTTGATGTCTGACCTGGGATTTGCACCGAGGGCTTATGTCTAATATGTAAGCCTAGTGTGTTGGCCTACCTACTGACTACGGCAACTTCATTCGGACATCGCCAGTACAAAATTGATCAAATTGATTGAACGTCTATTTAAAGTCATGCTGTTGCAGATGTCAGTAACGAATGGAGCGAGATAACAAACATACATACCATAATTGGTCATTACAACCCTTCGACCTTCGGACTTATGTTGTGTGTGTTAATTTTATACATGAGTAGAGGAACCTTCAGTTTAAAGTTGATTCCGGACGACAGATTTTTGAGAAACTTTTTTATGGCAATTTTCTGAGTTTCTACCAGAAATCCGCTGAGAGGAAGTCGCCCAAAAAAAAAATATTTTTTTTCATGTTTCGTTTTCTTGGAGATCCTTGACGTTGGGTTTGAACCGTGGCCTCATTTCACTATCTACAAGACTACGGCGATTTTATGCGGAGTACAGAATTTATCAAAAGAACGGCTATGTATTTAAATTCATGCTGTTGCAGATGTCAGTAATGAATGGACCGAGATGATTTTCATTTTGATAATGTTTATCCGGGGTAGGGTGTCACAAAGCCATGTCCAAACGGACATAAAGCCATAATTTTGATATGGCCTTAAGTCTCATATCAATTTTAGTGAAATGGGACATAAAGCCATTATGGTTATATGTCCCATTTGATGTTTTGCGTTACAAATGCTTTATTTCACTAAATATGCCTATTTATCTATGAAATTAATGATTTAAAAAAATCCAAAATTTCTAGGCTCCTGGAATTACAGCTACAAACATTTTGTGAAAGGCAAAATCCTTAGTTATCATTGGAAAACATTTTTTATTCTTGTGACGCACGCAGGAAAACTTTATTCAGCGAAGCCACCTGCCGCGTCCTACTGGAGGAAAAAACCTCTAAGCGCAGGCCGCCACGCAGAAAAACTTTATTATGTGAAGCCAGATTTCAATACTTAACTTTAGTGTCTCAGGAACTGAAATGAGAGATAAAGCCGCTTTCTAATATTGCTAGTGTGAGCTAAGACCATGATGGCTTTATCATGCAATCATTATTAAAAATATGGCTTTATGTCTCATTTTCGGAAAAAAATTTATGGCGTTAAGTCCCATTATAATGAGACTTAATGGCATATGCCCTTATGTCTCAATGGAATGGAACTTAACGTCATATGGCTTTATGTCCTATGGCTTTGTGACACCCCACCTTATCCGGAAACCCTCTTTGCACAGCATTCAGTTCTTGCTGTCATGCAATGTCTGTGAGCTAGGAGACAGGTGTCGTTTCCCTAATCGATGTAGTTCAACTTTGTGTTAACTGTTCAGGTTTCCTTGTTGTGGATACGACATGTTGTAATACACAGTCGAGGAGAGCGTTCAATAGCAGTAGGAAGCTTCAAAATATAAGCTTCAAAAGGTTGTGGTCAACTGACACTGCCATCATATAGGAAATGAACAGCAATACCACTTTATAGCCACCCCGCATAGTAACCCTACTAAACGACATCAAATAAATACCAAAATCTTAATTTTTCATTCAAAAGTCTTGCATGTAAGCAAAAGAGTGGCAAATGTATCTGAAAGTATTTTGCATATTTTCGATAAGCAAAGCTTTAAGTTTCCAAACCTGATACTTTCATGGGTTCTTGACAAGGTCTTAGTCTTTACAATTTCTAAATAGCATTATATTTGATGTGCCATGATGAATGCAGATATCATTCATAACAACTCTAAGCACATATTTCAAGAAGTCATAGAATAAACATCTTATAGATCTGTTGGAGATAGTGAGCTACTATTGTGCTTTAAATTTTACGCACTCAATTATCCTTTTGATTGTGCAGAGACCCTTATGCCTATGTATGTTATCTAAGCACATATTTCAAGAAGTCATAAAATAAACATCTTATAGATCTGTTGGAGATAGCGTGCTATTCTTGTGCTTTAAATTTAACGCACTCAATTATCCTTTTGATTGTGCAGAGACCTTTATGCCTATGTATGTTATCCCATAAATATAAATAACTTTCGTTTACATCAGGACAAGAGACAAGAGATTACGTGGTGTAGACCTGTGTATAACAAGCAGCGACAAATCTGAGCATATTTTCAAACTGTTCAAAACTAAATCGCAATATAATTAATACAATATCCATTTCCCCCTTTTACTTTGAGTTTGTTTTTTAAAATTCTTTCTTTATTGCAAAATTTTAACTACTTTTATTTGAAGAATAAATTTTCATTTAACTTTTGCCACCGTAGTAGACATACAAATTGAAATTTCAAACATTTTTCAAAGACAAACGAAAAAAAAAAAAATTAAATTCAATTACAAATTTTCAAACTCTACTAATAAACGTTTATTATTTTACCATTTAATTAAATGATTTATATTTTTTGTGCAACAAACATTGTTTTTGGTTTGTGTAAAAAAAAAAAAATATTTTTAAAACATTACCCAACAAACCAATTTTTTTTAATCATAAAACAAAAAAAAAATTAAAACACAAGAAGGACATTCCGAGATAGTAGACTGTACGGGTAAGTTGCATGATGAACAAAAACAAAAAAAAAAAATTAAAAAATATTGAAAAGAATTGAAATTATTTTGAAATTAGAAAAAAAAGAAAAAAAAAAACAAACTGCAATTAAATTTATATGTATATAACCTAACCTTCTCTCCCCAACCTCCCTACCACCAATATAAATATTTTTAATGCAAAAAGAATTTTTAAAGTTGAATTTTTTTTGTAACACAACATTGTTTTACAACAATAATAAATTTTTTTTTAGTAAAATACTCGTTCCTTTACAAAGTAGTGGATTTTTTAAAGAAAAAAAGAAAGCAGAAATTTTGTTAAATGTTAAACAATATTTTTTATGAATATTTTTTTAAACACTTTTTCTAAATGTTTTTAAGAAAAGAAAAAAATATATGAAAAAAATATGTTGAAATTAATTGCTATAATTTTATTACAAATGTTTGTTAAATATTATTCAATAAATATAAAATAAATCAATTAAATTAAATTAATTAATAATCAATAGTTCTTTGTTCTGAATGCTTTGAATGCTCAATCATCTAAAACATTTTACAAATTAAATTATTCAACAATTATAATCATTCAAATTATTGATATTCAATACAGTTTTATTTGAAATGTAATTCCAAAAAGGAAAAAACAAAACCCTTTAAAAAATGTAAAAAATTTAAAAAAAGATAAAATTTTTTATCATATTTTTTCATATCTCAAGCGTTTGTTTATCATGCCTTAACCATTTTATAGCTCTATCTCTATATCATCATCCTTCGCTCCAAAATGTCATCATTGCCATTAAAAAAAAAAAAACTTTTTAAACAGTAACAACAACAACAACTAGAATAACAATTACAACAAAAAATTTAAAAAAGAAAAATTTGTTTTAATTTTATTATCATCGTTTAATTAATTAATTCTCTTATAATTTCTTTAACACAAACAATAAATGGTTTAATCTAACGTTTTTCTTCGTTTTACGGAATAGGATTTAGGGAAAAGAGAAAACATTTCAATGGAGAAATATGCAATTAACGACAATAGGAATTAGATTCTAAAAATTATAAAGATTATATGTGACTTTCAAAGCGGTCCATTAAAGCTATAATTTCCCTTTAAGATCATAAGTCAACAGTAATTGGCTTGAAATTTATAAGGAATTGTAGAAGGAACTACACTTTTAGCATTTATTGTGGATAAATAAAAATACTTGAAAAAAAAAATTCTAATTTAAATAGATTAAGTTAGGTAAGATTCCTTAACCTATAACTTAACAGTAATCCTCATCTAAATTTGAATCAGCTTTTATTCATTTACATATAAAAATTAATTTGTATTTGATTTCTATTAAATTCTTTATTGCTCACACAGTTATTTTTGTGTGCCACTGTTTTCAACTTGATGATACAACAATAATTTGTTTTGCTCGTTATTCTTCTTTGCTTACAACCTTTTTGTAAACAACAACACTTGTTCGATAGATCTGTATAGCAGCGATCTTCAAACAACGACTGTTCTTTTCACACGCAACGCGTCTTCACACAAGACTGACTGAATTCATACTACTCGTCGTCTGCTTTGTCGTGCCTATTTATAGGCCCACATAAACAGTCTGACGAACATTCTTGAAGTAGAACTCTATCGCGACTTCATTATTGTTTGTGTATTTTGTTCACATTGCTTGTTGTTGCGTTCGCTCCTTTTCTTATACTGATGTTGTTGGTTTATTTGTAACAAGTTTGATGTATTTGTTAGTGTAGCTTTTGTTAGCCATAGGCTTAAGAAATACAAAAGCACGATATTAATAAATTGTTGACTCCATCGAATCCCTTTATGATTTACACCACTTTTTACCGAAATTGAAATTCTGTTCTCATGTATGGAACAATACCTTTAAGTCTATCTTGAGCCCTGTCAATAATGACCCGTCAGAGTCGAAAGACTTATTGATCACATTACCGTATTAAAATCTATTTGGGGCACCGTAGTATTGTGTCTTGTATTTATTTTATTGTTCTATCCCTACTAGAATGGAATCTGTACATGGAAATAAAAAACTTGTTCCATTTAAAGATTTATTTTTTCTGATTGAGTACATCAGTAATGGAATGCATAAAGAATTTGTTTTTCAGTGGTACTATACATATTGTATGAGGAGTATGCTTCCTGGAAAAGTTTTTCCTACGGTATAAACAGATCAGATTTATTATTCATAAACCCAAACTCTTTTTCCTCCGTCAGACAATTTGTGTTCCAACACAAGGCAATATATTATCGCCTAGACTGTACATAAGTTCGTACTGTACATGTACTCGGTCTTATTTGATTAAGATCTAGAATATGATTGTCTTCTTGCGATTATGTTTTGCCAATAAAAATTTATAGGCTTTGCAAACCAAACCGCACAGTTTCCTTCTCTCTGTATCTACTGCATGGGTGATACTTCCCCAATAACTATTATCGTAGATTGGTAACAGAATTAGCGTGCCACGCAATGCATTTAACCTCCACAGAATGTTGTAGAAATAAATAATGAATAAATGCTAGAAATATATTTAATCAATAATATATGTATTTCTTCCTATCCTCATATAAGATCGCTAGGCTTATACATTCATTGAATATACAGTGCACAGCAAAAGTCTTAGTACTCCAATATATTTTGACAAGAAAAAGTCCCAACAGGGTTAATACTCTTACACAAAGTTCCGATATGACTTCAAGAGAGTATTTAGGACATCATTTGAAAGAACGGCTACGTAATCGCTAAACCTCAAACAAAAGTCAACCGAAAAACTTGCTCATTGTGCCACCAGAAAACACTAAACAAAACTAGTACATTCAATTCCAAATGGGTTAAATGGAGTGCCTGACCTTAAGGTATATTCTACTAAATACAATGGATAACATTTTCATATATTAAGCATTTGGATTTTATATTTACTCAGGGTTCCCCTTCGGAGTACCTATGGAGTCATCTGAAACTTTTCCTTATTTTTCTCTTGTTTTATGAAAAACATTAAAAAATTGTTTATTTTCTAATAAAACAGAAATAAATTAATAAAATAAATATAAAAACAAACTGTTGGTTAAAATTCATGAAATTGTCAAAATATATTGGAGTACTAAGACTTTTGCTGCCCACTGTATATACATATACGTATCTATTTAATGTAATACGTTATCAATCCAAATTCCAAATACAAAATCATTTCTAAACAGCGAAATACCATACGCATTCAGAATTATTTCGATTATTGAATCGTGTAGAGGAATTTCGGCAATTTAATGTAATTTTAAGAGTTTGGATTTAAAACTTAGTCTTGTAACAGTTGCTTAAAATGTTTAAAATTTCCATTTAAGTGTTTGCGTTAAAGCCATATATTAAAAATATTTAATTATGATATTATTTTTATTATTTTTATGATTTATCTTCTTATTTACTTTTTAATTTTTTTTTTTTAATTTCTTTAAATTTTAATTTAGCCCCAGTACTGTTAGCAACATCTCAAATAAAACCGCATCGACAGAAGATATTGAAATTACACCACGTAACTCCATAACTGAACAATCGAAAATGAAGTAGAAAACACAATTTAATTTCTTTTTTTTTTTTGAAAATTTTTTAATTAATTTTTTGTTTAATTTGATAATCTTGCATAATTTAATTTTAAGTTTAATTATATTCCGTAATTTTGTTTGTAATTTCCATCATGTATTTTGAATCTGTTTCCGAATTTATTGTTAAAAAACAAAAAAAAAAACTAAAAAATGAATAAAATGAAAAAAAGCTCTTAAAAAAGAAAACTTCCAAGGTTTAAAAATTAAATTTTTAAAAACTCAGTTATTTGGTTTAATTTTTTTTTATTTAAAATTCTTTTCATTTTCTATTTATAAAACATTTATTATTAAAAGTAAGTAAAACTAAATTACTGAAAATTAAAATGAAAATTTTAAAATTATTTTTTAGAAGCCACAAAATATTTGAAATTTATCAAAACATACATATAAGGCACTAGGAAACTCTATACAAAATGATCGAAATTTTTAATTTTTTAATAGAAATTTCAATAACGAAATATCGTTTAAGGGATAATGTCCTTTTGATTTAAAAATAGTCCCGTTTTTACTTCAGTTTCAATTAACGTCAATCAATAACGACTTGTTATTTGCTTAAAAACAATTACTATTTTATTATATACCGGGTTATCCATTTCGTGGTTTCAAAAGTAAACTTAAATAAAACACGGATATAAAATATTTTTTTTCATGATATTTCTTTTTTATTGTAAAGTTTGAACGTTGACATTATGTGTGAAACACTACATCATTTAAATGACCTCCACGCGAAGTGTTGCAAGCATTGATTCTTTTGAGGTAATTGTCGACCAGTTTTTGACACATATTGGTCGGTATCTCAGCCATAACTTGACGAATTTTGTTTTTTAAGTGGTTTATCTGCATAAACACGTAGCCTCACAAAAAAAGTCTAATGGTGTCATATCGCATGATGTTGGTGGCCAGTTGATATCGCCGCGACGAGAAATTACGCGGCCTGGAAATGTCTCTTGCAATAAAGCCATATTCGCTCGAGTTGTGTGGCATGTGGCACCGTCTTGTTGAAACCACATATTCTCCAAGTCGTATTCTTCAATAGCAGGCAAGAAAAAGTCGGTTATCATATGACCATAACGCTCCGAATTGACGGTGACAGTCGTTCCATCGTCGTTTTCGAAGAAGTAAGGTCCAATCACACCTTCGGACCAAAGAGCGCACCAAACAGTGACTTTTTCTGGATGTAATGGCCTCTCTTCAATTACTTGAGGATTCTCAGAACCCCAAATACGACAATTTTGTTTATTAACATACCCACCGAGTGTGAAATGTGCTTCATCGCTGAAGAAAATTTTGTTCGATACGTGGCTGTGGCATAATCACCATTTTTGTAGAAGGTTTTGATAATTTTTATGCGTTGTGTGATAGTTAAGCGATCCATTTTCGTCAATGTCAGACTTTCAACTGAAAAGAAAAAAATTGGTTTCACAACTTAGTTTGACAGATGTCGAATTCCAGTCCCATACTTTTGAAACCACGAAATGGATATTATATTTAGCTTATCGTTAGTGTAATTAATATATTAATAAGTGAGGCAGGTTCATATGTGAGGACATTTATGTCACTATATTCCGAATCCTTCCTTCTTTTTTGGTCTTCACACATGTGGTTTCTACTATTCAAATTATTTTCCAAAACCCCCAAAACTCAATTCGCAAAGAAATTAAAACATCCGTTCTGAATCCTTCTTATATACGACCGAGAGTGGAATACAAGTCTCATATATGTATGAGCCGGTACCTTGAAGTCTATTTTGTCGCTTCTCAACCTCGTACAGGAGAGAGTTAAGGTGCTCAATAATGACTGTAGGTTATCCAACTCTATTTATTTAATGGAGCATCGTCGCAATGTGGCCTTTATTTCACTGTTCTATCGCTACTACAACGCAATCGCAATGAAGATATTTGTTCCTGATAATCGTATATTCTTACATTACACCCGTCTTTCTCGAAGAGCACATCTCTTTGTGGTCCATTTGCCAATGGATTGCATTCTGCATTACAGACAGAATTCGATCTTTAGCCCCAGTATACGTATGTAAAATTCCCTGCTTACACAGGTCTTTTCTGTCACTTATAACATAAAAATATTCGAATCTACAAACACTAATCCTTCTTTCGTTCTTCCTATAACTTATTTTCCTTATTCCAACACAATGCACTTCATGAGTAGGAGCCATCACCTAAGTGTTGGTCTTAATATTTATTTAAAAAAGGCTAGAAAAGAAGGAAAAAATTAGTCGTAAAACAGTTCAACACAATGCATTGCATGAGTAGGAGCTATCCCCTAAGTTTTGGTCTTAATAATAAAATAGGCGTAACTCAGATTAACGTCTAGAGTAGTGTAGAAAGAAAAAATTAGTACGCAATATCACGTGCGTGGATCAAAACTTAACAAAAAAAAATGTTTTAAAGTCTTCTGATTGCTTGCCCTAGTATTGTTTCCGAGTACCTCGAAAGTAGTCACACTAGCAAAATGGAAAATATTCCATAGATTACCATTTTTATACGAAAGTTGTGAATTATTCCATTTCACCAGCTTTGGCCAATAGAAGAAAAATTTTGTTGTAGCATGGATTTGTCAGTCGCAGTCACAGTCACAGTCACAGCGTGAATCTCTAAGCGCTTGACTGGCATATTGACAAACTAACACTTTATAATTTGAAACTGAAACCATGAAAATATTCCAATACGATAGTTTTCTTGACAATTGTTAGAGAGTTTCTATGTGAGAAGTACAGCGAATGACCGTCAAAATGAAGACAAAATATCGATCACTCATGTATAAAATTAACACACACAACATGAGTAGTGTGAGAAGGTAGGACTGAAGGGTGCGGGCTTCTTGGGGACGATTGCTGTAGACTGCCTAATGGTGAAGGTATAGCACTGGCCATTTTATAGTCACCTAGCAGCAACTCGTTTCCATGCCGTTCGCTTCTTGAGATGTCCACAAACACTACTCCCTCTCTTCCACCTTCCTATAACCCATTTTCCTAAAAAACCAACACAATGCACTGCATGAGTAGGGGCCATCCCCTGAGTGCTGGTTTCACCAAAAAAAAATGGTGCCCACAAAGCCTTAAATTTTATAAAAACAAAAAAAAATTAATTCCTATATTCAGAGGACATCATTTCCTAGAAATCAATTCTCTGATATCTCAAAAAAATTACAACGATCTGTAGAATGAGCGCGTGGCATAGTGCTCAAAGTGCTTCACTAAAAAACCATGCAGAAAGTGCAACAATTTCTATGGAAGAATTTTAAAAATTAAGAAGCTTTCAACAACCCTTGCCCACTTAGTTAACATCAATATCGAAATCAGTGAAAAGGTCAGACAGTACCATGCCCCGAAAAAGAGTTGAACTCAAAAGCTTTTCACTTATCTTGCCATGACCTGTCTATTGGAGAAGGTCAATCACCCTAGAAATGAATCCAGTTTACTATGTGGACTTAGCGAGACTCTTTTTTTTTCTATTCTTAACACTGCGTAAGCTACTAGTGCCGTGGAGTCAGGCCGTAGAGTCAGGCAGTAGAGTCAGGCCGTAGAGCTGTGTTTAGTGCTGTTCGGTCCGCTTATTGCAATTCAGCCACTTGTTGTACACATTCTACTACGTAGGTCGTAGAGCTATGTTTAACACTGTCCCTATACTTCAGTCTGTTTATAACCCATTAACGTCATGGGGTCAGGTCGTAGAGCAATGTTTAATACTGTCTCTATACTTCAGTCTATTTATAAGCCATTAATGTCGCAGAGTAAGGCCGTAGAGCTGTGCAGTCTGTTTATTACAATTCAGCCGCTTGTTATATTCGTAGCTTTGAAAGAATTTTTGATAAATTTTCAAATGTTTTGTAAAAAAAATCCAATTTTTTTTTAAATAAATTATTATTTTTTTTTTTGATAAATTAAAAACATCATTAAATAAAAATTAATTTACAAAAAAATAATAAAAAAAAAAAACAAATCAAAAATACCCATACAATTTAAAACATAATCGTAGAGTGTGCGAATTTCAGGAGTATGCTAAACTGCACAAATAGTTTGGAGCCGCAAAGTATGAATTCGGGCATCGAACATGCCGCCCTTATGGTATCTGAGGAGAAGACCCAACATGATTCACGTAAGAAATTTATTTCTATTCATAATTCATTAACAAAAAGAAAAACAAAAAAATAAATTAATTAATTAACAAGTGAAAATGTCTAATAATTTTGTTTTTGTGTAGTCCTTTTAAAAAAAAAAAAAGAAAAAACAACTAATTTTTGTGTCCATTTGAAATGAATTGAATTTATTTAAAGAATTTTCTTTATTTTATTTTTTTTTATTATTAATAAATTATTTAACATCCTTTTATTTCGTATTTAAAAAAAAAATAAAAACAAAAACAAAAACGTTGTTATTTGTCCTGAAGTACACTTTTGGAAACTTATTTTTCAATTCCATTATGGTTTCAATATGAATTTCTTATTATTATTATTTAATTATTTAATTAACAACAATTAATCAATCAATTACAAACTAAATTATCGATTAAATGTCAGAAATAAAAACCCCACACACAATAACACTGTCAACATGTCAATGTCATTTTCCCATTTCAAACAATTAAAATCATGCATTCATTCAATCATTCATTCATTCAATCATTCATTCATTCTGTTCATGTTTTAATTTTATAATTATTTAGCATTTTGTTAATTAGATTACTTGTTTAATTTATTACAGAAATTATTATTAATTACTTACATATTAGTTCTTCTTCTTTTTGTTTTTGCATACAATAACAGTGAAAGGTCTTAACGCTTGTCTTCAAAACTCTTCAAACTCATATTCAAATTCAAAAATGAAATGAATGATGAAGTACCGCTGTTATTCGCTTGATCGACAGACCTGGCTCACAATATCTTCTTTTAACACTTTTTGATTAGAATTCCCCTAATTGAAAGCCCTGTTTGACAACATTTTATTGAGACGATCTTGTCTAAAAGCTCATAATAACTTCAAGCTCTTGTAACGTTTCTAAAACAAACAAGTTAGAATTGATCAAATTCGAGATTCAAACAGTTTTACCAGAGTTTGCTAAACTTAAATCATTTCTAAATTGTTTCCATACCATCAGTATCAATTACCTTAAGCCAATGTAAGGTCCCACTATGACAGAAGAGAGGTACATTGTGATACCACAATTGTGTTGACAATATCAAACACGGTTCCTTTAGGAGATCATCGCCTCTACAAAATAAGACTCGCCTTTCTGAAGGGTAAGGTCAGGTTATGCCTTCCTTTAGAAAGCCATCACTTCTACGAAATAACTCTTGCTATTGCGTTAATCCTTATTCTATAGAATTCAGTAAAAAAATGTTTGGAAATGAAAGGTCAAGAAACATACCTTTAAGGCAAGAGTTGAGCCTCATATTCACAGCTCAAAGCAGAACTGATGCCAAAGAATTGGGAGTCTATTGCCGAGCGTCTATAGGCAGTGGCCTTTAACAACAGCAATAGTGTGAAGAATGGCATTAAGCCTATTACACATCGATTAGATAATGCCTTGGTATATACGAAGATCGTTGTAAAGTTCGTAGGGGGGTTTGATTATAAGCCGACTGTCCACTGCAATAGTGCTATACTGCACGAGCTATCACACTGCCATTCATGCACGAGGACGAACATCGCTGCTATATTGGTAAGGGGGTTTGATTGTAACCTGTATGTCCACTGGAAAATAGGAAAATAGGCAGTCGGCCCTACTACTCACGCAGTTCAGACCTAGCTATACTGCACTAGCCATCATGCTGGCATTCAAGCACGAGGAGAAACATCCCTGCTAGGTTGGTAGGGGAATTTGATTGCAACCTGTTTGTCCACTGCAATAGCGCAATTGATGGCCATACGATTGAAGAAAAAAAGACAGTTGGCCCTACTTCTCTCACAGTTCAGCCCTAGCCGTACTGCACCTGCCATCATGCTGTCAACGAAGTTGAACCTCTTTATTCACCCATTGGAGAATACTACAGCACTTATATACGAGCACGAACATCGCAGTGATGTTCGTAGGGTGGTTTGATTGCAAGCCGACGACTGCCCACTGCAATAATGCTATGGATGGCCATACGACTGAAGGAAAATAGACAATCGGCCATACTTCACACGCAGTTCACTCCGGACTATACTACATGTGCCATCATGCTGCCAAAGAAGTTGAGCCACCTTATACACCCATTGGAGAATCCTACAGCACTTATGCACGAGCACGAACATCGCTTTGAAGGTTTGATTGCAACCTCTACGAAGGTTTGATTGCAGCCCGGCTGTCCACTGCAATCGTACAATGGATGGCCATGCGATTGAAGAAAAATCGACAATTTGCCCTACTTCTCACGCAGTTTAGTCCTAGCCGTACTACACGTGCTATCATGCTATCAATGAAGTTGAGACTCCTTATACACCGATTGGAGAATATTCTGGTATGTGGGTTTGATTGCAACCCGTTTGACCACTGCAATAGTGCAATCGATGGCCATACGATTGAAGGAAAAAAGATAATCAGTCCTTTCCTTACTTAGTTCAGTCCTAGTTATATTGCACGTGCCATCATGCTGCCAACGAAGTTGAGTTTCCTTATACACCGATTGTAGAATGCTCTGAGCATTTATGCGGAAAGACGAACATCACTGTGAAGTTCGTAGGGAGGTCTGATTGCAACCCAGTTGTCCACTGCTGTAGTTCAATGCATGCCCACACGATTGAAGGAAAAGAGGCAGTCATCCCCCTTTTTACTTATTTCTGTCCTAGGAATTCTACACGTGGCATCAGAATGCCAACGAAGTTGAACACCGATCGCAAAATACGTCGGCTTTTAAGCACAGATGTGGATATCATTGTAATGTTCGTAGAGGGTTTGTTTGAAACCTGGCTGTCTGATTAAATGAGGAAATTTTCAGCAAAAATTCTATCAGTTTGGCCAGATACACACTGTATTGGGCAGACAGCCTAAGAAAGTATACACCAAAGTCTATATTTTGTGACTCTATGGAACTGGACTAAAATAATGCCGTAAAATTGTATTTATTTACACGTACACATTCAACTGTTAGTTGAGTACTCCTATAAGTATAATGAAATCGAAATTTTAGGAGTCATGATAACGAAGCGGAAAACTGTTATTTGGACTCGTGCTCGATAAGAATCTTAAAGCGTTAAGCCTTTCGCTCTACTTGCTTTTAAATATTTTTGTTTTCCCAATTTAGTTGCTTAATATTATATTTAATTAATAACTTAATTAATAACTAATTAAAGTATATTGTATTATTAAATTAGAAATTTGTTTGTGCTTGTGTACTGTATATGTTATTAGTTGTGAAATTAGAAAATTTAAATTATTTTTAAAATTTGAAAATCAATTTAAAGTCTACAGTTTCGTTAGATTGTTTAAAACTAAAGCAATTTAGAATACTTTTTGCTTATTAATATGATCAAATTTTAAATTGTCCTTGGACTTTATGACAGATAAAGTTTTTATACGATATGCGACAGTATTTTTGATTTTCCAATAGAAAAAATGACTTGATTGCTCTGATGACTGAATGACTTCTTACACTTATATGATCTATGTCCTCTTCTTTGATCTTAAATTGGTAGAATAACTTAAAAACTGGTCATTCACGTACCACTTGGTAGCACGCGTTTAATCGTTATTTTATATCATTGGGAAAAAGCAATTCTTGAGATGATTGGTTTGGTTGTGTACATCACAAGTTTTTTTAACCAGTCTGTAAAATAAAAAACAGCAAAGAAATCTGCACTTGGAGTCCTTTGTTTGCTTGTGGAATAATACGGTGAACAAGCTCTCTAGCATAATATCCATTGTGACAAGGTAAAGCTCTGTATTTGGTGGCATCAGAAGGGTGTCTTCATTTGTAAGCTGCTAAAACCCAGCCAGACAGAAAGCTGCTAAATTACGGGAATCCTGAAAAACCCCTTGAATTCATACATACATATACATATAATTGATCGTCACAACACTTCAGTCAGGACAACGACCTGGCTTCTCACTACTTATGATGTGTGCTAATTTTATACAAGAATGGCGGCACCTAGAGTTTAAAGACGACTCCGAACGACAAGTTTTTCATGGCAATTTTATTTTACCCAAGAGTTTTTGCCTCCGTCTGCCGGACTACTGCAGCGTGTTTCAGGCGGAGGTGATGGCGATCTACCGGGCCGCTCAATGGATCCTCGTCAACGATGCTCCTTTCACTCGCGTCTCGGTCTTCTCTGACAGTCAGGCCGCGATAAAGTCTCTATCGGGTTTCGTGATTAAATCTAGGATCGGTAGGGAATGTCGTCGCTGTCTCAAACCTTCTTTCGGGGAGCTTCACCAGTGTCTCTTTGGTGTGGGTCCCCGGGCACAGTGAAATTCCGGGTAACTGCAGAGCCGACGAGCTCGCCAGAGCTGGTGCGCTCCTTCCGGAATCCTCTTCTGTTGAATTGGGTATACCACTTGCCTCGGTCAAATTGACCATTGCGCGGAAATTCTTTCGAGACGCCAACCTATCCTGGGTCAACGAGGAGTCCTGCTCCACCGCTAGGCTCACCTGGCCCTTGATGGATAAAAGGCGTACCAACCAATTACTTGGTCTTGGTCGTGACGTCATCTCGACTACGGTGGCCGTGCTTACGGGTCAGTGCGTCATGGGCAGACACGCGGAAAGAATGAGGCTCCCTTTTAACGATTTCTATCGTGGATGCAGGTCCTCTGAGGAGGAGGAGACTGTTATTCACTTTCTTTGTCAGTGCCCGTCTCTTGTTAGGTGTAGATATAGGTTATTTGGCTCCCCATTCCTTGTTAGCTTAACGGAGCTATCTTCCATTGATATCAAGGATATAGCTTCGTTCATCAAACTTTCTGGCTGGTTTTCCAGTGCGGGGTAGTCGTGCTTCCGTTGAGCAGCCCTTGCGCTGACCAACTTCTTCCTTTTCCCTGATTGTGGTGGAACTTGGTCAGTACAGGGACTGCGTTCACCCGTGGCATCACAACGGGCCGCTATGCGTGCTCAAGTGAGCTTTGTGACATCAGAGCTACCACTCCGACCTAACCTAACCTAAGAGTTTTTGCCAGAAATCTGCTGAGTAGATAGGTTAGGTTAGGTCGGAGTGGTAGCTCTGATGTTACAAAGCTCACTGGAGCACGCATAGCGGCCCGTTGTGATGCCACGGGTGAACGCAGTTCCTGTACTGACCAAGTTCCACCACAATGAGGGAAAAGGAAGAAGTTGGTCAGCGCAAGGGCTGCAGTAGAAGTCACCGAAGAAATATTTTTTCATATTTCGTTTTGTTTGAGATGTCTGACCTGGGGTTTGAACCGTAACCTCAAGTGTAATAAGCCAACACACTACCTACTAAATTTTTTTTTTTTTTTTGCGGTAAGGAGGGAAAGTGCTTTATGCATTCATGAAGGTCGTCACATTACATGGTATGTCGGACTCTCCCACTGGGTATATCGACTAAAAACCCGCCTTGTCTCCTCACCGGGGTATCATTCCACCTCGGAACCCCGGTTGCATTACTTCGAGGTGGACCCCTTTTGGCACCTGTGCCAGTTCCGCTCCAGGCTCCGCTCTTCTGTTATTCTACTACGTCTAGATCATGTTTTTTTTTTTCGCAGGACATAGTGCACAAATTGTTTAACTGCCTTCCAGTTTTCTCTGCTGTTTATCATTTTCAGCACGACGTTTGTGGCATTAATAATGCCGATTTCAGCCTCGAGAACCTGACGTCTTTCGGCCCAGCGTCTGCAGCCGAAGAAAGTGTGTTCGGCATCGTCTAAGAACTACCTACTAGACTACGGCGACTTCATAATCCACCGCCTCGAATAAGCCCCCGTTCCATTATTTCCATTATGGCAACGCTCGGCTACATATTGTGGTGCCGGTCAAAAACCATTTGGAAAATAATGAATGGGAAGTTTTAACTTACCCGCCAAATATCCCAGAGCTTTTCCATTTAGACTATGATTTGTTTTGAACGGTGTAGAGCGCTCTCACTGGAACACGTTTCACTTCAAAGCGGGATACAAAAAATTTTCTCGAATCATTCTTGATCTCAAAAGACGCGCGGTATTCTTAGGACGAACTTTTTAAAACGGAAAAAAATTGTAGCATCCGAATGACAACACTTTGAATGACAAGTTCTTTCAAAAAAATATCTTAATAAAGCATTTATTTCTAACAAAAATTACCAGTTTTTAAGCTATGCTACCAATAATAGAATATCTTTTCTTATCGTTAAGAGAGACCTCTAACCTCTAACCTATTTGGTCATTTTTTTTATGTAGAAATTATTGAAATTACTCTCTAGGTTGTTATGAATTAATGAAAGAAATGAAATTAATAAGGAAACAACTTACGAAACTTTGAATTTAAAATGATTTAAGAGTTTAATTTTAAATTTCTTTAATTAATTAAAAAATTTTCTTTTCATATTTCTTTGGATTTAATTTTCAATTAAAAAAAAAAATCAAAAAATATTTAAAAAAAAAATATTTCTTTGGCATTTTAATTTGCGGTAAATACTCTTTTCAATTATACCTTAAAATAAATGAAAACTGAAAATAAAATAAAACATCGTATCAATTGGATATTGAATCAACCATAAAATGAAACACAACCCACCATTTGTCTCAACGTTACACTGAAAAACAACAACAACAACTCCATTACGAATTGGCCTCAACTATAAAAAAAAAAAACCAAAAATCAAAACACGAAAAAAAACAAAAATTCCTTTGAATTATTATTTTCCTTTTGTGAATGAAAAAAAAAACAAAAAAAAAACAAAAACAACTAAAGTATTTGGTACAACTTCATTTTCATTAACGGTTGAAGGCATGGGTCCATATCCGTTAAGCGATAGCACAAATCTATTGGGTCCGACCACAAGTCTGGCTGGCAGCTCGGCTTGTTACACCAATTATGGTACGAATGCGTACAGTACACCGAATCCAATACGGAAATGTTACTACGATTATCAATACGATCGTGATAATTTTCGCCGCCATTCGGCTCATGGAAGAATGTGTATGTCATCAGGTAGACCTTAAACGTGCTGTTATTAATTGTGTTCACCACCACTTTGTCTTAAAAAAATAAAATAAAAAATCAAACAAACACCAACAATACTTAACATATTTAATCAAAATCAAAATCAAATTAATTTTCAATTTATTAAGCAAATCAATCAAGCAGAAGAAAATGAACATTTTAAGTGGAACAAAAAAAAAAACAAAAGCAAAGACACACACACCTTGAATTTGTATTCAAATTTTCATAAAAAAAATTTCATTTTTCTTTAAATCATTGTACAGTTAATGGAGTTAAAGAAGAAGAAAAAACAAAAACAATAAAAAAATATGTTGAAAGAAGAAAGACGAAAGAAAAAAATCCATTTAAACGAAAACAATAAAAGCAAAAATCTGAATTGTTGTAATTTATTAAACAGTTCGATCACCTTGTAAAAAATCAAGTTTTTTTTTTTTGTAATAATTTTATACCAGCACCACATATTTGTTCTGTTTTTTTGTTCGCATTTTCTTAAGTCAAGCTAAACCGTTTCGATCTTCAGCATTCCATTTGAACTTATGAACTCAATTCTTCATTCAATTGTAAAACTTTTTAACACGCTTAATATTAATCGCTTAAGCACGCAAATCTCACAACGCGAACTTATTTGCTAAACCAGTTAAAAATGTCAGAACTATTCGTTTTGATATAAAACGTAACGCTTTCATTTTTCCATTTTCAAAAAAAAAAAAACTTATCTTTTAAAAAAACTATCGGTAAAGTGTTACCCCAAAGCAAAAAAAATAATTCCATTCCCATTGCTTTGTTCACGAAATTCCATTGCAAATTTTACAGGTTCCATGTGGCCTTCTTAAGAACCAACTAGTAATCCTAACAAACACTATCAGATTCGACCGTTTTTGAAAAGTAACCAGCCTTAGGCCCCGGTTAGCGAAACGCCCACGGAACGTATGTTCGTTTATAGAATACGTGAGGCAATAACAGCTATTACCGAACCACAATACAATTTCTGTAAGCATTTACATTGTGTTATGAAGTCGCCGTTGTCTAGTAGGTAGTGTGTTGGCTTATTAGGCGTAAAGCCCGGGTTCGTATCCCAGGTCAGGCATCAAAACGAAATATGAAAAAAAAATATTTCTTCGGCGATTTCCTCTCAGCAGATTTCAGCCAAAAATTGTAAGAGGAAATAAAAATTGCCATGAAAAGTCTCTCAAAAATCTATCATTTGGAGTCGACTTTAAACAGTAGGTCCCACCCACTCATGTATAAAATTAACACACACAACATGAGTGGTGTGAGAAGCTAGGCCGTAATCCTGACTGGAAGGGTTGTAATGGCCAATTATGTATGTATGTATGATTTACATTGTTCTTCATATGCTAAAAACGAACGTAAGTTCCATGGACGTTTGGCTAACCGGGGCTTTAGTCTATTATTCAACCTTATTCTGGTTGTCGTCGTCGTCGTCGCCGTCGTCGTCGTTACCAAAAATGATGTCGATAAAATTAGAGTCGACAAAATCAGAGTCGACACAACACAATATCGACGGCGTATTGACTCACAGAATACCAAATGTGTGTCGACAGTCATCTATAACTGTCAATAACGACAAACAGAATACCAATTTTAAACTGTCCACGCAAGACACGACGTCGACGACGACAACCAGAATAAGGGTGATTATACCGATTCTCCTTCTTCCCTATCCATTCATAATAGCCTTAATGTGAATAGTTCATATGGATTGGCAATCATGTAACCTTGCACACAAGGCACATTGGTCTTGGACACCATGTCATGTCATAGTAGAAAAAGATGATCTGTAGAAACTGTTAGGCATTGATATTGGCAATCTGAGCATCCAGTAATAACAACCATAAGGAATCTGATTGATTTCCTGTCAAAGCTAAAGGAACTCTCGGTTCTTGCCAGTATAAACAAGTCCATCCTGGTTACCATTCAAGGACCGACATCAAGCCACTTACATACGTTCTGTTTTCTTTAAGCGAAAACAATAACTCTGGAAAATTATCCCAATTTTTTAGTGGCTTATCTCTGAAACCTTTTAGGTCATGGAAGAGATATGCATCAAGGTGCCTACTATTGAAACAAATATGATGTTGAATTGATTTCCGATTCTCATCTTAACAACTCGTACAATAGCAGTAATAATATATGCTCCCACAGCCTCCAGTGACTGTACCATTTCAAGATCCATTTCAAAATCCCCCAAACGTTAATCTAGCTTTGGTACTTTCTATTGATAGAAAATATCAATGGATTCTGGATGTCCTACTAGTAGTGGTGTTAGTCTACCTGTGCTCCATCTATCTCAGCGCCCATTCACTTATCAAGCGCAACTAGTGAAGTGGCCGTAGTCTAGTAGGTAGTGTGTCGGCATGTTAGAAGCAAGGCCATGGTTTATATCCCAGCTTAAACGTTAAGAAAACGAAATACAAAAAACTATTTCTTCGGCGACTTCCGGTCAGTAGTCCTCTGACCAAAACTCTGAGAATAACTAAAAATTGCCATGAAAAGCTTATTAAAAATCTTGTCGTTCGGAGTCGACTTTAAACTGTAGGTTTCGCCACTCATATATGAAAATTAACACACATAATATGGGTAATATGAGAAGCTAGGTTGTAGTCCTGACTAAAGGGTTGTAATAACCAACTAACTTTCAGCACAATTCCCATTTCCTTTTGCGAATATTCCAACACATTATACTCGATTTTCTGCACCTCCACAACCAGAAGAAAAAAAGGATTACATACATAATTGGTCATTACAACCCTTTAGTCAGGATTACGACCTAGTTTCTCACACCACTTGTGTTGTGTGCGTTAATTTTATACATGAGTGGTGGGACCTACAGTTTAAAGTCGACTCCGAACAACAGATTTTTGAGAAACTTTTCATGGCAATTTTTAGTTACTCTCAGACATTTTTGCCAGAAACCTGCTGAGAGGCAGTCGCCGAAGAAATATTTTTTCAAATTTTCGTTTTGATGTCTGTCCTGGGGTTTGAACTGTGCCGTTACGTCTAATAAGAAAACACACTACCTACTAGACTATGGCTACTTCAGAAAAACAAAAAACAAAAGGATTATAAGAGCAAAATTGTCAATGAGTTTAACAGTGCAGTTTCCAAGATAAATGTTACGAATTAATAATAAAACCCTTCTTTGATTTCTCTTCATGTAAACTTTGCCTATGTGTTAGTGTTGATAAGGTTCAGTCTAGGTTTAGTTTTAATCCTTACTTATTCTGCAACTTGTATGAAAAAACTACTGATATTAAACGCCAAACAAAAATTAAAATAAATACACAACCAGCACCAACAGCAAAATATTGGACAAAAAAAAAAAAAGAAAGAAAAATCCAATGAAATAATCACACTTAATATCACTCACTCACTATCACGAAATCACAAAAAACACCGCTAATGTATAACAACAACAACAAGAAAAAAATGCCAATTTATATTCAAATTGAAGAGAACGCTTTATTAATTTAAGAATCAAGGTTTTTTTTTTTTTAATTCATTTGAAGCTAAAGCATGTCTTGTGACAGCATGAAATCAATATATTAACAATATTTTAATATTTTATTCTTCTAATTCTTCCCTACCCCCCTTGCCCTTTTCTCCAATAGAAAGCACGCTTTTGTAAAGTTGAATATATTTTGTAAAAAAAAAAAAAAAAAAAAAAAATTCTTAATAAAACTTTAAAACAATACGTATTAATTTTGTAAATTTTTCTTCATAAATTTTATTATAACAATTAGCTGCATCCGAGCGTTGTTTAGGAGACGGCCGAAATACACACCAGGGCCGGAACGCTGCCTCTGTGCCCCATCACCTTCGTCAGCAAGCACATGCCTACCAGAACAGCGGGCCTTGACTGAGGAACGACTCACTTCCTGAAACTGCCAGTGTAGATTCAACGAACGCTGAACAGTCATTACAACAGCAACAGCAGCAGCAACAGCCACAGCATCAACAACAACAGCCACATACACCAAAACTACAAAAACAACATTCACATGAAGAACATCAAAAAGAACATCAGCAACAACAGCAACAACAACAACATTATCATCACGTACAGTGTAGCTATGAAAAAGATATTGTATGTGATGATAATCAAATGCACCAGCACCAACAGCAACAGCAACATCAGCAGCATCAGCATTTAACACAGCAAAAACACAGCAACGAGCACTGGCAAACAAACACCGCAGCTACCACTTGCACCGCTGAATATTCACTGCCATTCAATCAGCAAGACCATCAAGAGCATCATCAACAACAAACAACACAACATCGAGCTCATAGTCATATGCCGCGTAAACATAGTCACAGTCATAGTCCACATCCCAGTCGTCATACCTCACCACACAGTCGTCATACATCACCACATAGCCGACACACTTCTCCACACAGTCGTCATACATCCCCGCACAGTCGCCATACCTCACCACATAGTCGTCATACATCACCACACAGCCGCCACACTTCTCCTCATAGTCGCCACACTTCACCCCATGGTCACGGTCATAGCCATAGTCATGGCCATTCGCACAACTCACCACACCAGTCACATCATCATGTGCACGATCAACACCAAAATAGCACGGAAAGTGTTGAACCTTTTATACGCAATAGTGCACCAAGAGCCTCAGTACGCAGTACTTCTTCGCACATTCATGCTCATCATGCCCATTCTCACCATCACCGTCGACGTAAACGTAGCGACAATAGTCACTCTGCTGGCCACCATCCGGGTGTGGATGGCAGCATTCAAAATGGTCACTTGCATCAGAGTCACGGTTGTACACGCCGGCATCGTTCGGTTACCGATGTCTCGCAAACCTCTCTCAATACATGTAACGATCTATTATGTACGGAAAGGGAAATTCAAGAGATTTTTGTGCAAAAATCCTCAGCCTGCTGTTCTAATTCGCGCACAGAGTTGGCACAATATTTTGCCGAAGATCTTTATGGCTCAACGTCAAGAAGACCCTCTTCATGCTGTACATCTTCCGATTATTGTTATCAAACTGATTCGACTAGTCTGTACGGTTCGCGTTCCTCTTTGAGTCGTAATAATTCCGTTAAATCGGCCTCTGTGACAATGCGCAAGAAAAAACTGCAACAAAGGCAACCCAGTTATAGTTCCATTTCGTTAAGAGCCTTAAATGCCTCACGCCCTAGTAGTCAAATGGGTTCGCTGACATCTGTATTCGATCGAGCCAAACAATATGCGGCCAATGGCGGTAGTAGTGGCACTGTTGGTGGTGATGGTGGTGGTGGTGGTGGCGGTACAGACAGCGTTAAGACCCACGATTCTCCTTCCAAGGTAACTATTGAAAGACACACATCCAAAGATGCTTTAAGTAATGATCTTCCCGAATATGCTTGTTCTCCCTCTCCGATAAGATGGAGTTTTCTGGCTGACGGCAAGACAAATAGCACGACTAATAGCAACGATGAGTTAAGGCCTCAACATCAGCAACACCAGCAACAACAACAACAGCAACAGGTAACGAATGGGATTAAAACTAAAGATGAAAGGCCATATCAAAGGCCTGAAACGAGGCAACATAAACGAGAACGAGAAAGAGAACGGGAAAGAGAACGAGAACGCGAACGTGGCGAACAACAGCCAGATAAATCTGCTTTAAAAAAGCATAGATCGCAAAGCCGTCAATATTGGAAAACTAATCGATCCTCGTCAGACGATCGGCCTTCTACATCGCGTAAATGCTGTGAAAGTCCCTGCAAATATGAAGAGTCTACGATGGTACAATTCCATCAGGATGCTGAAGCCTTTAACAACTGTTGCAGCAACTACATACAATGCAACACCTACTTGGATCAGGACTTGCAAATCACTAGTGAAGACATACATCAATATCTGTCGAAGGGCCAACAGGATACTGGCAATGTGTTGAACAACACCAAAACCTATCCCTTCCAACCGAGCAATGCCTTGGAGTTCCAATATAAAAATAATTTTGCCAATAACAACACTGCCACTAATACATTGTCCTCGGTGGAGGGAACTGAAAGTATGCGCAGCTATGACAGTCGTTACCGGCGTAACTCCAGCAAAGAGACCAATTTAAATCAAAACCCGAATACAACTGAACCATGTGCAGGGGCATGTGCCATGTCCTCGTGCAGTTCGACACCGTTATCGCCGGCCAACATTAATTTATCGTCCAGCACTAATAACATCAATATTGTGTTCAGTTCTTGTCTCGAACGTAATGCCAATGAGGTGAAATTTATAAATACTACATCGCGACATCCGAACTCGGCCTCAGTGGTGTCAACAGAAGCCCATCATGCTGGCTATTTACCCTACACTTATCCCTCTTATGATTATACGAATATGGCAGCTAATTCCCAATTCAATAAACCCTTGGGCATTGACGAAATACCTCAGGAGGTAATGCAAAGAGGTGAGGATATAATGACGACTACAACTACATCATCTAGCCAGCATTCCTCTTCGCTGCAATCACCAGAACCAAGCGAACGACATGCACAGGGCATATCATTTGAATCATTCGATGCCTCGTCGGGTCACAATCTACTGGCCTCACACAAAGGCGGTAGTGGCCAGTACACAGCCACACCTACGCCACGTTCTCCCTTGTCGCCAGCCTCACCGGCCAATTCATCCGACTATTCGGTTTCCATAAATCCAGCATCGACCATCTATCCCAATTATGACTATCCGCCAGGCCTGCAAAGGGCTCATCATGCTCATTATCATGCAAGTCAGAGTCAGAGTCAGAGTACTCATCATCATCATCACCATCATCATCATACTCATAATTTGAGAGAAAGTTTTAAACTGACTAATGCTTTTAAGAAAGTACGCAAAAGAGCACGCAAATACACCGATTTTTTACGCAAAAAATAATTCCTTTTTTTTTTGTCAAATTAAATTACGAAAAAAATTTTAAAATGGCTGAAATTATAAAATGGCTGCCCGTTTTTAAAAGAAAATTATTTGTTTTGTTTTTTTTTTAAATAGATTCTCCCAGATTTTCACCATATTTCGGCTCAAAATATGTGGTTATACATGTCAGTAGAAAAGCCCAAAGTCTGGATAGATATAAACCATAGAGGCCGTAGAGCATTAACACTCGATATATTGAGTAATGTATGCTATGCTTTATTTTAAGGTTATGTCCGTTTAACGGTAAATAAATCAGCAGCACTTTAGATAATTAATTGGTTTTCGATTTTGTTTTTTTTTTTATTATTTATTATACAATAATGAAATAAATAAGAAAAAAATTAAAAATTATTAACGAATATAAAATTAAATTATAGAAAAAAAATTAAGCAATAAAACTAGAACAAAAGTAATTAAAAAAAAAAATTATAATTAAGAAGAGACATTTAAAAAAAAAATAAAAAATAATACGTGAGACACTGCCAAAACAAAACAAACAAAAAAAAACGCGTGAAGAGAGAATGCTTATGAGAACAAATGGCAATGCTATTAAGGTGGCCAGATGGCTTGTAAAATGCTGTGTAAAATACATTTGATGCTAAGCTAGGCAAATAATTACAAAAAATTTAAGAATTAATAAAATTATTAATTAAACATTAAAAAACAAGCAAAAAATATAAAACAACGACATCATATAAATGAATAAAAACAAAAAAAATTTATTACAATTAAAAACAAAAACAAATTAAATGAATGACAAAGATAACTAACAGCCACACCTTCCCCGCCCCCTTAAACAATACAATAAAAAAAGAAATGGAAACAACACAAGTAGTTTTAGCTTCAACAACAACAAAACAAGACAAAACAATACAAAATACATTTTAATAAGAAATAAATAAGAAAACTTAGCTAAATACAAACAAAAAATAGTTAATTGTTTATATATATGAATACGAATAAAAATAATAATAAAAAAAAAAAATAAACAAAAACTAGCTAATAATCCCTACAAACCAAACAAAATAAAATGCACTTCAAAATCATATATAAAAAAAAAAATAAATAAATTAACGAGTATTACTTGCCCGCAAAGCAAAATCCCCCTGAATTTTACGTTGTACGTAAAAACAAAAATCAATTTTTCAAAATTTCACGTAATAAAACTAAACCCTAATGTACACCAAAATATAAAATGAAATATTAGTCCCTGAAAAAACAAAACATTTTTATCTTAATCATATAACGAGGCCCCCTTCCACTACCCCTTTAAAAACAAACATTTTATTTTTATTATTTTTAAGTTAAAAAATAAATTAAAAAAATAAATTAAATTCATAAGCAAATAACATTATTAACATTAAAACAAAATAATATTGTTATGAAAAAAAAAAATTAATTTGTAAAATAAATAAAAAATAATAATTAAAATAAACATTAAATTTAAAAACGTAGTGAAGACTTATAGTAATATTGTATGTAATTATAATGTAATTTAATAATTGATAATTATAATTAAAAATTATTAAATATTTGATAACAATGAACGAAAAAAAAAATCACAAAAAACAATTCTCTGTTTTTATTTTAATGTTTATTAATTTTTTTAATTGTAATTTTTATTTTTTTATTTAAAAACAAATTAAAACTTATCAAACACAACAATTACTGCCAAAAACAAAAGGAAAAAAAAGAAAACTTTACACAATTAAAAATTAATAAAAAATAGAAGGTCACCCTGATTTATTAATGAATCCCTTTTTGTAATTAAAGCTGCATGGCGCCATACCAAATTTAACTGATCAAATATACATACGTACAGTGGACAGCAAAAGTCTTAGTACTCCAATATATTTTTAGCAATTTCATGAATTTTAACCAACAGTTTGTATAAAAAATTAAGGTTTTTATATTTATTTTATAAATTTACTAGCTGACCAGGCGAACTTCGTCCCGCCCAAAATAGATTTTTTTATTGCCCAAAACAGGTCACATTATATATTTATTGTAATACGCTGCGGAAAAAAAGCAATTATATAAAAATAACTGTGTTGATCTATCTATCTAGTTCAAAATTTAATCGAAGTCGGTACCTTATTTAGATGACGCATACAAAGAATAACAATAAGAGGTCCGAATCATGGGTAGCGCTGACGAAGTTGTAGTTGTTGTACTCGCTCCAAAACAAAAACTAACAGACATACATGTTATATATGTACATATGTAGTTATAAACCACTTATATATATAAACGACTTATAGGTATCTTCTAAAGGGGGAGGTTTGCCACGCCCATTTTTGGTGAATTTGTCGATATCGACTCTACGAACTTACCTACCAAATTGCATTCGTCTACGATCACTATGTCCCTAAATATTCAATTTTAAAGGTTTGCCACGCCTACTTTTTGCTATATCGAATTTTTTTAAACCATCTAAACCTGATAAGCTTTCGAACAAAAAAAGAATGGTTAAAATTGGTTCAGTAGATTAATAGTTATAGGTATCACTTGAAGGGGGAGGGTTGTCACGCCCATTTTTGGTGGGATTGTCGATATCGACTCTACGAACTTACCCACCAAATTTTATTCATCAATATGTACCTAAATATTCAATTTTAACGATTTGCCACGCCCTCTTAACATTTAGGGATATGAAAAATAGATGTTGTCCGATTCTCAGACCTACCCGATATGCAAACAAAATTTCATGAAAATCGGTCGATCCATTTCGGAGGAGTTTAACCACTAACACCGTGACACGAGTTAGTATAAAACAAAAAAATTTTTAATGTTTTTCATAAAACAAGAGAAAAATAAGGAAAAGTTTCAGATGACTCCATAGGTACCCCCAAAGAGAACCCTAAGTAAATTTGAAAATCAAAGGCCTAATATATGAAACTGTTATTCCTTGTATTTAGCAGAATTTCCCTTAAGGTCAAGCACTCCATTTAACCCCTTTGGAATTGAATGTACAAGTTTTGTTTAGTGTTTGGTGCTGGTGACACCATGAGCAAGTTTTTCGGTTGACTTTTGCGTGAGGTTTATCGATTACGTAAACGTTCTTTCAAATGACCACCAAAATACTCTCTTGAAATCATAGCGGGACTTTGTGCAAGAGTATTAAGCCTGTGGAGACTATTTCTTTTGTCAAAATATATTGGAGTACAAAGACTTTTGCTGTTCACTGTATGTGTTGGTAATAATAAGCAACACCTCAACATTATAACTTTAAAATTCATTTTATGGTTGTTGTTGTAAAGAAGCTGGAAACACATGATTTTTGGAGTATGTGTAGTAAAAATCAAAAGTGTTTTGGTATTCCTCAATTACAAAAAAGTGAGTTTAATCCGTTAATTAGATGTACGGCCATGCCGTTTAAGAGGCTGAAAGTACACACAACACGGTAATGCTCTAATTCTACCCTTTTTTAGTTTCAAGTTCCTTGTGACACTTTGCCTCATCACAAACTCCCTGCTTATCGAAAATAATCGATATTTTTTTCTAGTAGTCCTAATTGACTCCATTAGACATGAACATTGTAAAGGGCTTCAGATGGTTAGGTTAGACGGCGAACACCCTCGGAGAAAGAGGTACCACTTAAGTCAACATTTAGGCCCATGATGACATCACAATTATTTCTACCCGACGGCCAACCATTGCCTTGAGAAAACTATTCCGAGTCCAAAATAAATCTTTCTATTGCAGCAATATTTATATTAGAGAGCCCGGTCAACTATGTCAGAAAATTAAAGGTCAGAAACTTCCGTATCTTCATGACAAGAGCAGGACTCTGGCTTCAGATGGTTTCAGCCAATTTCCATCATGCAAATTTACAATCGATGGGACATTTATGTTATTCAGTGGCTAGAAATGAGAAAACGCAACTGAACTAACAACTGAACACAAAAGATTTTATTATTGATGGATCTTATTGGAAAAGTTCAATTTGAATTCAGGTTTGAGTTCAATTCAAATTTTTTTTCGTCTTTTTTTTTTTTTTTTTTTTGGTGAAACCAGCACTCAGGGGATGGCCCCTACTCATGCAGTGCATTGTGCAGGTTTTTTAGGAAAATGGGTTATAGGAAGGTGGAAGAGAGGGAGTAGTGTTTGTGGACATCTCAAGATGCGATCGGCAAGGAAACTAGGTGACTATAAAATGGCCAGTGCTATACCTTCACCATTAGGCAGTCTACAGCAATCGTCCCCAAGAAGCCCGCACCCTTCAGTGTTGGATAAGGACTCGCTTTTGAAGCTCATCTATTCTAATCCATCATACAAGCGAAACAAATATTATTTTCTCGCAACCTAACGGTTTTCTGGCAATACATCAATGAGAAAACGAGAAAACGCATGAAAACGTTTCTCAAATCTTAACACCCACAAAATTAACACAAACATCAATGTGGTTGAGATTACAAGCTAACTCTTGATCCTGATTTTAAGTTTATAATGGTCAATAACATATGCATGTACATATGACCTTATTTGTATCGTACTGGAATTGTCTATAAGACGCTGACTGTTATCAGCATAGCTGACTGTTATCAGCAGACCAAGGTACTTCTTAGACTTTGAAAATATATTATCGGCTCTATCAAACTTTCTATTAAAAAACCAAATGGTAGGCACTTAGAGTCGAATCCCCGATGCTCTAGTTGGTAGTGTGCTAAACTTCAAATACCGAAACCATGGGTTCGATTTCCACCAAAGAGACTCTGGGTGTTTGTGATTCTCCGATTGCTTGTATGACTTTATATATGATTGACCACAATCAAAAAAAAGGTAATGAGAATTATTTCAAACTAATTCTAAAGAAATGTTTCAAAAATAAATTGGTCGCACACACTTACCCCTCGTTCCTTTCTCCTTATAACTTTCTGGTATTCCAACACAATGCACTGCATGAATAGAAGAAGTCTTCTCCTGAGTGTAGGTGTCAAATATTAAAACAAAAAACTCCTTTTCTCTTACGCGACTTTCGTTCGAAACTTTAAAGGTTTATCGTAATAGATCGTTTAGAAAAGCAATGTAGGAAGGTTGGAGTGTTAGCTTTGATACCAAAGCTCACTTGAACACGTACATATATCGGTCCGTTGTGAAGCCATAGGTAAAAGCAATCCCTGTACTGACTTAATTCTGACAAACTCATTGAAGAAGGTGGTGAGCGCAGGGATTGCATGAAAATCAATGTAACAGTAATTATTCCTTCAGTCATAGTAAACGATATAAATTAAAAATTTATCCAAATTTTTTCGTATACACTCCTTATTTAAAGAAATTTCTGCCTTATACATCTAAGGGTTAATTATAGTAATATACAATGGAGGTAAACTGTGCTATATTCATGAGATTCAGACTTTATTTTTAAAAACTGTGATTATCAGGTATGTTCTGAAAATCACAAAATTTCAAATCACTTGTGATTTTGAAATCACAATTGTGATTTAAATGTGTTCTGAAAATCACAAAACTTTTAACTTTTCGATGTGATTTTACCCTTTCGAAAACACAAGAAAACAGCTGATTTTTTGTTTAGATTTGGTGACACTTTTTGTGAGTTGAAAATTAGTCAGTGTTTTGGTAAAAATATCAAGGGAAAAATAAACTAAAATTAGCTTTTTTTACAAAAATTAAAAACATTGTAATGCCTGGAGTTTTATTATTATCAATAATAGTTTTGAAAAGAAAACAATTAAGAAATGAATGAATGAAAGTCAAAAAATTTAAATTTGGCAAACATAAGATGTTGGCACAGTTAACTCCGAAGCTGCAACTGTTCGTAATTGCTTATTGTTGCCATTTGTTATTACTTTATATGTAGAGATTTTTAAAATTAGGCAAACAATTGATAGTTTTTTACTAAATTAAATATTACTTAACAAAAATAATTAAGTTTCATTGGAAATAGTTCATTTATTTAAAAAAATCAAATACATTTGTCTTTAGTAGAAATATTTTGCAAATCTGGCAAGCTCAGATGTATTTTCGAAGTTCTGAAACAGGTGACAATTAAAAAGTAAATTCAAAATCACAAACCAAATAACAAAATTTCTTGAAATGCGGAGTGTCTTTAATTTTATCGTAATTTTATACTTTTTTGATCCAAACTTGTTCATTTTACTATAAAAATTAATAAAAAACTTTTTAAGCTATTCATTTAATTCATTTATTGTGAAGTTCAACATAAAATGGTTGAAAAAATAAGCAAGTGATTCTAAATCGGCAACCACTTAGCTCACCGGTTTGAAATCACAAAAATTACAAAAGTTTTGTGTCCAGAACAACTTTCTTGTGATTTCAAATCACTTTCACAAAAAGTGATTTTCAGAACATGCCTGTATGTTTATTTTAGTTTTCGTGTTAACTATTCAACAATTTAATATTTTTAATCGTTTTTATTTTGATTTTTAAATTTGTTTGTAATTATTTACGAAAGAAATCAACATACATAAGGTTCCTAATAAATTTTTACATACGAAATACAAAATTTTATTTAAATTCGTTTAATTTTTTTTTTATTTATTTTTTATAATTTTATTTTTTATAATTATTTATTAAAAAAAAAAATAAAAAAAAAAAACTGTTGTCTTCCATTTAACAAGAAAGTGTAAAAAACATATAATTTTGTTTGATTTTGAATTTCAAAATAAGTTTTTTTTTTTATAACAAAATTTAATTTTTTTTTATTACAAAAAGAAAAATAAGTTGTTTTTTAAATTAAATTAATTAATTATAAGTTAATTAAAGGAAAATAGTTAATTTGAAAAGAAATTAAAAGAAAAATAAATAATTTAAAATAATTTAATTCATAAAACGTAATGTAGTTAAAAAAAGAAGAGATAAAAAAATATTATAAAAATAAAATTAAAAAAATAAAACAAAAAAAAATTCAATGCACTGCCAAAATGGTTTATTTTTTAGTTTTTGACAACAACAAATAACAAAAAAAAATAAATTGTGTAAAAACAACAACATTAATAAGTAATAAATTTAAAACAATTAGTCAAATCAAAAAAAAAACAAAAATTATGAAATAAAAATCACTCGTACACTTAAATAAACAATAAACAAAAATAAAAATAAAAAAAAAAATTTTTGTATATACAATAAATTATAAGGAAAAGAGCAAATAAATAATTAGCAAAATTAATAAAACAAAAAAAAAACAACAATAATAAAACAATTATAATAAAATTTTAAAAAATAATTTAAATACCAAAACATATTATTAATTATTAAAATAAAAAAAAATAATTACAATAATAATACATATATTGTCTTAAATAGTTAAAATGAGTATTAAGTTAAACACAATTTGTTTTAATTGCATTTTTTATTTTTTTTTTAATTTGATAAAAAAAAAAATCACAATTTTAAAAAAATGGTTATTAAAAACAAAAATTTATGAATTTAATTACATTCATAAAAAAATAATAATTTAACCACAAAATGGCAAACAGCTGGTTTGGAAATGGCTAGAATATATTTTTTAAAACTTTAACTAATTTAACATAAAGCGGCAGATACTCTACTCCACCACGACCAGTCTAAATTCTCTACAGAAGTCTTTATCAGGTGAGCAAATTCTCTCATCGTGCTTACTCATTACTCAATAATCAGTTATAGATACAATGACAGAGATGATGATTCTGGCAATCTGCCTTAATTAGTCGGTCTTTAAAAAAAAAAGAAATAAAGTTGCCAGATTACGTATGTAAATATTTTCTCAAATTTCTTTTTTTATTTGAAAGTACAATCCTTCCGGTTAATAATGGTAAATAATTTCATTCAAATGGCTGCCTCGGCTGGCCATGCAGTAGCCTACACGATCGGTCCAATTTTTAAGCACATTATCGATTGTGTGCAGCTGTATTTTACCAATGGCTTCACGAATATTGTCCTTTAAAGCGTCAATTGTCTCTGGCTTGTCGGCGTAACACTTATCTTTGACGGCACCCCACAAATAATAATCCAACGGTGTCAAATCGCAGCTCCGAGGTGGCCAAACGACATCAGCTGTGCGGCTGATAATGCGATCTTCAAAAACAGGGCGCAAAACATCGAGTGTAGCTTCGGCTGTGTGGCACGTAGCGCCGTCCTGTTGAAACCAAATGTTGCCAATATCCTCCTCTTCAATTTTTGTGAACAAAAATTCGAACAACATGGCCCGATAACGATCGCCATTGACTGTAACGGCCACTCCTTGCTCATTTTCGAAGAAAAATGGCCCAATTATGCGCCTCTGGACCAAAATCCGCACCAAACAGTGACTCGTTTTGGGTGCGTCGGCTTTTCAATGTATGCGTGCGGGTTTTCTGTGCCCCAAATGCGACAATTTTGTTTGTTTACATACCCGCCAAGATCAAAATGAACTTCATCTGAAAAGATGATTTTTTGCCAAAATCGGCATCTTCTGTAAGTCGATCGCAGGCCCACTTAGCGCAGCGAAAACGCATTGGATGGTCAATTGGCTTCAACTCCTGAATCAATTGGACTTTGTATGGCACCATACCAAGGTCTTTATGCAAAATTCGTCTCAATGATGTCTCCGAAATGTTCAATTGTTGAGAACGACGGTGAATTGATGTTGATGGCGCTTCACGCACACTTTCTGCCACAGCAGCAATATTCTCGGGTGTACGCACCGTTTTTGGCTTTTCACGCATTGGTTTATCGATGAGGATGCCAGTTTCTTTCACTTTTTTCACAAGATAACGAACATACGGAGCTGACGGTGCTTCTCTTCTTCCAAAATCCGTACGCAATTTTCGCACACATTCTGCAACATTACCATAATTTTCAAAGTAATGTCGCAATATTTCCCAGCTTTGTTCAAGCGTATACACAACCATATTCGTTCAGCGGAAGGATAAAACTAATTATCTGTCAAATCAGACATGAGCTAAGTGTTACCATTCACTAAATAAGCACTAGTTGAAAAAAAACGTTAGATGGCGGACCCATATTATGGTTGATTGATTGAAAATAATATGAACATAGTTACTTATGTTAATGACGAGTATACTCGACTGATGAACCTTAATACAAATGTAGGTTAGCGGGTAGCTTACTGTTTACAACCAAGTTTACTTGGTGGTCATATAGCCCATTGTGTTAAAAAAATAAGAAATTAACCCTTAATCTGCATGACGATAATACTCGTCACCAATATAAAAATTTATATTTCCTTCTGACGTGTATACTCGCTATGTGAATTTTATTGTTAACTAACTGTGTAGTGAGCTGGCACTATCTGGTGCCATCTCTGTCTTTTAGTACACCTCGAAAAGGCTGTGGAAGTCCAAGAATTTCAAGAGTAAGAAAAAAATGCGATTATCTAGGCTAAGTATAGGATATGGAGATAATGGGAAAATGATGGAGTGGAGGAAAGAAAGCCCCATAGTCTAGTAGGTACTGTGTAGGCGTATTAGACGTAAGGCCACGGTTCAAACCCCAGGTCAGATATTTCCAGCAAAACGAAATATAAAGAAATATTTCTACGGCAACTTTCTCTCAGCAGATTTGTGACAAAAATTCTGCGAATAAATAAAATTGCCATGAAAAGTTTCTCAAAACAAATCTGTTGTTCCCTGTCCTGTAGGCCCTCTCATTGATGGATAAAAGTAACCCACACAACATAAACGGTATGAGAAGCTAGGCAGTCATAATCCAGACTAAAAAGTTGTAAAGACCAATTAGATAAGAAGGAAAGTGATGGAACAAAACCGTAATATGTGTAAGTTTATTTGTTAAGGCCGGGCTTATATAGACGATAGATTATCTGCTCAATAGTTCTCCAACTTTTGGTAGAGAAAGTTTCAATTCTTTGTAAAGGGTTTCTCTAATTCTTCAATGCTCTGTAGCGAATCAATATTCAAGTGCTCTCGGAATTTATTGTTTTATAACGCTTGTTGAGTTATGAGCGCCAGTCCTTGAGTAATTAATCTTAATTGTTTTCTTCTTTGTATTTCCCCTATTTCTCTGTTCCATTTTTTCTATACTTTCTTTCTATTTTTCCACCAAAACCTCTGATGTATTCTACATACATTCATAAGCCCAAATATCTATCTATGTTCCCTAATAGGAATTATGGGAACCTACAACAAAAATCTGTTATCGATAAATTTTAATAATTTTCGATATCATCGTATTGCGGCTGCTTATTATTGCCTGCTTATTGGTACTTTTTTGAAGGTACCACAACTTCAGGGGTAATTGAAATTTTTTCTATAAGTTTTACAAAGAAACTAAAAAGGTTATTCATAATAATTAAATACTTAAAACAAAATAAACCCAAATATTGTTTGTCATGTATGAATTGTGTTCTTTTTTGGTGGCAACTTTTTATGTTTTTCAAATAAAGTACTATTTTTTGGTACCAAAAATGTTTATTTAATAAACTTCCTCGTAATGGAAAAAAAAAAAGAAAATTAAGATTTTCAAACATTTTCCATATTTTTCCTTTTTTTTGATTCTCAAAAAAGTACCGCCTTATCTGCATAAATTTATACTTTTGCTTTGAATTCAGTAAAGTTCCCCTGGTTGTTAATATTTCATTGAACGTTGTTTCAATTTTTTAAAAACTTCTTAACATATTTATTTAAAAATTTTCCTATTTTCTTAACCAGTTATAGGGCTGAAATTAGAAACTCTAAAATTATAATTTTTTTTTGTATATAAAAAAAAAATAAAAATAAAATAATCATAATTAATAAAGTAATTAAACAATAAATTAGGAAAACAAATACTCATATGCAAATTAAAGACATACAAAACAATTTTAACAAAAAACTGAAAATTAAAATTAATTTATAATAAATTAGTTATAAATGAAGAAATAAATAAAATTAAATAAATTAAAAAATAAATTAAATTAAATAAAATAAGCAAATAAACCTAGTGATGTAAGTTGAAAACAGAATTCTAAAATAGTTATAATGTTAGAATATAAATAAATAAAATAATTACAAAAAAAAATTAACAATAAAATGAAGAAAAGAAAAAAAAATAAAATTACAACTGATTTCTAAATTAAAATTAAATACAATATAAATATAAAAAAATAATTAAATCAATAATAAAAAAAATTAAATAAACATTAAATTACAAAAATAGTTATTAAATTAAGAGAGAAAAACAGCGATATTAGCACAATTCTATTGTAAGAATTTTCATTTGTTTTTATATATATTTTTTTTTTTTGTATATTTTGTTGTGTTTATTTCATATTTTTTTTTTTGTAAATAGTTTTTAAATTTGAAAATTCATTAGAAAATTTTATAATTTTCCATTTTTAAAAATAATTTGTTTAAATATTGAATGAACAATCTTTACATTACACTTCGCATTACATTTAAATTAAAATTTGAAGAAAAAAACCAGAGCCATACCATTCCAGTTCATGCAAATTAAAAAAAAAAATGTTTTAAGATATTTGGTTAAGGCTTTCTATCATTCTCTTTGAATGAGAGAATCCAAATTTAAATTAAATTTAAAATTTTAAATCATTTTCTAACAATTTATTTTACATTTTAGGCAATTTGAAGATGTCAAAAATTCTTTAATCTTTTGTTTCAAACTAGAATAAACTAGAACCCGGTGTGTTTCGCTAAGCATATTAGTTTACCTTGAAGTTTTCAAAATCCTAGCTGTTGTAAATACAGCACCAATATTATGAATACTTTCTTTAGCCTTGTTAATAAGAAACAAATTTTACACGTACTCTTTAGTGTGCTGTACATTCTACACTCTGGATACTCCTCTAAACGCTAATTCTGTCAAATTATTTCTAACTCTACAGAGTTGCACTTAGGGCCATTATTACAACTTGCGGTTAAAGTTGGTTTTAGTTAAAGGTAACTGCAGCTAAAGTGAACTTTAAAGTCACCTTTAACTTCTTTTCGTTATTACAACCTACTGATAAAATAAAGTTAACTTTTTCAAAAATGTGGCAGTGCCGCAGCAATGTCAATAACACTGCACAATTAAACTAGTTTTTTTAACTCAGTGGCATCGACGTGCTTCTTTTTTTTGTTGTATTTGCTTATTTTGTTTATATTTGAAGTTGCCATATTGAAAATAATATATAATATGGCAAGTTTAAACATAAACTTAACTTTTTTTAAAAGTTAAAGGGTAGGATGATACTTCCTTTAGCTTAACACTCACTTCTCTACCTTATTGTCCACTTATAATAATGAAAAACAATTTATCTGCCCTTTAAACTCATTCCTTTAGTTAACGACAAGTTGTAATAATGGCCCTTAATTAGTTAGAGAGTGTACTTTACATGGGAAAAGCCGCTACCTAGCCCTCTAGTGATTGTGTATTAAAAATATATTTTCTCTTAGTGATAAAAGTGTCATATGGATTACAATATTAACTAGTCTTCTGGGTTGAATGGTATTCCAACACCAACATTTATATAGCTCTTATGCCTCATCTTGCTGAAAGAATGCCAATGTAACACATATCATCAAAAAAAGCAGGTCTCGTAACTCTGGACGGTTACGGAAGATATGATTAACCTTCAACTTCTCAAATATCTTCAGTTTAACAACCTGGTCAGTGATAGGCAGTACGGTTTCCGTAAGACCTCGGTGACCTGTTGATTTTACCCTCAGATAGGTGGATTCAGTCTAAACAACGCTTTGGCCATATCAAGGTAGAGATTCTAAACATTGCCATTTGACAGAGTGTTGCGTGATACACTGCTTTCGAAACCTAATCCTTTTGGTTTTGCTAGTAAATTCTATCGATTTATTTCGAGTTTTCTCTAGGATCGCACAACATATGTATATGGACGGGATTCAGTGGGTACCACAAGGTTCTGTTATATTTCCATCTCTATTTCTTATTATTATTTACGATCATTTCTTTCTTGTTATAATTTTAACTACTCTTTTGCAAATGGCAATAAATTTTGTCTTTTACATACTTCTGATTGTAGACAGAGCCCTACAGAGACTAAGGCGCAAAGGAATAACTCCCACACATTTGATCAATCAAACGCAGTCAATCTTTGAATGAAATCGTGTGAAAGAAGACAATTTTAAAGCATGAAGAACCACAATAATATTATGTTCTGGTGTAAATATTGGAGAGAAGGTCAATAATATTTGAATGCAATGTCCACAACAATCATTATATTGTTGAAGTGTCGAACGAAACATTCAAGATTCTCGGTTTCTTAAAATAGTGCAAGAATACTTATTCTTCTTAATATTTACACCATTTGTACTCTTTCGAAAATTGTATTGAAACGAGAGTATTGATCGATGCCACGAGTTCTATTTTTTGGCACACAAGAGATGCCAAAGGTTTTCATTAATGACAATTGGGTAACCAACTCTATTGATTCATTAGGGCACCACCTAAACAATATAACATGAGTTTTGCTAATTTTCGCTACTGCAACAGACTGTGCTCGAAAAAAAAAACACAATTTTTAAGTAATATACATACGTCTGTCACATAGAATACTTCCGTTTGTGTGTCAATTGACCAGAGGATCGAATAGGGCATTACAATATCCGTATTTGTATTTTTTTTATTACAGAACTACATATACACAAACAATTTTTCTAAGTCCAATACAATAGAATTCACCATAGTCTAGCAGGTAGTGTGTTGCCTTATTACACGCAAAGTCGTGATTCGAACCCCAGCTTAGACATCAACAACAAGGAATATGAACGAATATTTCTTCGTTCGAAACGCGTAACGATTGATTCGCGAAAAAAAAAAAAAAAAAAAAAGTTTGTTCACTATTTCAGACGTCCACGGTGTTAATTTGCACAACTGAGAGATTAAGAATTAATACAACTTTCAATCTCCGAGGTGTGACCGGAAGTAAACTAAATGGATAGAAAATAAGGGGGCTCATCTATATTTTCTAACCATTTTAATTCCGAACTTGCTTATAAACTAGTTCCCCTCAATTAAGGAATGTTTCAACCCGCCTACCGGCAGACGTCAGGATCCCTTTTTAGCAGTCTTCTGGCAAAAACTCTGCTGATAGTAAATAAAATTGCCATGAAAAGCTTCTCAAAAATCTGTTATACGGTAGCGACTTTAAACTGTAGGTCCCGACACTCATGGAAAAAATTAACACACACAACATGGGTGCAGTGACAAATTAGGTTGCAATGCTGACTAAAGGTTTGTAGTCAGGAATACAATGTAATGCATTAGTAATCACCATTCGCAGAGAGTTTTTTTTTTTTTTTTTTTTTTTTTTTTTTTTCGAACGTCCCCGGCCTCACACTAACCCACCCTCACCCGACCGCGGAGGGCTCGTCCCCATTACGTAGGGACACGTACACACTACAGTCCGGACTATAGCGGGTTAGGGAAAAGTAAAGGCAACGACAACATAAATCAGCTACAGAACTTAATCACAAGCTGAATAAAGCAACAATAAACCATAACTACCTAAGACAAGAACGAGAATATATTATTGATTGTAAAAAAAACTTTATATGTGTTGGGAAATTTTCACCATATTTTAAGCATTGGATTTTCCTTAGTCGTCGTGATTCGAACCCCAGCTTAGACATCAACAACAAGGAATATGAACGAATATTTCTTCGTTCGACACGTGTAACGATTGATTCGCGAAAAAAAAAAAAAAAAAGTTTGTTCACTATATCAGACGTCCACGGTGTTAATTTGCACAACTGAGAGATTAAGAATTAATACAACTTTCAATCTCCGAGGTGTGACCGGAAGTAAACTAAACGGATAGAAAATAAGGGGGCTCATCTATATTTTCTAACCATTTTAATTCCGAACTTGCTTATAAACTAGTTCCCCTCAATTAAGGAATGTTTCAACCCGCCTACCGGCAGACGTCAGGATCCCTTTTTAGCAGTCTTCTGGCAAAAACTCTGCTGATAGTAAATAAAATTGCCATGAAAAGCTTCTCAAAAATCTGTTATACGGTGGCGACTTTAAACTGTAGGTCCCGACACTCATGGAAAAAATTAACACACACAACATGGGTGCAGTGACAAATTAGGTTGCAATGCTGACTAAAGGTTTGTAGTCAGGAATACAATGTAATGCATTAGTAATCACCATTCGCAGAGAGTTGATTGTAAACAAAACTTTATATGTGTTGGGAAATTTTCACCATATTTTAAGCATTGGATTTTCCTTAGTCGTCGTGATTCGAACCCCAGCTTAGACATCAACAACAAGGAATATGAACGAATATTTCTTCGTTCGACACGTGTAACGATTGATTCGCGAAAAAAAAAGTTTGTTCACTATATCAGACGTCCACGGTGTTAATTTGCACAACTGAGAGATTAAGAATTAATACAACTTTCAATCTCCGAGGTGTGACCGGAAGTAAACTAAACGGATAGAAAATAAGGGGGCTCATCTATATTTTCTAACCATTTTAATTCCGAACTTGCTTATAAATTAGTTCCCCTCAATTAAGGAATGTTTCAACCCGCCTACCGGCAGACGTCAGGATCCCTTTTTAGCAGTCTTCTGGCAAAAACTCTGCTGATAGTAAATAAAATTGCCATGAAAAGCTTCTCAAAAATCTGTTATACGGTGGCGGCTTTAAACTGTAGGTCCCGACACTCATGGAAAAAATTAACACACACAACATGGGTGCAGTGACAAATTAGGTTGCAATGCTGACTAAAGGTTTGTAGTCAGGAATACAATGTAATGCATTAGTAATCACCATTCGCAGATAGTTGATTGTAAACAAAACTTTATATGTGTTGGGAAATTTTCACCATATTTTAAGCATTGGATTTTCCTTAGTCGCCGTAGTCTAGTAGACGTTAGGCCACTGTTAGACATCTCCAGTAAAACGAAATATTTAACAAAATTTTTGCTTGGAGACTTCTTCTCACCAGATTTCTAGCAAAAGCTATGAGAGTAAATAAAAAATTGCCATGAAAAGTTTCGACTATCAAACTATAGGTCCCGCCACTCATGTATAAAACTAACAAACACAACATGAATGGTGTGAGAAACTAGGTTGTAATCCTGGCTGAGGAGTTGTAATGACCAATTATATGTGTTTGCTTTCCTTACAAACACATTCATCATCTTACAGCATTAAAGCTTGTGATGAGTTTTTAGATTTTCAATAAATTTTCATTCATTCTTCTCAGAACTGTGTGCCCTTCAACGTAATCTCTAAGGCAATTTCGATGTGCATCTATGATTTGCTGTCATAATTCTCAGGTTTCTGTTGTTGTGGATCTGTTTAAAAAAGCATTTTGAATTGATAAGAGTGCCTCAAAGCAATTACATTTTAAAACGTTTTTCTCTGTTATAAGGAATGTAAACATTTTATAAAATCTTTTTGAGTAAGTAGAACCAAATATTTTAATACGTTGTTCCAAATGCCAATCAAAATACATTTTTTTTTGTTTTGAATTGAAAATCTTAAAACGAAATTCATTTTCAATCTATCTTTCGCTCACATCATTCATTATTAAAGAAAAAATAAATTTAAAAACCAAAACCAAACAAATAACATGAAATTGATAAGAAAATTTAAATTGTAATACAATAATAATAACAACAACATATATATATATATACAAACATATATTTAATTAAACAAATTAAAAAAAAACCAAAAAACATTAATAAAAATTCATTAAAATTTAAGTAAAAAATAAGAAAAATTATGAAAAATTTTTTTAGTTACACGAACAGAAAGAAAAAAAATTTAAAAAAAAAAATAAAAACGTTTAAATAAATGAAAAATATTGAATTAAACAATTTAAAATTAAAAAAAAAAAAAATTAAGCAAATTAAATAACAACAGCAAAAGAAACATTTAAAACATAATGTTGCAAAAGAAAATCCAAAGAAATGTATGAAGAAGAACGAAAAAATAAAAAAAAAAAAAAACAAAAGGAAACAAATAAATTTGCTCAAATGACATTAAAAATAAAAATAAAAACAAAACACAAAGAAAAAAACTAATTATAAAAACTTAAACATTAAAAAATAATAGCAATTATAAACAAATACAATATAAATGAAAGAAAAATATGTGAAGCGAAAAAAACTGAATAAATCAACAACAACAAGAAATAACGAAAGAAAAAAACAAAAAATAAAACAAATAAAAAAAAAATGAACGTTAAGATTACAAAAATAAAAAGAAAAAGAAAAAAGAAAAATTAATAAAAAAAAAAAAATAAAAAAAAACATTAAAAATTCATTGAAGTTTTATTTCATCAACCGGCATCATAAAAGTTCTTATGTTTGTTTACAATTGGCAGCTGCCTAAAGCACAAACACTTGGGTCCAAGCTATTGGGTTGTTCGGAAAGTAATTTCGTTTTTTTTTTTTTTTTTGTGAAAATGAAAAACAGTTTACGTATATAATACACAAATACTTTATTCAATTATATTGAATTTGATAAATTTAATCTCAATCCGATCTCACGTGTTATTACTCGCCGGTGCGCATCAATTAATGCCTTTATCGCGTCTTTATCAGCTTCAAGCGGCCTTCCCGAAATTTAGCGAACCAGTTCTGGCACTAGCGTACTGTCAACACACGTTCTCCATACACATCGGTCAATTTCTTTCCGGCTTTAACAGCATTTTTACCCTTTCTGTAGTAAAACAATAAGATATGTCGAAAATACTGCTTATCGCTATCCATATTTAAAAGGGCATCAACCAAAAACTACTGCATAGAATTAATTGGAGTTTTTCACACACAAACCGTACTATATGAGCTCTCAAACCATATACAGTGAGCGTCAAAAGAGAGTAAACACCGCTGAAATAATTCATTTTCTTAGGATAGCGAGAAAAGTAAATGAGAATAGTCGAATAAATTTCCATAAATTAAAAACGTTTATTTATTACTTATAAAATGTTAAAACAAAAAAATTGCAAAACTTATTGTTGTGCTACAAGTATAAATTTTATAATAGAAAATTTAAAATTATAGTGGGTGTTGACTCACTTATGGCGCTCTGTGTACATACAAATTATACGGCTTAAGTGTAAAGTTAGATGCAAAAAAATACAATTAAATCCTCTGTCGGGAAAAAACGAAATTACTTTCCGAACAACCCACTACTTAGTGATGCGTTATGAATAATAAAAGTGTAGAGCTGTGTAGTCTAGTGGGTTGTGGCTTGGCTCAGCTCAGACATCAACAAAATGAAATTGAAAAAAATATTTTTTCGACAAATTGCTCTCAGCAGTCTTCTGGCAAAAATTCGGAGAGTAAATAATATTGACATGAAAAATTTCTCAAAAATCTGTCGTTTAGAGTTGATATTAAACTATAGGGCCCGCCACTTATGGATAAAAATTACCCATACAACAAGGGTGCTGGTGTTATAATGACCAAGTAAGTAAGTTTTTCCAAAAAAAATTCAGGGCAGACAGGTTTCTCAATAGCTGACGGTTGAGCATAGGTTCTTCGTCTCACGTCACCAAATGCCGTGTCACTAAAACTCCTATCTGGTATTTTTGCATATGCAGCTAAGCACCGTTACGGCTACTAGATTCAGAATTATTGGCAGATTTTTCACAAGTCCTGATGCCTATATTTTTGAATCAGTCTCGTCTTTATTTCTTTATTTTTTTAACAGAGTATTGCCAATCTATTCTAGAACAGTTTTTGAAGTCATATGCATACTTTCTCCTCATGTACAACACATTGGTCTTGAACACATGGCAAATGATTTCTGCAGGAGGTGAATGTTCATCTTCTATTTGGTGCATGCTCAGCGGTATATCGGAGTAGGAATAGAGGCACTTTGGTGTATACTGTATAAACGATTTAAAAAAGCTATCAGTAATGGAAATTACGAGTCCAAGGGCCATTATTACAACTTGCCGTTAAATTTGGGTTTAGTTAAAGGTACCTTTAGCTAAAGGGAACTGTAAAGTTACCTTTAACTGATTTTCGTTATTACAACTTACAGATAAAATAAAATTAAAATATGGCAGTGTCGGAGCAAAGTCGATAAAACTGCTCAATTAAACAAGTTTTTTTTTAACGCAGTGGCAACAGTGGACTTCGTTTTTTTGTTGTATATGCTCATTTTGTTTAAATTTGAAGTTGCCATATCGAAAATAGTATATGATATGGCAAGTTCAAACATAAAGTGACCTTTAAATGTTAAAGGTAGGATGATCTTCCCTTTAGCTTAACGATCACTTCTATCTTATTGGGTACTCATAATAATGAAAAACAATTTATCTGCCCGTTAAAATCCTCCCTTTAGTTAACGGCAAGTTGTAATAATGGCCCTAAGTCGCTTCATCAAAAGCTCCGAATGTTTCCGGGACTAGTGGAATCACAATGGCCCTTATATGGCCTAAGTGTGTCTCTCGCAACTTCTTTGAATTGACAACCGGCCTATTTACCTACCTACTTGGCTTGATTATGTACGTCGACTTAACCTTAGTGACATAGAAAGTTGGCAAAAATGATATTACAGACGACAACTGTCAACCAACATTTGAAAATTTCACGCACTAAAAAATTTGTATTTGTCCTTTGACATCGTAGCTAAAGTTCCTTACCTGATCATAATAGACCAAATATTCTCTCAGGGGATATAATAGCCGTTTTTCCATCAGTAAGTATCTTTATATTCCTATTCAAAATCTCAGGGTAATGATTTCTTCCGCCCTGTCTTATAATTTGGATTCATCAATATATACGTGAATGAAGTTCTCCTTAAAACAACACCAATATTGTCATTGAATCTTTCCAATATATTTTCCAAAACGACAGAATTGAAAATAGGTTTATGTACCGTAAAGTACCCGTAAAGTAACTAAAATGTTTGCATTGCCATATGTTTTCAAGTCATGTCAGTTGTGGCTTCCACAATATCCAAACCATGTTAAATGTAGGCATCGTATCTTTCATTTGCGTGAGGAAAATTCTTATTAATATTCAATTAGCCGCTCCAATGATATGATATTATAATATCCAACGCCTATACTGTAATATACTCTTCTAATTCAATATCGAACATCTGGAAAATACTCCATAATACTGCTATTCCAATTGCACCTAGAAGAGCTCCGCCTATAACGATGACGAACTGTGTGATCTTTAACTTGCATTATCGTTGTTAATGCTATATTGCAGCCTTACACCTCCATACATATATACCGATTTCACAATATATATTTCAGACTTATATAATAGTAATAACTAAGTCTACAATAAAAAGTTGTAATAACTTCGGCAATATCCCGTCAGGCTCTATTGATGTGAAAAGTTTCACGCACAAAAATATCTGGGGTTACATTTAGACTAGTAGGTTAGGCTAAACTGACAGTCGCCTCAATGGGCATTACTTACTTCCTATAAGGTCCTATAAGGTCCCTTATATAATTGTAGCTCCTGCATTGGCATCTCTTAACCGTGCCCAGAGTCTTATGAAGGTTTGAATTTTTCTCAAATCGCTAGATTTGTTTTGTCACTTAATTCTGGATGTCCAAGAATTCTACTTCCCAGATATCCATGGGCCGGACAATGACAGGGAAGCTATTCTATGATTTAGGCTGGTATATATAATAAATACCGTTACATTGTTTCTGTTAATAGTCTATTTTAGTAAATCCATGTACAAATGATTGTAAATCAATTTCTTTCTAAATAGGCCTCGAGCAAGAAGAGCGTAAAAGATTAATTGAATTTTTTTTTTATAAAAATCGTCTTCGTCTTCCAATATTGATAATAATTGGTCATTCCAACCCTTCAGTCAGCATTACGACCTAGCATCTCACACCACTCATGTTGTACGTGTTAATTTTTATACATGAGTGAAGGGACTTACCGTTTCATGGCTCTCACAGTCTTTGCCAGAAATCTGCTCAGAGAGGAAGTCGCCGAAAAAATATTTTTTCAAATTTTCGTTTTGATGTTTGACCTGGGGTTCGAACCGCAGCCTTCTAAGAAGCCAACCCAACACCCAATAGATTACGGTGACTCTCAAGTTACTTTACTTCACTGGTCATTACAAACCTTTAGTCAGGATTACAACCTAGCTCATGTTGCGTGTATTAATTTTATACATGATTGGTGCGACCTACAGTTTAAAGTCGACTTCGAACCACAGATTTTTGAGCATCTTATTCATGTTAGTCAATTACTTTCAGAACTTTCTTATGACTACTACTAAGACGTGGTCGACGAAAGAACTTATTTCGCTTTCAAGCTGTCTGCTTTGGTTCGAACTCGGAACTTCCATCTCACTTCTTTAGCATACTACCCACTACACTGTATTTCAATTTAAAAAAACCCGTATTTATAAAATGTCCTTTTAAATAACTTCAACACTGTTTGTCAATGCGCAGAATCCTGTCAACTTTTTTTATGCCTTTTAAAAACATTGCAATTTCAAGTATAGGACAGCAAAGGATAACAAAATGTTTAACAAAACCCTTCCACATTAAAAAATTAAAATAAATTCACTTCTAATACAGAAAATTTTAACCTTCATGCTTTACAAAACTTATTTCATACTTCAAAACTTCCATTTGGAATTTACTATGAAACTCGAATAATCGAGATTGTAATGTATGTTGAAAAAATGTAAACATAATATCGTATTCAGGGAAATGCAAGAAAAACAAACGTAAAAATAATAACAACAATACGTTCAAACTAAAAGGACAACACGAGGAGAATCTAAAAATCACAACATAAAACCAGAAAAAATAATCCTCCCCGCTTCTACTAGCAAACCAGCAAGAAACCAGAAAGAAAAAAAGGAATAAATTCTGCTTATTAGGCAGAAAGTGCTTATGTAGAGAAAAATGTGAAGCTCAATGGAAAAAGTCTGAAAACCAAAAAAAAAATATTTTTTAAAAAATTATTTAAAAATCAAAATAAAAAACAAACAAAAAACAAAAAATTTAAATTAAATTCAATTTAAACATGTTAAATGCGTTTAAAAGAAGATTTCGCACATTGCTGCAACGTTTAATCCTACTGGCCATATTGGCTGGCATATTTATGCTGGTCATTTCCTATATGAATTTGGAATTTTGCTATAAAATCATGTCACAGAATAGCCTAACTTATATGGTAAGTAGAGAGAGAACATATTTTTCTATTTAAAAAAAATTAAATTCAAAATGCTTGAGAACGTAATTCATCTTGTACTGCTCAAAAAAAAACAGTGCAAAAAATACAAAAACTATGAGTATAGCGGCTCATTGTGCGAAGAGCTTTGTGCCAATGAACAATCCTTCAAATCCTTTAAATGTCCACAAAATGACATGAGTACGATTATGTTTACAGCCGAAAAGAATGGTGATGTCTATGCCATTAAGGTAAGACTTCTCCACATGATTGGAATTGAAAACAAAAAAATTATTTTTCTATTTTTATATTTTTAGCTGGCCCGTCATATAAGGGATGATTTGAGTTGGGTGAATAGCCATGGTAAACAGATTTATCCAAAAATAGAAAATTTCCATCATATTGTTAAAATGCATATAACGCTCACCTACAATGTAACATTAGATGATAATATGGTAAGTAAAGAGATGGGAATTTATATTTACAATGCTTGTGTGCATGCTGTATACAAAGAACGAATAAGACATATGCCTGCGAATCCGATTTTAACCGATTGCCTACGTTTTACAAATCTACGAATCACTTTTGCACCCACTTTTAAACCCATGTTGGTATAGCTTTGCGTATGTCCTCCTGGATTTCCAAACTATCAAGCATTCTGCTAAAACAAAAGCCAGGAATTGTTTTCTCCAACTTCTGCTTGTTTCTCTATTCTTTGGTGAAAACAGCGTAACTTCACAGACCACCAAGTACAGAGACAAGTACTCCTAACACTTACATACATATATAATCGATCATTACAATCCTTTAGTTAGGATTACAACCTAGCTTCTCACAGCACTTATATTTATATATTTCGTGCGTTAATTTTTTATCCATGAGTGGTGGGACCAACTGTTTGAAGTCGACTCCGACAGATTTTTGAGAAACTTTTCAAGGCAATTTCATCATTTCAGAGTTTTTGCCAGAAATCAGCTGAGAGGAAGTCGCCGAAGAAATATTTTTTTTTTTTTGGTTTGAACCGTGGCCTTACGTCTAATAAGCCAACACACTACCTACTAGACTACGGCGACTTCCAAGTACTCCTAACACCCAGATCTAAACGAAATCAAAGTAGAAAATTTTGAAATTCAATTCAACTGGTTTGGACATTCGTCCTCTATAAACAAACACCCATATTTCTCTGCGTATTACTAGCCTTTCGTGCAAATCGAAATATCTGCTGACTTCATTAAATATTGAATGTGAAAAGCTCACAACAGAGTTATACAGTTAAAAATTTCAGAAATTAGACTGAGCGTGATCCGTGCATTCTCTATTCAGCTTTAACCCTTTACCTAGCTAGCTACCCACTTGGCTGTGATAGAATACATAACCGCATTGTCAATTATAAGCTTGCAGGTTTTTGAAAGGATTTCCAATGTAGAAAACTCCCCCGAAAGTTCGATGGTTACGTCTTGCGTGAAAGTTTATCCACTCTACATACATAATCGATCATTATAATCCTTTAGTCAGGATTACAACCTAGCTTCTCACATCACTTATATTTTGTGCGTTAATTTTTATCCATGAGTGGTGGGACCTACTGTTTAAAGTCGACTCCAAACGACAGATTTTTAAGAAATTTTTCATGGCAATTTCATTTACTCTCAGAATTTTTGACAGAAATCGCCGAAGAAATATCGTTTTGTTGAAGATGTCTGACCTGGGGTTTGAACTGTGGCCTCACCTCTAATAAGCAAACACACTACCCACAACACTACAGCGACTTACAGCAAACCACTATGTCGCATTAACCATTTGGTATGCATATGGCTCCGCCAGGTCATTGAGAGATTTGTGTTGACAGTGTGTTGTTGTTTTCTGACTATCAGAGAAAGTGCTTATATTATAGAAATTCAGACCTGCAGCATTACTCATCACTGATAAAAAGTACATGGATTTAATGTACTCCATCGATTCGATGTAGATGTGCCCCATAATTCTACTGATTTACCCACTTCCGACTTGCGTATCTAATGAATTTTAAAACCTCTATTGTGGTAACCTGCAGCATTGTAGTTTCGATGAAATTCTTGTGAGCCTTGAGGCATGGTTACGACCTATTTTCTCACACCACTTATGTTGTGTGTGTTAACTTTATACATGAGTGTAGAGACCTACAGTTTAAAATCGATCCCGAACGACAGATTTTTAAGAAACTTTTCATGGCAATTTTATTTACTCTCAGAGTTTTTGCCAGAAATCTGCTGAGAACCCATAAAGAATAATTCAATTCCAAATAAATCATGCGGTTAAATGCAAATGATTTTAAAGTACAGTATTCCCCGGATATAAGAACTCCCCGCTTAATAGCACCAAAACTTATGCAAACTTGATTTTTGTTTAACAATATACTGAAAATATTTCGATATATGCATCCCGCTTATAAGCACTCCCCGCTTATAAACACAAATAATTTTACCTCATAATTTAAATTTTCTCTAAAACAAATTCGTTTATATGCACCCGGTCACAATTATTTTGAATGGCAATAAAATTATTCAGCGGCATTAAAATTTGTTATGGCAACACTTTCTTAAAAACATAAGCGGTACATGTATGTATGTAATCGATCTCAGTTCCTTAGACTTAAGTATATCTACATATCGTCGTTGAAAACCCAAAAGTACGTACCATCAAAAAATCGTAATCGTGGCTTTTATTGATTCTGATTTGTTAGACAAAACTACATACCTCTAAAAAAATTTAGAACTCTTTGTAAAAAATTACGCTTTTATATCCATTATTCAAAGTAACTTATCAATAATAATAATAACGTATCGTGTTTTTTTTTTCTCCTATAAAGTTTTAAAAACTGATGTTATGTACTTTTGGATTTTCAACGACGATTTATAAACATATGTAATGTTTTTTTGTCAATAGATTTTTTTAATTGTTTTTTTTTTTTAATTGTTTTATAAAGGAGTTGTTTTTTGCTTTTGTTTAATAAAAAATAATAAAATGGAATTTTAACACAGATTTGTATTAATGCATTTGATGTCCGCTATGCGAGATTTCGATATAAGAATCACCCGCTTATAAGCACCGTCTTGTAAGCATTTTTGAAAGTGCTTATATCCGGGAAATACTGTATTTATAAAAAAAAAAAAAACGAATTAAAATGAAAGTCGCCGAAGAAATATTTTTATACTTTCGTTTCGATGTCTGACCTGGGATTTGAACTCGGGCCTTTCGTCTAATAAGCCAACACCCTACCTACTAGACTACGGCGACTTCACAAACTGGCAAAAACTCAGAGGGTAAATAAAATTGCCATGAAAAGTTTCTCAAAAAATCTGACGTTCGGAGTAGACTTTAAACTGTAGGTCCCGTCCCGCCCCTCATGTATAAAATTAACACACACAAAATAAATGGTATGAGAAGCTAGGTTGTAATCCTGACTAAAGGGTTGTAATGACCATTTACATACATGCATACCTCGGACCTGGTCCCCATATAAAAGTGAACTTTGTATAATCCGAAAATCCCTAGCATTCATGGAAGAGGATGGACATGGTGGCGACATTCGGAAGGGGTTTGACAGTAGTTTGGCTAACCAAGTAAATTAAGAGATTCTCAGGAAAAAAGTTCCAGCATTCATGGACGAGGATGGACGCGTTGACGTTCCCGCCGTAGTCTAGTAGGTAGTGTGTTGGTTTATTCGACGTAAGGCCAGCGTTCAAACCCCATGTCAGACATCAAAACGAAAATATGAAAATATTTCTTCGGCGACTTCTTCACAGCAGATTTCTCTCAAAAACTCTGAGGTAAATAAAATTGCCATGAAAAATTTCTCAAAAATTTGTCGTCGACTTTAAACTGTAGGTGCCGCCATTCATGTATAAAATTAACGCACACAACATAAATGGTGTGAGAATCTAGGTTGTAATCCTGACTAAAAGGTTGAAATGAAATGTGTGTATGTAAATACACCTCGGACCTGGAACCCATATAAAAGTGAACTTTGTATAATCCTAAAATCCCTAGCATTCATGGAAGAGGATGGACATGGTGGCGACATTCGGAAGGGATTTGACAGTAGTTTAGCTAACCAAGAGAGATTCTCAGGGAAAAAGTCCCAGCATTAATGGACGAGGATGGATGTGTTGATATTTCCTTCCATCGTGATATTCCTTTTGAATACAGTGATACAGGTTCTAGACTCTACGTTTTTAATTCAAACCAAAAGAATTTGAATTTTTTTTTTTCAAAATTTAATTCTGATAACCTCTGGTCTCTAGCAGGTTTTTCCCGTTTATTTTCCTATTTCAGATACGCGCTTTGGTTAATCAGGAAATCGATAAAAATAATCCCCAGCAAATGTTAAACTTTTGGCGTCTGTTCAAGGACAACAACTATATGATGAGTAAACTATACGATGAGGAGAATCTATTTCCCACTGTATTGGGTTCATGTGGACCATATTATGCCACCGAGAATTTGAACATTTTGAAAACCGAACAAACTCTACTACAATATATGTAAGTTTATATAAATGCATGTACATATGTATGTACGTACAATTTAGGTTTAATACTCTTCCTTTAGATCCTTTGATTGGCAGAAACGTTTAAAATTTGCTTTAAGTCTCATGGAATTTGTATTTAAAATGGATGAAATGAAACCGGAACCATTAAGGATGTGCAAAATGAAAATCAATAATTTTGGTGTTACAGGGGACAAGCGGTAAGAGGGCAAATTAAGAACCATTATTACAACTTGGCGTTAACTAAAGGGAGGATTTTAACGGACAGATAAATTGTTTTTCATTATTATAAGTAGACAATATGGTAGAAGTGAGCATTAAGCTAAATGGAGGATCATCCTACCGGTAACTTTTAAAGTTAAGTTTATGTTTGAACTTGTCATATTATATATTATTTTCAATATGGCAACTTCAAATATAAACAAAATGGGCATATACAACAACTGCGTTTAAAAAAAACTTGTTTGATTGTCACTGCCATATTTTCGAAAAAGTTAACTTTAGATTATCATTAGGCTGTAAAAGCGAAAAGAAGTTAAAAGTGACTTTAAAGTTCACTTTAGCTAAAGTTACCTTTAACTAAACCCAACTTTAACGGGAAGTTGTAATAATGGCCCTAAGTGTGATTGAAACTGATTTAACGGAAGAAAATTTAAAATCTTGTGGTTTCTTTTTTTTGCGTTTATTTCAGCATAAAATATGAAAATGCTGAACATGTTTTTGTAGAAACGCAATTGGATAAACGCCTGTCGAATGGTTCACCCTGTGAAGAGGATACGGATTGTAATTATCTTTATTGCATGGGTAAATGTGATCCGGATAAGTTGATATGCTCGGGCATCCAGCAGAATAATAATTTACAAATATTCTGTGATCAAATACTTAAAGGTGGTGGCCTATTTCCGGGCCTATTGGCCTCAGCTAAAACACCCAAAAACCTTATGAAATTATTAAAAACCTGTATAGATCCCTCAAAACAAGCGAATAATCATGTTAGCGGTAGGCAGTATGCACCCAATACCGAATTGGCTTTAAGGCTATACAATGAAATGAAACGTTTACAGAAAACTACCGCAACTAAGGATAGCGAGTAGAGTCAATCACTCACTCGCTCGAGTGATGATAGGTCGTGCTTCTAAGCAAAGTGAAATGCTCAAAAACTAACAAACAAACAAACACACCAAAAAAAAAAGGAACGTATCAGAACAATACAATACACAGCAATAATGTAAATTCCTTTGAAGGCAAGGACTTAAAGTCTTTGCTTTCAGCCGAGTCTACTACTTTAATCAGATGTACTTTATTTAAATAGTCAATGTGAGAGAGAGCCCTCCTTATTTTAAGGATAGAATATCTAGTAGAACTATAAGTCTTAACAAAAAACTGCAAATAAATTTTTTAAGTTTAATTTTAATTTTAAATAAATTTTAAAAAAACAAAGTAAAATATAAGAACGAAAATAAAAATTAAAACTAGTAAACTGAATGAAAAAAAAAACTACACTGGCGTCCAAAAGTGTTTGAATGTTTTTAAATATTTTTGAAAATAAGTTCAGGCATTAGTGGAGATAATATTTCGCAAAACTGTGATCTGGTAGTTTTTTAAATTAAAACCTCCAGCATTATGCTTCAACTGCTCAAAATTCATTTCGATTTGATCGAAGTTAAGACATCAGAATGAAATTCTCTTTGCGGCTTCTATTAATTGTTGGATTGGGCTAGCAATTCATTGCAAACAGCTTCCAATGAAGAACTTCATGAGCAATCCGCTGACCCCAGCAGCTGCTAAAAGGAAAAGGAATCAAAAAGCTAAAGCTGCTACTGCTGCCACTGCTAAAAAGAAGAAAAAGTCTAAGCAACAGGCTAAGAAGAAGCCTAACCAATAAGAAGAAGAATAAAAGACAACCCATAAAGAATAATTCAATTTCAAATAAATCATGCGGTTAAATGCAAATGATTTTAAAGTCTTTAGAAAATATTTATAAAAAAAAAGAACGAATTAAAATTAAATACAAAAACAAAAAAGGATTCTAAATCTATCCCGAATTTTGAGCATGATTTTTGGAACCCTTCTTAAGGTAAACTCGGAAATAAGGCGGTTGAATGATCATCGGGCGTTTATCTATGTAAATCTAGTAATTAAAGTGTGTTTGCTAATCTCTGTCGTTTTAAAAGTGAATTTCTTACTTATGGAAATATTTTGTCGCTTGAATCAGAGTTTACCGTAGTCTACTAGGCATTGTATTGGCTTATTAGAAGCATGCCCATGGTGCAGTTCTGGAAACAATATCTCTTTGGCGAGATATTATCAGCAGTTTTCTGGCAAATAGTACGTCCCACCATTCATGTATGAAAATTAACACAAACAATCATAAGTGCTGTGTGAAACTAGATCCTAATCCTGTCTAAAGGGTTGTAATGATCAATTATGTTATATTATGTGAAAAGTTTCTATTAGTTCCGCCACATACATAACATGCATACATACATAATACATACCATCATCGACGACCAGTAACATATATGATGATCTTTGTAGCGTCTCCATTGAAGTTTCGTTTACATTTCGGTGCGTTAGCCAATTGGAAGTTCTGAGCAGTTTTCGTTCTATAAAATCTAAAGCTACCGGTATAGATGGTTTAAATCCCAGGTTTTTTGAAATATTGCTGTATAAACTTTTGCCTTATGTTATTCATGTGTTTAACACAGTTCTAACTAAATCAACATTTCCTGATGAATGGAAAAAATCAAAAATTACACCAACACCTAAACAGAACAATGAATTTCGGCCAATATCTATTCTTCCCTTCTTATCTAAAGTTATTGAGAATATTATGAGTGAGCCGGTCAATGAATATGTTAGGAATCATAATATTTTATGTGCTATTCAATCGGGATTTACTATAGGAAGGAGCTGTATGACAGCCTTGACAGATGTAGTGGAGAATTTAAGGGCTGATCTTGATAATAATATGATTTGCATTTTAATTTTACTTGACCATAGTAAAGCTTTCGATACAGTTGATCACTCCATATTATTAAAGAAACTGGAAAAACTTTTCTGCTTCTCAGAAACAGCTTGTAGATTATTACGCTCATATCTCACAGGTCGATCTCAGATTGTATCTTATAATGGAACATATTCTGAAAGCCTTGATGTTAATAGAGGTGTTCCACAGGGCTCAGTGCTTGGACCCCTATTATTCTGCTTATATATTAATGATTTACCCGATACTTTGGAACATTGTAGAATACATATGCATGCAGATGATGTCCAAATATACAACAGCGGTTCCTTAAATGGAATTAACGCATGTGTCAACAATATAAACTCTGATTTGCAGAAAATAGATATCTGGGCCAAAAACAATGGACTTTGCATTAATCCCACAAAATCGAAGTATATTTTAATAGATAGAAGTAACAGAAAGATTGCTGACGATATTCAAATTAAAATAAATAGTACTCGTAATGTAATAGAATTTGTGAGCTGTTCAAAAAATTTGGAAGTAATTTTTAATAATAAACTGACCTGGTCCAATCACATTACTTCTGCAGTAGGTAAAATTTATGGTATGTTGAGAAATCTTTGGGCTGTAAAATGTTCAACACCTTTTAAAATACGAATGCTGCTTGTTAAAACTTACTTGATACCAGTCCTTTTATATGGTTGTGAAATTTATGCGAACTGTGATGCAAATGATCTGCGGAAATTGAAGGTTGCTTATAATAATATTGCAAGATATATGTATCTTCAATCGAGGAATACGTGATTCCATATCTGTGTTCTCATACCAGATTTGCAGTATGTGTTTTGAAAATCTTTTGAAGTTTAAAAGTTTGCTATTTTTACACAAAATAATTTATACTGCACAACCGACGTACCTGTATGGTACAATAAATTTCGGCAGATGGCTAGAGGACTAATTCAACGAAAATATAAAACTGCCTTTTCTGAACGTCAGTTCTTTATTTATTGCACTCGACTTTGGAACCAATTACCGAAAAGAATTCAATTAATTAGCAACGCAAACCGATTTAAAATTGAACTTTTGAAATATTTCCGTTAATGACCAGTTGAAGTATTGTGTAAAATCAAATTAATGCTTTAAATTATTTGTAATCTTTTTCAATTTTTTAATTTTTTTTCTTTTAATTTTTTTAATTTTCTTTTATTAGTTTAATTTGTATTTATATTTAATTATTACATTATGCTAAAATTTAATGTTTGTATGTAATCATTAGCACTTTGATTTATAAGATTTCTATCTTGTTGTGCTAAATTTTAAAATAAAATAAAATAAAATAAAATAAATAAATAAATACATAATACATAAATACATAATTGGCCTTCAGTCAGGATTACGGCCTAGCTTCTCAACACCACTCATGTTGTGTGTGTTCATTTTTATACATGAGTGGCGGGCCCTACAGTTTAAAGTCAACTCCGAACGACATATTTTTGAGAAACTTTTCATGGCAATTTAATATTTACTCTCAGAGTTTTTGTCAGAAATCTGCTGAGATTAGTTGGAGATGCCTGATTTGGGTTTTGAACCAAGGCTTCACGTCTAATAAGTCAACACACTACCTACTAGACTACGACTACTATTCGCCACTCGTGGATAAAATTAACACACATAACATGGGTGGTGTAAGAGGATAGGTAGAAATACCGACTAAAGGATTTGACTGTTTTAACAAACAAACGGCATCTATTAATATTAAAGGACATTCTTGCTTAATCAGCACTTTAATTTGTTTTAAGTTTATTTTTTTTTTTTGCTTACATTACAGACCTTTAGCTTGGTTTTATACTGTGCCAGTATTACCCTCATTATGTCCATTCTAAAGTTTAAATATTATAGCCTTAGTAAGCATTTTATCAACTTTGTTAAAGGTTCCAACCAATTTTTGTCACCAAAATGGTGTCTTGCCTAGATTTTCGATGGATTGTATTTAAAAAAAAAAATCTCTTTTGGATTTGAATTATTCTGTTTATTATTATAAAGCAAAGTAGAATTAAAATTAATTTTTTAATTTTTTTTTTTTTTTTGCACAATTTGATTGAATATCTGGGCTGGAGTTGTTATAGTATCAGCCAGTCTGTTTAATGAGCACAATAGGTGGATAGGTAAGCTAGAAAAATAGGAAAAGAAAAGAAATGTCAATGAAATTTAAAATAACACTTAAAAATATTTCATTTTGTATTACATTTTGTTTTTCACTAAATTTTGCATCGAGTTCATCGGCAGTTCGTTTCAATTGATTGCTTAAATCAGTTCCCAGTTTAGTAATTTCATGATTCAATTCAATAATATCAGTCAATTTGTTTTCTAATTGCCCGTTCAGTTGGGCCATATTTTCCTTAAGTAAGCTTTGGAATTTTAAGTCAAAGTCGTTAATAAACTTTTGCACAACATCAGATACATTATTTGGATTTTTATTGGACGATTCCAGTTGTAATTGTTTTTCTTCACATATGAAACCACATACGTCATCACATCTCCAATTTGACCATCTCTTATTCGGAGTCGTAATCAGAACGCAATGCCGAGTATCATCTGGATTGTGTACATCCCAATTAGCGTATGTAAATTGTTTTCCAGTTGCCGACCAAAAAAAGTGTCGATCAGCCTTACCACTGGAATTAAATTCATCATTAGCACCCAGCCATAAGTATCTAGTACTATTTATGACTGCTCCTTCAAGTACTTTATTAATTACATCCTGTTTTTCGCGAGAATCTATTGTTAATAGCTGTCTATTCAGACGAGCACATTCATGCCAAGCCTGAAACCACGTGTTCTAAAAAGGCATTTAATTTTTAGCAAAAAATTCTTACAAAAATTCATTTTACCTTATGAACATATTCGATAAGATATTCCCGACCATCCGATCCGATGCGCGTTACCAGAGCAGAAGCTCCGGATGCAATTAAAGCACAACAAATTATAAAGATTTGCGAATTTAATTTAAAAGTCTTCATTACGAAATATTTTAGTACTGGCATGCTTTCAATAAAATTGTCTCTTTATATACCTTGAAATGCAGCAAACTTTGTGGTAAGCTTATCGTAATTATAATTCAAAATAAAACTTATCAGCCTTTTAACTCAAGCTTTAATGAAATAGAATTTTTTTTATAATATAAGTTCAGAATATTTCTTCATATTAACAGACCACAGACCACAGACCGACAATTACTTTGCTATCGCTAGCTACTGTTGCTTAACATAAATACCAGACTTCGGTTGACAGAAAACCCTCTCCAAACATAATGTATGAGACTTAGAAACTGAAATGATTTACTTTTTGAATTGCATTATAAAATGAAGAATTTATATTTGCAACCATTTAGTGAAAGGTTAAGTTTTTTTTGTTTAAAGTCGCCATAGCCTAGTAGGCTACGTGATGACGTGATTCTCGAACGAAATGAAATCTGAAAAAAATATTTCTTCAGCAACTTACGTCAGCAGATTTCTAAAAAAACTCTGAAAATAAATAAAAATGTGTCATGAAAAGTTTATCAAAAATAAAAAAAATCTGTCGTTCAAAAATTAACGCAAACAACATACTATGTAAGTGCTGTGAAAAGCTAGGCTCTTGACCTTTTTCTCAGTCAACACCCTGTCTTGTGCCTTTCTGCAAGTTGTATTATTTCTGAACTCCTTTTAGTTTGATTTCTTAGAAAAGATCTCAAAAACAACCAAAACAATAAAATTGGGAGAACATTAAGCCAACTATAACAGCAATCAACGATTAGCAAGATTCTCCACCACTATACCAACGATAGATGGCAGCCCTGTTATTCTAGGAGCTACTACAGCAGATCAAAAACCTACTTAGCTGGAACAACAAAATATTAACGAAACGGAAACAAGACAAAACAGGCTTTGTGGAAGCCATGTACTGCCAAAAGGGGTAATGGAAAGGAACAAGTGGTCAGAATAAATATCCCCAATGCGAAGGTAATAAAAATAAACGTCATTCTGTATTCAAACACACCTAGTGCCCTAGTATAAGCCAACAAGCCTTCAGTATTAAGATTTCTTTTAACATTTTTAATTAACGTGCCCAATCTGTTAATGATTCATTTTCACTGAATCTATATGTTGGAATCGAAACAACGCAAATCCTGAATATTCTGCATGTACCCGGTCAAAAGATCGGCTAACAACCACAAGTTATTCCTGGGTAGTCTATTGCGTACCTCAAATCTACTTTTATTGTAATTTGCCTACAAAAATTTTTGATTGCCTCAAATCCACTTGAATTGAAAAGAGTCTTTGGCTTTCTTTATCTAACCTTTCCAAATATTTTCCATCCCTTACTAGGTTTAGGTTAGAGGACGTGTACTTGCCAATTAAAGACAAGTACAGTACCCGGAGGTCCAGTTGACCCATTGTACAACGTCCTAAAGGGGAGAGGATAATAGGTGAAATAGGGAAAAAGGAGAGGAAGTAGTAAAGGTAGAATAAGGAAGCAGAGGAAACACACAAGAGAGCGCAACTACACTATTGAAGCCCTAGCACTGCTCAACCAGCTCAAATGAATAATAAATCTATGGAGAGCTTTTATGTTGGCTCTCGACACAGAAGCCAATTTAACTTCAAACCACTAAGGGCTGTAACAGTTACAGAGTGGGTGTTGCTCTTCATCGCAACATACCCTGTAATAGTCCCGCTGGGATCTGGTCCAGATCCTTATCAACGTTCTAGTCTCGCAGTGCCCCGTAATAATCCCAATAACTAACCTACCCACCGATATGACCCGAAACCCAGCATAGACAGATTCGGTCTGGTTCAAAAGTCCTTAACGACTTCTTCCATTCGCGTACGAGCCGTGATTAGCACCAGACCGACACAATGGCCCTTAGGGCAGTCTAAGATTCCGTAATCCCTTACTATCATCGATTTAATTTCATTAGAGCCAATCAAAAGAGATTTTCATTACCAATGTCATCTTAACAACATCTAGTCTCTGTATCTTATTCAACTCCATTTAATTTGTTTTCAGATTTGTTCTGTTCTGCTCAGACAATGGCCCCATAGGCCCAGATCCCAGAACAAAAATTAGTAAAATTAATTCAAAAAAACTACACTGGCGTGCAAAAGTGTTTGAATGTTTTTAAATATTTTCCAAAATAAGTTCAGTTCAGCACACAAGTATGGCATCAGTTTAGATAATTTTTCGCAAAACTGTGAATTATTTTTACATCAAACCATTCAACTAAGGCTGGTATAAGCCTAACAAGAAAACCAATAAGAAGAAGAAAAGGCAAACCATTAGGAATAATACAGTTTCGAATAATTCACGTGGTTAAATTGACTTTCTCTCAGCAGATTTCTGGCAAATACTCCGAGAGTATAAAATAAAGTTGGCATGAAAAGTCTCTTAAAAAAATCTGTCATTCGGAGTCGAGTTTAAATTGTAGCTCTCGCCGTTCATGTATAAAATTAACACACACAGCAGAAGTGGTGTGAGACGTTAGGTCGTAATCCTGACTAAAGGGTTGTAATGACTAATCATGTAAGTAGTATGTACAGCGAGCGAGCATCTACATACGTTGGGTAACACGTGAAAAATTATGTACTCTGTACCAGAGATCATCAATGAATCGTGTTTTCGCTACTCATATGTACTCATGCAATTTTGAGTATGAGTGAATCAACAGAATTGAAATTCAACTACTCTGATTCATTCGTACTCGCAACAACATTGATTTATAAGTATAGGTTGCAATGAGTATGAGTACAACGTTGACATCAAACTCATAACATTCGAAATATGTTTGATTCATACGCCTACTCATTCAGATTCATAAATTTAGAAAAATACTTATAATACTCACGAATGATTCGAGTCACTCGAATCATTCATCAAAATTTTCAGTGCTAGTTGTTGTTGCATTTACAAACAAAGAAGAAAGAAAAGACAAAGACAGCAAGCAAAGCATACACACAACCTTCTTGTGAATATTGTAGTGTTCGTACTCGAATCATACTTATTTTGTGCTTCGTGTATATGTAGAGTCATGGCGAGTCTAAATCAACAACATCATGCGTATTGTTAAGTATGAGTACGATGAGTACTTCGAACTTTGGATATGAGTAGTGTGAGTATGATATTCAAATAAGTATGAATGCGTATAAGTATCTGAAATTATAAGTATGACTCGAATCTACTCATCGTTTTTAGTACTCGTTGCTGATCTCTGCTCTGTACCCTAACCTATGCATCAGTACCATAATTTTCTATGTCTTGGAATCCATGTAAGAATTATTTTTATGGTGTTGGATTGCTGTCTGGCTGTTCGAGTAAATCAGAAAATTTTCATTTTGTCCGGACATTAATGCCTTCCATGCCCTCCGCATGGAATAAACAGCCGTGGTAAGGTAGCCTTTACGAATATTTGGACTTAGATCGCCAATATTAAACACTTTTTGTATACGACCTTAATAAATATTTTTAATTTCCTGGACAATCGAAAGTCAATCGAGGTTAAATGATAGTTGATTCGACTATTTTCTGTCTTTATATCGTCACATGCAACAATTAGCTTTCATTCTTGGCCATTACAACCCTTTAGTCAGGATTACGACCTAGCGTCTCACACCACTTCTGCTGTGTGTGTGTTAATTTTATACATGAGCGGCGGGGCCTACAGTTTTAAGTCGACTCCGAACGACAGATTTTTGAGAAACTTTTCATGGCAATTTTATTTACTCTCAGAGTTTTTGCCAGAAATCTGCTGAGGGGAAGTGGACGAAGAAATATTTCTTCATATTTTCGTTTTGATGTCTGACCTGGGCTTTGAACCTACTAGACTACGGCGACTTCACAAGCCACCGCCTTGAATAAGACACCTGGGGTTTGAACCGAGGCCTTATGTTAAATAAGCCAACACACTGCCTACCAGCCTACGGAGACTTACCGGGGTGTATCCTTGAAGTCAAAATTACTGGTTTGGAGTCTATGAAACTAAAATATCGCGTAATTGGTATCGAGTTGAAAGACCATTACCGTTATTCACCTTTTAAGGCACCTAAGGAGGTGAACATTTTTGACATCCATGTAAACAACGTAGGGTCAGGCATTCACAAAACACTTAATGAAGTTTCTTTAACGTGAAGTCTTGTTGTACAGTAAGACCCCGCTTAACGCTGGGGATATGTTCCAATAAGTTCCAGCGCTAAAGGAAACAGCGTTAAACGAGGCAACTTAACACGTACGTAGGTAAATACATTGCGACTTCGGAAAATACAGTTGGAACCTTTATTCTGGACAGACTAACAAAAGAGCGTTGAAAAAGGTACACAGAATACACCGTCGCTATATAGTGCACTGCTTTTGGTTGATGCATGGCCGTTTCATTTGCACACATATACTCGTAGATACAACAAGTATCAATAGAGTGTGCGATTTAGAGGAATCCCGATACTACCGCGTGATACTGAAACAGCGTTAAGCGGGGTCTTACTGTATATCTAAATAGCGCCTTATTTTACTAAAACTACCTATTGGAGAAATAATAGATTTCTGTTAACTAAGTAAAGTTCTTTTCACGTTTCAATAAACTTCGTTTATATTGTGACAAAACTCGACTCGAAAACATTACACAATCCTATCGAATTACTTGAGAAAAAAATAAATTTTCGTGACCCCCAAAAGAACTTTAGAACTTATTAGACTGAACATATCTTTTCAATTACAATTGGCTGATGTTTTGCTAATCGCTTTCGTGAAGCCGTCATAAAAAAGTTATCTGAATGAGGTTTTCAAAATTCATTAACGGTATTACACAGAATTTCCGCTGTCTGCTATATAAGCCTAGTTTTGCACTTCAAAATATACACTAGACCGTCAACAACGGTGAAGAAGGCATTGAAGTTAAACGCGGAAATGTTTTTCCCACTTGTGATAATACTGGGTACAGTAGCAGCTATCCCAATAGAATATACTGGTTTGGATGGCAGAGTATATATTATTGAACCAGAACTGAAGGTAACACAACACTTGGGGGGGAGGTTAATTTTATATAAAAATAAAACCAAATTGACATTCATTTGCAGTATAATTGGCTTCAAGCCTGGCATGAATGTGCACGCCGCAATGCTGATTTCGTGACAATTGATAGCGAAGAAAAAAATGATGTCATTATCGAACTGGTGCAACTCAATGTGGGAAAATCTCATAATTTATGGTTGGGCGGCAATGATGAGTTAAGCATCAGGTTTAATCAAGATCGTCCCTTTGTTTGGTCCGCAACCGGAAGAAGATTTACTTTCACATTTTGGTCTGATAATAATCCCGATAATTATAGTAATCAAGAGCATTGCGTACATATTTGGGATTATAGTCCTCTGTATCAATGGAATGATGCCGCTTGCAATATTGAAATGGGCTTCATATGTGAGGAAAATCATTATCTACAGCGTTACAAGGAAATGCTTGAAAATGAATGTTACACAAAGGAAAACCTTCAAACGGAAATTCTCTCAAACTTGGAACGCTTACATAATGACACTGTAGCCGAATTGAATGACAAATTACACAGTATTAGACAAGTTGGCCAACAATCAAGATCGGAAATACAGAAATTACAACAGATTACACAAAATGGTGTACAAGAAATTATCGATAACTGTGCATCGAATGGCTCAACAGGCGCAATGACTTGCAATTTGTTTGATAAACTAAATGTAAAACGATTTTAATTTTTGCAAAATTTTTTATTTGAAATATTCATTAAGATTTTATATAATTTTTCCTTAGGGTTCTTCCGCTTTACACTTTAAAAATATTGTGATCATAACATAGAATGGATGAAGCATATTACCTTATGGAACATGTCCTGATGCTTGATGAATAGTAACATTATGTACTTTATCTGACGGAATTAATAAATCGTAATACATTTTTTCAAGAAAGCCTTTGAGTACAAACTGAGAAAAGTTTAACCTAGTCCCCGCTTCAGTTTAAAAAACTGGCAAAAGCTTTTTCAAAAAGTGAAGATCAGATATCTACACTGATCACCAGTTTAGTTGAAATCACATCTGTATTAAGATAAGAATTCGCTGTAGTCTAGTAGATATTGTGTTGGCTTATTAGACGTGGAACCAAGGTTCAAACCTCAGTCACAAACATCTCAAACAAAATAAAATACGAAAAATTTTTACTTTGGGCGACGTTCCCTCAGTAGTTTTTTGTACAAAATTGCCATGAAAAGTTCCTCAAAAAATCTGTCATTTGGAGTCGAATTTAAACTGTAGGCGACGCCACTTATGATCAATCAAACATCATCAATCAAAATGTAAAGTAATGCTACATCTACACTGATCCCCAGTTTAGTTTAAACCCTACGCGTATTAAAATAAGAAGTCTTTGTAGTCTAGTAGATAGTGTGTTGGCTTTTTAAACGTGGAGCCAAGGGTCAAACCCCAGTCACACACATCTCAAATAAAATAAAATACAAAAAACAATATTTTTTTGGGCGTCTTCGCCTCAGCAGTCTTCGGTAAAAATTGCCATGAAAAATTCCTCGAAAAATCTGTCATTCGGAGTCTAGTGATCAATCAAACATCATCAATCACAATCACTGTAACAGTGTTTGAAAATCATGGGCAATGTGTTATTACTGTCTTAGGGAAACCTATGAGAGAAGATGCCCTGAAAAATATATCCTACAGGGGTATGATAGCTGTTAACAGAAAGAACTCCTCAAGGAAATATGGCGGATATTACTTTATATCTTTGTAAGCAGTTAGTGTTGTAACAGGAATTATCAACACAGACATATCAACAGAAAAAAAATTGTCCCAGTTGCAGTAACTAGCAGACATTCCATTAGTGAAGTGTATAATCTAATTACTCACACCACTTATGTTGTGTGTGTTAATTTTGTACATAAGTGGCGGGACCTACGATTTAAAGTCGACTCCGAACGACAAATTTTTTTGAGAAACTTTTCATGGCAATTTTATTTACTCTCAGAGTTTTTGCCAGTCTATAAGGCTGCCGGACCATTGTTGCGTTTTTCAGGCGGTGGTGTCGGCAATACAGGCTGTGGGGAGAATTATTGGGGACGGAAACATCCCCAAGCGGCATATAACCATACTTTCCAATAGCCAGGCGGCTCTCAAAGCACTGAATTCTAACGTGGTAAACTTCAAGACGGTGTACAGCTGTCGGAGGCATTTCATTAAGGTAGCAGAACGATATAATGTCCATATCTCATTAGATTTCTGGCAAAAACTCTCGAGACTAAAATAAAAATTGCAATGAAAAGTTTCTCAAAAAAAAAACTGTCATTGGTAGTCGACTTTAAACTATAGGTCCCATCACTTATGATCGATCAAACATCATCAATCACAATAAGAGCGTTTGCAAATGATGGAGTTCCTGAGTTCTAACGTGATGTACAGCTGTCACAGACATCGCAGTAAGGTACCAGGAGACAGTGATATTCCGAGTAAATGAAGAGCGGATAAACTGACCGGGCGTGGCATAATTAAAAAACTCTGCGATGAATTCTTGACTTTAGCAATCCCTCTCTAAACCTACAAGGTTATAATTGACAATACGTTCATCGATTCAGTTAGCGATAGATAAACGGCTTCGGATTCGAATAGAACGGCGCAGAAAATTTCGCTAATGCTGTATGAAGGTCGACCACGGTCAGTGTGGTTGTCGGGTTCATTACAGGGCATTGTATTTAAGATATGCAGGCTAGGCGCATTGATCTAGAACATCTAGCAAATGATTCTTATAGAAACTGCAAAGATGAGGAAGAAGAGGAGACTGTTCGTCACCTACTGAGTAAATGCCCGGCACTATGTCCAAGGATAAAAAGGCATCTAGATGATCTGAAGGAACTATAACGTATTGACATTGGCAGTCTGAGTCGTTTTATCAGAAGCTGCAAGGGGTTCCGGGAATAGGGATAGCGGAAAACTGAGGCATTGCAATGGACCCTATGTGACCTAAGTGTGTCTATCCAACTTTGATGGAAGGACTGCCACGTCTACCTACCTAACTACCTACACCGATTTGAACATGCCTCTTATTCCCCGTTTCAGATAAAACAGAAGACCTTGTTACGTTGAAATGAGCAAGGTTTGAAGAACACCGATTGGGAAATCGTGAAAGTGAAACCGCTGGCTGAGTGGAACCGGCAGCTCTTTAGCTCTTTACGGCATTTAGTTTAACTCTACGAATACATACATACACACATTATTGGTCATTACAACCCTTCAGTCAGGATTACAACCTAACTTCTCACAATACTTATGTTGGGTGTGTGTTAATTTTATAATGATGGGATTTACAGTTTAAAGTCGACTACGAACGACGGATTTTTGAGAAACTTTTCATGGAAAATTTTATTTACTCAGAGAGTTTTTGCCAGAAATTTGCTGAAAATTTTCCAAAAATCTGTTGCCGAAGAAATACCGTGGCCTTACGTTTAATAAGCCAACACACTACCTACTAGACTATGGCGAATTATTGTAAATTATAAGCTTACAGGTTATCAGAGGGATTCTTAAAGTCGAGCATTCAGCCGTTCTTCCGTTACGCATAATGTCGCTGTCCATATAAAATGGACATCATATCGTTTTGTTAGCTCATTGAGATACCTGCGATAGCTGTACACCGTCTTGGAGTTCATCACGTTGGAATTCTGAGCTTTGAGAGTTAACCTGGCTATCGGAAAGTATGGCAATGTTCCACTTGGGGATGTTACCGCCCCCAATAATTCTTGCCGCAGCCTGTATCGCCGACATCATCGCCTAAAAAACGCTACATTGGTTCGGCAGCCTTATAGACTGAGCTATGGAGATCGATTGTAGAAAAATTCTAATTCCAACAGTTGCGTTTAAATTCGTGTAAGTAATTTTTAAACCAACCACAATTCTCCCTAAGACATCAAACTGTGCATCGGCCTACACTTAAGATTATTTTAAGACAGCGGTGGATGTCCTTTCGGATACTTTTCGAGCGACAACACAGTTCACTAATTGAATATTTGTCAGTTACTGCAGCTGAGACAATTTATTTTTTTGTAGCTATATCTGTGGTGATAATTCCATAATACTATCCACCATATTTCCATAAGCACGAAATTCCGAACAGGGACCTGGACGGAAAGAATAGTGGAGACACTTAGATGTCTCCTCAACTTTCGATACGCAATCCGGACGCGGATATGAGCACGCAGGGGCCAAAGGGCCAAAAGAACTCCAATCCGAAGTAATTTTTTTTTTTTTTTTTTTGAAACCAGCACTCAGGGGATGGTCCCTACTCATGCAGAGCATTGTGCAGGTTTTTTAGAAAAGGTGGAAAGGGGGAAGATGCGAACGGCAAGGAAACGAATTGCTGCTAGGTGACTATAAAATGGCCAGTGCTATACCTTCACCATTAGACAGTCTACAGGCAATCGTCCCCAAGAAGCCCGCAGTTTCTCACACCACTTATGTTGTGTGTGTTAATTTTATACATAAGTATAAAATACGTATAGTAATAATATACGGTGCCCACTCCACCGTAGTTCTGGAGTGGGCACAACGAGTCCACGAGACGAGAGGGGGATTTAGTGGCTGAGGGCCCCACACACGGAGGATATGACGACTTCCTCTATGGTGCGGTTAGGTACATTTAGGTACTGGGAGTAAAAAAACAAAAAAAAATATTTCCATAAGCATTTTTTTCTGTGGATAGCTACCATATCCCTGTAGGATACATTTTTCAGGTTACCCTTTCTCATTGGTGTCTGCCTCTAGGACAGTAGTAACGCATTGCCCATTATTTGCAAACACTGTTATTGTGATTGATGATTGATGTTTGATTGATAATAAGTGATGGGACCTACAGAGTTTTTGCCAGAAATCTGCTGAAAGGAAGTTACCGAAGAAATATATTGTTACGTTTTTACCTTTTAAAAACGTTAAAAATATGAGTTCGTAGATTGCAAATAAAATAAAAATAAATCTGTGTTTATTTTTCAATCAATTCTTTATTATCTGCACAACTTTTGTGCCACTGTTCGAACTTCTTCCACTTATACAGCGATAACTTTCACAATATGTGCTTTTTTTGTTATATTTCTCTGCTTACAACCTTCTTGTAAGCAACAACACTTATTAGTTATTCCTCTTTGCTCACAACCTTTTTTTTTGTAAGCACAACACTAACAACTGTGTTCTCAAACGCAACTTGTCTGCACACAAGTCTGACCAAATTAAAGCTCGATAGATTTAATTCTCACACCGACGTGACGTCGTCTTACACGATTAAATTCAAACTCGAACTCCGAGAATCACGTGTCTTCATACACGACTGACTGAATCCCACTGCTCGCTTTATTTTGCCTTTTATATCACTGGATCAACAGTGTGATGAATGCCCTTGAAGTATGATGACGACCTTCGGGAACAATCCAAAAATGTAAACAACTTGTTTCTATTTTTGTTGTTCGTATATCTTGTTTACTTTCGTCCAGGCAGAGTTGTTGTTGTTTTGTTTGTTTGGCTTTCTGCTATATTTTTTTATACACGGACGTTGTTGCTATATTTTTGTTTATTCATCGATCTTGTAAACAAGCCTGTTGTTTTTGTTGCTATATGTTTACTAATTCGTTGATCACGTGAACAACTGCATTGTTTTGTTTTTGGAGCTTTTGTTTATCATTTTATGTGTGATCAAGTCCATTGTGTTGTTTGTTTTTGGAGCTTTTGCTTATTATTTTAACAACACCATTTCCATTTTCGTAACAATATATTTTCATATTTCTTTTTAATGGAGATGTCTGGCCTGAGGTTTGAACGGCGGCCTTACGTGTAATAAGTTAGCAGATTACCTACTAGACTACGATTACTTCAATCTATTCTGCGAATAGTAGACGAAACTCGATTAACTATGAGAAGGCAGCAGACTAGCCTTCGTAATAAAAATGAATATACTGAGCTTTTTAAATAAAAAAAAATCAAGTGACAATAAACGTGACAACGTCATCAGAAGCAGTACAGTTAAAGAATCTTCATCTACAAATAATACAATCGCCGTGGTCTAGTAGGTACTGTGTTGGCTTATTAGACTGAAGGCCCGAGTTCGAATCCCAGGTCAGACATCAAAACGAAAATATTTCTTCGGCGACTTCCTCTCAGCAGATTTCTGGCAAAAACTCTGAGAGTAAATAAAAATTGCCATGTAAAGCTTCTCAATAAAATTTGTCGTTCGGAGTCGACTTTAAACTGTAGGTCCCGCCACTCATGTATAAAATTAACACACACAACATGAGTAGTGTGAGAAGCTAGGACTGAAGGGTGCGGGCTTCTTGAGGACGATTGCTGTAGACTGCCTAATGGTGAAGGATAGCACTGGCCATTTTATAGTCACCTAGCAGCAACTCGTTTCCTTGCCGTTCGCATCTTGAGATGTCCACAAACACTACTCCCTCTCTTCCACCTTCCTATAACCCATTTTCCTACAAAACCTGCACAATGCACTGCATGTGTAGGGGCCATCCCCTGAGCGCTGGTATCACAAAAAAAAAAAAAAAAAAAAAAATGTCTTCGTAGCTGTAGTGATTCGTTTATTTTTAAATGTGTCTTCAAAAGCCATGGGAATACCCTGAGATTGTTTTTTATTTACTTCTTTATTTACTTTTTTATGAAAAATAAAAAAATCTACTACCATATATGAAGAAGAGAATGATAATGGCAATCTTTAGTGAAACTAGTGACGTATTGATTGTAAATTTCGAAACTGGTATCATCAGAGTATACACATACAATGTGTGTTTGTATAGGTTTATATGCTTATCATATAAAATTTCTCTCTTATAGATTCAAAGAATTTGATTTTTTTTATTAAACAAATATTGCTTAAGTATCTCAACGTCTATATAAGACGGCATCTCTCTCTTAAGACTGTTCAGTAGGTAGTCATCTCCGTTAAGTTCAACAATGCGGACAACACTAAAGTTAAACGTGAAAGTCTTGTTCACATTTGTGGTAATTTTTGCGTCTGCAGCAGCAGTGCCCCAGTTACAAAAGGCTTTAGATGGCAGAGAATATCTTATTGAAACTGAACTTAAGGTAAGTTTATGATGAAACAATTTTTATAAAAAAAAAAAACCCCCAAGAAATTATTTTCACTTGCAGTACAATTGGCATCAAGCGTGGCATGAATGTGCCCGCCATGATCAACAACTTGTGACAATCGAAAGTGCTGATAAGAACAATGCCATTATCGATCTGGTGAAACGGGTCGTGGGAAAATCTCACAATCTATGGTTGGGCGGCAATGATGAGTATAGCTCAAGTCGTGACTATGGCAGACCCTTTTTCTGGTCACCCACTGGTCAAGCCTTCTCCTTTGCCTACTGGTCGGAAAAAAATCCCGATAACTATAAGAATCAAGAACATTGTGTACATATATGGGATACAAAGCCCTTATATCAATGGAACGATATTGATTGCAATGTTAAAATGGGTTTCATATGCGAACCCAATCATTTCCGGGAAACATATGATAAAGCACTTAAGCAGAAGTGTGAAGCAATTAAGATAACAAATTCAAAAATTTCAACAGAATTTGATCAATTGCACGCCAAACAATCATTGGAATTTGATAGTATAACGCAAAAGGTGGCGCAAGTGAATGAAAATTGGAAAATTGAAATTGAAAAACTACAGAATGCCACACAAATTGCCATACAACAGATTATGGAAAATCATGAAAAGCAGGTGAAGCATTTGAGTGAAAATCTACTTAAGCAGCTACAAGATTCCAATGAACAAATAAAACAGTCCACTGAGCATATGAGTGCATCATTTGGGGAGCAATTGAAAGGCCAACAAGCAGAAATTAATGAAATTTGTTAAGAATTTCCTGGAAAGCCCTTAAGGGAAGACAGTAAATGTTTGGATGTGATACCTTCTTTTTGTAATTTTACTAGAATTCATGTGAAATAAAACGGAGTCGTTAAAAGAAATCATTTTTTTGTGTATTGAAACGTAAATTCTTTACATATCGTAGAAGAACACTCTGCAGGTCTGTTGGGTTAACGCTCATCTCTATTCCTACAATTCACAAGCTTCTAAGGAGTCAAATTTTTCACCAAAAAATAAACCATTCGTCTTAGTCACGAATAGGTGGGTTTCACTTAGTGTGAAGCAGAGGATCAATGAATGCATTTATAAGAAACTTAAAACCTAACTCTTAAAGCTTCAAACGGGTCACTATTAATGTGAACTGCTTAACAATTCCCTTCCTGTTAACCAAAGCAGGTTATTTGCAAACAATTGTTTCCTTTAAACTCTCCAGTTGCTGTCAATAAAGTTCGGACTTAGTTTAGTAGAAGACTTCCTGATTGCAAAATTCAGACTTAGTCAACCTTTGGTTCGATTTTATTATCGTAAGTGTGTATTCTATTAAGTTGGCTTATTATTAGAGAGCCCGTGATTCAATCCTGGCTCAAATATATCGAACAAAAATGAAATAAAATAAAGGAAAATATTTCTACGGCGACTTCATCTCAGCAGTCTTCTGGTTAAAACTCTTCAAAGTAAATAAAATTGCCATGAAAAGCATCTCAAAACCTGTCGTTTAAAATCGACTTCAAACTGTACGTCATGCCACACATGGATAAAAATAGGTAGGCAGGTAGGTAGAAATGGCTGTCCCCTCGATGGAGTTATGAGCGGACACATTTGGGCCGCACACAGGGTCCTTTGTGGTACCACAATTTCACATTCTCCCCTAGTCCAGGAACAACATGGAGCTTCCAAAGAAGCGACTTCATTTCATTTAGATCATCCATGTAGTAGGCACCCAGGTGCCTCTTTCTCCTCCGACCAAGTGCCTGGCATGTGCACAGTAGGTAAAGAACAGACTCATTCTCTTCCTCATCTCCACAGCTTCTGCAGAAATAATTTGCAAGGTGTCCAAGACCTATATGCTTCGCATGCGTTCCTATAATGCAATGCCCCGTAATAACCCCGATAACAGTGCTAAGCCTTCTTCTTTTAAGTTTAAGCAGAGCCGCGACTAGCCTTTTATCCAGCCTTGGTTAGATTTTCTGTCCGTTCTGCCCGTGTCCGAAGTCGCCTATCTAGTCTTGACAAGGTCCACGATTACATTGTCAATTATAAGCTTGCAGGTACCCTAATGTAGAGAATTCATCACATTATCGTGGCCCTTCTGGCCTGTTCACCCACTATGCAGTTACTGGAAATGTCCCTATGTCCCGGTACCCATGTGATACAAACATCATATCGATTCGCCACCACATTAAGGCATCTGCGACAGTCGTATACCATCCGTTCATTACATTAGAGTCCAATGCTCTAATGGTCGCTTGGCTATCGGAAAGTATGGTGATTTTACGCCTGTGAACATTTTTGTTCACAATAATTTTCAACGCTGCCTGAATTGCCGACACTTCCGCTTGAAAGACGTTACCGTGATTCGGTAGCCCTATAGACTGGGATATTCCAATTGATTCCGAATAAATTCCACACCCAACGGCTCCCTCCAGCTTGAAATGGATAAAATTAACACACACAACATATTGAGTGGTATACATAGGAAGCTATGTTAGGTTCCTGACTAGAAGGTTATAAGAACCAATTGTGTATTTGGATCTTGAATCCAAAAGATATTTAATGTCTTCCTCTGATAATCAACTACCTTAGCAACCCTGCACTGCATTCGTCTTCCGATAGCATTCCACCCAAATATTCACTCACTAGAAAGTACAAACCGAAAGCCATATACTTCGATGTGCGTTAGGAACAGACCTGATATTCACCGAAAACAACACCAGTTGAGAACTTATTATACGGTCCCTATCAATTCCACAACATATGACCCGTGAGATACAACTTCTTGCCATAAAAATATTAAGAAAAAATCTTAAAATTTCGATGCCATATCGCTTTCGAGAAATATCAGTTCATAATTGATCATACAAAACAAAAAATTGGATAAAGGTTCAATTCTTAAGGGAGTTTCGCGAAAAAGTGAATTTTTGCTGTGTTCAGACAACAGTACTTATCACAATAAATATTAGCTGAGCCCAGCGTTTAAGTCTCTGCAAAGTTTAAGGTAAGTTTCTTGGTTCCAAAAATATTTGTTCCGAAAACTCGGTGAATATTAACGTGAGCAGAAATTCAGATTCAGAATTTATCTCTGCAGAGAATTTGAAAAAACATTGTGACGTTCAACATCACCTAGTCGAACTGGATCAGCAGTAACTTTCCTTTTAATTTCATGTTGTTTGGTGGTTCTGAAGACTGTTTATTCTACATACGTTACGCATTAACTATCTTTGAATATATTCATATACAAACATCATTAATAGAATTTAAATAAACAAAAAAGTTTAATTTATAATCAAAAAAAATTAACTTTTAAGCGACTGAAAAGATTTAATTTGTTACGGCTGAAAATGTTTGCAAAAAAAAAAATTATCATAAGGGTTTGAAGATAATGCCACAGGCAAAACACACTTAAGCACATGCAGAAATACATGGCAGTTCTGCTAGAACCTAGAACGGATCTATATTTGCTTGTAGCGTAAGCCTAGCAATAACTGAAATGGCATCAGGCATTTGATAAGTAAAATGCCATAATAAATCAGAACAATATAGTCCAGTAGCTGATTGGTTGACTTATTATACGTGCCCCAGCCCAGACATCTTCAACAAAACGAGATAAAAAAAATTGCCATGTAAAGTTTCTCAAAATACCGTCTTTTGGCACAACATGCGTGCTGTAAGAGGATAGATTGCAAACCTGACTAAACGATTTAACTGTTTTAACCAGGGATTGCAAATAATTGTTATTGATAAATTTTCTAGAGAAAGAAATCATGCAATGATTTTTATTTTTTAGTTTTTATTAAAAGACTCAACAAATAATGATTATTTTCTGAGTTTTATTTTTTGTTCAGAGAATAACAGTTATTGTGAGAGTTTTATTTTTCGCTCAGAAAATAATAGTTATTATGTGATTTTTATATTTCATTCACAAAATAACAGTTATTTTCGGATTTTTATTTTTCACTTAGAAAATAATAATTATTTGTTGAGTTTTATTTTTTTGCTTATAAAATAAAATTATTTTTAGAATTTTGATAATATAGGAGAAAACTAAGATATTTAGTGCAAGATATATGATTCCTTATGGTACTTTTTCATTATACAACTGGTAAATTTTGAAAATTATATAATATTTAATATAAAAATATGAAATTCAACATAAAGAGAAACCAATTAAAATTAAACAATGAACTTTTTAAATGATAATGTTGTTATTGTTTATCGTTTCAATTTTTTGTTTATTAAATTTGTTGAAAATTCTGTTGTTGGTAAAATTGGTGTAATGTGCATTTTTTATACATATGTAAGCAAATAATGTACTTATGAGTCTCTGTATGTAAAAGGATTTATTTTGCAATAACAATTCCTTATTATTTCATAATTTATTAATAAGTTAAATAATTAATAAAGGTTTTATTTTCTAAGAAAATAAAAAAAAATTGTCAAAAAGACCTCGTGATTACTTTCAAGACTATGTTTTACTTCTTGTGCTATGGTTCTATAATACCGATCATTTTAAATAAACTCTGCTAGTTTAATTTTATATGTTTATGGACAATATGATTCCATGTTATCATTCAATTTCATTCTTTGCGAAGTATCAGAGAAATTTCAAAAAGTACCAATTGTAGAATGAAAAAGTACCAAAAAGTACATTCATACTGAAATACGTTTAATTAGGACCCTAAATTTCAAAAAGTACCAATTGTAGAATGAAAAAGTACCAAAAAGTATATTCATACTGAAATAAGTTCAATTAGGACCCTATATGTTGAATTTCATATTTTTATATTAAATATTATATAATTTTCAAAATTTACCAGTTGTATAATGAAAAACTACCATAAGGAATCATATATCTTGCACTAAATATCTTAGTTTTCTCCTATATTATCAAAATTCTAAAAATAATTTTATTTTATACGCAAAAAAATAAAACTCAACAAATAATTATTATTTTCTAAGTGAAAAATAAAAATCCGAAAATAACTGTTATTTTGTAAACGAAATACAAAAATCACATAATAACTATTATTTTCTGAGCGAAAAATAAAACTCTCACAATAACTGTTATTCTCTGAACAAAACATAAAACTCAGAAAATAACTGTTATTCTCCGAACAAAAAAATAAAGCTTAGAAAGTAACAATTAAAAAGTAATTTTTTTAATAAAACTCATAATGATTACAGTCCCTGGTTTTAACAGATAGCAAGGAAAAGGCATCTATTAATGTTAAACGACATGTTTGTTCAATCAGCACTTTAATTTGTTTTGTGTTTAATTTTATTTACTTACATTACAGACCATTAGCATGGTTTTATACTGTGCCAGTATTACCCTCATTATGTCCATCATAAAGTTTAAATGTTTAAGCCTTAGTAAGACACGAATTTTCACCTTCAAGAACATTCATCAGACTGTTTACCCTGCCATATAAAAGGCAAGGCAAAGCAGGCGAATGAATTAGTGAAGTTCAGTCAGTCTTGTGTGAAGACGTGGTGTGTTTGAAGAGAGTAATTGTGGTTTGATGATCTCTGTTACAAAGATCTGTCGAACAATTGTCTAGTAATTGTTATCGTTTATGCAAAGGATGTAAACAAAGGATGTTTACATCAACTTGTGAACAGTGGCACCCAGAATTGTGCGAATAATAAAGAATTTTAATTAAAACTAAACACAAATTTATTTTTATTTCATTTACAATCTACGAGCTCATATTTTAAATTGTTTTTAAAAGGTAAAAAGGAAAAAAATATGTTTTTTTTTCACAATTTGAATGAATGGGCTGGGCTGGAGTTGACATAGTATCAGCCAGCATTTTTAATGAGCACAATGTTTTTAGGTGGATAGGTAAACTAGAAAAATAAGAAAAGAAAAGTCAATTAAATTCAAAATAACACTTTAAAATATTTCATTTTGTATTACATTTTGTTTTTCACTAAATTTTGAATTGAGCTCATATACAGATCGTTTTAGTTGATCGTTTAAATCACTGCCCTGTTTAGTAATTTCATGATTCAATTCCTTTGTAGAGAGTTCCTGTTTATTCAGAATTTTCTGGGCAGCAGTTTGGGTAATATTTGTCAATTTTTCGACTTCATACTTTGTATCTTTGCCCACTTGTTTAATATTTTCTAATTTCCCATTCAGTTGGGCCATATTGTCCTTTAGTAAGCTTTGGAATTTTAAGTCAAAGTCGTTAATAAACGTTTGCAAAACATCAGATACATTATTTGGATTTCTATTGGACGATTCCAGTAATTGTTTTTCTTCACATATGAAACCATTTTTGTCATCACACTCAATATTTATCCATTCCTTACTAAAAAGCCAAATCAGAACGCAATGCCGATTAAAATCAATCTTATGGGGACTGTTTACATGCCAATTAGCGTATGTAAATTGCTTTCCAGTTGCCGACCAAAAGAAGGGTCGATCAGCATTACCACTCGAATTAAATTGATCATTAGCACCCAGCCATAAGTAGTCATATCTTTCATCTTCAAGTAGTTTATAAATGACACTCTGTTTTTCGGGAGAATCTATTGTTAAAAGCTGTCTATTCCGACGAGCACATTCATGCCAAGCCTGAAACCAATTATACTAAAAAGGAATTTAATTTTTAATAAAAATTCTTACAAAATTTTATTTTACCTCCATATCGACTTCCAAGAGATATTCTCGACCATCTGTTCCGAAGTACTTTCGTAGAGCAGAAGTTTCTGAGGCAATTAATGCACAACAAATTATTAAGATTTGCGTATTTAATTTAAAAGTCTTCATTGCGAAATATTTTAGTACTGGCATGCCTGTAATAAAATTTTCTCTTTATATACCTTGAAATGCAGCAAACTTTGTGGTAAACTTATCATAATTTTAATTCAAAATAAAACTTATCAGCCTTTTAACACAAGCTTTAATGAAATAGAATTTTTTTTTATAATAAAGGGTGATTTTTTAGCTATTATCTTTTTGGCAACACTGGTTTAAACAGCTCACGCACGTTTCGTGTTTTGTTTCACTGTCAAACATCTTCAGTTGGGTCTATAATTTAACCATGAATCGTCTTACAAACGAACAACGCTTGCAAATCATTGAATTTTATTATCAAAATGGGCTCTTGGAAAGTTGGCCGAAGATCCACTTCTTTATCGAAAAATTGTGTTCAGCAACGAAGCTCATTTTTGGCTCAATGGATACGTAAATAAGCGGAATTGTCGATTTTGGAGTGAAGATCAGCCAGAAGCATTGCAAAAGCTACCAATGCATCCAGAAAAAGTCACAGTTTGGTGCGGTTTATGAGCTGGTGGCATCATTGGACCGTACTTCTTCAAAGATGCTGCGAATCGTAAAGCCTTTAGACTATTTTTTGTGGGGCTATATTAAAGCTCATGTCTATACAGACAAGCCCGCTTCAATTGACGCATTGGAAGACAACATTGAAGCATTTATTCGTGAGATACCGGCCGAAATGTTGGAAAGAGTATGCCAAAATTGGACTAAGCGGATGGACCATTTGAGGCGCAGTCGCGGTCAACATTTGCATGAAATAATCTTCAAACATTAAATTATATGGACCGTACTATCTATTCAAATAAAGATTTCATGCGTTTTTCTGAATTTTATGGGTTTTTTTTTTTTGAAAAATTTTCCTATAGCTCTTAAAAAATCACCCTATATAAGTTCAGAATATTTTTGTCATACTAACAGACCACAGACCATAGACCGATAATTACTTTGCTATCGCTAGCTAATGTTACTTAACAAAAATACCATACTTCCGTTGACAGAAAACACTCTCCAAACATAATTTATGAGACTTAGAATGAAATAGAATTTTTTTTATAATATAAGTTGAGAATATTTTATCATACTAACAGACCACTGACCCCAGACCACAGACCGATAATTACTTTGCTATCACTAACTACTGTTGCTTAACAAAAATATCAGACTTCCGTTGACAGAAACCACTCTCCAAACATAATGTATGAGACTTAGAGACTGAAATGATTTACTTTTTGAATCGAAATATAAAATAAAGAATTTATATTTGCAACCCCATTTAGCGAAAGGCTAAGTGTGAACTTTTTATACATGATGACGTGATTCTCGAACGAAATGAAATATTTCTTCGGTGACTTTCTCTCTGCTGTCTTATGCCGAAAACTCTGAAAGTAAAGAAAAATGTGTAATGTTAAGTTTCTCAAAAAAAAATCTGCCGTTCAAAGTCGACTTTAACCTGTAGGTCCCGCCACTCATCTATGGAATTAACACACACAACATAAATGCATAAGACTATTCAGAAATAACCTGAGGTTGCTAGCCAATCTTAGGACAGAGAACACTTATTCAGAATGTGGGTTGTTTCGAGCCCAACATGTAGAAGCAATCATTGAAACACATTTTTAGAGTATGGAAGGCATTAATGCATACAAGTTGCTAGGCATGGAACTCGTATTGTTGACACCGAGCAGCATTCTGATATTTGTGAATGCAATAGGCGTGGAGAAGTCATTACAGGGATATCATACAATGTATAAGGGGTGTACAATAGATCGTATGGTCGCAGTACTAAAACTTTTCATCGCCACCATAACAATAACAATGCCGATGACATGTTATTAATACCATGGCATGAACGCCGTAATCTAAGGAGTAGTGCATTGACAACCTAAACGAGAGCCAGTGATTACAAACCAGAGATCAGCAATGAATCGTTTTATCGCTACTCATAAGCACTCATGAAATTTTGAATATAAGTTAGTCAATAATATTGAAATTTAACTATGTACTCTGATTCATTCGTACTCACTACAACGTTGTTTTATAAGTACAGGTTGCAATGAGTATGCGTACAATGTTGACATCAAATTCATACCATTCGAAATATGTTTATTTCATAAGCCTACTTAGATTTAGATTCATAACTTTAGAAAAATACTTATAAATGATTCGAGTGACTCGAATCATTCATCAATATTTACAGTCTTAGTTGGAAGTCGCCGTAGTCTAGTAGGTAGTGTGTTGGTTAATTAGACATGAGGTTTCGGTTCAAACCCCAGGTCCGACATCAAAACGAAAATATGAAAATATTTCTTCGGCGACTTCCTCTCAGCAGATTTCTTGCAAATACTCTGAGAATAAATAAAATTGCCGAGAAAAGTTTTCCCAAAAAAAAAAAACTGTCGTTCGGAATCGGCTTTAAATTGTAGGTCTCGCCACTCATGGATAGATTTAACACACATACAACAAGGGTGGTGTGAGAAGCTAGGTTGTAAACCTGACTAAAGGATTGTAATGACCAATTAAACGAGTAAGTAAGAGCAGAATTAGACATCATTACCCCAGAGATGGTCCATTATAAAGAAATCTAAGATAAGATATGTTTTTTTTAGTTTTTTTTTTCTTCTTCATTTTTTATTTTTAGTATGAGGTTGTTTGAATCCTCTGTTGTTGTTGTTTTTTTTTCGGTATTATTATTATGATATAATTGCAACAATATTATTTTTATTTCCATTTGTATTCCTTTTCTTTCTGTTTTTTTTGTATATTTATATGTATTGTATGTATATATAGTTTTATTTTATATCTTCTATTTTTTATTATTATTTACTTCTTTTTTCATTTCAAATGTTTTAATTAATTATAATGAATCTTAGAAATACATATGAATTTACAATCAAGCCTTTAATAGAAATTAAGAAAAAGAATTTAAATTCAATTTCAAAGAAAGAAATATTTTTTTGCAAAGGCTTGTTGGTTGTAAAACACAAAAATGTTTTAAACAAAAATTAATTTAAAGGTTTTTTTTTATATTTGTTGTTATATTTTGTTTTAATTTTTAGGCAACCATGATATTTATTTTCAATTTTATTTATTTATTTTCTTCATTTATTTTCTATTTTTTTTTTTTTTTTTATTCTTGTATATAATTTTTGTTGATTCCTTAATAAATAAATGATTTTCAAATATTTTTTATTGTAAGAAAAATATCAATCAGTTAAGTTTTATATACGAAAAAATAAAATCAAATCAGATCAATCGAAATTTAATCGAAATATTCGAAAATACAAACAATAAAGATTTATAAAGGGTCCGCCAAATAACTTTTTTTTTTGAAAATGCTTTAAAAAAAACTACTGAATATTTTCTCAAATTTATTTTTTTATTTGAAAGTACAATCCTTCCGGTTAATAATGGAAAATAATTTCATTCAAATGGCTGCCTCGGCTGGCCATGCAGTAGCCTACACGATCGGTGCAATTTTTAAGCATATTATCGATTGTGTGCAGCTGTATTTCACCAATGGCTTCACGAAGCGTCAATTGTCTCTGGCTTGTCGGCGTAACACTTATCTTTGACGGCACCCCACAAATAATAGTCAAACGGTGTCAAGGCTCCGAGGTGGCCAAACGACATCAGCTCTGCGGCTGATAATGCGATCTTCAAAAACAGGGCGCAAAACATTGAGTGTAACTTCGGCTGTGTGGCACGTAGCGCGGTCCTTTTGAAACCAAATGTTGCCAATATCCTCCTCTTCAATTTTTGTGAACAAAAATTCGTTCAACATGGCCCGATAACGATCGCCATTGACTGTAACGGCCACTCCTTGCTAATTTTCGAAGAAAAATGGCCCAATTATGCCTCTGGACCAAAATCCGCACCAAACAGTGACTCGTTTTGGGTGCGTCGGCTTTTTAATGTATGCGTGCGGGTTTTCTGTGCTCCAAATACGACAATTTGGCTTGTTTACATACCCGCCAAGATCAAAATGAGCTTCATCTGAAAAGATGATTTTTTTTGCAAAAATCGGCATCTTCTGTAAGTCGATCGCAGGCACACTTAGCGAAGCGAAAACGCGAATACACAACCATATTCGTTCAGCGGAAGGATAAAACTAATTATCTGTCAAATCAGACATAAGCTAAGTGTTACCATTCACGAAATAAGCACTAGTTGAAAAAAAAAACGTTAGATGGCGGACCCGATACCTTATTTCTGTAAGACGAATGATTACTGACAAATCGTAATCGAATGTTCGAGAAGACCTGCCGCCATGCAGTCTCAACAATTCTGAGATAAAATATTTCGATATTGGCTACCATGTTGCGGCAACATGTTGCTGATAGAAGTAATGATAATATGTTTACAATACAATTAGAAATTAAGGGCTCGTTTCTGTAAGACAAATAGTTTCAGACGATTTTTCCATATAAACAGACGTTCATCTGAAACCATTTGTCTTAACGAGCAAGGACCATAATAATCTTTAGTGTACTAATAATAGAAATCAAAATTGTCCTGTGTGCCTATATGAGAAGTCATAGATTAGATTAGGCTTGTAAATACTGTCATCTGTCTTCAACAGAAAACAACAAGGCATTCCTAAAAACCGATATGTTATTAGGATATGCCGTTTGAAACTAGGGGAAATAAGGGTCCCATGTAAAAACTGCCATCAAAACTTCATCGTTTGCCTTTATTGATCAATCAACGTATCTAAGTTAAAAGTTATAGATGCAATTAGACTATCAATAAAGCCCTAGAAATTCACAATATTTTACCGATAAGTTTCGGGATTTATTATCATCTCCATATTCTGCCAAGTTTCTCAATTTTCTGCTCTGGACACAAAATTTTTTTTTTTGTGAAACCAGCGCTCAGGGGATGGCCCCTACTCATGCAGTGCATTGTGCAGGTTTTCGGAAAATGGGTTATAGGAAGGTGGAAGAGAGGGAGTAGTGTTTGTGGACATCTCAAGATGCGAACGGCAAGGAAACGAGTTGCTGCTAGGTGACTATAAAATGGCCAGTGCTATACCTTCACCATTAGACAGCCTACAGCAATCGTCCCCAAAAAGCCCGCACCCTTTAGTCCTAGCTTCTTACACTACTCATGTTGTGTGTGTTAATTTTATACATGAGTGGCGGGACCTACAGTTTAAAGTCGACTCCGAACGACAAATTTTATTGAGAAGCTTTTCATGGCAATTTTATTTACTCTCAGAGTTTTTGCCAGAAATCTGCTGAAAGGAAGTCGCCGAAGAAATATTTTCGTTTTGATGTCTGACCTGGGATTCAAACTCGGGCCTTCAGTCTAATAAGCCAACACACTACCTACTAGACCACGGCGACTTCAAATTAAGATTAAGGGCCATTATTACAACTTGCCGTTAATCTTGGGTTTAGTTAAAGGTACCTTCAGCTAAAGGGAACTGAAAAGTCACCTTTTACTTATTTTCGTTATTACAACTAACAGATAAAATAAAATAAACTTTTTCCAAAAATAGGGCAGTGCCGGAGCAATGTCGATAAAACTGCTCAATTAAACAAGTTTTTTTTAACACAGTGGCAACGAGGGGCTTCGTTTTTTTTTTTTTTTTTTTTGTTGTATTTGCTTATTTTGTTTAAATTTGAAGTTGCCATATTGAAAATAATATATAATATGGCAAGTTCAAACAATAACTTAACTTTAAAAGTTACCGGCAGCATGATCCTCCCTTTAGCTTAACGCTCACTTCTTTCTTATTGGGTACTCATAATAATGATAAATAATTTATCTGCCCGTTAGTTAGCGACAGATTGTAATAATGGCCCTTAGTGTACTAATAACAGAAAACAAAATTGTTCTGTGTACCTACATGAGAAGTCAACCTAGAGATGAGAAGTCAACCTTGCCATCGTTTACCTTTATTGATCAATCAACGAATTTCAATCTAAGTTGAGAATTTTCTTCAAAGTCTACGAAATTCACAATATTTTACTTAAAAATTTCGAAATTTCCAATCATTAAACAATCATCGCCATATTCTTCAAATTTTCTGCTCTGGAGGCTAAATAATAATCGAAAGAGGAACAAGAGAAGATTAATAACCTTAAAATTAATTTTAGACGAGAGTGAGCTCAATTACCCTTAATCCACATACATAAGTGCAGCGTATAGAGTTTTCGTTAACTTTAGCCGTGGAGTTGTCTTCAAAAGAAAACATCAGGCATTCCTTAAAAACTGAAATGTTATTAGATTATGCCATTTGAAACTAGGGAAAAAAAAAGGTTACCCTCTGTTGGGTCTCAAGTTATGTGCGAATTTTCGGCAATTTGAGCAAACAGAGGAGCTTGCAAGGTTCTGGTAATTGGACCAGAACACTTCTGATAAAGAGAGACAAAAACTCTGCCCAAACCAATTGAGTTTTCGTTGGAAAATTACAGTTAGCTGAACGGAGTCATGCGTTCAACTATCCAGGGGTAACTAAACATTGGTACTCGACCTTTTGACAGGGTACAATAACTTAGAATAAAAGTTTTCTAGAGCTTAACATGTAGATTCTGTAGCAAAGAGAATAAATCATTGCAACATATTCTTGAAATCTATCAGGCATTATTGCATTCCTGAAGGTAACGGTTCAGTGCATGTCAGGTGTTAGGCAAAGAGGTGGTTCTCAAAGAAGTTTCTATCCCTCTGCCAAACTCCTCTAGAGGATTTTTAGTATATCGGCAGCATAATCATTAGAAGTGATGACGCGAAAACGTACACCAAAACTGGTGTAGGTACCATGTACCATAAATATGGAACTTTGCAAGATGGTGTGAGCGTTAAACGTCAACATTGAAACGTTCTACACTTCAAGAAGTAAATTCGACATGAGGTGGCTTAGGTAAATTCTTAAAGAACGTCGAAGATAGAAAAAGCTGGAGGCAGCTATTTGACAACCAATGTCCAGTATAGAGACGGAAAGAGATTGAGCAAGTTTTCAGGCATGTTCTGACAATCGCACGATTTGAAATCGCAAGTGATTTTAAAAACGCCAAATTTTGTTTCACGATGTTCTGAAACTTACGCGTTTTACATGCGATCTTCCATTTTTCGAAGTCGTTTACGAAAATATAAAAAGCAAATATGCCTACAGGCTTTTTTATGAAGCATAATTTGTTTAAAAAAGTTACAATCCAGCAAAGAAAAATTAAAAAGACGTGTCCTAAGGGATTATTCTAACCCATTAGATGTTCCGAATTAGGCGTAAGTATAAACATATCTACATATAAAGGAGTAATGTACATATATGTGGATTTTGTGTTAAGTTTTATAGCGCTTTAGGATAGTTTAGGAAAAAACTGCTGCGCGTATATGTAAAAGTACTTTTCCAGGCACGATACGTTTGCTGAGCGCTTTAAGATTTGTGGCGGTCGATTCCTTCCAAGGCGTGATTGCTTATGACATAAATCTCAGTATGGGACGTTCTACATTGTGTAAAATGTTATGGGGTGTACTATGCCTTCTTTGGATTAATTTGGACATGACAGATGACGAAACGAAAGCATCAAAAATGCATTTCTATCAAAAGTTTAAAATTCCAAGAGTAATTGGATCGGTAGACGGCACCCATGTTAGGATAGTAAAACCTCCGTCGGGTTCTGAATTTGGAGAAAGTGATTTTATAGTTTAAATGTGTTAATTGTAAGTACTCCTATATGAAGGTTATTTTTCGAATTTTAAACAATCAAAGTAATTACTGTGCATGTAGCTTTGTGATCACCAAATGAAGATGCGAGCTGTCGATGCATCTAGATCTGGTTCATGTCACGATGCTTTTGTGTGGAATTTAAGTAATCTCAATGGATTTTACTCGGAAAAATATTCTAATGGAGACCGTGGCTGCTGGTCGATTCAGCATATACCCTACAGCCGTATGTTTTAGTACCATACAAATCTGATATTTTCGGTTCAATGGAACATAAATTTTAATTTAGCACTAACACCACTAACAACATACATTTATTTAGAAAAGTGTAAAATTGTTATCATTTTTTGTTAAGAAGTTCACTGCAATACAGTAGAAGCTCACAAATTAGAACCTCCAGTAATTAGAAATTCCAGAAATTAGAATCGGTGCTTGCAATACATTATACGCTTTAAAATTCGAATTTAAAATTCTAATTTCTGAGCGGTTTTTTTTTTTTGCTATTTTAACACAAGAAATCCCCAAATTCTTTTTATTCTGTAAAACTAAAAAGGGGAATCACCAAATTATATATGTACGTTTTTCCGTATTTAATGTTTTTTTTTGTCGCATTTATGTATTTTATGGCTAGTTTATGAATTGTTACGTTTTGTTTTCTTGTTTTTATCAAATAAAATTGAATCAAAAGAATTTAAATGTGTTTTATTTTAGTTTTTGAAAGGAAATCTGGTTAATTCTTTATTTTTTATTCGAAAAAAACTTCCAGAAATTAGAATTGACTCAAAAACAAAGCTGTTCTAATTTGTGAGCGACTACTGTATACTCTTGTGATTTGAAATCGTAAATTTTTAGCGTTAAGCGTTTGCCAGAAAACCTATTTGGCGATTTCGAATTGTATAAACAAATTTTTAGCAATTTGGGTTGGCTAGAAAATCCACTTGATGTTTTTAAAACGAAAACGCCAAAATTTAGGCGATTTGCGTTGTTCAGAACATGTCCGAAACGTATAGAAAAGTATTCATATTACATTTTAAACTCAACTATTTGCTGGTGTATTGGCTTTTTTTTTTTTGTTTTACTCAATATTATAACAATTTGCGTATTTATTGTGCAATAATTAATTGAAACTTTATATGAAATATTAAGCTCAATAATGGCGTTTATTGCGATTTACGCAATAAAAGTGCCTGTCTGAACATAGTATTACAGATCTTTAAAATTTAATTGGATAATCTTGTATAAGGCCTGCTTTGTATAAATCTAAAGATTTCAAATGTCGAATTTTTCGAATTCGATTTTTTTTTAACCATTCTATGCCAAGAATAATTTCTAAATGTTTTTTATATTTTTATTTTTTTTTTTTAATTTAAAACATTAACATGTGATTTATTTAATATTTTTCTTAAATAAAAATCATTTTAGATTTCTTACAAAAGTTTTTGTTTGTTTTTTTTTTGTTTCTTTTTTTTCATCAAAATATTTTTGTTTTTGTTTTAAACTATTAAAGTATTAATTTTATTGTTGTTCTTGTGTTTTATTTGTGTAAATTAGAAATGTAACAATAAGAAATCGTTTCATTATACAATATACACACACATAAAAAGCAGAGCAGCATTGAAGAAAATTGATTTTCTTTTATAAAAAAAAAAATATTAAATTTTTTCTTTTTCCTTTTTTTTTTTTCTTTAAAGAAAACTTAAAAAAAATTTTAACGTATTGTTTGTTTTATTAAGAGATTTTCGAATTTTGTTTTTTCATTAATTATGTATAATATATATGTATATAAAAAAATTGTTGTTGTTGTTTGTTTGTTTGTTTTTTTTTAGCAGTAGAAAAAGAAGTGCAAAAAGTTGATTTTAAATCGTTTTTATGTTGTTGTTTTTTTTTTTTTAATTTATGTTCGTTTATTATTTTTTTTTTTTATTCCTTAATTTGTTGTTTTTACAAATAAAAAAAAATTATTTTAATTTTAAAAATAAAATAATTAAAATATTTTAAATTTAAAACAAGGCATCGGGGATAGGATAGGATAAGTGAGCAAACAGACAAATTATGTAAATATCTTGGTATTGTTAATGAAAGTTTTGCTTGGCAATAAAATTCGAAATACAAGTACAGTTGAGCATCGATTATCCGGGATAGTCGGGAACGGGAGCATCCCGGATAATCGATTTACCCGGTTAATTAAGTTAAAACTTTATACGTATTTTTACATAAGTTTTTTATTTAAGTAAATAATATATACACATGGAGCACATTGTATTAACATGTACATGTAATTAAAAAATGTTTTAAAGTAGGTTGTTTGTTCGTTTTAACTTTATTTTATTCTGTCAAAAGCTTCTCTTGAACACGATAGAATTGCAATTTATTTTGTTCTGTTATGTTCGAAAATTCTAAATAAAAATGAGGGATTTCCCCATGTTAGGTATTACTAACTCAATTAAAACAAATTTTAGTGTTAACAACACGATAAAAACAAATTATTTAAGATCCCAGATAACTGATGTAATCCCGGATAATCGTTCATTACCGATCCCGTATAATTTATGTTCCCGCTTAATCGAATCACGGATAATCGTTGCTCAACTGTATTTTTTAAATTTTCTTTTTATTTTATTTTTTATTTCATTTTTTGTTTTATTACAAATTAGTTGGGGAGTGTTGAGAAAATGTCTCTAAAACTGTTTAACAATGCTTGACAATTAAATGAAATGAATGTGACATTTCTTCTCCATTGGGTTAAAAAATAAAGATAGACATTTTGCATTATACATACATACATACATATATTTTCTATAGAAATTCTTTCATTTAATAAAAAAAAAATTTCTTTATAATTTTGTTTTTTTATTGATTGTAAAACAGTTGAATAATTTAAATTTAAAGTGTTTAAAAAATGTAAGAGATTTTCAAGGGAAACAAACATTTTTTTTTTAATTCTACCATATTTTCAACACTTGCTTAGTAACGTATTTTAAAACCGACCAAAAGTTAAAAGTACAATCCCTTATTATTCAACCGTATATTGTAGCATTTTTAAGGCTGTTTTTCAAAAAAACATTAACACAATATTAAAATGAAAGAAAAAATATTAAAATTACCATATGTTTAGTGTAAATAAATTATAAATATTTTCTTTTTTTTTTTTTGAATTTCTTTAACCATCATTAACATTTAAGCATTATTATGCGTTTCATTATTATCATCGTTCAGCATTATTGTTAATCTTTATCAACTCAATATCAAAATCGAAAACAAAATATATTATATATCTACATACATATATATCTATATATATATAGTATATAGTATATGTATATGAATATATTTTTTAAAGTAATAAAAAATAAGTAAATTGTTCCATTTAAATTGAGTCTATTTATAAATATGTATATATAAAGTGTGTTGAAGTGTGTAAGTATGTATTGAATTCTTCTTAAATAATGATAATATTAATAATGATAAACTTAAAAACTAATTTGAAAAAAGAAAAAAAATATTAAATGAAAAAGAAAACGACTAAATAATGAGCTGGCTGAAGAAAAATGTGTTTAATTTTCTTCTTCTTTCTCTTTTACTTGTTAGCACAGAGTAACCACAAAAAAAAAAAATCAAAAATCGTTGCAAAACTAAATAAATTGTAAGTAAAAAGGGTAGGGAGGGGGGGATAGGTTAAAAACATTTAATTTTATGCGGTGGTAGGTGAAGCTGCAGTTGGTGAATTTGTTGCTGAATTAACGTTTGAATTGTTTTTTGAATGTCGCAATTGCATTAGATAATGTCGTTGTGTTGGTTTATGTAGGGCCAGCTGTGTCAAGGCATCATCAATTGAAAACCATTGACGTTTACGTCCAATACTCCGAGAATCTTCCCATTCCTCTAGCTCTTTGGTAACAGTCATAACAAAAACTTCAGTACGATGCATATGATCACGATTCTTGTGGATTTAAAAAAAAAAAAAATTGTAATTCCAACAAAAAAGAAAATTTTTTTTTTTTTAATGTGATGCAACATACCTCAAAAACACCTAAACATCTGCCCAATTTCCCCATAACACCGGCTTCCTCTAGAACTTCTCGAACAGCAGTTACCGAAGGCTCTTCTTCTGGTTCTACACCACCGCCAGGCACTATCCACAGCTCTGGACGTCTGGAGGAGGTAACTAATAAGACCTGCAACATAATTATAATAAAAATAATAAATAATTATAAAATCAAATTGAACGTACCTCAGTTTCAGCATCCGAACGTACACAAATGCAAGCGGCACGTCTACGAAAGCCATCCTTATCGTAAATACGTGTTGAATTGGGCTTTTCCTTAACCATCTGCAAACAAAGAACAGACAACATATACGTATTATATTTGAAATTTAAATCAATTATTAAACAATCAATATAAAAGTAAGTTTTTAACATAAAAAATAAATTTGTTGTAACCTACAACAACTTTAGTTCGATAGTTAAATGAAACCAAAAGCTTGAAAGTGTATTTCAAAGCAGAGATCAGCAATGAGTATTCAATAAGATGAGTAGAATCAATTCATACTTATAATTTCTGATACTTATACGCATTCATACTTATTTGAATATAATGGAACCTCTCTGCTCATATTCAAAGTTTGAAGTGCTCATCATATTCATACTTAACAACACGTATGATGTTCTTGATTTCGACTCTCCATGACTCAACAACATACACGAATCACAAAATAAGTATGATTCGCATACGAATACTAAAATACTCACTAAAAGGTTGTGTGTTTGCTCTGTTTGCTGCTCTGTCTTTTTTTTTTTTTTTTTTTTTTTTTGTAAATGCAACAACAACTAAGACTGTAAATTTTGATGAATGATTTGAGTCACTCGGAATTATATATAAGCACATATTATAAGTATTTTTCTAAAGTCATGAATCTAAATGAGTAGGCTTATGAATCAAACATATTTCGAATAGTATGAGTTTGATGCCAACGTTGTATGCATACTCATTGCAACCTGTACTTATAAATCAACGTTGTAGTGAGTATGAATGAATCAGAGTACATAGTTAAATTTCAATATTGTTGACTCACTCGTATATTCAAAATTTCATGAGTGCTTATGAGTAGCGAAAAAACGATTTATTGCTGATCTCTGCTCCAAAGGTTAAATAAAAATTTCGAAATTAATTTCAAAAATAAAAAAAAATAAATTCTATCATAACTAATCGAAAAAGCAAGCATAGAAAGAAGTATAAATTAAATTGTATAGCCCCCTGCTATAAATTTCTTAAATAAATATGTATATTTAATCTTGTCGTATTAAAAATACAAAGTTAAGTACCTCATAAATTCATCAGAATTTTTGTGTGTTCATGGTTAAAAAAAAATAAATAAAAATTAGATCTTTTGATATGTATAAATATAAATCTATCTTATCAGACAAAAAAGAAAAACTAACATAAAGGCGCCATCAATCACCTAAATTACAGCAATAGCTAGTGATGCAAAATATTTCTTTTCTTATGAAATAATTTGTTAATTAATTACCTTAGTTTGTATGTAACATAATGAATATTCAGAATTTGTTTTTCCAATACTATTAAAGAATTTTTCACTCGTGTTGCTACATAAACTGATAATATTAGAAAAGGTGAGGTGACGATAACTTTTGTTTGGAAATAGTAAATATTGTAGTTCTATTTAAATATTCTAAACTAGCACACTACTGTCCACAAGCTAGCCACCTTAAAATTGTTTATTTTTTTTAAATAATCTGTATTTGCCACAATATCTACTTTATTCCTTATGAAAATAGCTTTAATTTGGTATTTTGAGAGAGGATAGTAACGGCTAATGGAATTTTTCCGATCCCAATCGTGAACCGACCATAACGAAAACTGTTTTGGAATCCATGATCCAATAGCTACCCAGCCCAATAGGTCAGAAAACCGCACCTTTTCAAATTTTATCGAATTTTTCACGATTTATATAGAGCATTTTGGTTGCCTGTATGAAAAAGTTAGCTACGTCGGCTATATCTCCGATCCCAATCGTGTCCCGACCATAACGAAAACTGTTTTGGAATCCTTGATCCAATAGCTGTCCAGTCCAATAGGTCAGAAAACTGCACCTTTTTAAATATTATCGAATTTTTCAAGATTTAGATAGAGCATTTTGTTTGCTCGTATGAAAAATTTAGCTACGTCGGCTATATCTCCGATCCCAATCGTGACGCGACCATAACGAAAACTGTTTTAAATCCTTGATCCAATAGCAGCTATCCAGGTCAGAAAACCGCACCTTTTTAAATTTTATCGAATTTTTCACGATATATAGAGGGCATATTTGGTAAAAAATACTTGATTTTATTATCTCCAATAAGCAAATTGTTATTTTCATACATTTTTGTTTTTTTGTAAAGTTCAAAGGTTTAGCTTTGTCTTCCTTTAATTTTTTCTCTAATTTATCCCTATTTTTGCGATTTTTAATCGATTTTCTTTCCTCCCTTTTCCAAATTTTTCAATTATGTTAAGTTAACAGTGTCTGTTAACATAACATTCACTGTAAAAAAAGAATATAACTTTCGTAGCTAACTTCACACACATAGTTTCTCCTACCACTTATGTTGTGTCTGTTTATTTAATACATGAGTGGCGAGATCTACAGTTTACAGTCGACTCTGAATGGCAGATTTTTTAAGAAACTTTTCATGGTAATTTTATTTTATGCTCAAAGTTTTTGCCAGAAATCTCCCGAGAGGAAGTCACCGAATAAATATATTTTCCATATTTTCGTTTTGATGTCTAACCTGAGGTTTGAACCGTGGCCTTACTTCTAATAAACCAATAGAAAGCCTTAACTGCTCTTGTAATAGTTTAAAAAAAAAAATTCTCTTTATTATGTGTGTGAAAATAAATTCGAATTTGAAAAATCAAGACGCAATCCATAAATTTGAGCAGCGCCACAATTGGCGTTAACAGAGCAAAATTTCCTCTTACATACATACATACATAATTGGTCATTACAACCCTTCAGTCAGGATTATTGACCTAGTTTCTCACACCACTTATGTTGTGCCTGTTAATTTTATACATAAGTGGCAGGACCTACAGATTAAAGTCGACTCCGAACGACAGATTTTTTGAGAAACTTTACATGGCAATTTTATTTATTCTCAGAGTTTTTGCCAGAAATCAGCTGAGAGAAAATCGCCGAAGAAATACTTTTTGTATTTCGTTTTGATGTCTGGCCTGGGGCTCGAACCCTACACACACTACCTACTAGACTACGGCGACTTCAAATTTCCTCTTAACCGAACAAAATTACACCTTAACAGAGCACTGTTAGCTATTTAACAGTAGCAATCTGAACAAGCCCACTTGTTTAGGAGCTAATTTTGGGAAATACTCTTGGTCTATGAGTACCATACTGTATGCAAAGGAAGGTTCCAAGGCCTCTTAATATAATCAGCCACATAAAATCAGCCACATAGTTACATATAAAGTGATATGGTAGTGCGAGAAAATTGGCTTTGAAAATAACAATTTTTTTTATTGAAAATTCTCTAGAAGATTTGTGGCCATTTTGAAATGTATAAGCAATAGTACACCATACAGACTATATGCAAATGTTAGTCCAGAGGGTACTCTTTCGAACCATGGTAGTGGTATAACTGGAATAATTTTGAGAGTTGAGAAAATTAACCCCCTCCTTCCCCCACCAACCATCCTTTATATTTCAACATTTTTGTTCACAAATAATCATAATGAGAATTATATTTTGTGGCAATAGTCTGTAATAATTGCAAAGTTAAACAGTTAACAGTGCTCTGTTAATAGGAAAGTTTAACCTGTTAGAGGCAAGAAGAGGCGCTGCTAAAACTGTGGGTTTGCATCTTTGATTTTTAAATTCGAATTTATCTTCATTTTAGGCCCTAACACACACTTTTTTGGAAATTGATTTTTTTTTTTTGGGATTCCAATGCATTTAACATAAATACACCTCCTTACAAAATTTAACCTTCCTATACCCGCGCGTTGGTCTGTGAGACCGATTTTTTTTTATTATTGCGATTTTTTTTTGTAAAAAAATAGTGCCAGTAAGTTGATATCACTGGTAGCTTCATTATTCGTAATAAGCTTCGTTTCTGCATCAAAAAAAATTTTTTGAAATAGTACCAAGGATATAGGATTTTCCATTGTCGGTCTCACAGAACAACGTGCGGGTATTGGTGTTTCACTTTTTGGCGCGGGTATAGTAAGGTTAATAGGAAAGTTTAACCTGTTAGAGGCAAGAAGTGGCGCTGCTAAAACTGTGGGTTAGCATCTTTGATTTTTAAATTCGAATTTATCTTCACATCGTTTCATATCGTTGGTCTCATGTAGAAAGGCCCTAACACACACTTTTTTCGAAATTGATTTTTTTTTTGTGATTCCAATGCATTTAACATAAATACATCTCCTTACAAAATTTAAGGCGATCATCAAGGCGATTATCAAAATGCGAATTAGGGCCTTTCTACATGAGACCAACGATATGTACTTTGTATAGGGTACCGAAGATTATAAATAAAATTTTTAATTATTATTCGTTTCGTTTACACAAAATTATTAATATTTTTTTTTTGTTTATTTGTGCCTTTATCACGTGAGCATTATTTTTATTATAATCATTAAAATTTCTCTACTGTCTACACGATTGTTATTTCAAATTTGTTTTAATTTGATCAGAAGTATGGAGAGAAAATATAAAAACAGAAAAAATCAAATTTAGCCAACCAGAATAAAAAAAAAACAAAAAAAAAAAATTCACTTTCAAATGGAATTTAACCTTTTTCTATAACGTGTATGGAAAATCCTATAAAATTTGACATACTCATGCACAAAAATAATCGAATGTTATCAAATGTTGCTACAAAAGTTTTGATGACTTTTTCTTTCGAAGTTGTTATCAATGCAAATATGATTGAAAATCAAAATGTTATTTATTTTATTTTCATAACACAATAAAATGTTTATTTATTTATTTATTTGCATTATTAACATGCTTAATGTTTGTCTTTCAATTTAGCTTAAAATTTCAATCAAATGAAATTGTTTTTATTCCGATTTTATTTAATTAATTTTAAAGAAGACATTTAACAATTTATTTTTTCTTATCTTTGTTGGCAGTCATGCGTGCCTTTTAATAACAAGGCAAACACAATACAGATTCTTATATTATTAATTATTATCGGCCGTTTGTTGACTTTTTATTTCTATTATATTAATAACACAGTAAAAACAGAAAAGAAAACAAAAAAGAAAATTTAAATGTTTAATTAATTACAAAATTAATTAACTGATTTGTATAAAAAAAAGTACCTTAAAAGAATTCTTATAAATGTTAGCGCCATGAACAAATTAAATTTTTCAAAATAAAAGCTTGCAATAGAAGTTGAATAAAATCTTAAAGTTATTGGAAATATTTTTTAAAATTTTTTCGTAGATTTTTCTAACAAGTGGAACATCACTCTAACCTATAGGCCGTAGATCCAAGTCTATATTGAAGAAGAATGTGGAATTAATTACTTTATAGCCTCCTGCGAGGATCATTACAGTTGTCCAACTCTATTAGTTTATTAAATCACCAATTCAATGTGCTTCTCCTTCATTTTCATTATTTTATCAAGTCTACAGCGTTTGTTTTGAAGCGAAATAAGGAGATTTATTACCGTTATTCTCAAATTTCTAAAAAGTATTCATTTTCTGGTAGAAAACATATCAAGTCGACGTCTTCATTCTATAATGTTCTAAGTGTACGTAGAACGTTTTTAATGTTCTTGCATTTTTAAATTCTACGTTCTCTAACTTAAATACTGTCAAAATTTGGTTAAAATGGCCAGATCCGTTCCGAAGTTATAGGGAAAAATCTACTTAGAATACACATATAGTCGTAAAATTTTTCCATTCTAGAATATAGTAAGTACACTTAGACATTTCTTAACGTTGTGTTTTCTATGTGTACTTGGTATGTTCAGCGTTCATTTTTCAGTGTCTGTAAGTGTAGTTAAAAGGTTCTTCCCCGAATTAAAAAAAGAATTTTGTGCGTGTAAGTGTACATAGTATGTTTAAGTTTGGAAAAAAAAAAACAAATAGATCTATCAAAAACATACTAAGTACACTTAGACGACCAATCGTCAATATTTTCTCCGTGCTAAAACATTCTATGTCATTTTTAGCTAGAATCCAATTAAAATTTGTAAATTCAGAAACTACTATAAAAATTCTTCTCAAATTTTACTAAAAACAGTGAAAGAATTAATGACGTATCTTATATAGTTTACGAGATATCGCGTGAAAACTTCGAGAGCTCATAACTCAAAACACACTTTTTCGACTTAGAATGTTATAGAACGGAGGCGTCGAAGTGTGATATGTTACAAAGAAAATAATTTTTTTTTAACCTACAATCGTAAATGAGACACTTTCAATGCGGGAATCGTGACGATCGAGCTTCTCCTGCAAATGCCAGCTGATGTGAGAGAGAGAGAGAGAGAGAGAGAGAGGGAGCGAATGTTTTGCTATTACACTAACCACTGATAACTGATCCAGCTGTTGCAAACATAAATTTTGCTGTATTACACGAGATGGGATGATTTGACATCAGGTTATGTTTGCAGGCGAAGTTCGATAGTGTAATATGCACTTAAAGCTGCATACAGTCACACATTAAATTAATTGATCAAATTTATGCTTAACCGGAGGTCATACGATAATTTTTCTTTTTTCGCTAACGCACTAACAAGTCGCCTTAGTCTAGTAGGTAATGTGTTGGCTTATTAGACGTAAAGGCCACAATTCAAAACCCAGGTCAGACATCAAAACGAAAATATGAAAAAATATTTCTTCGGTGACTTTCTCTCAACAGAAGAAGTCGCCGTAATCTAATAGGTAGTGTGTTTGCTTATTAGACGAAAGGTCCGAATTCAAATCCCAGGTCAGACATCAAAATGAAAATATGAAAATATTTCTTCGGCGACTTCCTCTCAGCAGATTTCTGGCAAAAACTCTCAGAGTAAAAATTGCCATGAAAAGCTTCTCAAAAATCTGTCGATCGGAGTCGACTATAAACTGTAGGTCCCGCCACTAATGTATAAAAATTAACACACACAACACGAGTGGTGTGAGAAGCTAGGGCGTTGTACAATGGGTCAATTTGACCTCCGGGTACTGTACTTGTCACAGTTGACAAGTACACGTCCTCTAACCTTACCTAACCTTCTCTCAACAGAAAACTCTGTGAGTAAATAAAATTGCCACGAAAAGTTTCCTAAAAAATCTGTCGTTCGGAGTCGACATTAAACTGTAGGTCCCGGCGCTCATGTATAAAATTAACATACACAACGAAGTGGTGTGAGAAGCTAGGTTGTAATCCTGACTGAAGGGTTGTAGTGACCAATTATGTACGTATATGTATGTATGTATTCATTTTCTGGTAGAAGACATATCAAATGTGATATACTATTTGCCAATACGATGTTACAAAGAAAACTTTCAATGCGAGAATCTTCTTGTCTTATACCTCAAAACGATCGAGCTTCTCTTGTAATTACTAGGTGACGTGAGAGAGAGAGATAGAGAGAGTCTGTGTGTTTTGCTATTACAGTATCCAGTCCAACATACATACATAGTACATACAAATAAGTAATCGTATAAGTATCAGAAATTATAAGTATGATTTGATTCTGAATATTCAAAAAGATGAGTAGAACCGACTCATACTTATAATTTTTGATACTTATACGGATTCATACTTATTTTAATGTCATGGAACCTCTCTACTCATATTCAAAGTTTGAAGTACTCATCATATTCATTCATACTTAACAACACGTATGATGCTGTTGATTTCGATTCTCCATAACACTCAACATATACACGAATCACAAAATAAGTATGATACGCGTACGTACACTAAAATACTCACTAAAAGAGGTTGTATGTTCGATCTGCTTGCTGCTCTGTCTTTTTTGCTTATGCGTCTTTTTTTTTTTTTTTTGCAAATGCAACAACAACAACTAAGACTGTAAATTTTGATAAATGATTCGACGAGTCAATCGAATCATTTATAAGTATTTTTCTAAAGTTATGAATCTAAATGAGTAGGCTTATGAATCAAACATATTTCGAATGGTATGAGTTTGATGTCAACGTTGTACGCATACTGTACTTATAAATCAACGTTGTAGTGAGTATGAATGAATCACGAGTACATAGTTAAATTTCAATATTGTTGACTCACTTATATGTATTCAAAATTTCATGAGTGCTTATGAGTAGCGAAAAAACGATTAATTGCTAATCTCTGGTATGTATGTGAACACACTAACAAATTCAAATATTGAAACGAAATCGATAAACAATTTTGATTTCAATCGTGTGTTTTAAATTTATGTATACAAAGCGATTGAATGAGAAATTCTTTTCTTAATGAAAATCTATCTCGAAGAGGAAAATTGATACCAAAATTCTGAATTCTTTTGCAGCCTATGTCATCAGCTATCAATTCTTTTGAATATTTGACAGGTAGTCTGTGTGAAAAAGTTGAATGGAACCATTAAACTTCATTTTATAATTTTTGTGAAGAAGTGGAAAATCACAAGCATATGATTTCTGCAGAGCAGGTAGTGAAAATCAAAAGGATTCGAGCCATTACGTGTGTGAGTACTTTTTACCAACACAATTACAAAAAGATGCATTTGATCAGGTAATTTGATGTGTGGCCATGCAGCTTAAGGAATTCAAAACCGTTTTGAATTCTTAACCTTACAAATATTAAAAAAAAAAATTTTATAAAAATTAATTTACTGTACATACATACAAACATACATACAGCCATGGGCATTAAATTAGCACAAAATTAATATATAGTTTCATTTTGAATTTTTTCTCATTTGTATCCTAATTAGGCCAATTGTTTTGATCTGGAATGTTGCACGATGACATCTAGCTGTTGTTTAACAAAAAATATTACCGTTATCGTAAAAATTTTTTGTTTTGACTGCTAATTTGTATCAGTAGTTAAATTCGAACTGTACAGTAAATTAGCACAACGTGCATAGGTACAAGCTTTGTTCAAGTATTTTTATTCTTATGGTATATTCTTTTAATTTTATGGCATTTATAGTAATTTTTTTAAAAAATGGGACGTTGAAAAGATTGCTCGCCAGACGAGAAGCTCGTTATAGTTGACTTGTGGAATGATGGGAAAAACCTGGCTGAAATTGCCGAAATTTCGAATTGCTCGCGAAAAATGATTTATAACGTGATCAAAGCAAACATAATAATGTCGCAGAAAACAAAAAACGAAAGCCACGTGTCAAGGAAACAACCGAAGTCGTGGACCGTGCTATTGTCCGGAAGTCAAAGAAGGAGCCTTTCATGTCGTCACGCGATATTTTGAACGAAATTATATCTCAATTTAGGTTAAATTTATCGGACAGGCTCATACGATGACGTCTTAATCACGGAAAGCTCTTTGGACGCTCTTGCCGAAAGAAGCCACTTCTACCAAAAGAAAAATATAGTCAAGCGTTTAACTTTTGCTCGCACCCACAAGGGTACAGATCTCCCATTCTGGAAAAAATATTTTGGAGCGATGAAACAATGCTAAATCGTATGGGACCAGATGGTAGAGTGGTTGTTTAACGGCCAGAATTAAATCAACGCTATAGTCAAAGGATCATAACGCATGGTCGAGAAAGCACAACGACGTGGGGAGCATTTTCATGGCACGGTGTAGGTCCCATTTGAAAATTAATGAAAAAATGGACCGTTATCAGTATTTGGACATTCTAGAGAAAATGGAACCATAAGCTTTTAATACATGCCAGTTTTATTCATATTTTTGCAAGATAGTGGCCCCAAACACACATCTAAGTTGGCTAAGGATTGATTTTATAAAGTGCACATTCCCGTTTTAGACTAGCCGGCGCAAAGTTCTGACTTAAAGTCGATAGAAAACCTCTGGAACGATGTGAAATGTACTATTGCTCAACAAAAGTACAAAAATTTGGACGATTTGTGGATTGGAATACGGGACGCTTGGTACTCGATTCCCAAAAATCTTTTCCAAAGAACTTTGTCCCTTAGATGCCACGTGGTGCTTGAAAATAGAGGCTACTCTACTAAATATTGATCAAATAAACTGAAAATATTAATATTTTTACTATTTATTAAAATATATTATTTTTATTCCAGAAATTTTAATTTGTGTTATTTTACTGTCCAGCTAAAATCTAGCGTTTGATATGTTGCAGGTCTTAATGAGCAGACGATTGGCAATTTCGCCAAAATTTTTGTTTTTTTTAAAGAAAAATATGCATCTTAAGTTTCTATGTTTACATTTTTTTATGAATAGACCTAAAATACTATAAATAGTGTTGGGAATCCCGGGATCCCGGGGTCCCGAAATCCCGGGATCCCGGGGTCCCGAAATCCCGGGATCCCGCAGTTTTTAACAATTCCGAAATCCCGGGATTGAGCACTTAATCCCGGGATTTGACTTTTTAAGCCGCAATGAAAAAAATTGTATATTAGAACTCTTTCTAATTCGAATTTCCAGGAATTTTAATCTGTTGTTTCAATGTATTAACCGCTCTGAAATTAGAAACAAAACTTCGCCAACAAAAAACGATGTCTTACAAAACTATGTTACGGCTGAATTTGGAAAGCAACTAACTCTAATAAAAGACTGTAAAACTAGGTGGAGCAGCCTTGTGTTAATGCTGGAACGTCTTTATTTATTAAGAAATTGTGTACAAAAAGCATTAATAGACATAGGTCCACCTGAAGGTAAATATTTTGCTTTATCCAAAGATGAGATTAATATGGTATCCGCAATCATTAGTGCTCTTGTCCCAGTTAAAGCAACAGTTGACGCCCTTTGCCATCGGGATGCTAATCTGTTCACAGCGGATGTTGCCATAACTTTAATGTTAAAAAAAAACTTAAAGATGCTAACAACGTTATAAGTCAAAAACTACATTCAGCCCTCATCCTTCGCATGCAACAAAGGAGAACAGATATCAGTGGGGAACTTCAGTATCTGCACAATGGTAGAATAAATGTTTAGTCCGTATCCGAAACAGAGTTCGTAACGGTTCCTTCTTCCATAAAATGTCGCAAATTAATAGTTGAATTACTCGAAAGACTAAATGCTTCAAGTCCAGCTACATCACTTCTAATAGCTTCTGAGTCAGAAGTTACACCTTCTGATTCAGATAAGGCACCTTTCGAAATTGTTTCTTCTGAGCTTCCATCTGAATCTCTTTCTTGTTCTCTTGAAGAACCTTTAAATATTTCAGACGAGCTCAATGAAGCTTTAAAAAAAAGCACATTTACCGAGGATAGCAATTCGATGTGAGACGTTGTCTGTAAAAATTCAGAGAGAAATGCTCTTGTTTGAAAATGGAGAAACACGTGGTGACTTTTTGCAAAGAGCATACGATTTTTTAATGACTATTAAGCCAGCCAGTGTAAAGCCTGAACGTGCTTTTTCTGCAGCTGGATTTTTCGCAACTAAAATAAAAAGTCGTTTGAGCGATGAAACTTTGGATGCTCTGTGCTTCCTCAAAACGTATTTTAAAAATAATAAAAAATAATAACATATCGCACTTGAACAAGAAAAGAGTATATATCTATAAAAACAATTAACTCTTTATAATTAATTTAAAAATGTGTAAAATAAAATTAATTTTCTTATAATTTAATAAATTCTTTCTTATAAACCTATTTTTGGATGTGTCATGTTATTAATTTTATTGAAATAATATGTTAATATCTTTCAAGAACAAATTTTTTAAAATCCCGGGATCCCGGGACTAGGTAAATGAAATCCCGAAATCCCGGGATTGAAAATATAGAGCGGGATTGCCAACCCTAACTATAAAAAATCTGATTGTTTTTATAATGAAGTTTTGTGCTAATTTAATGTCCATAGCTGTATATGTATGTATGTACGTACAACATTTATATATGCAATTACCTTGTTTGTTTGTTTTAGACAAATATATATAAAGGCGTGTGTGAAAGGTTGTAATAGAGGATTTAAAAAAAAAATTAATTTTTTTTCAATCCAGCTGTGAATTTCCTTCTTATGTTTTTGTTTTTTTGTTTTTGGTAACAAATTAATGTTTTATTGACTGCTGTTGGTTGCTGCTGCTGCTGTTGTTGTAATATTTGTTTTGTTTTAAATCCTTAAGATTGTAAATTAAGTTTAGTTGTTGCTTGCTTGCTTGCTAGCTATTGTGTGTTATTATACTGTTGCTGCTGCTTAATAAATTTGTTGTTGTTATATTTATTTTATTTTTTAGCTAAAAATATTGGGAGGCTGTTGGTTTTCTTAAAGGAGGACTCTAATACGGCGGGTGAGATGTTTTCTTTAGCTTAGCTGGTTACTTTATTTACTACTTGCTGTTGTTGTTGTGTTGTTGTTGTCTGTCGTAGCAGTTAATATTGTTTATAGGATTTTGTTATTCTTTCTTTTTTTGTTTTGTTTTTTCTACTTCAAATAATAATAATAATAAAAACAAAATTTATAATAAAAGGATACAAAATAAAAATAAAAGAATGTTAAAAACAGAAACCAACTAATAAAACTGATCTTTATAAATGGCACACATACGCACAAAACATATGTTTGCAAATCACATAGCAAACATACGCAAGAAAATGTAAACACCAGAGAAGAGATCAGAATTATAAGAAAAACAAAAACAATTTACAAGTGAAAAAAAAACACTCTCAAGAGCTTAAGAACACAAAGAAGGAGAAAGAGAGAGAGAGAGTGTGTGTGTATATAAAAAGGTTGTTGAATTTGCTACTTTAATTGATTGTTGATTATTTGTTATTGTTTTCTTTTTTTAGATTTGCATTGGAAAAGTAAAAAATAAATGTAGAAGAGAGAAGAAAAAGATAAAAGTGTGCAAAATTTGATTGAATTTATTAAAATGTTTGTTTGCGGCGATGTGGGGGGGATTTGTTAAGAAGGGAAAAAATTAACCGATATTCAAAAAAAAAAAAAAAAAAGACAATGTTAAACAAAATTAAACAAAAAAAAAACAATTTAAAATATTATAGGATGATGGTTAAGAAAAGGGTGGGGAAGAATAAAATTAACTTTGCAAAATAAGCATTTTGTTTTTGTAGTTGTTTTGTTGTGTTCTTTTTATAGCTGGCTGACTGCTGGCTAGTCGGCTGATTAAGCTCTCGTTGTTGTTGTTGTTTTTTCTTTTATATTATTATTGTGGGTCAGTTGATGTAATTGTTGCTGCTTCTTTCTATATTTTTGTTTTGTTGTTTATTTCGTGGTTATTATCTGCATTTGCTTTTTATTTTCGTTATTGTTTTTGCTTTGCTCGAGGCTTTTGTCTGAGTTTTCTTCTTTGTATTTTGTATTATTGTTGTTCGTATTAATTTATTTAACTTTTACGTTTTATTTATTTTTATTCTTTATACTCAAATATAAGCTGCTTCTTCAACGCTATGCTGGCTGTCTGTAGAATGGTAGGTAGTTAGGTAGGTAGGTGTGTGCATGTGTGTGCGAATTCAAAACCTTTCTGCCCTTAAAGTGAAAATTTGTCAAATTTGCTTGGAAAATAATTCAGGAAAAACGTTACAAACAACAGAGAAAGAGAAAAAAAATTGAAAATTTTCTTTTTTTTTACTTTTGTTTTCTTTTGGAGTTTTCTACCGAACAGCTGTCTTCATTATTAAATTGGGTTTTTGTTTTTTCTCTTTGCGTTGGCTGGTTATACGTCGTTTTTTTTTTTTGCTATTCTTTGTTTTTTTTTTTTTTAATCTTGTATTCTTTATTGTTTTGTATAACTTTTTATTTTCTAATTTTTATGTTGAAACTTAAATTTTCTTTATTAATTTCGGAAAATTGTTTGCTTTTGTTGTTGGCTTTGGAATCCCGTTGTCACACATTATCTATCAACACGAAAAAACACTTTTTTTTGCATAATTTTTCTTCTTTTTATTCCGTAGATTTTCTCGTTGTTCGCTGCTGCTTTTTTTTTCTCTTTTTTAGATATTTAACCACGTTGTTGATGTTTTATTAGTTTTCTTACGTTGTCGTCTTATCTTTTAAACACTTGTTTACAATAAATTATTCACTTAATGCAGTTGAAAATTTGTTGTAAAATTAAAACGTTTTGCTTTACTTTTTAGTTTAACTGCTCTACCGGCAGCACGAAAATCTCAATGAAATTCTTGTGAAAAAGTGAAAAAATTTGCACTTTTTCACTTTACTTCTTTCTTTTTTCTTCTGTTCGTCTTCTTTATCATTATCAATTGCTTGTGTTTGACTCAGTGTTGAAAAATTTAGTAATTTTGTATTTTTTTCAGTACTTTTTCATTTCAAAAATACCGCAATACCCCCGATAGTACTTTTTTCAACAAATCTGTTTTAGTTCGTTCAAAAAATAAATAAATAAATAATTTTGTTTAATAAATAAATAATTCGCACATTCTTTTTCCGTTTCCACGTTTATTAAGTAAGAATTAAGCCCCGATTGTTTAATGTAATACTTGTGGTCTATCTATCTATCTATCTGTCTAATCAGTTAAAGTAGACGCCCAAAAACGGCCACTGTTCAACCTCCCCAGGTCAGACAAAACGAAAACAAAAATCATAAAGGGACGTTTGTGGTAAGGTTGTTGTTGTTTGTAAACAAACAACAAAAGTTTGTTTGTGTTTGTTGCTCGCTGCTGGTTGGAAGAAAAAAAATTTAATTTTTTTTTTTGAAGTGTGTGGTGAGTTTCCAGTGTGGTGAGTTTTTACAAAATGTGGCGAATTTATCCGGTGTGGTGAATAAAATCGAAACTCACCAAAGAGCCGTTATTCGAAATGAGTACTGTATTACCATAAATACATATACTGTACATCGTGATTTGGACGGTGCGTGTCTATAATAAGCAATTTTCACATCTGTTAATGGAGGCATTCACCGATATATCTGGTTACTGCATTAAAACAATGTTGCCATTGTGTCATTTATTCATTCTATTTAAAATTCTAAAAAATTTAAATTAGAAAACTGTATACAAAAATAATTAAATTTAAATTATTTTGTAAATGAATTTTTGAATAAATAGTTTCTTTAACTTTTTGCAAATTGAACATTCTTTGTCGAAATATTTATAATTTTTTGTGCTTGCCTTTGTTCGGTCTAACTTTTGTAAAATTTGGTATCGAATCTAAATTTAACGTCAGGAAAAATTATTAAAAGAATTCATTTATTTTTACAGAAGTTGGTTACAGATTTTTTGTTTCCTGGAGCAACAAACATTTAAATTTCAAAACATTTCAGTACTTTTTTTATTTTACAATTTTATTTATGGTTTGTGCTTTTCAACTTAAATGGGGTTAAGGTCTTTAGCCCCTGTTAGCCAGGGGCTAACAACATATATATAATAAAATATGTTCGCTTTTAGATTACGAAAAGCAATGGATGTAAGTGAAAGCGTCGAAATTTTTGAATAAACCTTACGTTTCGAATCAACTGTTTTTGTTTTGTATATGAGAAACATGTAGTTAGTTAGTTTTTCTATTCCATTCCTACGGTAAATATATAAATAATAAATAAATATAATTTTATAAAACTACCATTTGATGCAAAAAGGTACTCTTTCAATTATAGTTCAGTACTATTTCAAAATTTCAATTTTGCAACACTGGTTTGACAGTGAATTGCAGTACGTTTGCAGGCCGTTAGAGAGTGCTGCTGCATAAGGCATAAGAGAAAACTGTTTCATAAGTACATGCAGCATTGCCAGCATGAAAAATATTCTCTCAATAGTAAATATAAAAACTGTCTCTTGTAAATATTAAAATTAGTGTAATGGTTCTAGGAAAAGTGTAATTTAGCGATAAAACGTATGTATAACGTTAAATTAAACTCATAATTTTCAAATAAACTAAATGGAGATATTTTCTGTATCAAGAAATAATGGTGTTTTCTTTTCTACCAAAAAATGTGCATTTTATTTAAAAAAATGCAATTTTGTGTTTGTTTCTTAAAAATGTTTCGCCCTCTAAAAGGGTGATATGTTTTATTCTAAATAATTTGCACTTGCCAATGGTGCAGGGCATTGCATTTTATGCCCTGTATAAATCGAGAGTGCTGATAATGCCCTGTAAAGCAGATGACTTTTGTTTATTTATAGGGCTACCAGATGAAATTTAAAATAGTCGCCTGGTATCGTTATCCAATTTTGAAGTTAATTTTTTCATTGTTTTGTGGAGTAACATTAAGGAAACATTACATTATTAAAGCTATATGGTCAGTAATATAAAAAAATTGTATTCAGTGTTAGAACAGTGTTAAAAAAATTTTTTTGGTTATAAAAAAGTGCTCAAAAAATTAAGTCGAAAAATTAGCAATTTGGCAACACCTTTTATAATTACATATTTCTTTGAAAACAAATCAAAAAATACAATATATTCTTAAATTAAATTTTTAAATATGGATATTGCTGCATCTATTTTATTTGCGAAAATTGAAATAAATCAGTTATTAGATTCATCTTCGTCATCTTTTGAACAAATTGGCATTTCCTCATTCATTTTCTTAATAAGTGGTGAACACAGGGCATACCCTTTTTTAAAATTTGTGTTTTGTTCTTCTCAAATAAAAAATTACATTACAACAGGGTTGGTCAGCAATTTTTTAATGCACCTTGTAAGAGGGTGACATTTTCTTTGTAGAAAAGAAAACACCATAAGATTATTTGTTTCATACATTATGTTTGGATAGTGCTTTCTGTCAACGGAAGTCTGGTATTTTTGTTAAGTAACATTAGCTAGCGATAGTGATTGATCATTGATATTATATCCAACGCGACAACAAATGCAACTATAGAAAAGAGACCTATTAAAAATGAACTAACACCTTGGATAAATAAAAATTTGATGGAACTTATAAGATATAAAGGAAAATTACTTAAAGTGAGAAGACACTTCCACTTCCACTTCCAGACAGCTGGAAATTTCTAAACGAGAATATAGATCTAAAGATGTAATAAAAGTTTATGATGGCAATGGAAATAGTCCCGATGTACAGAAAAGTAATATGTTCAATAATTATTTTCTTCAAATTGCTAAAATCCTAAAAAATCAAATCATTTAGGGCATGATGCAATTTTTCTAAAAGCTTTACTGTGTTGTAGTGACTTAATTACTCCATATTTAACGAGAATATTTAATAATATGGTTATTACTGCGTCTTTTCCTGAAAGTTTAAAAATTACTAAGATTATTCCCATACCTAAAACAAATAATGCTTCACGGATAGAGAATTTTAGGTCGATTGCATTACTTTCTATAACTGAAAAAATATTTTAAAAATGCCTTTATGAACTGCTTTCCTCATATTTTAACCATAATAACTTGCTATATGAATACCAATTTGGCTTCAGAAACGGATGTGGCCCTGAGGAAGCTGTTGTGAACATGATAAATAATATATGCAAAGGACTTGGTGATGGTTATAATGGAGTTGCCGGGATTTTTTATGATTTTTCCAAAGCTTTTGATCTTGTAGAACACAAAATCTTCATAGAGAAACTTGCTTACTATGGAGTCGAGAGAGAGGCCATAAAGCTATTGGAAAGTTATTTGACAAATAGAAAGCAGTATGTTGAGACTAACAATCAGAAGAGTTCTGATTCTGTCCATACTGTTGAGTATGGAGTTCCGCAAGGAAGTGTATTGGGCCCTCTACTTTTTAGCGTTTATATCAACGATATTAAAAACCTACAGCTTTTTGGAAAATTGGTAATGTTTGCTGATGATATAAGTGCTTTTTACCCATACAAATGTGAAACTGTTTTAAAAGCTCATATGGAATACGACGCTGCAATGATTACGGAATATGCGAGAATTAACAGGCTAAGCTTAAATGCGGGAAAAACAAAAATATTAAGGTTTAGACCTAACACTGTCATTAACAAAAATTTTAGTGCATATGTAGATGGAAGAGTTGTTGAGGAAAGTTTTAATACAAAATACCTGGGTGTTAATCTACAAAGTAATCTCTCGTGGGATAAACACATAAGAAACATTAAGCAAAAGGTCTCTTCTGCAACAGCACTGATTTATAAATTCAGAAATAAATTTAACACTCAAACTAAACTATTAATATACAAATCTTTGATTCAAAGTCATTTTAATTATTTAACTATAGTATATTCATGGAACAAAGGCAATGAACTCAGATCTCTTCAACGCTCCCAAAATAAGGCACTGAAAGCTGTCTTTAATCTCCCATTGTCTACTTCAACTTTAGTTTTATACAGAGACATAACAAAAACAATGTTGCCCATAAAGGGTTTACATAAACTTCAGCTTTTGCTTTATGTATACAAGTCTTTGCATAATATCGGACACCGTACTGTTTCGTTTGCCAGAAATCAAAATGCTTTCAATACCTTGAGAATAGCACTGTGTAGGCTAGAGAAAACTAAGCAAAGAGTGCAGCATGTTGGTAGTTTAGAATATAACAACTTACCGGAAAATTTGAGAAACATTCCTATATTCTCAATCTTTAAAAATGCTCTTAAAGAGCATTTAATTAATAACATTGAAATGCTTCTTATGTAGTAAAACTGAACAGAATATGTAAATTGATTGCAATATTTATTGTTATTAAAATAACGCTGTAAAGTTTTATTTAAACATACATTTTATTTATATATAGGGTGTTTTTTATAGAGGTATAGAACTTTAAGTTGCAATAAAACAACGATGGATTATTCGATTGACATGAATTTTATTTATCCGAAAGATAATCTTGTGGCATTACATTTTAAATATGATTTCTGGCATATGACCGCCACGGCTGGCGCGGAAGTAGTCCAATCTGGACGTCCAATTTTCGATGACTTTTCCCAACATTTGTGGCCGTATATCGGCAATAACACGGCGAATGTTGTCTTCCAAATGGTCAAAGCGTTTGTGGCTTTACCGCACAGACCAATGACTTTACATAGCCCCACAGAAAGTAGTCTAGCGGTGTTAAATCACAAGATCTTGGAGGCCAATTCAGAGGTCCAAAACGTGAAATTAGGCGGTCACCAAACGTGTCTTTCAATAAATCTATTGTGGCACGAGCTGTGTGACATGTTGCGCCGTCTTGTTGAAACCACATCTCCTGGACATCATGGGTATTCAATTCAGGAATGAAAAAGTTAGTAATCATGGCTCTATACCGATCACCATTGACTGTAACGTTCTGGCCACCATCGTTATTGAAAAAGTACGGACCAATGATTCCACCAGCCTATAAAGCGCACCAGTCAGTTTTTCTGGATGTAACGGTGTTTCCACATACACTTGAGGATTACCTTCACTCCAAATGCGGCAGTTTTGTTTGTTGACGTAGCTATTCAACCAGAAGTGCGCTTCATCGCTAAACAAAATTCGCTTATGAAAATCGGGAACAACGGTAATCGCGTTTTGGGCCCATTCGACGAATCTACGCCTTACTTGATGATCGTTTGGCTTCAATTCTTGCACGAGTTGGATTTTGAAAGCACGCAAACCAAGATCCTTCCGCAAAATCTTCTATAAAGTGGATGGACACAGATTCAATTCCTGAGCTCGATGGCGGATGGACTCATTCGGGTCTTCCTCAATGCTACTCTCTACAGCAGCAATAGCTTCTTCTGTGACGCCGTACGGTGCTCTGGGGATGCGAGTTATCAATAAGAGTAAACGTGGTGCGAAAACGTTCCATGGTTAATCGAATTAACTGCTCTGATGGTCGATTTTGTCGACGAAAAAACAGACGTAGTGCGCGATACGTTTTCCGCACAGAACCAATATTATCGAAATAAAATTGCACTATTTGCAAGCGTTGTTCAGGCGTGAGTCTATTCATGATGAATTGCCAAACCAAACTGAGAATAAATCAATTGACAGCTGTTAAATCGGTCGCCATCTTGAAAAGTAATGCCAACTAAAGTTCTATACCTCTATAAAAAACACCCTTTACTTATATATTGTTAAATTAAATTATTTTTCTTTTTTTTTCTTCTTGTATATATGTATGTTCTAAAATGAATTATTGATATACACTAGAGCCCCGACTTGCGTCGTTAATGGGGACCGGAGAATTGCGACGCAAATCGAAACGACGCAAATCGAATCAAATTTTTCTATACAAATGCATTGAAATTCATCAAAATGAAGAAAAAAAACTTAATATTTCGGATAAAACAGAATTATGAAAACATTTTTCATTATTTTATTAAGTTCAGTAAAGTTTTCTCTAATTATTATAAAAAAATAGCAAAAATATAAATTAACAAAAAAAACTTAACAAAAATCAATAAAATTCATTTATAAAAAAAATAAATTTTAAAGAAGAAATTGTGCTTTGTTTAGTTTATGTGGTGCTTTCTTCAGATAATAAATTCAAATCAACAACACTCCATTTGATTACGTGGTCTTACAGGTTTGTTAACAAAAAGTTCTGTTGAATTTTTCGAGATTTTTTTGCTGATATGTTTCCTTGTAACAACTAATGGCTTGGTCAGCAGATGCTGCTACGCGCTCGCTACGATTTTCGTCAGGATCGTTTTCAGAAAATATATCCAATGCATGGGAAATTAATTGCATAGCTTTCGAAATATTGGAGATTGTTATTTTTTTTTTCCTCTAATGTATTATCAATTATCATAACATCATCTTCTAAAGCATGCTGAATATTAATGGATAATGAATTTTCATTACCAAGCTCCTCATCGTGACACAGTAAAAGTTCGGCTAAATTTAATCGACGCAAGTTGAAATTGTAACAACGCAAGCTGAGTTTTGTCAATTTTTAAAAAGCGACGCAAATCGAAACGACGCATATCGGATCGACGCAAGTCGGGGCTCTAGTGTATTTACTTTGCCAACTGGCCTCAATAATGTCCACTGGACGCTGAGGCAAAAAATGATATTGTTTTGTACATTTTTTGAAATAAAATAAATTAAAAAAAACAAAAAAAAAAAAGATAGCAAAGTAATTATCGGTCTATGGTCTGTTGTCTGTTAGTAAAATAATATATGTTGAACTTATATTAAAAAAAAATTCTATTCCATTAAAGCTTGTGTTAAAAGCCGGATTTTTTTTTTTAATTAAAATTGCGATAAGTATAAAAACTTTGTGGTCAGTTCTCTGTAGTTTAGGGTATATAAAGAGAAAATTTTATTACAGGCATGCCAGTAGTAAAATATTTCGTAATGAAGACTTTTAAATTTAAAACGCAAATCTTAATAATTTGTTTTGCTTTAATTGCCTCCGGAGCTTCTGCTCTGGAAACGCGCATCGGATCGGATGGTCGGCAATATCTTATCGAATACGATGAAGAGGTAAAGTGAAATTTTGTAAGAATTTTTAATGAAAATTAAATTCCTTTTTAGTACACGTGGTTTCAGGCTTGGCATGAATGTGCTCGGCTGAATACACAGCTTTTAACAATAGATTCTTCCGAAAAACAAGATGTCATTAATGAAGTACTTAAAGGAGAAGGAATTTATGACTTCTTTTGGCTGGGTGCTAATGATACTGCTGATCGACATTTCCTTTGGTCGGCAACTGGAAAACAATTTACATACTCTAATTGGGGTTTAGGCTATCCCCTTAATATTGATGATGGTAATGGCCGTTGCGTTCTAATTCGGCGTTTTAATAAGGAATGGATAAATAATAGGTGTGATGTCAAAAATGGTTTCATATGTGAAGAAAAACAATTACTGGAATCGTCCAATAGAAATTCAAATAATGCATCTGATGTTGTGCAAAAGCTTATTAACGACTTTGACTTAAAATTCCTAAGCTTACTAAAGGACAATATGGCCCAACTAAACGGTCAATTAGAAAACATTAAACAAGTGGGCAAAGATACAAATTATGAAGTCGAAAAATTGACAAATATTACCCAAACTGCTGTTCAGAAAATTCTGAATAAACAGGAAATGTCTACAAAGGAATTGAATCATGAAATTACTAAACAGGGCAGTGATTTAAGCGATCAATTGAAACGATCAGTAGATGAGCTGAATGCAAAATTTAGTGAAAAACAAAATGTAATACAAAATGAAATATTTTTAAGTGTTATTTTGAATTTCATTGACTTTTCTTTTCTTATTTTTCTAGTTTACCTATCCTTCTAAAAATATTGTGCTCATTAAAAATGCTGGCTGATACTATGTCAACTCCAACCTAGCCCATTCATTCAAATTGTGAAAAAAACATATTTTTTTCTTTTTACCTTTTAAAAACAATTTAAAATATAAACTCGTAGATTGCAAATAAAATAAAAATAAATTTGTGTTTAGTTTTAATTAAAATTCTTTATTATTCGCACAATTCTGGGTGCCACTGTTCACAACTTGATGTAAACAACAACAATTGCTCTTCTTTGTTATTCCTTTGTTTACACAATTTGCATAAGCAATAACAATTACTAGACAATTGTTCGACAGATCTTTATAACAGAGACAATCAAACCAGGATTACTCTCTCCAACACACATCGCGTCTTCACACAAGACTGACTGAACTTCACTAACTCACTCGCCTGCTTTGCCTTGCCTTTCATATGGCAGAGTAAACAGTCTGACAAATGTTCTAGAAGGCGAAAGTTCGTGTCTTACTAAGGCTTAAACATTTAAACATTATGATTGACATAATGAGGGTAATACTGGCACAGTATAAAACCAAGCTAATGATCTGTAATGTAAGTAAATAATAAAATTAAACTCAAAACAAATTAAAGTGCTGATTGAGCAATAATGTCGTTTATCATTAATGGATGTCGTTTCTTTGCTATCTGTTAAAACAGTTAAATCCTTTAGTCGGGATTTCTACCTATCCTCTCACACCACCCATATTGTGTGTGTTTATTTTATCTGCGAGTGGGGGAACTAATAGAAATTTTTCACATAATATAACATAATTGATCATTACAACTCTTCAGTCAGTATTACAACCTAGTTTCTCTTAGCACTTACGTTAAACTTGTAATTTTGAAATAAAATATACTTAATGGAGATATTCTCTGTAAAAAAAATTTATTCTGTTTTTACACGGTGATATTTGATATAGCACGGTTGAGAAAAGTTTATGAAAATTTCAACGTGATCTGAAATCTGGTATGGCTTGTTACTATGAGTTATAAAAATATCTGTCCAAAAGTAAATCACAGCGGCTAATAACCGATTTTATTATTAAGGGCAGTGCTGTCAAATCGGAAACTGAAAATGTTAATCCTGTTGGAGTCGATAGCTATTCTGAACCAGCCTTCGTAAGAGATCACGTATGACGTCCGATGATGATAGCGAATATAATTCTTTTATTTTCATCATCGCATTGACTGCTTTTAATTTTTTACTTATGAACTTTTGATGATTTTCAGTTTGTTTAAATTACCTTTAAGAATTAATGAATGTACCCTTTGTTGTTCAACTTATATTATTTTTTGACTTCCTGAACTACAATAATTTTAAATGTATGTACTTTTTTTTAAGATTTGAATTGCTTTTCATTTTATGAAATAAATTATGCATTAATGCTTATAAACATTTTATTTAGTTTTTTGTAAAGACTGTCGTATCATTCTATGAATTATTTTGTTTTTACTTTTTTTTTTTTTTTTACAAAGTTGAAGGATATGGAACCAATCATTTTTTTTTCTATGTACTTTATGTCCTTTTTACACAGTTTTTTTTACACGGTTTTTTCTGGAACGCATATACCGTGTAAAAACAGATTTAAGTGTATTTGTTTTTATTCCAAATTGCTTCAAACAGTTTTGTTCAACTCTTTTGGAATGCAGTGCAGCAGTATGTGTGAAGTGCTGGTGTATTTTTTAGAGTGTCATAACTTTCTGTTGCTTTATTTTCAAACGATTTAACAGCGGATAGTGGATTAATTGATTAGTTTGGTTTAGCATTTTATTACGTACAGTCTTATACCAAAGCAACGTTTGAAAATTTTTCATATCAGAACAATAGTTCTGTTCGTCAAACTTATCTCGCACTTTGTTCATAACTGTTCTTCAGAGCAACGAATTGGAATAACTATGTATTGTTTGCGAACCACTTTGACTGTCAATAAGAGTCAACGTCCCACTGAAAAAGTTACAGCCTTTGTACAGGGAGCATTGAAGAAGATCCAAATCCATCGCTTTGTCATCATTCCCGGCGATTGCGGTTATGTTTGTTCCACTTAAAAGTTTTCAAGACTCAACTGGTGCTGGAATTAAAGCCAACCGATCGTCGTTTGTGACACCATTACTGGTTGTCACATTTGAAGAGAGGATAACGGAGAAGCTTTTGTTCAAACACCCTTACATCCACAGAAAATTATTGTTTGACGAACTTTACGGGCGGATAAAGTTATCGTACCTCAATTAGTTGCATGTACGTAATGGTCCAATTAAATTGTTCACCAAGAACGTGGGATTTCATTTTATTGAATTATTTTGTTTGGGTTATGTAAGGTCACTTGTCTGCTTCGATAAATCAGAGCCAATTGAACAAAAACATTTGAGAAGTTATTGGCGGCCGATATATGCTGCGAAAGGCTTTAAAAAATCCGGCTCATGATTGCAGCTTGTACTCGCCTGTGTTTTTGTGGCGTTGTAAACATCGTTGTTTACATTTATAGAGATTTCGAGAATGCAAAGTCACAAAACTTATATAAGCATCGAAAATAGCATTATCGATAGGAGGGCATCGGAGTCACATGGTTAGTCCCTTAATACTCTTATTATGGAGGCATGATAAGGTAAGGATGGCTTGATCAAAAGCATTGAAAGATTGTGAAGCTCCTATGCACATGGAATATGCTTCTAACTGACTAAGAATTTAAACGTAAAGCTTAGTACTTTTAAACAACATTTGACTACAGATTAACGTTCCCACGACAATGCTCCGGAACGACCCGATTACTCATCGGCCAAGGATTGTCAACCCAGCGAAAGCTGTTTCAATCGGAACCCCGATTTAAAACGTTTGTCAAGTTATTTCCACCCCCTTTCTCTTGTGATCTTCTTTACTTGGAAATCTTAAAATTTTATTCGTCCATTTCTTTCCATTCGGCCTTCCACTGACCTTAACACATCCACATCAGTTTGGCGTACCATGGGTTTATATTACTTTGGCACCGCATGCCATTCATTCAGTTTTATTCAATGAGGCTGGCATTCGGGCAAGTCAATGCAATCAAATCAAATATTGATTTACAAAGATAAACAATTTAGATCATAGATTTTCAATGGTGATAAGGGGGGGAAAAGAAAATAAAACAAACAACACAGCGAAACCAAGCAACTAACAAAAGAAAAGAAGGCTGTTACGAAAAGGCGTTAAAAACGGCAGCAAACATGCTCTGGCTGGCTGGTAGTCGATAGTTTTTTGATGGCTGGTAGGAGCTGAAAACAGTTGGCGAAAGCAAATCTACCACTAGTTAATCTCACAGTTGGATATTGAACATTTCGGCACTTCATTAATTTATATGCACACAACGTTCATTCACCAACACCAAAAAAAAAAAAACAAGAAGAGCTAACAGAGTAGCAGAAGCTATGCTATGCCTGCCTGTCGATGCAGCAAATGATGACGTTGATGATAATGATGCTGAAGAGCTTATAGCCAAGCATACAACAGGCAATAGTTAAACATCCAGCATACATACGGCGTAACACAAATTGCAACACCATCTCTTCAGGCATAATCCTAAAAATTCTTAACAAACATACTTGGGAATGGGAATAGGCCAACGAAGAAAAACCAAAAAAAAAAAAAAAAACAGAAAATGTTGGACGTCTCTTTGAACATTTCAAACATCTCAGATAGAAACGCATTAGAATGAAATTTAGATTTTTTTTATTGAAGATAACAATAAAAATCCGTATGTATTCGCACATAATAAAAATAGAGAGACAGTGAGAGAGATGTACATATGTACGTGTACACCGTACACGTACAAAAACACATCAAGCACCAGAGATCAGCAATGAATCGTTTTTTCGCCACTCATAAGCGCTCATGAAATTTTGAATATATATTGGAGTCAACAATATTGAAATTTAACTATGTACTCTGATTCATTCATACTCTCTACAACGTTGATTTATAAGTACAGGTTGCAATGAGTATGCGTACAACGTTGACATCAAACTCATACCATTCGAAATATGTTTGATTCATAAGCTTACTCATTTAGATTATTAGCTTTAGAAAAATACTTAGAATACTTATAAATGATATATGTAAAGACAGAGTAGCAAGCAGAGCTAGTAAGTATTTTTAAGTATTCGTACGCGACTCATACTTATTTTGTGATTCGTGTATATGTTGAGTTATGGAGAGTCGTAATCAACAGCATCATACTTGTTGTTGAATACGATGAGTACTTCAAACATTGAATATGAGTAGAGGTTTCATGATATTAATATAACTATCATGTCTGTTCTGTAAACCGACTCCGAGTAAATTTCTCGTTTAAAAACGAGTTCACATTTTTTGGTGTTCTCTAAAACGAATTCACATAATTTTTCTCGTTTTAAAACAGAGTAAACAAACCCTGCCGAAAGTAAAACGAATGTAATATTTATTATTCTAATAAATTGCATAAAAACTTGAAAAAAGAAACCTAATATATAAAATTCTCGTGTCACGGTGTTAGTGGTTAAGCTCCTCCGCAATGGATCGACCGATTTTCATGAAATTTTGTGTGCATATCGGGTAGATCTGAGGATCGGATAACATCTATTTTTCATATCCCTAAATGTTAAGAAGGCGTGGCAAATCGTTAAAATTGAATATTTAGGTACATATTGATCGTAGACGAATGAAATTTGGTGGGTGAGTTCGTAGAGTCGATATCGACAATCCCACCAAAAATGGGAGTGACAACCCTCCCCCTTCAAGTGATACCTATAACCCTTAAACTACTGAACCGATTTAAACCATTCTTTTTTTGTTCGAAAGCTTATCAGGTTTAGATGGTTTGAAAAAAAAAAATTCGATATAGCAAAAAGTAGGACTGGCAAACCTTTAAAATTGTATATTTAGGGACATAGTGATCGTAGACAAATGCAATTTGGTGGGTAAGTTCGTAGAGTCGATATCGACAAACTCACCAAAAAATGGGCATGGCAACCCTCCCCCTTTAAAAGATACCTATAAGTCGGCTAATTCGATGGTATATAACTAGATATTTATGTACATTATTAACATGTATGTCTGTTAGTTTTTCTTTTGGAGCGAGTACAACAACTACAACTTCGTCAGCGCTACCCATGATTCGGACCTCTTATAGTTATTCTTTGTATGCCTCACCTAAATAATGTACCGACTTTGATTAAATTTTGAACTAGATAGATAGATCCACACACTTATAGTAAGTTAGTTAACTGTTTTATGCAGCGTATTACAATAAATATATAATGTGACATGTTTTGGGCAATAGAAAAAATCAATTTTGGGCGGGATGAAGTATGGCGGGTCAGCTAGTTTGTATATAAAAATTGAAGTCTTTTTTTTTTTTTATTAATTTTTGTCAAAATACACACACTTCCAAATATTTAAATTAAAAATAAATTAATTTAAAAAACGTTCCAAAATTTCTTCATATTTTCGTTCCAAGTACGAAAAAAATGAGCAATTCAAATTTTGTAAAAAAATGTAATTTGGATTCTCTGATTTCATCTCTAGTGAGTTCAAAATTAATCCATAATGGACACAAATTGTTTTCCAAAGCTTCAATTGTCTTCCACAACACTTCTGAAATCGTACTACGCCCAAGACTAAGATGTGTTTCATTTCCAAGAGCACCTTGAAATGAACCAACAGCTAAAAAACGAAGAGTTGCTGCGAGCTGAATTTTCACAGGAATAGATCCTTCTTGTATTAAGTGACCAATACTGTCCAATATCATTACAAAGGCTTCCTTATTAACGCGGTAAAGTTCAATGAATCTAAAAAAGGAAAAATAACTTACATATGGACAAATTACATTTCTACTGTATGTACAAATGTACCTCTCATTTGTAACACTCATAGGATTAGATGCATCCCTCAATTGCCTTCTTTGTATATTTAATTGGCGTATTTTTCTGTTTTTAATACAATTTATATAATTTATATAATGCTCCAGGCATTTTAAATACTTTTTAATTGAAAATATTTTTATTTTCAATCAACACCTGATTTTGAAGTTTAAACTAAAATTCGTAGTTAATTTCGAATTATACCAAAACGAGAGATTTGTAGAACACGAAATAGCAATTTATTCGGTTTAAAAAATTTCTCGTTTTTCAAAACGAGTCGATTTATAGAACAGACTTGTATGAATGCGTATAATTATCAGAAATTATGTGTATTATTCGATTTTACTCATCTTTTTGAATACTCATTGCTGATCTCTGTTAAGCACCACCATTATCAGGCGCTCGATCGAAATATTCCGAATACAAAACCTTTACAGGAGGACCGTATTAAATGTTTAACTAACATTTTTGGTTACAGCAGGGGGATATCGAATATAGAGGATCTTGTATTGTAATTCACATCATTGGTATACTGAAGTTGTCTAGTTCCAGAGGCTGTCATGGCTCGATAGTGTCTGCCATACACCGTAACGGCAGCTTATTTTCAACGAAGTAAAAACCAATGCTGCCACAGCATTGGGCCCTTTCACCACTAATATATTGTCTTAATAAAATTATGTATCTAACGACGGCGGCATCGATTGCCAAGGACATGCAGATGATATAGGCTTGAAGAGATTCTTTGCGTAGTCGTTTAAAGAGGTTTTAAAAAAGTAAATCGATGTGGGTCCGAGGATAAACCCGTTCAAAATTATAACAGTACCATTTACAATAAGCAGACAACTTAATAAATGACAAAATATTCGGCTCCTGAATAAGACAATAGCACAGAAAATGAAGGCGTATCTGGGCATACAGAACAATTTTGAAAACAATTCAAATAGAGTTGATTAACACACAGAGACTAAATGTTGTTAAGATAACAGTGGCAATGAAAATCTCTTTTACTCGGCTTTAATGAGATTAAATCGAAGATAGTAAAGGGCTCTCTGGAGAAGCGGAATCGGTTGGGTTCGCAAATATTTGGAAAGGTAAGATAGAGAGAGCCAAAGACTCTTTTTTCCATTCAAGTGGATTTGAGGCAATCAAAATTTTTGTTTTCAAGTTACAATAAACGGAGATTTGAGGTACACATTAGACTCTCCAGGAATAACTTGTGGTTGTTAGGCGATCTTTTGACAGAGTACATGCAAAATATTTAGGATTTGCGTTGTTTCGAGTCCAACATGTAGATTCTGTGACAATGAGAACCTAAGGGGCATTAATGCATTCCAGGTAGAAGTACCTGGAAGCACATCTGTTGCTAGGGAGCGAATTGTCATTGTTCACATGTTTGTTAGCTATATTTGATGTTTCGCAGCTAAAGAGAGTAACAGATTGGGCACTTTAATTAAAAATGTAAAAAAAGGGAGATTGCTGGAGATCTTCATACTGCTGTACTGCTTTGTTGGCTTCTACTATGCCAAATGGAAAAATTATCACTACGTTCTAACGTAGTGTTAGGAGTTCAGAACTTGCAAAAAAGCACAAGACAGAGTGCTGACTGAGAAAAAGATCGAGAGCTTTATAATATTATCGTTTAACGCTTGAAAGTGTAAATATATTTGGTGCATGGATGAGAATTACGATCACAATTGAAAATTAGTTCGTAGTTAAGTTTTATCTTTCGAATCTACTGATTTAAGCTGACTAGAACTTAATAAAAAAGAAACTTACTTACTTACTTATTTGGTCATGATAATCATTTAGTAGGGATTACAATCTAGCTTCTCACAGCACTTATGTTGTTTGTGTTAATTTTTGTACATGAGTGGCGACAGATTTTTATTTATTTTTTTTTTGATAAACTTTTCATGACACATTTTTACACATCATCATATATATTATTTCCAAAGCACTTTTTTTTGTCGGTTGCAAATATCTCCCATACCACCGCATCAAATTTAATGAATGATATCTCATCTTAAAGCTTATATCTAACACTAATGACGAAAAATAATTAGAAATTGAAAAATTAATATTTTCATTAATAAAAATTATATTTTACATAGAACTGCATGATAATACTGTTGTCATTATGATTATATGTTTTTGTTCAAGTGTGGTAATACAGGGTCGCTTAATAGTAATGCAGTTCTACATAATATAGTAATAATATAGTGCATTACTATGCAGTTCTACATAATATAGTATGTATTAAAATCCATTCTGGCAATACGGCTATTTACTATAATGCCGTTTATTACTAAGTCAGTTATATATAATATGCATATTAAGTTGTAAAAAGCTGTTTTGGCAATACTTTGCAGTAGTTGTTAGATCAAGTGCGATAAACAGGGTCGCTTAATTGTAATGCTATTCCACATAATATATAAAGTTGTAAAAGCCATTTTGGTAATGTCGTTATTGTCATGGCATTGTTTGTTTTATGAAGTGTAGTAATACGGTGTCTTTTCATATATACATATATATAGTGTCAGCTGATATTTAATAGTTAAAAAGGTTTTAAGAAAAATCAGAACCGGTCTTTTCACATGGGCAGTTTTTCGTGGATTTTTCTCAAGTGCGTACGTTTAAAGATATTTTTGTTTGTATTAAGGATTCGTACGGGCAAAAAGTTGACGACGATCATGTCATTACCTCTAACATTGTATTCAAAGAAGTATTATAAAAGCATTTAAACATATGTATGTATGTATGTATGTAAATATGTATGATATATTATGATTTCTAATATTTTTATACTTTTAATAAAATTTCTATTAATTATTTTCATTTTATGTTACAAAAATGACAACTAACGGTGCGAAATATTCGACCCGTGCGAATCTAGTTTTTATTTACTTTCAAAGTTTTTGTTAGAAATCTACTGACGTTAGTTGCTGAAGAAATATTTTTTCGGATTTCATTTCGTTCGAGAATCACGTCATTACGTCGGCTTACACTGCTTATTCGACTATGGTGACTTAAAAAAAATTCTTTATTTTATATTTCTTTCTAAGTCTAATACATTATGTTTGGAGGGTGTTTTCTGTCACATCAAAACACTGAATAAACTAAAGGAAGTCTGGTATTTTTGTTAAGCAACAGCAGCTAGCGATAGCGAAGTAATTATCGGTCTGTGGCCTTTGGCCTGTTACAATGATATGAAAAAAAGTTCTAATTCATTAAAGCTGGTGTTAAAGGGCTGATAAGCTTTTTGTTTTTCTTTTTTATGAATTAAAATTTCGTAAGTTTACCACAAAATTCTCTGTATTTTAGGGTATATAAACAGCGAATTTTATTGAAAGCATGCCAGTACTAAAGAATAATTCGTAATGAAGACTTTTAAATTAAATGCACAAATCTTAATAATTTGTTTTGCTTTAATTGCCTCAGTAGCTTCTACTCTGGTAAAGTACATCGGATCGGATGGTCGGGAATATCTAATCGAATACGAAGAGAAGGTAAAATGAAATTTTGTAAGAATTTTTTATTAAAAATTAAATGCCTTTTTAGTACAATTGGTTTCAGGCTTGGCATGAATGTGCTCGTCGAAATAGACAGCTTTTAACAATAGATTCGGCCGAAAAACAGAGTGTCATTTATAAAGTATTTATAGGATTAGATTCTAGAACTTACTTATGGCTGGGTGCTAATGATGAATTCAATCCCAGTGGTAATGCTGATCGACCATTCTATTGGTCGGCAACTGGAAAACAATTTACATACACTAATTGGGCGGTAAACAATCCCCGTAATATTGATGGTAATGACCATTGCGTTCAGTTTTCGTTTGCTCGTATGAACTGGATAAATTTTAATTGTGATGACAAAAATGGTTTCATATGTGAAGAAAAACAATTACTGGAATCGTCCAATAAAAATCCAAATAATACATCTGATGCTGTGCAAAAGTTTATTAACGACGTCGACTTAAAATTTCTAAGCTTACTAAAGGAAAATATGGACCAACTGAACGGGCAATTAGAAAACATTAAAAAAGTGGGCAAAGATACAAAGTATGAAGTCGAAAAATTGACAAATATTACCCAAACTGCTGTTCAGAAATTTTTGAATAAACAGGAACTCTCTACAAAGGAATTGAATCATGAAATTACTAAACAGGGCAGTGATTTAAGCGATTAACTGAAACGATCTGTAGATGAGCTCAATGCAAAATTTGGTGAAAAACAAAATGTAATACAAAATGAAATATTTTAAAGTGTTATTTTGAATATCATTGACTTTTCTTTTCTTATTCTTCTAGTTTACCTATCTATCTAAAAACATTGTGCTCATTAAACAGACTGGCTGATCATATGTCAACTCCATTCCAGATATTCATTAAAATTGTGCCAAAAAAAAAATATGTTGTGAATAAATAAAGGGTCCGCCAAATAATATTTTTTTATTTTGAAAATGCTTTAAAAAAAACTACTGAATATTTTCTGAAATTTCTTTTTTTATTTGAAAGTACAATCCTTCCGGTTAATAATGGAAAATAATTTCATTCAAATGGCTGCCTCGGCTGGCCATGCAATAGCCTACACGATCGGTCCAATTTTTAAGCACATTATCGATTGTGTGCAGCTGTATTTCACCAATGGCTTCACGTATATTGTCCTTTAAAGCGTCAATTGTCTCTGGCTTGTCGGCGTAACACTTATCTTTGACGGCACCCCACAAATAATAGTCCAACGGTGTCAAATCGCAGCTCCATTGACTGTAACGGCCACTCCTTGCTCATTTTCGAAGAAAAATGGCCCAATTATGCCTCTGGACCAAAATCCGCATCAAACAGTGGCTCGTTTGGGGTGCGTCGGCTTTTCAATGTATGCGTGCGGGTTTTCTGTTCCCCAAATGCGACAATTTTGCTTGTTTACATACCCAAATGCGACAATTTTGCTTGTTTACATACCCGCCAAGATCAAAATGAGCTTCATCTGAAAAGATGATTTTTTTTTCAAAAATCGGCATCTTCTGTAAGCCGATCGCAGGTCCACTTAGCGAAGCGAAAACGCGTATACACAACCATATTCGTTCAGCGGAAGGATAAAACTAATTATCTGTCAAATCAGACATGAGCTCGTTCACGAAATAAGCACTAGTTGAAAAAAAAAACGTTAGATGTGCGGACCCGGTAAAAGAAAAAGTGATTTAAAATATGAATTTTAATTCTACTTTGCTTTAAAATAATAAAAAGAATAATACAAATCCATAAGTGATTTTTTTTTTTAAATACAATTCATCGAAAATCTAGGCAAGACACCATTTTGGTGACAAAAATTGTTTGGAACCTTTAACAAAGTTGATAAAACGCTTACTAAGGCAATAATATTTAAACTTTATGATGGACATAATGAGGGTAATACTGGCACAGTATAAAACCAAGCTAATGGTCTGTAATGTAAGTAAAAAAAAGTTAACCTCAAACAAATTAAAGTTCTGATTAAGCAAGAATGTCCTTTGACATTAATAGATGACGTTTCTTTGCTATCTGTTAAGCCAATTAAATACTTTAGTCAGGCTTGCAACCTATCCTCTCACACCACCCATATTGTGTGCGTTAATTTTATCCACGAGTGACGGAACTAATAGAAATTCTTCACATAATACAATAAAATTGATCATTACAACACTTCAGTCAGGATTACGGCCTAGTTTCTCTTAGTACTTATGGTTGTGTGCGTTAATTTTTATACATGAGTGGCGGGATGTACAGTTTAAAGTCGACTATGAATGACAAATTTTTTAACAACTTTTCGTGGCAGTTTTTATTTTCCTCTCAGACTATTTGCCAGAAAACAGCTGAGAGTAATTCGGCAAAGAAATATGTTTTTCAGAGCTGCCTACTCGGCTACGATGAATTCTAATTCATGCGATAAAATATTTGTAAAATTGAGAAATTCACCTTTAAAACCACTGAGGTTGCCAACCACACTTTAAATACTACGTTTACATAGATGAATGTCAGATGATCGATCATTCAATCGTCTTGTTCCTGAGTTAATCTCAAGAGTGGCTCTTAAACAATGTGCCAAAAATCATGTTAATACAACCCGAAATTTTGTCTAGATTTAGAAACCTTTTTTTGTTTTCGTATTTAATTTCAATTCATATTATTTTTTTGATAAATATTTTCTAAAGAATTAAAAATAAAAATTAAATAACTTTAAAATGATTTCCATTTAATCGCGTTAATTATTTGGAATTGAATTATTCCTTATGGGTTGCCTTTTATTCTTCTTATTGGTCTTCTTGTTAGGCTTCTTCTTAGCCTGTTGCTTAGGCTTCTTCTTGATCTTCTCAGCGGCACCAGCAGCAACTTTAGCATTTTGATTCCTTTTAACATCTGCTGGGGACAGAAGATTGCTCTTGGAATTCTCATTGGAAGCTGCTTGCAATGAATGCAAATAAAGCCCAATCCACCGATTAATAGTAGCCACCAAGAAAATTTCATTTTGATGTCTTAACTTCAATCAAATTGAAATGAATTTGTTTAGTTGAAGCATAATGCTGGTGGTTTTATAGAATTTATGAAGATTGTTGCCTTTCAGAGGCTGTTCTTCCAATTGTGAAAGAAAATGTTGTCTCCTGTCAAGATTAAATAAATATTTGTGTAGCATTTTCCGTATAAAAATCTTAAAAAGAAGCACCCGAGACTTCAAGCTACTAATTTCAAGTGTTATTTGCCATCGAAAAGGGGGTTCTTAAAACATTTAATTTATCATTCATTTACTAAATCAGCATAAGAGTTATGATTTGCTTTTCTTGCTATCTGTTAAACCGGTTAAATCATTTAGTCAGGCTTGCAATCTATCCTCTAACACCACCCACATGTTGTGTGTGTTAAACAGAGATCAGCAATGAATCGTTTTTTCGCTACTCATAGGGACTCATGAAATTTTGAATATAAGTGAGTCAATAATATTGAAATTTAACTACATGCTCTGATTCATTCATACTCACTACAACGTTGATTTATAAGTACAGGTTGCAATAAGTATGCGTACAACGTTGACATCAAACTCATACCATTCGAAATATGTTTGATTCATAAGCCAGCCTACTCATTTAGATTCATAACGTTAGAAAAATACTTTTAATACTTATAAATGATTCGAGTAACTTGCAGCAAAAATGACAGAGTAGCAAGCAGAGCAAACACACAACCTTCTAGTAAGTATTTTAGTGTTCGTACGCGAATCATACTTATTTTGTGATTCGTGTATACTATGTTGAGTGTTATCATAGCTGCCAGATTTGACGATTTATCGTCATTTTGACGATTTTGTGCTCCAAAGATATCATATTGACGACATGACGATTTATGCCCTTATTTTGACGATTTTTAGTAATTAAAAATTTACATCATTTTCTTTACTTTTGTACATTAAAAGTCTCCTTAAGCTTTGTATTTGCATTGCAGTTGTTACTGTTGGAAATTTATGTTAGTAATAATGAGGAATAAAGTATAATATTTTTAAGTTATTTTCGAATACCTGTGGTTATTTTTCTGTATTTAATGCCTTTTTGATGCCTTAAAAACTCCTCAACTCCTAAATAACATCGTAATTGAGCATAAATTATCATATGCCGATTATAGCTTCTAATATTTCTTACCATCGGAAGAACAAAGGCAAGTGCAATTATTTTTTTTCATACGACCAACACTCAGGAAATGGCATTTGGAACTAGGAAAATATATTATAGGAAGGAAGAAAGAGGGAACAGTATTTATGGACTCTAGGTTTGAAGTATAAGTAACAGGAAAGATGTCTGCAGGTAGGGAGTTCCACATACGAATAGTCTGTCTAACAAACGAACTTTGTAATGCAGTGTGCGATACACTGACCAATCGACCACATACGGATGTGCTGGCCGAGAAAAACGAGTGTTACGTAGGAATACATGATTTTCTTAAACAAGTCATCTTATTCGCTCGAGCAATATCCGTTGTAGTAGCTATAGAACAGTGAAACACAAGCCACATTGCAACGATCCTCCAATGAATCAGTGGAATTGGACACACTATCGTGATTAACGAGCTACTACGGCCTCTCCTGTAAGCGGTCGAGAAGCCTCAAGTAGACGTCAAGGGCCAACCCATACATGAGAGTTGTATTCCATTCTCGGTCGGTTATAAATGGTGTAAATGGTAAGTAGATCAGATGAAGAAAAGTATTTATTGCACCGTCTTAAGAAACCAAAGCACTGAAAAATGTGTCAGTTCTAGCGAACATCACACTGAATTTTCATACCCTGAAAACTCTCTCTAATATTTACACCACACATGGATATAGATGATGCATTATTATTGCTACTTAACATTGACTTTATATGTTTTGTTTTTAAAAACCTTCAATTTATTTATTTATTTTTTCTGACGATTTTTTACGATTTCAATGGACGTCTTTGACGATTTTTTCTCAAATATTTGACGATTTGATGCTTCATTTATCTGGCAGCTATGAGTGTTATGGAGAATCGAAATCAACAACATCATACGTGTTGTTAAGTATGAATATGATGAGTACACCCAACTCTTTTTTTACACGGTTTCTTTTTACACGGATTTTAAGTTACACGGTTGTAAAAAAAAAAAATTTTGTAAAAAATTTTTAATCTAGTACGGTTTCAAAATCACCGATAACGACGAGGAGACCGAAATATGTCAACTAACTGCTAGTTTAATTGATGACGGTCTTAAAAAATTATACTAATATGGAACGTGCCCTGAAATTCGAACGAGATATTAATAATTGTATTGCTGGGTATAAAGAGTTTTATAAAGAACTTAAAAAACCAAAAGTTCAACTTTCTATAAAAGATTTTTTAATAAAAAAGCCGACGGCGCAAAACCTTTCGGAAAGTAGTCCGACAGTTCAAAACTCTATTACCGTCACCATTGGTTAATTTGATGGATATCTTCAGTGATGACACCGACTTTAGTCCAGAGTAACAGATTTCTTTTGTTGTTTGATTGCTCTACTAATTTTTCACCTGTATGAATTATGTATTTTAAGTTTTAATGTTCAATAAAATGCCATATGAACATACAATTTGTATGCATTTCTGAAATTTTAATAGTTTTCAACATTTTTACACGGTTTTTCGAAGTAAATACATACATAATTGGTCATTACAACCCTTCAGTCAGGATTACGATCTAGCTTCTCACACCACTTATGTTGTGTGCGTTAATTTTATACATGAGTGGCGGGACCTACAGTTTAAAGTCGACTCCGAACGACAGTTTTTTGAGAAGCTTTTCATGGCAATTTTAATACTCTTAGAGTTTTTGCCAGAAATCTGCTGAGAGGAAGTCGCCGAAGAAATATTTTCATAATTTCGTTTTGATGTCTGACCTGGGATTCGAACTCGGGCCTTCAGTCCAATAAGCCAACGCACTACCTACTAGACTACAGCGAAGTAAATATAGTTCTTTATTTCATCTTACACGGTTTTCAGATGACATGGAACGTACCCCCCATTTTATTGTAGGAAACGCCTCTTTTTTTACACGGATTTCTGAGGAATGTATCTACCGTGTAAAAAAAGAGTTGGGCGTACTTCAAATTTTAAATATGAGCAGAGAGGTTCCATGATATTAAAATAAGTATGAATGCGTATAAGTATCAGAAATTATGTGTATGATTCGATTCTAATCATCTTTTTCAAAAAATACTCATTGCTGATCTCTGGTGTTAATCGAATAGAAACTTTTCACCTCAGTTTGTAATACTCAGAAACAGATTGCCAGAGGACAGGACAAGGCTACAACGAATCACATCTTAACATCTTATCAATTAGACAATAATTTCTAAATGCTCAAAATCAAATGATTAAATTTATCCTTGACGTGCTTAGCAAAATTCACAACTATAATCAGGCCTCATTATGAGGTGAAAGCTAACACAGTTGGTGCTTAAATTAGCAGCAGTGGGAAATAGTCAATAGGAGTAACGAGAAACAAAAAAATTTATTTTTTTTCTCTCTCTCATAGACAAATCAACAAAATTATTCCCATGAAATTGTTAAACACCCAAAAATTGAAAAAAAAAAAACAAAAAAAAAATCTATTTAAACATACAATTTTTAAATTGTAAATACAATAATAAACGAATAAAACGTACAGTTGGACGGACAGACAGACATACATACATACATACATACTCTGCAATTTTACGCACATTAAATATTTCATCATTGATGTTTCGGCAGTTGTTTAGATGGTTAGATTTGGCTGCAAATTAAGCTTTGAAAGCAAAAAAAAACGAAAAAAAAAACACAAAATTTACTCGCATATTATTGGAATTGTTGTTGTTGTTGTTGCTATTATTGTAGTGAACGGCAGCGTTAAATCGGCATTATCGAGAGGCAACTACAAACAAAAGATACGCATGTTAAATACTTAATTAAATCTCAAAACAAAATAACATTTAACGCGCGCTTCCACAATAATTTATATCCACAAGAGTGGCTAAAACAAAAAAAATCTCTCATCCAAGTACTTGCAGTGCAGTGTTGAAAAATTCAATACTTTTTTCAGTACTTTTTCATTTTAAAAATACCGCAGTACTCTCGAGATGCTTACAGTACTTTTTTTTTATTATTCCACATTTTATGTCTTATGCGCTTTTCAACTATTAATGCATTAGCAATATGTTCCATGTAATGCTAAAAGTAGAATTATGCTATGTTCAGACAGGCACTTTTATTGAGTCAATACTCGGTTAATTGAGTACAATATTTTAAGTGTTCAGGCATAATAATAATTGGTCATTACAACCCTTCAGTCAGGATTACGACCAAGTTTCTCACACCGCTTATGTTGTGTGCGTTAATTTTATACATGAGTGGCGGGACCTACAGTTTAAAGTCGACTCCGAACGACAGTTTTTTGAGAAGCTTTTCATGGCAATTTTATTTACTCTCAGAGTTTTTGCCAGAAATCTGCTGAGAGAGGAAGTCGCCGAAGAAATATTTTCATATTTTCGTTTTGATGTCTGACCTGGGATTCGAATTCGGGCCTTCAGTCTAATAAGCCAACACACTACCTACTAGACTACGGCGACCATCATCAGGCATAATAATATACGCAATTCAGCTTACTCAATATTCATTTGACAGCGAAAATTACTGTTGTTTGTTAGTTTATTAGTGTTTGTTTGTCTTTGTTGACATTTGAGTTGTCAAATATCAACAGAAAGTGTTCGGTAAATTGTAATTTGTTCACTAAATACACTTATGACAGTGCTGCATTTTAAGTTTTACTCAATATTATAACAATTTGCATATTTATTGCGCAATAATTAATTGAAACTTTATGTGAAATATTGAGCTCAATAATGGCGATCTGAACATCGTATTAGGCTTTAGTCCCGATTAGCCAAACGTCCACGAAACGTACATTCGTTTTTAGAACACAAAAAGCAATGAAAACGCTTACCGAACCGTAATGTAATTTCGGTAAACATTTGCAATTGCTTTTCATGTGTATGTTACATTACGTTCCATCAACGTTTGACTACACGGGGCTTTTACGCTTTTTTTAACGTCCCGAATCAGCTGTTTTTGTCTTGTATCTCATGTGAGATACACGAATAAATCGTTAATTTTTCTATTCCATGCCGTACACTGAAAAAAAGAATCAAGCCATCCGGGCTTGAATCAATCCATATCGGTCACAATAGTACGGTAAGTACGGTTTGGCTTGAATCAAGTACAAAAGAGTTGAATCAAGCCCGAATCAGCCAAGTACAAAAGTGTTGATTTTAGCGCGATTTAAGCCCTTTTGGGATCAAAGTGATCTCATCATGTATTTGGTTTAAGCATATTTTTTCTTGATTTAAGATCGAATTCGTACTTGATTCAAGAGAATCAGAAGTTGAAGTAATCCTTAAGCGCACTTGTTTCAAGAATTATAAAGTTGATTTAAGCAAGATTAACTTATAAATGGGATCGAATTGAGGCAAATTGTACTTTATTCGAGCACAATGAACTTGATTAAGCCCTAAATTATACTTGATTTAAACCTAAATTTATCCAAAAACGAGCTTGTTTCAAGAATTTTGAACTTGATTTAAGCTCGAACTCGTACTTGATTTAATCCTAAAATCGATTGATTTGAAAAAAAATGCAAGTCATCTACACAAAAAAATGCAAGTCATCGACCGGAATAATCCAAATCATCTACCAAAGAAATGCAACTTGCGAAAAATACGACATTTTGTTGGATATATATTGTATAAAACACATGAACTAAATGAGAATTATTAAAATTTTTACTTTTGAACTTAAAATCCACAATTCCATAACTCAAATAACAAATAAGTCAAAATTACTCTTTTTTAGATAGATTTGAGCTTTTTAGTGTTGATTTTAGTAATATAAGGCTTAGTTTTTCACATCAATCCCGTTTTTTGCTTGTTTTAAGCCAAACGGGCTTAATTTTTCAAGCACGTTTTTTGGCTTAAATTGAGAATAGAAAAGTTGATTTTAGCACGCCGTTTTTCTTTCTGTGTATGTGTATTACATGTAAATAAATAAATAATCTAGTAGGTAGTGTCGGGGCTCACTAGACGTGAGCTAAAGGTTCAAACCCCATGTCAGACATCGCCATCAAAACGAAATATCCAAAAAATATTTCTCCGGTGACTTCCTTTTGGCAAAGTCGCTGCGAATAAATAAAATTGCCATGAAAAAGTTTCTCAAACGGTTCCACCACTCATGTATAAAATTAACACACACACAAAACAAGTGATGTGAGAAGTTACGTCATAAACCTGATTGAAGGGTTCTAATGATCAATATGTATTATTTTACAAAAGTACCATTTGATGTAAAAAAAAGTACTTTTTCAATTATAGTTCAGTACCATTTGATTCATTTCAGTTTTCCAACACTGTCTTGCACAACTAAATCGAACACGAGAATCCAATTCTCAACTCAAGTTTAAGCCACCAATTCGCTAAAAGAACTATGTATGTACTCTCTTCATTTATTCCTCTATAACCAGGGTAATCATTTCAGTTCACAGCATAAGAACAAAAACAACAAAAAAAAAACTAAAAAAGAAAATGAACAAAAAATCATCAGCAGCATCAGAGCTTAACTTGTAGCCGAAAAGGCCAAAAAAATCGAATTAAAAGCGTTAAATGCTTCCATTTTTGGTAATCATGCTCATGCGGTGAATTTTACACCGTCGTACAGTGAAAAGATTTTTACAAAACGATATTCATTTGACTACGAATACTGCTTCTGTATACATCGCGCCCCAATTGTCGGCTTCTCTAACGCAACGCTTGCCCGTTCACCTTCAAGCCAATGCTGGCTTACAAGTGCATGCGTGCGTAAGTTTAGTTTTTTCTGATGCCCGGTATTGTTGCTGGTTTTTGGTTCTTTCTTTATTTTCCTTTTTTTGATCACAATGCAGCATTGTGATGATGCAAGACAATTGGGAATCTTTGAATGCAAATGAGTTGTAAAATGCAATGCGTACGTTATTAGATAAATTTCAAGTATCATCATGGATGGTGTTGTTCTTGGTGTTGGTGTGTGAATAATTTATTTTCTAAGTTTACGTATTTGCTTAAACGTAGTCCTATTGAAAGTTCACTGTTATCCTAAGACAGATCGCAAAGAACTGATATTCGTATTTTATTCCGAAGCCAGTAGCTTCTAAGCAATTGTGAGGCTATAAAGGGGCTGCTTCCATCTTATTGAAGAATTACGAACATACTAGCATCACAAAAAAAAGTAATCAAGAGTATTAGATCTTGATCGTTGGCTCCAGTCAAGTGATCTTAACCCCATCGGGAATACCTTTCGGAAGTTCTCAAAAGTACACGCAATAAACTCCTGCAAACACGGAAGAGTTGTGGACCCTTGTGTGAACAATAAATATAGTATTGTGATGTAAAAATTGAAGTGATCTATAACCAAGTAAAAGGGTGGTTTAATTAATAGTAGTTGTCACTTATGTTATTAAACATTGGAGTGCTTTACAATGGAATAACGCGTTTTAAATGCAAGTCATCGAGAAATTTACTTCAGAAAATTCAATTCATCGAGAAATTTACTTTAAAAATTTCAAGTCATCGACACATTTTTATAGAAAATACAAGCCATCGACCAATCTTCTATAGAAAATGCAAGTCATTGAGAAATGTACTTCAGAAAATGCAAGTCATTGAAAAATTTTCTTCTACTTTAGAAAATGCAAGTTATCGAAAAATTTATTTTAGAAAATGCAAGCTATCGAAAAATTTTCTATAGAAAAAATTATGCTAAGACCGCTTACAAACTTCAAAGAATTTTCAACTGAGAGAATGCTTTTATTGTGCGAACTATTTGAAGAGTGATTACAAAGCGTTAAAACAACTGGATCCGTTATGGATAGTAAATTGTAGTGAATTTTGTTAAAATAAGTCGCCGTAGTCTAGTAGGTAGTGTGTTGGCTTATTAGACGTTAAGCCAGGGTTCGAGCCCCAGGCCAAACATCAAAACAAAATACAAAAAGTATTTCTTCGGCGATTTCCTCTCAGCAGATTTCTGGCAAAAACTCTGAGAGTAAATAAAATTGCCATGAAAAGTTTCTCAAAAAATCTGTCGTTCGGAGTCGACTTTAAACTGTAGGTCCCGCCACTTATGTATAAAATTAACACACACAACATAAGTGGTGTGAGAAACTAGGTCAATAATCCTGACTGAAGAGTTGTGATGACCAATTATGTATGTATGTGTAACTGCACCAATATTGCACCAATATTCGGAGCTTAAACCTTATGGATAATGGAGTACAGTGAAGCCAATGAAAATTTGTTTGCAGTTTCATCTGGAAGCCTTAGAAATAATTTTGAAACCATCCAGAAGAATATAACAAAAAACAACCATAATGCAAGGATTTTTGTGAGGCGGACTAATTGGGCCTTTTGTTTTGAGAATGTGAATTCGATTAGAATAAATGTACGTTTCGATTATACGGCTTGAAACTATAGATGGCTTCTAAGCTCTACCAGTAGATGCTGGAAGAATCTTTAGAGAATATGGTAGACTTGAGGAGACACGCACATTCATTTGCTTCAGTTTGCAATTCATCTTTGATGATTTATATTTTCTATAGAAAATTTGTCGATAACTTACATTTTCTACAGAAAATTTTTCGATAACTTACATTTTCTATAAAAAATTTGTCGATAACTTAAATTTTCTATAGAAAATTTGTCGATAACTTACATTTTCTACAGAAAATTTTTCGATAACTTACATTTTTTATAGAAAATTTTTATTTTCTGGAGAAAATTTATGAATGGAACACTCAAAGCTTTAGACGATGCCAGTGACCAAACACTCTATTCAGATTCTTTGGACTTCAATTGGAATTACCAACGTTAATAAATATTAGACAACAATGAAGAGCTAAAGAAGTGAATAATTCCTCCCTATGGAATGCATCTTTAAATGTCCGCAAATTAAATTAAAATTTAAAATTCAAATCCATTTTTCTTTTGTTCAAATATTTCCTTAAAATAAATGCCACTCTAAGTGGATTTTAAATAATGAAGCCATTATGGTAGCATCCTTAGAAAAAACTCTCCAGCAAATTGCAAAATTTGTATCACAATATTCGTAAGATGAGAAAAACTGTGGAATGTGGAGCAAGTAAAAAGTCAATTCAATTAAAATATAATTTTCTATAAATAAAAATGCCAACAATATATACATAGTAAAAGAAAAGCTAAATGTAAAGAAAAGAGAAAGAAAAGCAAAAGAAAATGAGAAGGCAAAAAAGCGTAAAACTGCTTAACACTTCTGCTTGAAAAGATTAGAAAATTGTAAGAAAGAAAGAAAGAAAGAAATTTCACACCAACTTAAATAAGAAATAAAAACTCTGAAGTAAAACAAAAAAAAAAAAAATAAAAGGATGAACAAATAAGATGGCATTCAATGCCATACACTGGCACTGGTACACCTCCTCCCTTACCATTATATGCCATGGCTATACTACGCTCTATAAAACGGTAATTCATAATTCATTTGCTTCGGGCAAATGTTGGCGGCGGAGTTAAAATGAAATACGGAATACATTTTTGCCTTTTTACCAACTTATGAATGCAATCCAAAGGAAAACAAAAAAAAAAAAAAAAAATAAAATCCATTGGCCATAAAAACTAATTCAAACATCAACAACAACAATAGTTTTTACAAAAAAACGAAGAAGAATCCTTTAAAGGAAACAGTAGCTCAAGATGGCTAAAATAAGAAAAAACAATTCGTATTGCATTTTTCGTTTCATTCACTAAGAAAGAGAAGAAATTACATTAAGAACAGCAAACGCAATTTCCTTTACTTTGTAATACACCCTACACATGCACATTTGAGAACTTTGTTTGACGTGTCTTTATTTACAATGTCAACTGAAAAGAAAGTCAGTCTCAAAGTCTATTCTCATTAGATGGTGTTGCTATAAATTCAGGTTCAGAAATCATGTTATGTGGTCATGGCATGTCAGGCACATTGTCGTAAAGAGTTGTCATACGATATGCTGTACATACATACTGTTACGACAATGAAAAATCTAGATACTTGTGCTTTGCTTTTACATCACTTAACATTAAAATGGTAAACAAGTAAACAAGAATACAACAACAAACACCAGCATAAAAAATGGTAAACAAGTAAATAAGAATACAACAAGAAACACCAGCGTAAAAAATGGTAAACATGTAAACAAAATATACAAACAACACTGCAATAATAGATATAAACAACGATGTTTCCATTTATAGAGTTTAAGAGTTTCAAGACTTCGCCTTCAAGAACATTCATCAGACTGTTTACATTGTCATATAAAAGGCAAGGCAAAGCAGGCGAGTTAGTCAGTGAAACTCAGTCAGTCTTGTATGAAGACGCGGTGTGCATTAAGACAGTAATCGTGGCTTGAAAATCTCCGTTACAAAGTCCAGTCGAATAATTGTCTAGTAATTGTTATTGTTTATGCAAATTGTGTAAACAGGGGAATAACAAAAAAGGCAATTGTTGTTGTTTACATAAAGTTGTAAACAGTGGCAGACAGAATTGTGCGAGTAATAAAGAATTTTAATTAAAACTAAACACAAAATTTATTTTTATTTTATTTGCAATCTACAAGCTCATATTTTAAACGTTTTTAAAAGGTAAAAACGTAAAAATATTGAACGTCGTGTGCGAACGTCAAAGTATGCATATTTGCTCGGTTGAGCTTCATAGTTTTTGTTTTCGAGATGCTTTTTTCTGAAATACATACATGCTGTGGCTTCGATGTTGTTGCCGTTAAACCTACAAGAAAGCAGGCAGATGTTGTCCATGGTGTTTAACTCTTCCAGACGGATATTTAACTACCGGGTGATAAACCAAGGATTTGAGTAGACTTTCGTCATAATATTATACACATTTGATTAGCATTGGCAATAATGGGCCACTTGGCAAGCAACTATTTTGTTTGAACACCTGACTGTGTATTCATATGAGATTCTCTGGAATTTCCGTCCAGTAAAGCGCGTTCTAGATTGCCGTGTAATCTTAAGTGCTAGTCGATTAAAGTCGAAAACGCCATTAGCTGAAGCTGTTCGTAGGGATATATGGTAGGTTTTGTGTCCGAACTGTATGGGAATTAATCGTTTCGAGTATACCGTTCAGAGTTTTTCTAGTATTGTTTTTACCGATTAGAAATCGAGATTCTCTGGCATTTCCGCCCAGTAAAGCGCGTTCTAGATTGCCGTGTTATCTTATGCGCTACACGCTTTCTTAAAGTCGAGAGTGCCATTCAATGGAAGCTGTTTGTAGGGATATATGGTAGGGTTTGTGTCCTAGCTTCATTTATTGTTTCCCCTATACGGTTTAGAGTATTTCTATTATCGTTTTTACCGATTAGAAATCACATCTCAATTGTTTTATTTCTTGAAATGATTTTGTATTCGTTTTTGTTGCTGTTGCTTTACAAAATAATGTTGGCATTAGAGACGAATGTAGCCAAAAACCAACGTGTCGCGACGCCAAAAGTCATGTTCAACCATTAAAGTGCTACCAACACCACCACCACCACCACCGTCACTACCTACAACTACAGACAAATCTTGCTCATACGGTTTTTATTTCATTTCAATTTCAAGAAAAATAAGAAGAAATAAAGAAAATGGAAACAATATATGGACGTTTCGCTCGTGGGGCATAAAACAAAATACAAAAGAAGTGAGTGTGTGAGTGAGTGAGTATATCCAGCCAAAGTATGGGTTTTTTTTTGCTTTGCTCTGCTCTGCAAGGACAAGCGCCACATTAAGTAGTTGCATTAAAAATCGAGCATTTAGTAAAACGATGATTTGAGATTTTCGACTGTTTTCTTCTTCGTTTCAATGGTGTTGTTGTTGTTGTTGTTATATTTTCTTGGAAAGCAACCAAAGAGACCGGAAAAAAAATCCAAACACTGACTCCTTTTGTAATGTCATTCAGTTGTTCCGTTATAAATACGTATGTATATATCTTATATATAAAAATGAATGTGTGTTTATTTGTTTGTGGGTTTGTTTGAAGTCTATACACGGCTAAACGGCTGGACCGATTTTCTTGAAATTTTAACAGTACCTTCCTGTATGTCTGAAAGGAACTATAGGCTACTTTTTATTTTAAAATTTCAAGTAGGCGAGGTGCCACGCCTACATACATATGTACTCAATAAGTATTTGTTGTCGCATATCTCATAAACTGCAACAGCTAGAGTCCTCAAATTTTATATCACGTATATATAAACAAAATGGGCGGATTGGCTATAGTGGGCGTGTCACCTCCCATAGTCTATATATATAAAAATGAATGTGTGTTTGTATGTACCTTATTGAAACCTAAACTATGCATTTGATCATGTTATGATCTTTTGCAAAGTTGTTGCGCATGAGCCGGGGAAGGTTTCTAAGTTGGTTTGATTAATTTCCGGCAGGTGGCGCCACTGAAAATTACTTAAAATCAATTAAATCGCAAACTGTGCATTTGATCATGTTATGATCTTTTGCAAAGTTGTTGCGCATAAGCCGGGGAAGGTTTCTAAATTGGTATGATTAATTTCCGGCAGGTGGCGCCACTGAAAATTACTTAAAATCAATTAAATCGTAAACTGTGCATTTGATCATGTTATGATCTTTAGCAAAGTTGTTGCGCATGAGCCGGGGAAGGTTTCTAAGTTGGTTTGACTAATTTCCGGCAGGTGGCGCCACTGAAAATTACTTAAAATCAATTAAATCGTAAACTGTGTATTTGATTATGTTATGATCTTTAGAAAAGTTGTTGCGCATGAGCCGGTGAAGGTTTCTAAGTTGGTATGGCTAATTTCCGGCAGGTGGCGCCACTGAAAATTACTTAAAATCAATTAAATCGTAAACTGTGTATTTGATCATGTTATGATCTTTAGAAAAGTTGTTGCGCATGAGCCGGGGAAGGTTTCTAAGTTGGTATGACCAATTTCCGACAGGTGGCGCCACTGAAAATTACTTAAAATCATTTAAATCGTAAACTGTGTATTTGATCATGTTATGATCTTTAGAAAAGTTGTTGCGCATGAGCCGGGGAAGGTTTCTAAGTTGGTATGACCAATTTCCGACAGGTAATTTGAAAATTACTCAAAATGAATTATATCGTCAACTGTACATTCTTTAACAAAGTCGTTGCGTATGAGTCGACGGATGTTGGTGCGATTAATTTCCGATGGATGACGTCACTGAATGACAAGCAATTGGTCGACCTACACCTCAAGCACGGAAGAAAAGAGCATTACGAGCCTCAGAATCAGACGAGCATTGAGTCTGGAAAATCTTCGAGTATATGCTGCTGAGACCCGTTCGCTTGAACCACTTGAACAACTAGAAGTGAGGTTAGAAACTGATCGAATGCGTACTACTCAGGCCCGTTCATCGGAATCATCAGGACAACGGGAAACAAAATCAATAAAATGATTCAAAATTAATTGGACATTTGTGTAATGTCTTTCCTTCAAATTTTATTTTAGTTGGTGGCGCAGCAACACGCGTTGGGTACAGCTAGTGTACATATAAAGTACAATTGTATGCGTATCCTTTCTTTAAATTTCATTGTTGTTTTTGTTGCATATTTATTCCTAAAATAAGTTGTTATTGTTGCAATGATACCCATCTCTATGAAATTGTTTAAATTGTACATAAAAAGCAGGATTATTCTGTTGTGTTGGTTTTACAGTTGCGTGGCATTATTCCTTTACTTTTCTTTCCATTCCATTTCATTTCATTTCTTTATTTTTTTTTTTTATTCGATTTTTAATTCACTTTTTTCTTTTTTGTGCTGCCTTTAAGACGTTCAGCTAATAAATCATCGAAAGCTTTAAAGCGTGTGAATTTTAAAAGTTTTTAGTCGTTTTTTTTTCAAATGATTTAATACATCGTAGTCAATGAATTGGAACAAAGTTCTGGACAGTGGTTAAAGCTGTAGAGTTTACCGTTGCAAAAGCCCAATTATTTAATGAATACCCTATGGCAGCTGGGCTCATGAGAAATTGAACTGAAACCCTAAGAGGCTGGTACTCACTTAACTTACTTTTTTTTTTTTTTCGTGAAACCAGCACTCAGGGGATGGCCCCTACTCATGCAGTGCATTGTGCAGGTTTTTAGGAAAATGGGTTATAGGAAGGTGGAAGAGAGGGAGTGGTGTTTGGTGAGGGTGACTATAAAATGGCCAGTGCTATACCTTCACCATTAGACAGTCTACAGCAATCGTCCCCAAGTTCGTCAGTCCCTTAGTTCGTCATGACAACCACTTAGTCAGGATTACAACCCACCCATGTTGTGTGTGTTAATTTTATCCATGAGTGGCAGAACCTATATTTTAAAATCAATTCCGAATGACAATATTTTGAGAAACATTTCATGACAATTACTCTTTTACTCACAGAGTTTTTGCCAGAAGACTGCTGAGAGTAAGTTCCCAAAGAAATATTTTTTCATATTCCGTTTTGTTCAAAGTGTCCGAGCTGTGATTTGAACCACAGTTTCACGTCTAATAAGCCAACACACTACCTACTAAACTCTTTGTCGTCTAAGAAGTTGCTAAACTGTTGTTAAATAATCACTCTGAACTTAGGACTGATTGTGACAATGTTTGATATGCTCAGGCATAACATTTCACATCTCTGCCTTCAGAAATAATACCGGTAGTCTTTTACGCAGGCGGCAAATATGGGTATAGGAACGGGTATTGCTTTACTCTCTCAGAAACCAATGGATTTTAATTAAACAAAGCTATTAAGGCTTTGGGAAGTTCATATACAACAGTATTCTACGATCGCAGTAGGTTTATTATTGATGTAAAGAGAGGCTATAGTACTGCGGCCATCCCTATAACATCGCCTACATGCCTATTGATCTGATTTCAAATCCAAATCAATGAATTGACATGACATTACCCTACCTAGCATTGGATATGAATCCAAATTTTTCTTTCAGAAAGCATTAATGCCTCTCAGTGTCATCAACACAGCTTCTACAAGTTAGATGCATAATGATCGTTATTTGAACCTGTCAAAAGATCGATTACTATCACTAGCTGGAAATTAGGTAAAGCAGAAGTCTCTGCTTTTCATGTGTTAAAATGAAAGTGATTGGCTATGGAATATACAGCTCCTGACTTTAGTTCACAAAGATGCCAGTTCGTAAGACATACAGACGTGGAATCACAACAGGTCATTACAACCCTTTAGTCAGGTTACAATCTAGCTTCTCACACCACCCCTTTTGTGTGTGTTAATTTTCGTTTTGTTCGGAGCTGGGATTTGCACCATGGCCTCACGTCTAAGAAGCCAACACACTACCTATTTGACTACTGGACCTTGAAGATATGCGTAAGACATGCTTCCCTTAATATGCGTTTGGGTTTAATGTGCAATGGAAGAGCTAACACAAGGGATTTTCCCTAGCCTCTATTGAATTAATGCCAACAAAGCTGAAGCTTTAGGCAATTGAAAGCTAATGTATGTTGCTTGTCTTTAAACTACATAGTTTAAGAAAAATGCCTCTCCTATTGCATTGGAGCTAAAGGATTTGCTTGTGGATAGTTTCTTTAGACGGTCAAATTGTTAACTGCACAGGTTTGAGTTGAAAGATAAGCCCCCCAAAGAATGTCTACAATGGATGCTCACGTTACAAACGACACGACTGGATAGATTATTCAAGTTTTAAAAAAACCTTGGTTTCAAAAGAAGCAAAACGAGGTTTGCAAAAAATAATTATTTTTCGTTGTGGAAATATGAAAATATGGAGTGAAGTTCAGTTAGTCTTGTGTGAAGACGCGGTGTGTTTGAAGAGAGTAAACGTGGTTTGAAGATCACCGTTACAAACATCTGTCGAATAATTGTTTAGTAATTGTTATTGTTTATGCAAAGCGTATAAACAGAAGAATAACAAAAAAGGCAATTGTTGTCGTTTACATCAAGTTGTGAACAGTGGCACACAGAATTGTGCGAATAATAAAGAATTTTAATAAAAACTACACACAAATTTGTTTTTATTTTATTTACAATCTATGAGATCATATTTTAAATGTTTTTAAAAGGTAAAAACGTAACAATACGAATTGAATGTGTTGTGATTCACTTGCGATTGAATGATGAAAATATCCTTCAGTGGAATACGTTCATTCAGATCAGAGATCAGCAACGAGTATTCAAAACGATGAGTCATACTTATTATTTCTGATACTTATACGCATTCATACTTATTTTAATATCATACTCATTCTACTCATACTCAAAGTTGGAAGTACTCGTCGTATTCATACTTAACAATACGCATGATGTTATTGACTTCGACTCGCCTCTACTTAACATTTACACGAAGCACAAAATAAGTATGATTCGCGTACGAACACTACTATACTCACAAGAAGATTGTATGTATGCTTTGCTTGTTGTCTTTGTCTTTCCTTTCTTCTTTGTTTGTATATGCAACAATAACAAAGGCTGTAAATTTTGATGAATGATTCGAGCCACTCGAATCACTTATAAGTATTATTTTTCTAAATTTATGAATCAGAATGAGTAGGCGTATGAATCAAACACATTTCGAATGTTGCGAGTTTGATGCCAACGTTGTACTCATACTCATTGTAACCTATACTTATAAATCAATGCTGTAGCGAGTACGAATGAATCAGAGTAGTTGAATTTCAATTCTGTTGATTCACTCATACTCAAAATTCAATGAGTGCTTATGAGTAGTGGAAAAACGATTCATTGCTGATCTCTGATTCAGATTATGTATTCGTCTATAAAATATTGCTTATGACAATCGAAAATAATTTTGAAACCTGGAAACCACTGTTTTCCACCCATCGTATTGGTCATACATTTGCGGAAGTGAAATTGTTCATTCAATTGTTTCGTAAAACTTAAGTGACATGTTAAAATAATTTCTCTGCTTTTGTTTTTGTCGTATAAATTTCTGCAAGAAAAAAACTTCGAAAAACAAACACTATAACAAGAAAATATAATCGACAAGAATATTATTTGCAAAGAATAATTAAATAAATCACCAAAGATGACAATAAATCGTTCACACAATTATGACATGATCAGGAAGAAGAATCAGAGCGTACGGCAGCAGCAGCAACAGCAGCAGACGATCTGAAGAAAGCCAAAGACATTTTTTGCTTTTGAAGAAATTTTCAAAGCAAAAAGCAGATAAAACAGAAGAAAGAAAGACAAAAAAATTCCAATTCAAGTCCATTTATGGACTGTAAAGTACGTTTGCTAAAGCACCATATTATTGCTGTTCAATTTCGTTCATTTCTGTTTCTGTTTCGACGTTATAAACGCCAACCAAATAAATCACCGCCGCACACAAAATGATGAAATTATTATTTATGTACCCTGTGCTCCAGTTATGCACGGAAAGAAAAAGAGAAAAAATCCCAGAAGAAGATATTTTTACCTGTTGTTAGCAAAACAGCTACGTAGTATAAACGAAAAAAAAAAACAAGAAAAAGAAGAAAAATATGATTTGCAGTGTCAGCAGCAGCAGCAGCAGCAGTAGGAGCAGGAGCAGGAGCAACTTTAGAACATAAAAGCAACACCAACCAGTAGCCAATACAGGGTTGGATGTACAAACTGTATAACAAACGCCTCATTTTTATTTCATTTTCATTTTTGTTGTTTTTTTTTGGGTTTTTTCAGAATGCTTCGCAGTTTCAGACATACACGCACACGCTCGAATGAAAGGAGTACATTACATACGTTTGTACTTGCGAAAAAGGCGCTGAAGCCTGGCACTTATCGTAAAGGGAAAGAAGTGTGCAACATTATGAGCTGACATCGTCGGTATGCCAAAATTACAGAAATTTAAAGGCATGCTCTTCCAAAAACACGCCGCAGTTGATAGTATTGTTACGTTTTTATATTTTAAAAACAATTTAAAATATGAACTCATAGATTGCAAATAAAATAAAAATAAATTTGTTTTTAGTTTTAATTAAAATTCTTTATTATTCGCACAATTCTGTACGCCACTGTTCACAACTTGATGTAAACAACAACAATTGCCTTTCGTTTGTTATTCCTTTGTTTATAACAATTACTATACAATTATTCGACAGATCTTCAAACCACGATTACTCTCTTCAAACACACCGCGTCTTCACACAAGATTGACTAAACTTCACTCCATATTTCCACAACGAAAAATCTTTATTTTTTGTAAACTTCTTTTTGCTTCTTTTGAAACCAAGTTTTTTTTTAAACTTGAAAAATCTAACCAGTCGAGTCGTTTGTAACGAGAGCATCCATTGTAGACATTCTTTGGGGGGGACTCATCTTTCAACTCAAACCTGTGCAGTTAACAATTTGACCGTCTAAAGAAACTATCGGCAAGCAAATAAGTCAGCTTCAATTCAATAGGAGATGCATTTTTATTCAACTAGTCTAAAGCTAAGGCACATGCATTAGCTATCAATTCCCTTAAGCTTCAGCTGTGTTGGCATTAATTTAATAGAGGCTAGGGAAAATCACTTGTGTTAGCCCTTCCACAGCACATTAAATCCAAATGCATATTAAGTGAAGCATGTCTTACGCATGTCTTGAACTCGCCGTAGTCTAGTAGGTTATGTGTTGGCTTATTAGACGTGAGGCCGTGATTCAAATCGCAGCTTCGAACAAAACGAAATTTGAAAAACTATTTCTTTTTCAACTTTCTCTCAGCAGATTTCTAGCAAAAACTCTTAGAAGTAAATAAAATTGCCAATGAAAAGTTTCTCAAAAATCTGAAGTCGACTTTAAGCTGTAGGTCCTGCTCCTCATGGATAAAATTAACACACACAACATGGGTAATGTGACAAGCTGGATTGTAATCCTGACCAAAGGATTGTAATGACCAATTATGATTCTACGTATGTATGTCTTACAAACTGGCATCTTTATGAACTAAAGTGAAACAAAATCGTATAGCTTCAATGTTTACTTCTGATCCTTACTAGGTTTTAAAGACTTTAAAATCGTACAAGTGACAATGGCCAACTGCATCTGTTTCCATTCCTTGTGGATCCCTTTATTGATCGTAATCGATATTTACACCAAAAGGAACTCGGCTAATATTTTGTGTCTCTGTATGTTCAAGAGCCAATTCACATCACTTGCATTTCATTTCATCAGCTGAGACTTCTGACATGCCAGTCCCCCTTTATCTAATTCCTGTGATCTACTGCGATCGTAATCGGTCTTTTGACTTTTTGTTCTCCCTTGGTGGCTCTATTTGTTTCTGGTAGCCAATATAGCAATAAATTGCTTTGAAGATTTACGACTGCGTGAGAAGGCTACAAATACCGAACAGCAAACTAAACACCATCTGGAAACTTACATGTAAAGCAGAGACCAGCAATTAATCGTTTTATCGCTACTCATAAGCACTCATGAAATTTTGAATATAAGTGAGTCAACAATATTGAAATTTAACTATGTACTCGTGATTCATTCATACTCACTACAACGTTGATTTATAAGTACAGGTTGCAATGAGTATGCGTACAGCGTTGACATCAAACTCATACCATTCGAAATATGTTTAATCCATAAGCCTACTCATTTAGATTCATAACTTTAGAAAAATACTTAGAATACTTATAAATGACTCGAATCATTCATCAAAATTTATAGCCTTAGTCGTTAGGCATTTGCAACAAAAGAAAAAAGACACATAAGTAAAAAAGGCAGAGCAGCATGCACACAACCTTTAATTGAGCATTTTAATGTTCGTACGCGACTCATACTTATTTTGCGATTCGTGTACGAGTATATGTTGAGTGATGGAAAGTCGAAACAACAACATCATACGTGTTCTTAAGTATGAGTACGATGACTATTGCAAACTTTGAATATGAGTAGAGGTTCCATGATGATATTAAAAGAATTATGAGTATGATTCGATACTACTCATCTTCTGAATACTAATTGCTGATCTCTGTTTGCAAAATGAGAGAGGATGAAATAATACTTTTAAATATCTGCAATAGCGTTGAGTGTGTGTTTCATTTCATATACAGTATAACAGGTACAATACGTATGTATGTATGTATGTACGATTCTCTTTTCGTTTTTTTTAGGTTGCATTCATACCTTTTTATGATTTACCGACACTTGTTGCATTGCACCACTATGAACAGCCACGAATGGCATGTATTTACCACAATCCATACAAACCCTTTCAGTTCATTCCATTCCACCATTCATTGTTTGAGCCGTAGCTGTGGCTGTTACTGTTTCTGTTGCTTTTTAAACTTGATTTGGTTTTTTCTGTTTTTTTTGTACGTTTATTCGTTCGTTTTTTTTGTTATATTTCGTTGGCGTTATAGTAACATTCACCTTTTTACAGCTCGCTTTTCGTTTGGTCCGCTTCATCTTCATCAGTTTAGTTTCCGTATATCGATGATGTTAGGTTTTTTTCGTTTCGTTTTCGATTTTATGGTTTATTCATGCGTTGTTGTTGCATTTGTGGCCTCCTCTATTAGCTTTTGTTGCCCCGGCTTCATTGAGAAAAAATTAATAAATTATGAGTATTTATGTGCTGTCTTGATAGTGACACAACGACAGACACACAAAAGTGATAAAATTAGCATAAAAAACGTTTTCAATTTTTTTCTTCTCCTTCTTCTTTTAAACACCCTTTGCCTTTGGTTCCCTTTTCCTTTGCATGTATACACCTTTATTGCATTCTGTTGCTGCTAATGTGGCAGCTGAAAAATAACCAACAAATCTGTTGCCCCATTGCTGTTGCAAGTGACACAATATGACTCAAACTGTGTGTTGCTGCTGCTCTCTATTGCCGAACGCAAGGAAAATAAATAAAAAAAAAAAAACCTCGTAACGAAAAACGAAAAATCCATTCGAAATGTACCGACATGCACTTCACAGGACAATTTTTATGAATTGTATTACGAACGCCTATTGAATGGTGATACGATTGCTGCAAGTGCTGCTGCAAGTGGTGCTGCAATAAAACAAATGTGTCTCCACAATTCACCGAAAATAGTTGTCCATGGTCATGGTGTATTATGATAAATGTTTTGTATTTTATGCAAAACACTTTATATTCAACTGCATTTCAATTTTGGTTTGTTTGTTTTTTTTTTTTTTTTATTGATTCAATTGGTAACAATAACTGCCCTTTCTCTTCTTTTAAGTTTCAAATCGAAGACTGTTTGTAAACGTTTTTCAAACTGCATTTTAAACTGCAATTCATATAGGAATTGTTAATAATTTTTAAAACACTTCGAAGCTCATAAATCGGAAAGCATTACCAGAACTATTCTAAGACGTTTCATTGAGTCTAAACGGTTAATTGGGTTCACGGCAATTCGACTGTATATATCAGAGATCAGCAAAGAATCGTTTTTTCGATACTTATAAGCACTCAGGAAATTTTGAATATTGTGAGTCAACAATATTGAAATTTAATTGTGTACTCGTGATTCATTCATACTCACTACAACGTTGATTTATAAGTACAGGTTGCAATGAGTATGCGTACAACGTTGACATCAAACTCATACCATTCGAAATATGTTTGATTCATAAGCCTACTTAGATTAGATTCATAACTTTAGAAAAATACTTATAATATGTACTCATAAATGGTTCGAGTGACTCAAATCATTCATCAAAACTTATTTTTAGTTGTTAGGCATTTGCAACAAAAGACAAAATCCACATAAGCAAAAAAGACAGAGTAGCAAGCAGAGCAGAACACACAATCTTTTATTAAGTATTTTAGTGTTCGTATGCGAATCATACTTATTTTGTGATATCAGCACTTAGTATTCAAAAAGATAAGTAAAATCGAATCATACTCATAATTTCTGATACTTATAAGCATTCATACTTATTTGAATATTATGGTACCTCTCTACTCATATTCAAAGTTTGAAGTCCTCCATCGTACTTCGTACTTACAAACACGTATGATGTTGTTATTGATATCGACTGTTCATAACTTAACATTTACACGAATCACAAAACAAGTACGAATCGCGTACGAACACTAAAATACTCACTAGAAGGTTGTGTGCCTGCTCTGCTTGGTGGTCTGTCTTTTCTGCTTATATGTCTTTTTCCTTTCTTTTCTGAAAATGCAACAAAAACTTAGACTGTAAATTTTGATGAATGTTTTGAATTACTTAAATCATTTATAAGTATTGTAATAGTATTTTTCTAAAGCTAAGAATCTAAATGAGTAGGCTGGCTTATGAATGAAACATATTTCAAATGGTATGAGTTTGATGTCAACGTTGTACGCATACTCATTGCAACCTGTACTTATAAATCAACGTTGTAATGAGAACGAAAAAACGATTCATTGCTGATCCCACACACAACATGTGGGTGGTGTGAGAGGATAGATTGCCAGCCTGACTAAATTATTTTACCGGTTTAACAGATAGCAAGGAAAGCAAGTCATAACTCTTATGCTGATTTAGTAAATGAATGATAAATTAAATGTTTTAAGAACCATTTTTCGATGACAAATAACACTTGAAATTAGTAGCTTGAAGTCTCGGGTGCTTCTTTTTAAAATTTTTATACGGCAAATTCTACTCAAATATTTATTTAATCTTGACTGGAGACAACAATTCCTTTTATAAATAGTAAAACAGCCTCTGAAAGGCAACAATCTTCATAAATTCCATAAAACCACCAGCATTATGCTTCAACTACACAAATTCATTTCAATTTGATTGAAGTTAACACATCAAAATGAAATTCTCTTGGTGGCTACTATTAATCGCTGTACTGGGCTTTATTTGTGCTCAAACTGATGCTTTAAATTCTGCTAGCATGGTGCAGCCAGTGCCCATGGTGCAGCCCTGAAAAACATATTTCTTTGGCGAATTACTCTCAGCAGTTTTCTGGCAAATAGCCTGAGAGGAAAAGAAAAACTGCCATGAAAAGTTTCTCAAAAATTTGTCATACGCAGTCGACTTTAAACTGTAGGTCCCACCGCTCATGGATACAAATTAACGCACACAAACCATAAGTACTAAGAGAAACTAGGCAGAAGAGTTGTAGTGATCAATTATGTTATATTATGTGAAAAATTTCTATTAGTTTCGCCACTCGTGGATAAAATTAACACACACAATATGGGTGGTGTGAGAGGATAGGTAGAAATCCCGACTAAAGGATTTAACTGTTTTAACAGATAACAAAGAAACGGCATCTATTAATGTTAAACGACATGCTTGTTCAATCAGCACTTTGAGTGATTTGTTTTGAGTCACATATTTGATTTTATTTACTTACATTACAGATCATTAGCTTGGTTTTATACTGTGCCAGTATTACCCTCATTATGTCCATCATAAAGTTTAAATGTTTAAGCCTTAGTAAGAGTTTAAACAACTTTGTTAGAAGTTCCAAACAGTTTTTGTCACCAAAATGGTGTCTTACCTATATATTCGATGAATTATATTTTAAATAATTTCACTTTTGGATTTGAATTATTCTTTTTATTATTATTATAAAGCAAAGTAGAATTAAAATTAATTTTTTAATTTTTTTTTTTGGCACAATTTGATTGAATATCTGGGCTGGAGTTGTTATAGTATCAGCCAGCATTTTTAATGAGCACAAAGTTTTTATGAGGATAGGTAAACTAGAAAAATAAGAAAAGAAAAGAATAGAAAAGTCAATGATATTCAAAATAACACTTAAAAATATTTCATTTTGTATTACATTTTGTTTTTCACTAAATTTTGCATTCAGCTCATCTACTGATCGTTTCAGTTGATCGCTTAAATCACTGCCCTGTTTAGTAATTTCATGATTCAATTCCTTTGTAGAGATTTCCTGTTTATTCAGAATTTTCTGAACAGCAGTTTGGGTAATATTTGTCAATTTTTCGACTTCATAATTTGTATCTTTGCCCACTTGTTCAATGCTTTCTAATTGCCCGTTCAGTTGGTCCATATTTTCCTTTAGTAAGCTTTGGAATTTGAATTCAAAGTCATTAATAAACTTTTGCACAGCATCAGATGCATTATTTGGATTTTTATTGGACGATTCCAGTAATTGTTTTTCTTCACATATGAAACCATTTTTGTAATCACACCTAATATTTATCCACTCCTTATCACCAAGATAAATCAGAACGCAATGCCGATTATTAAACTTATCGGGATTGTTTACCGCCCAATTAGCGTATGTAAATTGTTTTCCAGTCGCCGACCAAAAGAAGGGTCGATCAGCATCACCACTGGAATTAAATTCATCATTAGCACCCAGCCATAAGAAGCCTTGAATTCCTTCTTCAAGTAGTTTATTAATGACATCCTGTTTTTCGGCAGAATCTATTGTTAAAAGCTGTCTATTCCGACGAGCACATTGATGCCAAGCCTGGAACCAATTTAACTAAAAAGGAATTTATTTTTCAATAAAGATTCTTACAAAATTTCATTTTACCTTTTCATCGTATTCGACTAAATATTCCCTGCCATCCGATCCGATGCGCGTTTTCAGAGCAGAAGCTCCGGAGGCAATTAAAGCACAACAAATTATTAAGATTTGCGTTTTAAATTTAAAAGTCTCCATTACGAAATATTTTAGTACTGGCATGCCTGTAATAAAATTTTCTCTTTATATACACTAAACTACAGCGAACTTTGTGGTAAACTTATCGTAATTTTAATGAAATAGAATTTTTTTTATAATATAAGTTCAGAATATTTTATCATACTAACAGATTTCCGTTGACTGAAAACGCTCTCCAGACATAATGTATGAGACTTAGAAACTACATAAAATGATTTACTTTTTGAATCGAAATATAAAATAAAGAATTTATATTTGCAACCATTTAGCGATAGGCTAAATTTTTTGTTTAAAGTCGCCATAGTCTAGCAGGCAGTGTGTGGGCTTATTATACTTGATGACGTGATTCTCGAACGAAATGAAATCTGAAAAAAAATATTTCTTAAGCAACTTACGTCAGTAGATTTCTAGCAAAAACTCTGAAAGTAAATAAAAATTTCCTAAAAAAATAAAAAAAAGCTGTCGTTCGAAATCGATTTTAAACTATAGGCCCCGCCACTCTTGTATAAAATTAACACACAAAACATGAGTGATGTGAGAAGCTAGGTTGTAATCCCTACTAAAGAGCTGTAATGACCAAGTAAGTAAGTTTCTTGTTTATTAAGTTCTAGTCAGCTTAGATCACTAGATTCGAAAGATAAAATTTAACTACGAACTAATTTTCAATTGTGATCGTAATTCTCATCCATACAACGGATATACTTTCAAGCGTTAAACGATAATAATGCTCTCGATCTTTTTCTCAGTCAACACTCTGTCTTGTGCCTTTCTGCAAGTTGGATTACTCCATTATTCCTGAACTCCTTTGAGTTTGATTCCTTAGAAAAGCTCTCAAAAACCAGAAAATTGGGAGAACATTAAGCCAACTATAACAGCAATCACCGATTAGCAAAGTTCATCACCACTATACCAACGATAGGTGGCAGCCCTATTACTCTAGGAGCAGCTACAGCAGACGAATAACCTATTTAGCTGGAACAACAAAATATTAATGAAACGGAAACAAGGCATAAAGGCTTTATGGAAGCCATATGCAACCAAAATGGATAATGGAAAGAAAAATGTGGGCAGAACAAATATCCCCAAGGCAAAGGTAATAAAAATAAATATCATTCTGTATTAAAACAAAACTAGTGATGATTTTTAGTGATTCCAATCGCCTTTTAATATTTTTAATTAAAGTGCCCAATCTGTTACTCTCTTTAGCTGCGAAACATCAAATATAGCTAACAAATATGTGAACAATGACAATTCGCTCCAGGTACTTCTACCTGGAATGCATTAATGCCCCTTAGGTTCCAAGAATGCGTTCCAATGATTCATTCTCATTGTCACTGAATCTATATATTGGACTCGAAACAACGCAAATCCTAAATATTTTGCATGTACTCTGTCAAAAGATCGCCTAACAACCACAAGCCATTCCTGGGGAGTCTAATCCGTACCTCAAATCTCCTTTTATTGTAATTTGCCAACAAAAATTTTGATTGCTTCAAATACACTTAAATGGAGAAGGCTCTCTTTATCTTACCTTTCTAAATATTTGCCAATCCATCCAATTCCGCTTCTTTAGATAATCCCTCACTAGGTTTAGGTTACAGGACTAGTGAAGACAAGCACAGTACCCGAGGGTCCAGTTGACCCATTATACAACGTTCTAAAGGGGAGAGGATAATAGGGGAGATCGGAAAAAAGGAGAGGAAGTAGGAAAGAGAGAATAAGGAAGCAGTGGAATTACATAGACTAACGAAACATACAAGAGAGTACGAATACACTATTGAAACCCTAGCACTTCTCGACACAGAATTCAAACCCTAAAAGAAGCCCCTGCCAAGGTTTTTCAACCTCAACCTACTAAGGGCTGGACAGTTACAGAAGTGGTGTTCGATAGTCTCCAACTCCTCCTCATCGCAACATACCCTGCAATAGTCCGGCTGGGATCTCAACCAGATCCTTGTCAGCGATCTAATCTCGCAGTGCCCCGCAATAACCCCTATAACTAACCTTAAGCTGGCCTTATCCAAGCCCAGCAGCTAACCTGTTTTTACACTGTCTATAGCAGGGCATAGACATCTAGAAACATAGCAACCCGATCCATTCCCCCACCGCCTTTTCTCTTCCCTCCTGAGCCATCCATTGATGAGGCCGTAGAGGTGGCAGATTGGGAGATCAGGACTAACTATCACATTGCCCTTGGAGTTGTATTCTTATTGTAAATGGTACTGTTATAATTTTGAACGGGTTTATCATCGAAACCACATCGATTTTCTTTTTAAAACCTCTTTAAACGATGTCACAAAGAATCTCTTCAAATTTTCGTTTAGTCATCAAGCCTATATCATCTGCATGTCCTTGGCAATCGATACCGCCGTCGTTAGATACATATTTTATTAACACAATACATTAGTGGTGAAAGGGCCCCACGCTGTGGCAGCAGTGGTTTTTACTTCGTTGAAAATAAGCTGCCGTTACGGTGTATGGCAGACACTATCAAGCCATGACAGCCTCTGGAACTAGACAACTTCAGTATACCAATGATGAGGAGTACAATACATACATAATTGGTCATTACAACCCTTTAGTCAGAATTAAGACCTAGTTTCGCACATCACTTATGTTGTGTGCGTTAATTTTTATACATAAGTGGTGAGACTCTTATTAAGTTCCACCAACGATTATCACTACCACTGTCGATAATTGGGCAAATGTTCCTAGCTACGTAGCACACTAAACTATCGTAGCAGCAAATCTGGTCTAATTTGCGGAACCATCTTCAGATAAGTTCAGTGAAAATCTAATCTAATAAGTGTTTCAATTCTTCCGTTCATTGGAATGTTTGCCAATGTGGCAGAGCCTTTGCTCGCTCTTAGGGCTTCTTTTATGTCACCAATGTTCGTTTACTTCTTAGGGTTCTCTTGCAGATTTTTGGCAATTAAAACATTACCCAACTTCTATTTTAATTCCACCGATTTTTTGTTACTCGATAGATTTGCTATTTAGGTTCCATTCAGATTTTTAAAATTTTATTTATCAGGGCAAATTTTTTACACTAGAAATTGTGTTTATTTACAATACAACACAGGTTGAAGCAGCAAACAACACTCACGCTCTCACAATACAACAACACAATCGAATACAACAGAACAGAATCGAACATAACCTTGAAATTAAATACCTCTTCCACAAATTTCCATTTTCATCTCATTTGACCGGTACATGTTTTCACTTTAATACGAGTACTCCAATAACCGAATACGAGTGTTAGGTTATCAGGCTTTTCTCCTTGCTCTGCGTTCATATTGAAACCAAAAACAAACAAATAATATTTGTACACAAGATATACGTACGTCTTGTGGTTAACCGATAAACAATTGGTTGGTACGTGTGTTTATGTTTGTGAACACTGGCAACGTGCAACGTGTAACATTAATCCCTTTTGCTACTCCTATCACTTGCTATTAAAGCATCAACGCGTATTAGTCGTTATTGTAGTTGCTGTTATTGTCATCGTCATCGTCATTCTCATCTTCATCGTCATCGTCATCTTCATCATCTTTAGTTTATACGAGTACGAGTGTTACAAACAAACGGATGAGTATGTTGTTACATGGTAAACACAGCAGGTATTAAGTCTGTTCGTTCATTTGCCCGTTCGTTGCCTACCATACACAACACGATAGCCGAGTGGATTTTTAAATACTCTTGCACACAGTAATCGCGTGTACCATAACCGCCCACTATACTCGTATGTGTGTAAAACAACCTCCTCTTTTGTAACACAGCACAGGATCAAGAATTTCAATGAAAACAAAACGAAAAAAAAAACTTTTTTTAAAAAGCCCACAACATGTTCAAAGCCACCACCACAACTTGTCACTTGTAGTCAAGTGACAACGATGTTATTTGCATATCGAGTCAGATTTTAAGTCAGGGCTCATATTCCCTGTTCGTTGTTCAATGTCTACCGTTTGGTTGGTTGCTCTCATACATTCACGTACGTGTGTGTGTGTGTGTTTGTGATTTAATATCTGATCTGATATTGGTTTTGGAAATGTTTGGCAATAGTTGGCAACAGCAACAACAACAACAACATTTGAAAGAAATATCTTTTACAATTGCAACAAGAATAACAGCAGCACGACCACATTGAAAAGTGTGGGTTACAAACTTCACTTAAAATCTATGCAGGAACGGAGCAAAGTTATTTGCTCGAAAAGAGTTTTTTTTTCGGTTTGAAACGATTACAACCAAATTAGTTTAGTAATGTAACCTTTAAACTGGAGTCCAGGCGATTATTTAGCTATAAAGCACAAGAAGAAAAGAGAACAGCATTTTAAAAAGTTGCTTCATTTTAACAGGGGAGATGAAAGAACGAGAACCGTATTATTCCGATCTACTAGAAAACGTAATTGAAGGGCCTTAATCGCTTTGCTGAAAAGTGTTTCACTATTCTGAGAGAATTATTATGGAAGTTTTAATTCGAATATAATGAGCAGACGTTTCGCTAAGATCCCTGACGTGACAATGTCCCTTAGGCTCTTATTAAGTTCCAGCAGCGATCAGCAGTTCTACCAACACCGATAAGTGGTCAAATGCTCTTAGCCACGTAGCACACTAAGCTATCGTAGCAGAAAATCTGATCCTATTTTCAGACTTATCTTCAGATAAGTCCATAGGGATAACATATTGTAGCTTTAAGACCATCAACCGTATTACCAATCAAATGAAAATCTAATTTAATAAGTGTTTCAGTTCTTTCGTTCGTATTAATGCCTGCCAATGTGGTCCTTTGCTCGCTCTTAGGGCTTCTTTAATGTCATCGTTGGTTGTTCACTTCTTAGGATTCTTTTGTAGTTTCTTTGTAATTAAAACTTTACCCCCTTCTATTTCAATTCAACTAAATTACAATGAAAAATAGTAGAAGCTGTGATTCAATGTCTTTGTAGGCATTGTGATTCGGAAGCCTTCTCATAAGCATTTCAGTGAATAGCCTAATAATTTGTTTGGCTCATCATTTTAATAATTGACAAAGACTGCATTGTGCCACGCCACTTTGTTAATTGCTGATACATTTACAAGATCACTGGTTGTGGGACTAAACACACAAGTAAAGTGAACATACGCCATATTTTAGAATACGTGGGTAATTCACACGACTTTGTATCGTGTATGTTGTATTGAATACACTCGATTGTTTGTGAACGCTCAATGCTATGCTGTATTGTGTATTTCGTATTGCAAATGTATTTTTTTGGCATTCACACAATTTGATAGCACGAAACCAATTCAACTTTCAAAAACATATGAAAAAAATGTGTATAAATGTGTATAAGTGTATAAATGTAAAAATTCCATGAAAATTATCAACAACAAGCATACACTGTTGTATAATCGTCCAACAATACACTCAATACAACGATACAACGACTTGTGTGAATTGCCCAATGGTTTCCCCGATAAAGGCGAAAACAGTGGCCAGCAGTGCGTATGAAAATATTTTTTGAGTTTATGATCCAACAATTATGCTGTTTTCAAGACATAACTGGCGCAACTGAAGTCTTGTTCATAAAGAAATCGTTCTATTCTATTCAAGACATTCAAAGGTTTTGCTCGACATCTGGTGTTTGAACCATTGCCTCAAGTCTAATAAGCCAATACATTATCTACTAGACTATGGCGACACATGTAAACGCATGACTTTAATGGATATAATTTTTATGTCTTGAGGATAGTGACCAGCAAGGAAAATTAAGTTCTTTAAGTTTAAAATCATGGCTAAATGCATACAATTTTTATTGGCAGGGAATTATCAATTCTAAGCTGTTTCTGTACTATACAGAGTCGTTGAAGTCTAGCAGGTAGTAGTAGGGTAGCTTATTAGATGGGAATTCCTGGGTTCTTAACTCAACATCTAGCATCTATGGAAAAAATCCGAGCACTACGAGAACAGGCTTCTGCCAAAATCTCAGAGAAGAAATTGACAGGGCATTATCAACTATAAGCTGTTTCTGTACTATACGGAGTCGTCGAAGTCTAGTAGATAGCTTACTAGATGAGAACTCAAGACCTCGTAATTCAGCACTTGACATCTGGGAAAAAAGCCTTCTCTAGCAGTCTTCTGGCAAATTTTCTGAGAGTAAAGAATTGTGATGACATTAAATTGTTGATTTAGCCACTCATGTATAAAATTAACACACATAACATGAGTGCAGTAACTTACTAGACTGTAATCCTGAGTGATGAGTTTGAATCACTAATTATAATTAAATTATATACTGTAAGCTGCTACTGTACTCTTAGCTTAGGTCCGAGATCAGCAATGAATCGTTTTTTCGCTACTCATAAGGACTCATGAAATTTTGAATATAAGTGAATCAACAATATTGAAATTTAACTATGTACTCGTGATTCATTCATACTCACTACAACGTTGATTTATAAGTACAGATTGCAATAAGTATGCGTACAACGTTAACATCAAACTCATACTATTCGAAATATGTTTGATTCAAAAGCCTACTTATTTAGATTCATAACTTTAGAGAAATACTTATAAATAATTCCAGTGATTCGACAACACAAGAAAAAAGACACATAAACAAAAAAAAAAACAGAGCAGCAAACAGAGCAAATACAGAAGCTTCTAGTGAGGATTTTAGTGTTCGTACGCGATTCATACTTATTTTGTGAATGTTGGGTTATGGAGAGTCGAAATCCACAACATCATACATGTTGCTAAGAATGAATATGATGGAGGACTTCAAACTTTGAATATATGTAAGTAGAGGTTCCATGATATTTAAAATAAGTATAAGAAATTATAAGTATAATTCGATTCTACTCATCTTTTTGAATACTCATGTGCTGATCTCTGGCTTAGACATCTGGTGTGAACAATACCTCCAACTGACATAAGCAATCACTCACGAGAGGTCACATTTCGGGCAATAGCAAATGAATAACGTCAGGTCAAGCAGTTGGACAGGGAATGTCCTGAAGCTTCAGAGTTTGATGAGGAAATTATTATGCATTCTGCTCGCACAGTTCATGCCTGGTATTTAACGAGTTCCAGGTGTTCCTGTCTATGACAAATCGAGGCCAGTATGGAGACTTATCGTAATCAATAATTCAAGAGTTTGGCCAAAAGGAACGAAGGTCTCTAGGAGAGACATGTACAGATCTGAATGGTGTATAGAAGTGGTTATGAGACGTAAAAAAATATTGAATTTTCATTGCGTAGGTTTTGATGCAATAGATTTTCCTTGTAATTTCCTAAGCAGGCATATAAAATCTGGTGGCCTATTTAAGGTAAAGCATTTGGTAAGTCCCCCTAGGAGAGGTTACAGAGTTGAAGGTAACAAATTTTTATTATTAGGGGTTAAAAAAATTGAATGAAGACATTAAACTGGGTACGTCTCTGTATATTTATCGAATAGCATTACTTTTTAGCGTTCCTCTCCTCTCTCCTTCCCACCAAGTTATAGGTTGGTATGCCACAGTTGTTGACGTGCTGCTATTGGTATTGCTGGTGTGATGATGCTTGGCAAGATGGCATGAAGCTTGAAGAAAGAAGAAGAAAATAAGCAACAAAAATTTTTCTAAAAATTTTCTTTTTTTTTTTTCTTATTTTTTGGTCTCTTAATTTCATTTAATCACCCACCTGCTGCAGAAAAACACAAAAAAATAACACAGCTTCTGCAAAAAACAACAACGAGGAGAGAGTATAAAAAAAGTTATACGATTTAATATATCTGCTCTGTACAATATAATACTTCTACTACTACTTCTTCTTCTTCTTCTGCTTTTTTTGTTCGGTGTTGCATGTTATGTTGCATTATATGATGCGTGTGCATATTGAAAGAAGGAGAGTTGACTGGTAAAGAAAGATTGTGAACTTGTGCGTGTATTTATGCATATTTAATGCAGCATCAACATCGTCATCGTCATCATCATCAACAACAGCAGCAACAACAACAACAACATTATTATTATTATTGTAGGCATCGCCAACAGCAGCTAAAATAGTTGCAACATGAATATGCATATGCTGGATGCCATCCATGTACATTATACAACCTCCACACATATGGTGCGTGGTGGTATTATCAATGTATTCGGATTTTTTTTTTTTTTACTTGTTTGTGTTCGAAGCATACCAATATTGTTTGTTGTACGCACTATACACCAATAACGACAACAACAACAACAGCAACAGTAAAGTTTACATCTCAGAATACAAGAAAACCCATAAATATGTCGAAATGTAAAGATCCACGCATTGCGGAAAAATACAAAATCGATCGTTTTTAATGACACCTTATCAAATGAAGCCAATCTTATGTCTATAATTTTACGTTTTTTTGCTTCTTCTCCTCTCTTCTCCTCTCCACTCCTCTCTCATTTCATTTCGTTTCATTTTCTTTCGTATTGGCTTGTTGGCTCATTTAATACCCTTTTTGTAGGTTGTAGTTTTTGTAATTCAGAATTTCATATGTTCAGCTGAATGTAAAGGGAGTTACAAATTGTGATTTTCATTTGATTTTATGGTCACAGCATAGTTTCTGTAGTCGCCGTAGAATAGTAGATAGTGTTTGACGTGAGGCCACGGTTCAAAAACCCAGTTCAGACATCTCCAACAAAATGAATTAAAAAAAGAAAATTTCTTTCGGTAACTTCCTCTCACCAATCTTCTGGCAAAAACACTCGAGAGTAAAATAAAATTGCCATGAAAAAGTATCTAAGAAAATCTGTCGTTCGGAGTCGACTTCAAACTGTAGGTTCTGTCACTCATGTACAGTCAACCCTCCTATAATGCGGTACTCCCAGAACGCGATTTCCATATAACGCGGAGCTGAAATTGCGACAGCCCTCCTATAACGCGGTACTCTTACAGCGCGGTTTCCGTTCAACAACATCCCATAAGTTCCTTCCGCTAGAATTATCAATGAAGGAGGTTATTCACTTGACCAGATTTTTAATTCGGATGGGACGGCATTATATTGAAAAAAACTATAATCTAAGAAATCAATATATATCTCTCAAAAGAACGTATCATACTTTATCTGTGCAGCAATATAGTATCAGGGAGCCTGATGATAAAACCAATGATAAATCGTTCCTCAACTTGTCGTGTAATGAAAAAATTTAGTAAGACCCAATTGCCTGTATTCTGGCGATCTAATGAGAAAGCTTGGAAGACTCAAGATTGGTTTTATAATTGTTTTATCCCGGCAAACCTATACGAATGGAGACCAATACGATGGAAAAAAAATTTGTATTTCAAAGTTTAAAAGAGAGTTATGAAATTGCTTAGCTCCCTATAGAGAGGTTTTGAGTGGAGTTAGAAAAATAGCTGCAATCGAAAACCAATGTGAAGATGAACCAAGTGAGGAAGACATTTTGCCCGTTAAAAGAAAACGAGTTAGGCGACTTACATACATATGTATATCTGACAGTGAGGATGAATGTTGAAAAATTACATAATTTTACAAAAGTCTTTCTTATTTTTATTGGAAAACAGTCTCCATTTAGTTTAGTTTTTATTCCATTTTTTTTATTAATCCTTATATGAACTTTTTAATTTAATAAAAATAATTTATAATTTATCTTGTCTTGGTCTCCATATAACACGGTACGAATGATGTGATTTGTACCATTTCCGAGTTTCTACAGCGCGGTTTCCATACAATACGGTAGACGGTTTCCATAGAACACGCTACGAATTAGCCTGTTTTGTACGGTTAAATCCGAGTTTCTTATAGCGCGGTTTCCACACAACGCGGTACATACTCACCGCATTATAGGAGGGTTGACTGTATACAATTAGCACACACAACATACATAAGTGGTGTGAGAAACTAGGACGTAATTCTGACAAAATTGTTGTAATGACCAGTTGTGTATGTATGTATGTATGTTTTTTTTTATAGTTTTACGAGCTAAAGGCTGGGAATCTTTAAAAGACATTGGTAGCCCGTCCTAACCAATGTGCAGGATTCGCCGCAAGACTTATTTTCGGCTTGCTGAGCGCCTACGCACTAAACCCAACCTAGTTCGTCACACTTTCAACCAGTCGCCCTCTCCGGGACCACAATCAAGTATTACTTCGGAAAGGTGGATGTTCAGCGAGTGCTGCCTTCCAATTCTGCTGACTTTGCTCTCTCAGCCAATCTTTGCCACATCAATACCTTCCTTGCGAAAACATATACTGCATTTCAATTGTCATATGAGAGGTTAACATCAGGTGAACTATATTATCAGGCATTACCTGGTATCCTATTGTCCTCTCCAGGCAATTTCGTTGCTCATCGTATCGCGTGCAAGTAAAGAAAACATGCTCCGCCGTTTCCCTTTCCCCTTCCCGGCATTCAGGGCAAGCTTAGTCTATGTCGTGATCATACTTATAGAGATATGCTCTATAAAATCCATGGCCGATTAGCAACTGTGTCAGGTGGAAGTTCTCCTGGTCCATTCGCCTATAGTCGGTATGAGTCTGTAGGTTCATCTTACCTTGGTGGAATTGGACCAGTCTTCCTGCCATCTATCCATAGCATCAACTACTAATTGAACAGATCTGTTCCCCTCTTTGTGTCAAGTTTCCTACTCTCGACGTCCACTACTAGCTTCAGAGACATCATCCCCGCAATCTCGAATGCTGCACCAGTAGACACCGTGCGGAAGGCATAAATCTCAGAAATCTCATCTCCTGTAGGCCGCTTATATTCATGCTCTATAGGTCCTCTTATCCATAGCTTCGGCCCATATAGGGGCTGCATATATAGCGATCTCTTCTCCTGTTTTGGGCCCCCAACGTTAGTCATTATTCGGGCAAGTGCATATGTCGTCGCCGCATATTTTCCACCGATGTTCGTCAGGTGTTCCCTAAAGGTGAGTCTTTTGTCAATCATTACTCCCAGATATTTAATCCCCTGCTTTGCCCATTCATACTCTTCCTACTGTTTACAAGTAGAAAATCAGCAGAAAATCATTATCCAGCTTCTGTGTCACAACGTTCTCCAACCACAGCGTCACACGCTCTCACCAATCCATCTAAATGTTGTCTCCAGAGCAATATCGTCCGCAAATCTATAGACTATACGATACCTAACATTGCTCTCGGTTCGATCCTGTTATGATAATGTTTTACAACTGCCAAGAAACGTCATTTAGGTTTTCGCTAATATAACCAGATCACGCAATAATGTTGGATGTGGACTCTTTTCAGAACAAGCGGACGTTAGATTGTCCTTGCATTACCAGATTAATGCAGTACTTTACAGGCTGATGTACTGGCTATAAAAATTGCTGCGAATTCTGTATTAGGGTATATCATATCGCCTTACGCAGAGTGTGTACACCACATCTAAGATTGTAAAAGAATGCCGGCTATTTCTGTAGGAGACAGTGACATATTCGATATTTACCCTTATTTCAGTTCCTGGACACTTGCACTTGGTAATGCACTTGGTTCACCATGGGAAATTCAAATGAATTCTTACATGAGATAGGCAGGCGCACCTCTGCAGAGAAATAAACAAATGGCTGAGTTGTAGAATTTTTGGATGCTCAGAATTTAGTGACAAAACATGTCCAGCCAAAGGTGAGATGAGAAATTTTCACACCTTTCGTAAGACTCTCAGGATGGTTGAGGGATACCAACCAGGAGCTATAATTGGTTGGCGGTAATATTCGGAATCTTGCAGGACTCAAGTAAGCTGTGCCCAGTAAGGCGCCTGCCAGTTTAAACTAATATATGGCAATCATTTTGTATACATAGGGTAGTAGAGTAGTGGCAAGATCAACTAAAACGAGTATACTCGTCATCGCTGGAAAATATCCAGTAAGGCGGCTGCCAGTTTAAGCTAACATATGCGAATCATTTTGTATACATAGGGTAGTAGAGTAGTGGGAAGATCAACTATAACGAGTATACTCGTCATCGCTGGAAAATAGCCAGTTTAAGCTAACATATGATAATCATTTTGTATACATAGGGTAGTAGAGTAGTGCCAAGATCAACTAAAACGAGTATATTCGTCATCGCTGGAAAATATCCAGTAAGGAAGCTGCCAGTTTAAGCTAACATATGATAATCATTTTGTATACATAGGGTAGTAGAGTAGTGCCAAGATCAACTAAAACGAGTATACTCGTCATCGCTGAAAAATAATCAAGCAGAACGAAAAAATTTTTGAAAAAAAAATTAAACACATCAAGGGTTAAATAACACCTTTTCTTATGGTCTCTCGCTCTACTTGATTGCATGTCTCTCTTAAAAAGTTAAATTGTTTTAAAAAAGAATGTGGCAACATGGTGTTTTGTTGCAACAACAAGATATTGCTGCTGCAATTGTACATACCCATACGTAATATTGAATAAAGAAAATAAAAATTTGCGTTGTTGGCTGTTTAAAGAAATTTAAAATAAAAATTTAATCACACTTTAAACTGCAATTTGTTTAATGATACTCTTCCTTTTATTGTTTTAAAAAACATAAAAGAATAATTCTCTTAAATCTCCTAACAAGTGACATTAAATCTTTCATTTTTAAAATAGAGAAACTCCCAGCAATTATTTTCACCCTTCATAAATTTTCTTACCAGGCGCCATAGGTCCAATTCGGTTTTTTTTTTGTTTCGCAGATTTTTTTAAGTGCCCACTAAATTTACAAAAAAAAAAAGAAGAGAAAAAATCACTGTCCTTAACCGAATTGAAAAAAAACAAAGCAATTGCGAAAGTTGATTGCTGGGTAAAGGTAGACAGCTTGGCACTCTACATTGTTATGCATTTTCTTGTATTTAAAGCTATCACCTACCTATCTTTGTTGATTCGTTTCTGTTGCTTTAGTACTATTAACCTAGCTTTCTACAGATAGGCTGGTAGTTGATCTATTGCAGGAGATACCATGGTAATGTCCTATGCATTCGAACTATGGAAATAGGGTAGTAATATAAGCCGAAAACACCAGAACTAGACGATGCTCACAGGCTGATGTTCTTTCACGACTAATTTGAAGCATGGTTTGTGCATGAACTACGTGGTTTGTGGATTAACTATCTAAGGCAGACATTGAAAGCCAAGGATATTAATATGGTGTAGTGTTAATGGCTAAAGGCAAATTTGAAGAGACTTTGTACGATCTCATTCAAAGAATTGTTGAGATTGTTAAAGCATGACAACAGGCCTGAAAATAAACCCGGCAATACCACAATAACATCATTTTCAGGAAGAAGAAAACTCCCTAATTGATAGAATATTAGATTCCTGGGTGAGATAATATCACAGCAAATGGAAATCAAATATCTGGAAATAATACTAGCTAGTAAATTGACCTGAAGAGCTCATATAGAGAACGCCGCAGTAAAGACCAGACCCGACATAATGGTGTGCAGAAAGTTTGCAGGAAAAGTCTGGGGATACATCTCTTGGATAATGGAGTCTAGCAGGTAGTGTGCTGCCGTATTAGACGGGAGTCTGTGATTCAACTCAGACACTTCGTATATAACTAAAATGAAAAAAAAAATATTTCTTTCGGCAACTTCCTCTCAGCAGTCCGCTGGCAAAAAGTTTCGAGTGTAAAATAAAATTGGCGTGAAAAATTTCTCCAAAAATCTGTCTTTAGGAGTCGACGTTAAACTACAGTTCCCTATACGGATGGATAAAATTAACACACACAATATGGGTGATGTGAGAAGCTAGTCAGTCGTCCTGATTGAAAAGTTGTAATGACCAATTCAGTAAGTAGGTAAGTATACCATGATGTTTACACCAGATAAAGACTTAAGAGCCAATTTTCTGGGCGGATTGGACAAATCTGAAGACAGTTCAAATGAAGTTGGACTAGATACAGAGAGTAGCGTATGCTGGCATAGCAAGGACAATGAGAACCTGTCCTACAGCTTCTTTGGAGGCTCTATCGTAGTTAATACCGATGTACGCGATAGTGAAGACCAAAACTTTGGAGTCTATGTTTAGATTGATGATTAGATTAGGTTAGCGAGTAGCTTTCCATTCACGAGCAAGCTCACTTGGCGGCTATTCGACCCATTGTGTTAGCCATTCTGGAGTAAGCCCTCTTGTTACAATCCGTTAATAGTGGGTTTGAACCCGACCTCCAGATGAAACCAGGCAGTTTCCTTAGTGGCACGTTCGCCACTATGCCCAAACGTCTTCAAACGTTCTGCTACCCAAAAAACCGATGACGTCTGTCCTGGAGTGTAGGGCCCTCGCATAAAAGGTGTAGTACCGTTTCCATTTCCTCATTTACCTCAAGGTAGATTGATGGTAGACAAGTCTAAAAAGAAATTCCTTAAGAGAATTCGTCACTAATTGAATCAAGAGCTCCCTCCTTAACTTTCCCTTGGAGAGAAGCAATAGACTCTAGGATTTTGAGAAATGCTTAGCAATGAATCTAAGTAACAAAAATGAATGAAGTAAACTGGAAGCCATATTCTCCTTTAAAACGGGAAGATTTTGTTATGGAAGCAGGAGTTGTTGGCTTCAGAATAAAATATTACGAGCCTATGGGGGAAACTTGAGAGTATCTTTCAAGCGGCAGAGTATGACAGTATGACATCGAAAAATATGCTGAATTCAATTTGAATAGGAGTTACGAAGCAATACTATCTGATAATCAGGCTGTCATTTAACTACTCAGCCGTTATGAGGTTAAATCGAGGTTAGTAAGGCTAGGTAGGGAATATAAGGTTGAACATCTGCTGGATACCAGATCATGTGAAAATAATATTTGCATACTGATGAGTTGATTTACCATTTTGAACGAGCTTGACCGTTACGCGAAATCATGTTTAACATTATTCTAAAATAATAGTGTGATGCACAGGGGGTATAGAAGGGTGTTAATGTGGTGTAGGGTATATAAGCGAATGAAAAAAAAAACTATACGCTGCAGTGGTCGTTCTATAAAAGTTAAACAGAGTAAATGAGCAAACAAATTTAAATTCGCTGGATTAAAAAAAAAGCGAAAAGAATGTCTGCTAGTCTATGTGGTCGAAGAGTTTTTATCACGGTTTTGACATGTACCCTATAGGAGACTTTAAAATAATTAAATTTGTTATTGTAAAGGGTAAGACAATGAAAAAATCTTAACATCTATTAAAGGGTTATCCATTTCGTGGTTTCAAAAGTAAACGTAAATAAAACACGGATATAAAATATTTTTTTCATGATATTTCTTTTTTATTGTAAAGTTTGAACGTTGACATTATGTGTGAAACACTACATCATTTAAATGACCTCCACGCGCAGTGTTGCAAGCATTGATTCTTTTGAGGTAATTTTCGACCACTTTTTGATACATATTGGTCGGTATCTCAGCCATAACTTGATGAATGCTGGTTTTTAAGTGCTCAAGAGTTGAAGGTTTATCTGCATAAACACGGTCTTTCGCGTAGCCCCACAAAAATAAGTCTAATGGTGTTAAATCGCATGATCTTGGTGGCCAGTTGATATCGCCACGACGAGAAATTACGCGGCCAGGAAATGTCTCTTGCAATAAAGCCATATTCGCTCGAGTTGTGTGGCATGTGGCACCGTCTTGTTGAGACCACATATTCTCCAAGTCGTATTCTTCAATAGCAGGCAAAAAAAAGTCGGTTATCATATGACCATAACGCTCCGAATTGACGGTGACAGTCGTTCCATCGTCGTTTTCGAAGAAGTAAGGTCCAATCACACCTTCGGACCAAAGAGCGCACCAAACAGTGACTTTTTCTGGATGTAATGGCCTCTCTTCAATTACTTGAGGAGTGTGAAATGTGCTTCATCGCTGAAGAAAATTTTGTTCGAAAAATTGCCGTCCACCGCCTGTTGTTCAAGCACCCATTCCACGTATCTACGACGTTGTGAATGGTCAGCTGGCTTCAGTTGTTGCGTGAGCTGGACTATAGATATGTAGACAGTCCTAGTTCCTGAGAACGACGAGGAATCGACACATTCGGGTCTTCGCAACACTTTCACTTACAATAGCGATATTTTCAGTGGAACGAGCGAAACGATGATACACAGGCCTCTCTATATTTGTAGCCACTCCAGTCTCTTCAAATTTCTTCACAATTTTGCCAATTGCTTGCGTAGTTGGACGATTATATAAACCATAATCTCCTCTTAAAGCACAATACGTGGCTGTGGCCGAATCACCATTTTGGTAGTAGGTATTGATAATTTGTATGCGTTGGGTGATAGCGTAAGCGATCCATTTTCGTCAATGTCAGACTTTCAAGTGAAAAGAAAAAAATTGGTTTCACAACTTAGTTTGACAGATGTCGAAATCCAGTCCCATACTTTTGAAACCACGAAATGGATAGCCCTCACTAAATAAGCCCTCTCTTTAAATAATCATGAAATTAAATTGAATCCGCACAATAGCCTTTCTAAACGGGCAAGCTACCAATCGACTACAGCCTATTTTATGCCTTTAATGTACTTGGTGGCCTTTTTTTTTTTTGGAATTCCTTCAACAGTAAGTCCTCAGGTCCGCTTCAGTATATTTTTTTCATGATTGCTTTTCATTGTCGGATTTCTGTTTTTTTTTTTTGATTTCCACCTCCTCCCAGCCGTTTTGTTTTCAAATGTTGTTAATGTTGCCAAAAAAATTTCTGCTGTTATTGTTGTATTTAGTGCTTTATTTGTTTCAGTTGCTTTATTTAATTTCTTGCATTTCGAAATTTTTTTTCTCATTTGCCACAACTGCCACTAACTTCATGAATTTAAATGAGTTTGAAAAAATTTCAATTCATTGTCGTTTTCTCCGTTTGCTGGTCATTCAGGGGTTTTACATTGGTAATGTGACTCTGTGATGGGGAAAAAAAAATAAAAACGAATAAAATTAAAATAATACAAATCTAATTACAATAAATGCACTGAATAAAAAAAAAAAAAAATAAATGTTGATTAATTCGAATATCATACGAGACAATTAAATGCAGAGATTTTGTTTTCGTAATTAAAGTTGTTGTAAATTTGAAAAGTAAAAGAAATTTTTGAGGATCATAAGAAACTGGGAACACATAGCATCAGACTTTGTAAAATGTCCAGTTGCATGCCTACACTGACCACATTGACATTCATAAGGCATACCAAGCGAGATGTTAGTGTTGCTTTTAGCGTTATTGAACAGGAGTCTATTAAAATGGGTCTGTGAATGTGAATGAGAACAAAACGAAGCATATTGTTAGGTTTTTACCTTCTAAAAATGTTTAAAATATGAACTCTTATATAGTACTATGTTCAGATTGACACTTTTATTGCGTAAATCGCAATAAACGCCATTATTGAGCTCAATATTTCATATAAAGTTTCAATTAATTATAGCGCAATAAATACACAAATTGAATAAAACTATAAATACAGCACTAACGTAAGTACGTTCAGTGAGCATATTACAATTTTCCGACTACTTTCAATTGATATTTGACAACTCAAATGTCAACAACTACAAATAAAAAAAAAAAAAAAACAACAACAAAAAAACAATGTTGTTGAAACAACCAGCTGTTTTGTTTACCACTGTCAAATAAATATTGCGTATATTATGTCTCTGAACACTTAAAATATTGTACTCAAATAAACGAATATTGACATAATAAAAGTGCCTGTCTGAACATAGTCGCCGTAGTCTAGTAGGTAGTGTGTTGGCTTATTAGACGTAAAGCCAGGGTTCGAGCCCCAGGCCAGACATCAAAACAAAATACAAAAAAGCATTTCTTTGGCGATTTCCTCTCAGCAGATTTCTGGCAAAAACTCTGAGAGTAAATAAAATTGCCACGAAAAGTTTCTCAAAAAATCTGTCGTTCGGAGTCGACTTTAAACTGTAGGTCCTGCCACTTATGTATAAAATTAACATACACAACATAAGTGGTGTGAGAAACTAGGTCAATAATCCTGACTGAAGGGTTGTAATGACCAATTATATATGTGTCTGAACATAGTATTAGATTGCAAATAAAATAAAAATAAATTTGTGTTTCGTTTTAACTACAATTCTTTATTATTTGTACAATTCTGTTTGCCTCTGTTCACAACTTGATGTAAACAACAACAATTGATTTATTTGTTATTCCTCTGTTTACACCCTTTGCATAAACAATAACAATTACTACACAATTGTTTGACAGATCTTTGTAACGGGGATCTTCAGACCACGATTACTCTCTTCACCGCGTCGTCACACAAGATCGACTGACCTTCACTAACTCAGTCGCCTGCTTTGCCTTGCCTTTTCTACATGGCAACGTAAACAGTATGATGAATGTTCTTGAAGGCGAATGTTTATGACTTCGCCTTCACGAAATATCTACAAATGTAAAAATCGTTGTTTTGGTTTATTCTAGTAGTGTTGTTGGTGTATTTTTGTTTACTTGTTTATAATTTTTTAGGCGGGTATTTGTTGTTATATTAAGCAGTACGATAATTTGTAGACTGGTGTGTTTACTGCATTGCTTTGTTTTTGTAGCTTTTGTTTATAATCTTAATGTTAAGCTATGTAAAAGCATAACACCAGTATCTAGATTTGTCATTTCGGTAACAATATGTGGTCGACAAGTATGTAGGTATATGGGGCGTATTAGAATACCAGATTATGGACAATTACTCCGCCTTTACCATGAAACTTAATGTCAGCCAGAAGATCAAGGGTAGGATCACTCTTGCCTACATGTGCACCTATGGTCACAATATGCAATTGAGTAGTAGAGGCCTCTCACCACGTGGTAAATTATAACACAGAAGCATTGACGCTATTAAGCACCGATATAGCTGTCTTGAGAGGGAAAAATTTTACGTAAGATCTTAGGTCTATCGGGAATTGATGACGATGGTTTCCACATCTCATCCAATAAAGAGCTGTGTAAGATTCTTAACAATAAGGATGTTGCGCTGATTCGGCCATATTGTTTGGATGGAAGAGAGATTGATATTTAATGCAGTAATTAACGGAAGTCGGCGTAGAGGACTATTTTTCTGCATTGGATGAACCAAATCGAGAAATCTCTGTCATTGATTAGTGTGACGAAGGCGCTTAAAAAGCAAAGACGTCTGGAAGGTTGTGTTAAGGCAGGCCGAATTGTTACTGGCCAATTAGCTTAGCAAGTACATAAAGGGGGCTTACAAACTTTTAGTCAGCTTTACAACTTAGCTTCTCACTCCACCCCCATGTTGTGGGTGTTAATTTTAGCCATGTGGGGCGTGATCTACAGTTTAATGCCTGCGATCGAACAGCAATTTTATTTCATTTTTTTATGAATTTTTCTAAAATTATTACAAAATTATTTTGTTGTTATAATGATTCATTCATAATTTTAATGATAATGTATCCCTCGCGTATTAAATATTTAATTGAATATGATTATAGATTTTTTGCTGTTGTCGTTGACATTATTTATAGTCGCGTAATTAACACTTTCAAAACGTGTACATCGCCAAAGAGAGACGAAATCTATTCTGAAAATATTGACGCGATAATTCTGCGAATGCCATAACTAATTTGTAATAAATTTCATTATACTTGCAAATTCAATGTGTATTCATTCATTGGACAGGTATGTCAAATATATTATGGCATGGGGTGCCTAACTTTAATACGATATTAGTAGGTTTTATATTGCAGATCGATTAAATCTCTTTACATGATAGTAAATCGTATCATGATTTAAATTCAAATCCCTTAAAAGTTTGGGATTTTGTTTACATATGTATATGTAAGGAGTGCCTAGGAAAAAATTTGGTTAGACACTTTTCATTTTTAAATGGTGTTTCTCTAAATGCTAGGGCCTAACTCTCAATGTTTTTGTTTACATATATCCATAATTGGTCATTACAGCCCTTCAGTCAGGATTATGACCTAGCTACTAACATTTATACATGACTGGCGGGACCTACAGTTTAAAATCGACTCCGAACGACAGATTTTTGAGAAACTCATCATGGCAATTTTTATTTACTCTCGGAATTTTTGCCAGAAACCTGCTGAGAGAAAGTCGCCGAATAAATATTTGTTTTCATATTATAGTTTTGATGTCTGACCTTTGATTTAAACCGTGGCCTTACGTCGAATAAGCCGACATAGTACCTACTAAACTACGGCTACTACATAGTGCTATCATACGCTCGCCTTAGTAAATTTTTGCAAAACTATACACTCTGCGATGGAAAGTTTTGTGTTTGTGAGGTAAAAACTGATTTCTTTGTTCAAGTTTGTGGAAGAATTTCTGAGTCCATTAGGTGTATCAAATTGCTATCTGTTTTTCCATCTCAAGTCGATTTTAATACCTCTTCTCACACCCCTCGTGTTATACTGTGAGCGTCAAAAGAAAGTGTACAGTTCAAAAAAATATACATTAATAAATTACCGTTAATTTTTTTTCAAATTATTTTATTGCCAGTTTTTAAAATTGAAACAAGAAGAAATAAATTAGAAAATTTTGGAAATATTGTAAAATTTTTTCGGGCACTCTCCTTAAGTGGAAAACTTGAGTTGAGATTGTTAGAATTTTATTCATAGTGTACACTTTCTTTTGACGCTCACTGTATGTGTTAATTTTAACCATGAGTGATACAGCTTAACGAGGAACTCTTTAAGGAAGTTTTCAAAGCAAATTAATTTCAGTTAGGACTACAACCTAGGTTCTCACACTATCTAGTTTTTGATCTAAGTCTTCCACAAAGTCTTTTTGCTTTGTTTGCGCTTCGTTAATATTTTGTTGTTACAGCTTGGTCTGCTCTAGACACTCCTAGAATAATAGGGCTGCCATTTATCGTTGGTATAGTGGTGGTGAACCGTGCTAATCGTTATTATAGCTGGCTTAATGTTCTCCCAATTTTGTTGTACAATTGTTGGTATTGATTTTGGTTTGATTTTCTAAGGAATTAAACCCCAAATGAGTACAGAAATAATGGAATAATCCGACTTGCAAAAAGGCACAAGACAGAGTGTTGACTGAGAAAAAGGTCGAAAGCCTTACAATACATACATACATACATAATTGGCCATTACAACCCTTCAGTCTGGATTACGGCCTAGCTTCTCACACCACTCATGTTGTGTGTGTTAATTTTATACATGACTGGCGGGACCTACAGTTTAAAGTCGACTCCGAACGACAGATTTATTGAGAAGCTTTTCATGGCAATTTTATTTACTCTCAGAGTTTTTGCCAGAAATCTGCTGAGAGGAAGTCGCCGAAGAAATATTTTCATATTTTCGATTTGATGTCTGATCTGGGATTCGAACCACGGGCCTTCAGTCTAATAAGCTAACACACTACCTACTAGACCACGGCGACTTACAATATTATCGTTTAACGCTTGAAAGTATAAATATATCTGTAGTATGGATGAGTATAAGGACGATCACAATTGCAAATCAGTTCGTTGTAGAGTTTAATCATTAGAATCTACTGATTTAACCCCTAGAGTACGGAGTGGAGTAACTTAGCTCCCCCAATCTTGGTTTTTTTTTTTTTCAATAACTTCGCAAAGACGTAATTTTTTTCTGCCTTAAATTAATGTGTTTTGATGTGATAATTAAGAATAAAAACTGAAAACTAATAAAATATTAATGTTTTACTTTCAAAATAATATTTTTTAGTTCTTTTATGCTAACATAAAGACATAAAAATCCCATTTTTCTTTGGGGGACCTTATTTACCCCACTCCGTACTTTATGTCAGAAATCGAGCTTCGACTGGGACTTAATAAATAAGAAGCTTACTTACTTACTTAGTTGATCATGACAATCATTTGGTGGGAATTACAACCTAGTTTCTTACAGCACTTTTGTTGTTTGCGTTAATTTTTATAAAGGGTTATCCATTTCGTGGTTTCAAAAGTATGGGACTGGAATTCGACATCTGTCAAACTAAGTTGTGAAACCATTTTTTTTTCTTTTCACTTGAAAGTCTGTCATTGACGAAAATGGATCGCTTAGCTATCACACAACGCATAAAAATTATCAAAACCTACTACAAAAATGGTGATTCGGCCACAGCCACATATCGTGCTTTAAGAGGAGATTATGGTCTACATAATCGTCCAACTACGCAAGCAATTGGCATAATTGTGAAGAAATTTGAAGAGACTGGAGCGGTTACAAATATTGAAAGACCTGTGCATCATCGTTTCGCTCGTTCCGCTGATAATATCGCTATTGTAAGTGAAAGTGTTGTCGAAGACCCGTGTCTGTGTCGATTCCTCGTCGTTCTCAGGAATTAGGACTGTCTTACGGCACATTATGGCGTATTTTTCATTTAGATCTACACCTACATCCATATAAAGTCCAGCTCACGCAACAACTGAAGCCAGCTGACCATTCACAACGTCGTAGATACGTAGAATGGTTGCTTGAACAACAGGCGGTGGATGGCAATTTTTCGAACAAAATTTTCTTCAGCGATGAAGCACATTTCATACCCGGTGGGTATGTTAATAAACAAAATTGTCGTATTTGGGGTTCTGAGAATCCTCAAGTAATTGAAGAGTGGGCATTACATCCAGAAAAAGTCACTGTTTGGTGCGCTCTTTGGTCCGAAGGTGTGATTGGACCTTACTTCTTCGAAAACGACGATGGAACGACTGTAACCGTCAATTCGGAGCGTTATGGTCATATGATAACCGACTTTTTTTTGCCTGCTATTGAAGAATACGACTTGGAGAATATGTGGTCTCAACAAGACGGTGCCACATGCCACACAACTCGAGCGAATATGGCTTTATTGCAAGAGACATTTCCTGGCCGCGTAATTTCTCGTCGTGGCGATATCAACTGGCCACCAAGATCATGCGATTTAACACCATTAGACTTATTTTTGTGGGGCTACGCGAAGGACCGTGTTTATGCAGATAAACCTTCAACTGTTGAACACTAAAAACCAGCATTCGTCAAGTTATGGCTGAGATACCGCCCAATATGTGTCAAAAAGTGCTCGAAAATTACCTCAAAAGAATCAATGCTTGTAACACTTCGCGTGGAGGTCATTTAAATGATGTAGTGTTTCACACATGATGTCAAAGTTCAAACATTACAATAAAAAATAAATATCATGAAAAAAATATTTTATATCCGTGTTTTATTTACGTTTACTTTAGAAATCACGAAATGGATAACCCGGTACATTCTGTTTGGAGAGTGTTTTCTGTCAACTGTCTGTCTGTGGTCAGAGGTAAGTGTGGTAAGTTGAAATATTTTCAACTTATATTATAAAAAAAAATTCTATTTCATTAAAGCTTGTGTTAAAAGGCTGATAAGTTTTATTTTGAATTATAATTACGATAAATTTATTACAAAGTCTGCTGCATTTCAAGGTATATAAAGTGAAAATGTTATTACAGGCATGCCAGTAGTAAAATATTTCATAATGAAGACTTTTAAATTTAAAACGCAAATCTTAATAATTTGTTGTGCTTTAATTGCCGCCGGAGCTTCTGCTCTAGAAACGCGCATCGGATCGGATGGCAGGGAATATTTAGTCGAATATGAACAGAAGGTAAAATGAAATTTTGTAAGAATTTTTATTCAAAAATTAAATTCCTTTTTAGTATAATTGGTTTCAGGCTTGGCATGAATGTGCTCGTCGGAATAGACAGCTTTTAACAATAGATTCTGGCGAAAAGCAGGATGTAATTAATAAACTATTTGAAGAAGGAATTTATGGCTACTTATGGCTGGGTGCTAATGATGAATTTATTACCAGTACTTATGCTGATCGGCCCTTCTTTTGGTCGACAACTGGAAAACAATTTACATACGCTAATTGGGCGGCAAACAATCCCGATAATCTTGATTCTCAGAATTGTGTTTTGATTTCTCTTGGTGATAAGGGGTGGATAAATGTTTGGTGTAATGACAAAAATGGTTTTATATGTGAAGAAAAACAATTACAACTGGAATCATCCAATAAAAATCCAAATAATGCATCTGATGTTGTGCAAAAGTTTACTAATGACTTTGTCTTAAAATTCCTAAGCTTACTAAAGGACAATATGGCCCAACTGAACGGGTTATTAGAAAACATTAAACAAGTGGACAAAGATGTAAACTATGAAGTCGAAAAATTGACAAATATTACCCAGAAAATTCTAAATAAACAGGAAATCTCTACAAAGGAATTTAATCATGAAATTACTAAACAGGGCAGTGATTTAAGCGATCAACTGAAACGATCTATAGATGAGCTCAATGTAAAATTAAGTGAAAAATAAAATGTAATACAAAATGAAATATTTTAAAGTGTTATATTGAATTTCATTGACTTTTCTATTCTTTGCTTATTTTTCTAGCTTACCTATCCACCTGTTTTTAGGTGCTCATTAAAATTAAAAATAGTTACTGATACTCTGTCAACTCCTGTCCAGTCCATTCATTCAAATTGTGCAAAAAAAATAAAATATTTTTTTCCTTTTAAAAAAATTTAAAATATGAGCTCGTAGATTATAAATAAAATAAAAATAAATTTGTGTTTAGTTTTAATTAAAATTCTTTATTATTCGCACAATTCTGGATGCCACTGTCCACAACTTGATGTAAACAACAACAATTGCTCTTCTTCGTTATTCCTCTGTTTACACAATTTGCATAAACAATAACAATTACTAGACAATTGTTCGACAGATCTTTGTAACGGGTTTCTTCAAACCATGATTACTCTCTTTAAACATACCGCGTCTTCACACCAGACTGACTGAACTTCACGAACTCACTCGCCTGCTTTGCCTTACCTTTCATATGGCAGGGTAAACAGTCTGATGAATGTTCTAGTAGGCAAAAGTTCGTATCTTACTAAGGCTTAAACATTTTAACATTATGATTGACATAATGGGGGTAATACTGGCACAGTATAAAACCAAGCTAATGGTCTGTAATGGAAGTAAAAAAAATTGAACTCAAAACAAATTAAAATGCTGATTGAGCAAGAATGTCGTTTAACATTAATAGATGCCGTTTCTTTGTTATCTGATAAAACAGTAAAATCCTTTAGTCAGGCCTGCAACCTATCCTCTCACACCACCCATGTTCTGTATATTAGTTTTATCCGTTGTGAGGATGAGAGTTGCGATCACGATTGCAAAATAGTTCGTATTTGAGTTTAATCATTGGAATCTACTGATTTAAGCTGACTGAAACTTAAACAAGAAACTAACATACGTGGTCATTACAGCCCTTTAGTAGGGATTACAACCTATCTTCTCACATCACTCATGTTTTGTGTGTTAATTTTTATACAAGGGTGGCGAGACTTACAGTTTAAAGTCGACTGTGAATGACAGATTTTTGAGAAAATTTTTCATGGCAATTTTATATACACCTCAGGGTTTTTGCCAGAAATCTGCTGAGAGGAAGTCGCTGAATAAATATATTTTTTTTCATATTTCGTTTTGTTGGCGATGTTGATCCTGGCGTTTGAACCGTGGTCTCACATCTAATAAGCCCACACACTATCTACTAGAATACGGAGACTACTGTGTGTTAATATTTTTCCTGAATGGAGGGACCAACACTTTCTTGGCGGTTCCGAATAATAGATTTGAGTAAGGTTTTTCATGGCAATTTTATTTCACTCTCCGAGTTGTTGCCAGGAGACCAATGAGAGTAATTCGCCCAAAAAATGTATTTTTTTCATATTTCGTTTTGCTTGAGATATCTGACTTGGGATTTTGAACCGTAAGTCATCACATTACTCAACTTGTCTACGGCGGTGCAGTAGTCGTGCTAAGTGTGCTAATTTTATTCATGTGCGGCGGAACATATAGTTTAATTTTTTTGTCTTTTTTTTCTTTATTATTATTGAATCTTTCTTAATGAAATTTACAATAGCTTTCAAATCTTAAATCCAGCTTTAAAGGTTAATAGCTGGCACCTTAGCTCGTTGGTGTATATATTGTATTCAAATCTTATAATAATACTATACTACATTAGAAATTATGGTCAGTGCAACCGTCGAGCGAGGCTCAATGTGTCACTTCGTTTTAACCTCTGATGACCGTCGAATTGAAGCAAGTCCCTTGCCAATGCGTTGGAGTGAATCGTCAGTTTATCGACGTATTTTGTGGCGAATTTTTTAATTTCTTCCTGAATTGTAGGGATGTTGAGATCTCTATCGATATTGTCGTTACGAATATACCATGGAGCGCAGACAATTTGTCGTAAAAGCTTGGACAGTCTTCTTTGTAATTTCGAAACGTTAGACGCGCAAGCACTGCCCCAAAGCTGAATGCCGTAGGTCCATATTGACTTTATAATGCATTTGTATAAAAGAACCTTGTATTCAAGGTCTAGTGTTGAATTAGGACCAATAATCCAGTGCATTTGAGCAGATTTCAGCTTATTGGCCGCTAATTTGGCCTCTATGTAGCGGGACCATGTTAGACGCCGGTCTAAGTGGACTCCCAGGTATTTGCAGTGATTTTCTACAGGGACATAAATATTATTTATCTTTATTTGTGGGCAATCTTGTCTTTTGAGTGTAAAGGTTACATGAGCACACTTGGATTGATTTACCTTTATTTTCCACTTTTCAAGCCATTTTTCTAAATCGTATATGTGCGACTGCAGTTGTGTTGACGCTACCTTCGGATCCTTGTTGACGCTTATGAATGCGGTGTCGTCTGCATATGTTGATGTTTATGTGTTAGGGTTTGTGGGCATGTCTGATGTATAAATTAAATATAGATTAGGGCCTAGAATGCTTCCCTTGGGGGACACCTGCATATATCTTTTTTGATGTAAACAGTTCGTCCTTCAATTTGACCTTAAAAGTTCTGTCAGTTAAATAGCTTTTAAGAAGTTTGTGTGTGTTCTCGGGGAGCAGTTGTGTTATTTTTCTGAGTAGACCATCATGCCAAACCTTATCGAATGCTTGTGAGATGTCGATAAAAAGAGCTGAACAATATTGTTTCCTTTCAAATGCCGATCTAATTAATAGTGACGATCCTATGAACCTGCTCAATGGTGGCGTGATTAGCTCGAAATCCAAACTGATGTTCAGGGATAATTTTTCGCTCGTCGAGGAACGTGGCTAAGCTTTGGAGAAGAATTTTTACGAAAACTTTTGCTAATACTGATATCAAGCTAATAGGTCTATATGATGTAATTTGACTAGCATCTTTTCCCGGCTTGGGAATCATAGCAATTGTAGATATCCTCCAAAGTAGCCAAATAGTCCTTAACATTGCGTGTGTGAATAGTACAATTCTTATAGCACTAGTGGGTAAGTTTATTAAAATTGAGCCTGTAATGCTATGGGGCCCTGCCGACTTTTTCACGCCAAGGCCTTTAAAAGCGGCCTGTACGTGTGAAAGATATAGTTTAATGACGACAGATTATTGAGACACTTTTCATGACAATTTCATTTCATTCTCCGAGTTGTTGAGGAGAAAAGGCCGCTGAGAGAAATTCGAAGAAAAAATTATTCTGTTTCATACTTTGTTTTACTCGAGATATCTAAGGCGGGGCTTGAACCACGGCCTTACGTCTAATAAGCCAGCAAACAACCTACTAGGCTACGATGAATACAAACTCTCCTGCTATCATGTATTTTCAATGTAAAAAGATTTTAAAATATTTCTTTTCATGACACATTTTTATTTATTTTTAAAGTTTTTGCCAGCAATCTACTGACGGAAGATGCTGAAGAAATATTTTTTCAGATTTCATTTCATTCGAGAGTCACGTCATCAAGTATAATAAGCCCACACACTGCCCAGGCTAGGCTATGGTGACTTTAAACAAAAAAAACTTAACCTTTCGCTAAATGATTGCAAATATAAATTCTTTATTTTATATTTCGATTCAAAAAGAAGAAATCATTTCAGTTTCTAAGTCTCATACATTATGTGTGGAGAGCGTTTTCAGTCAACGGAAATCTGTTAGTATGATAAAATACATATTCTGAACTTAAATTATAAAAAAAATTCTATTTCATCAAAGCTTATGTTAAAAGGCTGATAAGTTTACTACAAAGTTCGCTTTAGTTTAGGGTATATAAAGAGAAAATTTTATTAAAAGCATGCCAGTACTAAAATAATTCGTAATGAAGACTTTTAAATTTAAAACGCAAATCTTAATAATTTGTTGTGCTTTAATAGGCTCCGTTGCTTCTGATCTGGTAACGCACATCGGATCGGATGGTCGGGAATATCTTATCGATGGCGATAATAAGGTACAAAGAAATTTTTTTTAAGAATTTTTATTGAAAATTAAATGCCTTTTTAGTATAATTGGTTTCAGGCTTGGCATGAATGTGCTCGTCGGAATAGACAGCTTTTAACAATAGATTCTGCCGAAAAACTGGATTTAATTAATAAACTACTTGAACAAATAAAATATAAATGGTTATGGGTGGGTGCTAATGATGAATTTAATTCCAGTGGTGATAGTGATCGACCCTTTTTTTGGTCGGCAACTGGAAAACAATTTACATACGCTAAATTGGTAGGAATCGATCCAAATGGTACTGATCATTGCGTTCTGATTTCGACTCATACTAAGGTATGGTTTAGTGTTAAGTGTGATGCTAAACGCGGTTTCATATGTGAAGAAAACCAATTACTGGAATCGTCCATTCGAAATCCAAATAATGTATCTGATGCTGTGCAAAAGTTTATTAACGACTTTGACTTAAAATTCCAAAGCTTACTTAAGGAAAATATGGCCGAACTGAATGGGAAAATAGAAAACATTAAACAAGTGTGCAAAGATACAAATTATGAAGTCGAAAAATTAACAAATATTACCCAAACTGCTGTTCAGAAAATTCTGAATAAACAGGAAATCTCTACAAAGGAATTGAATCATGAAATTACTAAACAGGGCAGTGATTTAAGCGATCAACTGAAACGATCTGTAGATGAGCTCAATGCAAAATTTAGTGAAAAACAAAATGTAATACAAAATGAAATATTTTTAAGTGTTATTTTGAATTTCATTGACTTTTCTTTTTCTTCTAGTTTACCTATCCACCTAAAAACATTGTGCTCATTAAACAGACTGGCTGACACTCCAGTCCAGTCAACTCCAGCCCAGATATTCATTCAAATTGTGCAAAAAAAAATTAAAAAATTATGTGAATATAAAAAAATATGATTTAAAAAATGAATTTTAATTCTACTTTGCTTTAAAATAATAAAAAGAATAATACAAATCCAAAAGTGATTTAATTTCAAATACAATCCATCGAAAATCTAGGCAAGACACCACTTTGGTGACAAAAATTGTTTGGAACTTCTAACAAAGTTGATAAAACGCTTACTAAGGCTTAAACATTTAAACGTTATGATGGACATAATGAGGGTAATACTGGCACAGTATAAAACCAACCTAATGGTCTGTAATGTAAACAAATAAAAGCAAATAACTCAAAACTAACAAACTACAAACTCTACTGCTATCATTTATTTACGTCTGCGGACACTGCGCGTGGCCGAAACAATTACTTTTCACTCTAAAAATGTTTTTAAATACAATTACAAACAGTTAAGAATTGAGAAAAACAATAATATTCCGTTTTATAACACAGGAATTTAAAGAAAAATCAGTAAAGTCTGACAAATAATTAAATTGACGGCAAATTCTAGTTAAAGGATCAGCAACAGCATAATTAGTTCTGCAGAATTAAATATAAATAAGATTTGTCGTTCGGAGTCGACTTTAAACTGTAGGTCCCGCCACTCATGTATAAAATTAACACACACAACATGAGTAGTGTGAGAAGCTAGGACTGAAGGGTGCGGGCTTCTTGGGGACGATTGCTGTAGACTGCCTAATGGTGAAGGTATAGCACTGGCCATTTTATAGTCACCTAGCAGCAACTCGTTTCCTTGCCGTTCGCATCTTGAGATGTCCACAAACACTACTCCCTATCTTCCACCTTCCTATAACCCATTTTCCTAAAAAAACATGCACAATGCACTGCATGAGTAGGGGCCATCCCCTGAGTGCTGGTTTCAACAAAAAAAAAATAAGATTATAACCGCGGAAATTACTACAAGGAATATTGAATTTAACCGATCTTAACAGAAATTCACAGCAAATATTACCATTGATCACGTTAAACATAAAGGATATATTTAACATCGTTCGACGGCTCTTAAGGGTAGGCAGTTTTATTAATGCCAGTCTCCTAGTATATGGAGGCAAATCCAAATAATTCCTTCCAAGGCCACGCAAACAGAAGAGAAGAAATTGTTTCTGCCCAGATTCGATGTGTTCACTGTAAACATCATAGTGAGGATCCCATACAATGGATCCATACTCCAAAATTGGTCTGACAAGTGATACATATGGCTGTTTCGTAATATAAGGATCAGAAAATTCTTTTGCCCAACGTTTTATGAAGCCAAGAGTGCTTCTTGCCTTATTTACAGTCAAAGTGATATGATCATTAAACTTTAATTTTGTGTCTAATAGGATCCCAAGATCAGTAAAAGAGTCAACATTCTCCAATTGATGACCTCCAAGCAAGTAATTAACCGTGATAAAATTATTTCTTGAGAACCGCATACATTTACATTTTTTAATATTCAGCTCCATCATGTTGTACTCGCACCACAAAAAGAAATTATTGAGATCATTTTGAAGATATATATGCTCGATGAAATTATTAAAGGAGAGAAAAACTTTTATGTACATCGTCAGCATACATCAAGATATTGGCAAAATTAATTATGTTGGGAAGATCGTTTATAAACATTACTGTTGCAAAATGTTGGTCACCCCAGGTCTAGACTAATTTTTGTAGGTGCATGAAACTCAATCTAGACAAAAATCGAAAAAAAAAAATGAAGAAAAACATACACATGTACATGCAACAATCACTATTAAAGTTATGATGGGGAAATGAGAATGACTCATGCTCCTCTATTCAATAATAATTTTTATAGATTTTAACAGAAACAACAACAACAAGAAAACATTTATAAAATCTAAGCAAAAGTTTGGCCGCCTTCAACACAGCCATGGCTAATTGGTTTTACCCCCCCTCGTTTGCATGGCACCAAGTAAGTATGATTGGGGAACTGTATTATTATGACATGTTAAGCAATTAAATTAATTTCAATGTGGAATAATATGGCATCATAAATATATTTCTACTTTAGAAAATTACTCAAGCAGACAGCAAAAAGAAGCTTCAGCAACGCCAATTGCCAATTAGACGGGATGAAGGCCCGGCATACAATACAACTGAAGCATTGATGCACTTACCACCAAACGAATTACATGGCATCATAATAAGTTTTTATAATTGCAACAAACACTATACATTTGCCGTTGTACGGTATGGTATGGTATGGTATGTTTAGGGAGGACCTCACGTGTATGGTTTTGCTGCTGTTGTTGATTTAAAGAGTCAGCAATATTTATTTTATAAAGGTTTTGTTTTGTTTCTTTTTTTTTTTTTGTTTATCATTTATAATGCTGCTGAGTTGCAGTCTGTGTATGACGACGTGACAACAACATCAAAATGTTGCTGCCACAAACTCGTTAGGTGGTTGATAATAATAATTATGACGCTCATGTTGCTGTACGGCTGCTGCTGCAGCATCATCATCCAATGGTTGGTGTATGAATGGCTATGGATTTTTGCACGTCGAAATATTTAAAAGTATAAAAAAAGATTACTTTGTACATTATAAAAATTGTTATATGCGAGGGTTGAAGCATGAAATATTTAGATATTGTTACGAAAATGAAAAAAATCTAGATACTGATATCGTTTAACATTAAAATTATAAACAAAAGCTACAAAAACAAAACAATGCAAGTAAACAATCCTCTTTACAAATTATCGTACTACTTAATATAACAACAAACACCAGCATAAAAGAAATGGTAAACAAGTAAACAAAAATACAACACCAAACACCGGCATAAAAAATGTTTACCATTTAAACAGAAATACAACAACAACACTACAATAAGAAACGTAAACAACAGTCTTTACATTTATAGAGATTTCGAGAAGGCAAAGTCATGAACATGAAGTCGCCGTAGTCTAGTAGGTAGTGTGTTGGCTTATTAGACGTAAAGCCCAGGTTCGTATCCCAGGTCAGGCATCAAATCGTAAATATGAAAATATTTCTTCGGCGACTTCCTCTCAGCAGATTTCTGGCAAAAACTCTGAGCTTAAAAATTGCCATGAAAACGTTTCTCAAACATCTGTCATTCGGAGTCGACGTTAAACTGTAGTCACTCAACACGAGTGGTGTGAGAAGCTAGGACGTTGTACAATGGTTCAGTTCGACCTCCGGGTATTGTACTTGTCACAGTTGACAAGTATACGTCCTGTAACCTAACCTAATCTAATAGAACAACAAACACTAGCATAAGAAACTGGTAAAAAAGTAAACAAAAATACAACAACAAACATCAGCATAAAAAATGGTAAACAAGTAAACAAAAATATACCAACAACACTACAAGAATAAATGTAAACAATGATGTTGATTCGATGAGATTTCGAGAACGCGAAGTCGCGAACAATCGCCTTCAAGAACATTTATCAGACTGTTTACCCTGCCATATAAAAGGCAAGGCAAAGGAAAGCAAAGCGACTACAGTTATTTAAGTTCAGTCAGTCTTGTGTGAAGGCGCGGTGTGTTTGAAGAGAATAATCGTGGTTTGAAGATCTCCGTTACAAAGATCTAGTAATTGTTATTGTTTATGCAAAGGGTGTAAACAAAGGAATAACAAACAAAGCAATTGTTGTTGTTTACATCAAGTTGTGAACAGTGGTACACAGAATTGTGCGAATAATAAAGAATTCTAATTAAAACTAAACACAAATTTATTTTTATTTTATTTGCAATAAATGTTTTTAAATGGTAAAAACATAACAATATAATTATAAGGACCATTTAAGTTTACCTAACAGACCTCGTATATCAAAAATTTTCTTCAATGTTTTAGTCATTGATAATTACCTTCATAACCATTAGGTTCACATGCTTAATATTAATTATTGTAATGATTTTGAACATAATCATTAAATAGATAGACAGACAAAATATTGTTGTTACCATAGCTGGTGTCCACACACCAAGTCAACGATTCGACTGGCTGATGTTTGGAGGGAGGGGGGGGGGAATATTTAATAATTTCTAGTTGATGACACTCTCTGGCGGTGTTAATTATAACAAATCTGTTCGCATGTCATTTGATGTTTTGTACACATTTAATAAACAATTTTCCTTAATTAATGAAAAAAAAAAAATATGTTTTTTCCTTTTTCTTCTTCTTCTACTTTCCCTAAGAGCAGAAAGTTAAAGAAGTAATATTAGACACACGATAAATTAAGAGATTTGAAAGGTTTAATATGAAAAGTGCATAAAGTCTTAAGTTGCGAGATAATGTTTGTTATTCAATTAAATTAAAGTTTCTTTCACATACATACATACATACATATACAGGTAGTCCCCGACTTACGACCGTTTGACTTACGACTATTCGTACTTACGACCAGGATTACGACCTAGCTCCTCACACCAGTTATGTTGAGTGTGTTCATTTTTATACACGAGTGGCTGGACCTACAGTTTAAAGTCGACTCCGAACGACAGATTTTTTGAGAAACTTTTCATGACAGTAGTCGCCGTAGTCTATTAGCTAGTGTGTTGGCTTATTAGACGTAAAGCCCGGGCTTGTATCCCAGGACAGGCATCAAAACGAAATATGAAAAAAAATATTTCTTCGGCGACTGCATCTCAGTAGATTTCTGGCAAAAACTGTGAGAGTAAATAAAATTGCCATGAAGAGCTCCTCAAAAAAATCTGTCGTTCGGAGTCGACTTTAAACTGTAGGTCCCGCCACTTATGTATAAAAATTAACGCACACTACATAAGTTTTGTGAGAACCTAAGTTCTAATACTTGAAGGGTTGTAATGACCAATTATGTATGTACATAAATATGTTTCATGGCAGTTTTATTTGCTCACAGAGTTTTTGCCAGAAATCTGCTGAAGAAATATTTTTTTCTATTCCGTTTTGTCTGACCTGGGGTTTGAACCGCGGCCTTACGTCTAATACGCCAACACGACTACGGCGACTACTTATGAGTTACAGCAAACAAACAAGGGAGTATATGGTCCCAGTTGTCGTTGGTAGTCTTGGGAGTTAAGTTTTAATTGAATTCATGATAATTCAATTTCTCTTACAAGTACTTTAGGTTTACATATAACATTAATTCCTGGAATTTTCACAAAATATAGCAAAAGTTGCAGGCAATTTTCTGTCCCACAAAATGGTAAAGAGAGTTCGAAAAACCTAAATTTCACGAATTTTAGTTAAATTTTTTTAAAACTGTTTTCTTATCTTAATTTTTTAACTTGAAATTTAAAAATTCAAAACCTTTGCCAAAAGCTTGTCTCAAATATTTCTCATGTGATTATATTTACTCAATGCATTTTAAAGAAGCCAATTTTTCCTTCTTTTCTTTCTTGTAATTTTTTTTTCTTGTTTTGTTGCAGCCAGTGTCATCATTTTGTATAAAATCAAGACAAGATTTGGAAACAAAAACAATTTCAATGTCTTTGCAACAATTTAACAAAAATTTTTCTTCATGTTATTGCAACATTGAGTTTGAGTTGCTATTGTTGTTGTTGACGGTAGTAGTTTGCATATTAAAATCGAATAACGAAGACAAAATAAAAAAAAAATTTTTTTTTTCTAAAAATTGTCGGACTTCCGCCGCCAATATCCTGTATTGTCATGTACAAAATCATTTTTGTTGGAAGAAAAAAAAAAGAATGAAAAAAATTGTGAAAGGATACATAAAAAAGAGAGCATTTTTATTAGTTAGTGGGCCGGGTCTTAACATGCAACATTTTATATCGCTTCTGTTCTGCTTAAAGATTTTTTTGGTTTGTTGTGTGTGATCAACTTTGGCAATGAAATTTTTTTTTTTCGTTTCTTTTCCATTGAACTCACAGCAATTGTAGCGTAAATATTGGAATTAAAAAAAATTCTTTTTTTTTTATCGAAATTTTATGGAAATTGTTATGTTGTTTTAGGAGATTTTTATGATAATTGCAGTTTTATTTGTATTTAAATTGAGAAAAAATTAAACAGTTATTGAAAGTTGTAAACAATTCTATACAGAAAAAAAAAAAACTGAATTGACCATATTATCAAACGTCAAAGAAATGTCTTAATCAGTATTTTTAGCAACCTAATCTTCTAAGCTTCATATAGAGCAGAGATCAGCAAGGAGTATTCAAAAAGATGAGTAGAATCGAATCATACTCATAATTTCTGATACTTATACGCATTCATATTTTAATATCATGGAACCTCTTGCGCTCATATTCAAAGTTTGAAGTCCTCCATCATATTCAAACTTAACAACACGTATGATGTTGTTGATTTCGACTCACCCTAACTCAACATTTACAAGAATCACAAGATAAATATGATTCGCATACGAACACAAAAATACTTACTAGAAGGTTGTGTGTCTGCTCTGCTTGCTGTTCTGTCTTTTTTGCTTATGTCTCTGTTTTCTTTTTTTGTAAATGCAACAACAACAACTCAGACTGTAAATTTTGATGAATGACTCGAGTCACTCACTCGTATCATTTATAAGTATTATGAGTAATTTTCTAAAGTTATGAATCTAACAGCCCAACCTAAATTACGGCGTAAAGCGCAACGTAATTTAGCGTCCAGCTTTTACGCTGTAATGAGCAACCTAAATAAAAATGTCAACGTTGTGCCAAGAACAGTAATGTTCGCCAAATGAAAATAAAAATTAGAGATAAAATCGCAAAATTGGACTGAAAGCAACTAAAATGTCATTACTTAACTTTGTAAACACAAATATAAAAGTAAACAAATAAAAAAATCACTTGTTTTACAACAAACTACACTTGTTTACGCTCCGTCAAAATTGGATTTTCCAATTGCAAAGCGTTAACGCCGCGCAATTATGGTTGGTCTCATACATTTTATATGGACCTGAGAAATTTTGACATTTATTTTCCGCTTTACGCCGTAATTTAGGTTGGGCTGTAAATGAGTAGGCTTATGAATCAAACATATTTCGAATGGTATAAGTTTGACGTCAACATTTTATGCATACTCAATGCAACCTGTACTTATAAATCAACGTTGTAGTGAGTATGAATGAATCACGAGTACACAGTTAAATTTCAATATTGTTGACTCACTTATAATCAAAATTTGATGACTGCTAATGAGTAGCGGAAAAACGATTCATTGCTGATCTCTGATATAGAGACAGTTTTGTATCAAATTAGCAGACTTTGATGAATGCTTTACTGCAGTATAGGCAATCTCCTGACCAGCAGAACAAATTTGTAAAACAATATTTGAATACTTTGAGCGATCAAGAGCAAGCAATAGCATAAAGGTCACTTTTCTTAACTTCTGATCAATATAATCAAAGAACGAGATTAATTGGAGATGGTTTTGCCCTGAATTTAAGCACTAAATTGTTGTACGAGATGAAACGTGTTGCATGTGTTGTCATGTCATGTTACAAGAGATCAGATATCAGATTTAAAATATAAACATTCTGCTCCTAGTTACGGGATGAACGGTGGTTTTTCTCACTTATTTCCTGAGCCTCAAATAAATATTATTTGTAAAATTTCTCCTACTATTGATACAGACACGAATTAAAATAAATATCCAGAGTGTCAATGTTTAGAAGACTAAAGAATATCATACATACATACATACATAACTGATATTTACAACCCTTTAGTCAGGATTACGACTAAGCTTTCCAACACCACGTTAGATGTGTGCGTTAATTTTATGCATAAGTGCAGGGACCCATAGTTTAAAATCGACTCCGAACAACAGATTTTTGAGAAAATTTTCATGGCAATTCTTTATTTACTCTCAGAGTTTTTGTCAGAAATGTGGTGAGAGGCAATTACCGAAGAAATATTTTTCATATATATATCGTTTTGTTGGAGATGCCTAATCTGGGGTTTGAACCGTGAGCTCACGTCTAATAAGCCAACACACTACCTATTAGACCACGGCGACAAACCACTTCTCAAAGCAAGCAATAATGTTGTTGGAACTCAGTATTCAAATGCTCCAGTCGCCGTAGTCTAGTAGGTTGTGTGTTGGCTTATTAGACGTGAGGCCACGCACGGTTCAAACCCCAGGTCAGCCATCAAAACGAAATATAAAAAAAAAATATTTCTTCAACGACTTCCTCTCAGCAGATTTCTCATGTGTAAAATGTACACACACAACGTAAGTGGTGTGTGAAGCTAGGTTGCAATCCTGACTGAAGGGTTGCAATGAACATTTGTGTATGTATGTATCTCGCCGAAACATTCTCTTCCATCCGAACAATGTAGCCGAGCCAGTTCAGCCGTTAGATGTTAATGCGCTGCACAACGTCCTTGTTGTTGATAAGCTCATACAACTCATTATTGGATCGAATGCGGAAGACAGCGTCAACTCCCACTGAATCGAAAATCTTACATACAACTTTTCTCTCGAATACTCTCAAAACTTCTGCATCGGTGCTTAATGGTGTCCATTCTTCTACACCATAAAGAAGCATGGGCAGGATGAGCAACTTGTAGAGTATAAGTTTCCTTGTACCAGAGATGTCTCTGCTACTCAATTCGCAATTAATACCATAATAGTGCGTTGGTCTGTGAGACCGACAATGGAAAATCCTATATCCTTGGTACTATTTGAAGCTATGAAGCTACCAGTGATATCAACTTACTGGCACTAGTTTTTTACAAAAAAAATCGCAATAATAAAAAAATCGGTCTCACAGACCAACGCGCGGGTATAGGAAGGTTAATGTCACGACTGACATTATTTTTGCTGGTAATGGCAATTGACAACATCGAAAGTATAACCATGGGCCGTGATCTGGGATTCAATACGCCACATGTCCCTACTTGTTGACAATATATACTTCCTTTTGTCCTCCTTTACTGCCAGGCCCATCTTGATTGATTCTCGTTCAATAGTGCGAAAGGCAGCAGTAACATCCCGCTTGTTACGTCCCCGCATCAAATACCCGTCTCGCCAGAGCATCCTCCTCCATTCGAACGACCTGGCCGAGCCAGCAGAACCGCTGGATGTTAATGCGCTCTACGTCGTTGAGGAGCTCATACAGCTCATTGTTGGATCGGATGCGGAAATCATCGCCAACTCGCACTGGACCGAAGATCTTACGTAGGACTTTTCTCTCGAATAAACTTTCTTGGTAAACATTGGCTGAAGTCTTCACCCCTCGGTAGCAGAAATGCAAGTCAATGGCCAATAACTCTCGAGTCTTGTTTTATAATTGGACTCATTAATATTTTCTAGACATTTATCTCCCAGGATTAAATTCTTGTTTATGGATTTCTTGATTTGACAGCTTTAATATATTGGCCGTAGTCACTGTGGCCTTGTAGGTATTGTGTTGGCCTATTAGACGTAAGGCCACACTTCAAACACCGGGTCAGACATCTCGAAGTCTAATAAATCTTCACTTTATTGTGATACTTTTTATTTTTTAGGTTCTTACAACTGAAATACAAGAAATTCCTTCTGAATTGCATTAAAAATTTCAGCCATTGGGCATCCTTATCTTATCCCGAATGCTGTTGTTTAGGTGTTATTGTCGCTGTTCTTCTTCTTCTTTTTGTTGAAAGATATATTGGGTACAGTTAAAGAAACAAATTGTTTAGGATTTTTTTTATTATTGTTGTTGCTGTTGTTATTTTGTCTCTTTTACAAAATCCATTTTGTTGGTGTTATTATTGCTTGAACTGTTGTTACTTGGCAGCCATAAAATGAGTCTCTCTGTTGCTCTCTACTTTCTACACACACACAACAACAATGCAGGAGACTACTGACTATCTGTGTGTGTGCAAAAATTGTTATCCAACGCCAAGAAGTAAATATTCATAGTATTTGTAGTTTATGTGTAGACACACACATACACACACCATCACATATTTTCATAACAAAGTCTATAAGTCTTGTTCTTCTTCGAAGTTTGTTTTTGTTTTTTCTCGCATAGTGTTGTTCTTCTTCGGGTACGAGAACTTCCGTTTACCATAATAAATTTGCTAACCACGTAGTGACGTGCTGCAGTGCAGCATATTTTCTCAATGTTGTGTTGTGTTGCGTTCATTTCTTGTTTCGTTTGCAATTTTCTTTTACAAGTTTTTTTTTTGTTTTTTTTTTGTTGTGTGAAAATTTCTCACATATTTTTTCACTTCTGTTCTGTTTCTAAGTCCTCTTTTGTATTGCCGCTTTGTGGCAAAAAAAAAAAAAAAACAAAAACCGTTGTATCCCTTGTTGTCATCCATAGTTCAACTGCATTAGCAGCAGTAGCAGTAGCACTATATTAGACATGGTCCACCATCGCCGCCACCAAAACTTAGGCTGTCACATTGGTTGTGTGCCTGGCACTCGAGTTCATAACATTGCTCAGGAGGCGAAAACTCGAAAAAGAAACGGCAAGAGGAATTAATAAAGAAAAAGTAGAGTATGAAAGAAATTTTTTGAAACTATAACTTGCTTATGCTCAACACAGAGTCCTTGTTGGCTGGCTGGTTGCTTAACTGTTTGGTCGTTTTGGCTTTATAACCACCACACACAGTCAACAATTCAAATATTCACTTGAATTATGTGTGGTGATTTGGTTTTTATTTTGTATATCACATACACCTCTTCCAAGTTTTGTAGGTCATTTGGAATCCAAAGGAAAGTATGCAACATTTGCAACACTTTCCAGTCAAGAAGATTAGTTTCTAAACGAATGTAAATATCGCTGTTACATTGAGAGCCTGTTTACCCAGTTATGAAGAGGTTTTATTCGAACAGTGTGACTTTATTTAGCGGTTTTAATTACAACTTTCAGTGCTCTACTTAAGTCAAATACACCTATTTATACATCAATTCTAAATCCAGTCGCTGCGAATATCTTCCTTAATTTTGTTTGTTTTAAAGCAGCAAGTGCTGCTAATCCTAAAATTGTTTCCAGTTTGTTGAAATGTTTCCGACTAATGCCGCCGATTTTCCTTCTTAAACGTTCGCCTTCAAGAACATTCATCAGCCTGTTTACTTTGCCATATAAAAGGCAAGGCAAAGCAGGCGATTGAGTGAATGAAGTTCAGTCAGTCTTGTGTGAAGATGCGTTACGTTTGAAGATCTGTTATAAAGATCTGCGTTATAAAGATCTGTCGAACAATTGTCTAGTAATTGTTATTGTTTATGCAAAACAGTGCAAAGAGGAATAACAAAGAAAAGCAATTGTTGTTGTTTACATCAAGTTGTGAACAGTGGCGTACAGAATTGTGCGAATAATAAAGAATTTTAATTAAAACTAAATACAAATTTATTTTTATTTTGAATCTATGAGCTCATATTTTACATGTTTTTAAAAAGGTAAAAACGTAACAATTTTATTTGATGTGTGTTGATGGGTTGACATACATCTGATTGTCTATGGGGCACTTCTAAAGGCCTACAGAACATTTTAATTTACAGTTGTTTTCAACATAGTCGTGTTTTAGCAGATATTCCTGTAAACTTGTCTACTTATATGGGGCGTTGGGATAGGTTTTACCATTCAAACTGTTTCCTGGGAAATAGTTAGACTATGAACGCTTATTACTTATAAGCCTTTTTGACAATCGTACAGAGGATTCACTTCTGGCACCTTTCGCTTCAGTTTCGACAAATTTTTGAGAAGCTCTTCACGGGAGTATTTGCCAAAAGACCACTGAGAGGAATGCGCCAAAGAATTTTTTTCCTTTTTCGTTTTGTTCGAGATGTCTGAGCCGGGGACTGAACCAGGGACTCTCGTCAAATAAGCCAAAACACTACCAATTAGACTAGCACTTAATTTTATCTTCCGCGTTCTTTTTCTATTCCCAAAATTATTTAAATTTAGGCAAGGGAGATCAAATGGATTACCACAAAGACAACAATAATTATAAAAATCGTGAGGTACTATAATTCTTCACAGGGTGCTCCGGTAGACCAATAAGTAGTGTGCTAATCTGCAGTTTGGCTTTAATTTCAACAACAGACTCTAGTCTATTATACTTTGCTATCTTTTCCGGAATTACATCACAGAGCACATTTAAGAATTTTTTCAGTTAAAATTTCTTTTTTATGGGGCATCTCACTCATCTTATTATTCCCCTGCTTTGTTTCAGCGTCATTAACTAAGTTTTTGCAGCTAATCAGATGATTAAGCGGCTGTGTCAAGTTCTAAGATCCTAGGGTTGCCATACATAGTTACTTAGAAACAAAAGCAATTGCAACGTGTGCGTATTTAGGATAAACGTAAAGACTTCATGAATAGGACATCGTGAGTACAAGTGTAGTATTATTATTCTTCTCAGGATGTCCCTGTAGTCCAGTAATTAGTGTGATAATCTGCGAGTGTGGAGACTGTGGTTTTGATTTCCACAAGAGACTCTAGTCTGTTATACCGTACTTTGCCAAAATTTCGTGATTTACAAGATAGCGACCCTAGTCTGTTATTGCAGAATTTGCTAAAATTTGCTTGAATTAAAAGACCGTGCAACCTTAAGTATTCCTTTCACTTAAAAAGGAATATAAGGCATCTTGCCCATCAGCTTATTATTTTTATATTTTGCTTCAGTTTCATTAAGTAAGTTTTCGGAGCTAAGCAGCCTATTATATGGCCGTGACAAGTTTTAGAGTCATAGAGTTGCCATACACAGTTATTTAGAAAGAGAGACGTCTGTGAAATTGATGTGGGTAGTGTAAGGAGAGAGAAGCTAGGTTGTAATCCTGACTGAGGGTTTGCAAAGACCAATTATATATGTATGTAGTGTAAAGAGAGCTGTGATGAGCAATTTTCAATCGTAATTCTCCATGAGTTCTACACTTTCTTAAAAGGTGCCTCTCTCTATGAGTAGATAAGGGCAGTTGGTTCTCTGAATGGGATATTTAGAGGGGTATTGAAAGCCCCTATACTTCCGATATATTCGAAGAATTTATTTACCTTAGCTCCGCCGTTACCAACAAAAATGATGTCTGTCTAGAGATCAAGCGCAGGATCACTCTTGCCAACACGTGCTACTATAGTCTCAATATGCAACTGAGTAGTAGAGACCTCTCTCGTACGACAAAACTAATACTCTATAAGACGCTCATCCTCCCCGTGCTTTTTCATGGCGAAGAGGCATGGACAATATTATGCTTTACGAGAGATAAGTCCTACGTTAGATCTTCGGTTTAGTGCAAGTTGGCGATGATTTCCGCATCCGATCCAACAGTGAGCTGTATGAGCTCCTCATCGACATCTAGCGGCTGGGGTGGCTCGGCCATGTCATTCGAATGGAAGAGGATGCCGAGACGGGTATTTGATGCGGGGATCTGCGGAAGTCGGCGAAGAGGACGACCTTGTTTGTGTTGGAAAGACCAAATCGAGGAGGCCCTGTCATCGTTTGGTGCGACCAACTGGCGTAGGCGCGCAAGAAGCAGAGGCGCCTGGAAGGATGTGTTACGACAGGCCGAAATCCGTTAATCGGGTTGTTTATGGCCAATTAAGTAAGTAAGTATTGAAAGCCTCTAAGTTTTAAAATTAGAAACTTATGACTAACATTTTTTGGTTATTTCCCAATTTTGTATCAGATATGCTCGGGTTTTTAGTCAAACTCAAACTCCACAGTGAAGACAAGCTTGTTAAGCATGCTTTTAAGGTGTGATTCAATTGATATCAGAGGACATTTTTTGTCATTGGATAAGAGCCAATCCAATTTACGATTCCCTAGAATTTTATAAATGATAACGAAACGTAACCTATGGTTTTCAAAGTCGTCTATGCCTAGCAAAATATTTGTCTTCTCTTTAAACAGAATTTCCTTCTTTCTTGTAAAGGTAGATTCCATTGCTGAACTTTCCTACCAAAAAAAAAAAAAACCTTTTTTGTGTCATCTCTACAGGAATATGGTACCAATTTATTTGATACTTTACCAGCCTTCACTTTGTTTTTTTTTACTCCACCACAATTGAGTCGAATGGAGTTCTGGTAAAGGACTAAGAAGTCATTCTTTTCGGTTAATACACTTGCTCGCCATTATAGGGCCACAAATGGTCAAAAAAAGCACGAAAAAAATAAAAAAAAAAAAAATTGCCTGTAAGAATAAAACTTAAAAGAGGAATTGAACAAAATTACTACAAAAGGATTACGAAAAAGGAGAATAAAAAAAAAACAAAAAAATAACTGAAGACCGTTATGTGTTGACTAACAGCATACAAAAGGAGATGATGGCCTCCCAAATGGCATATTGCGGTTGACTTTAACAATATTGGATGGAGAGGAGAAAAAAAAAACAAATTTTCTTTATTTTTTTATATTCTTTGTAATGTTAACTGTTACAATAAGAAGTAGAAGAAGAAGAAGGAAAAAAAAAAAAACGAAGCAACACAATACTAAATAAATTGTAACAACACAAGTAGTTTAGTTCTTAAACTTACTACTACTGTACGAGTATTCTTTAGAGTGTGTGTGTTTTCTATGTAAATTGTTGTTGTTGTTGTTGCTTTGTTGCTTGTTGACATAGAGGCTCTTGTGGCAACATCTTATAAAATATTCATGGATATTACGCGACTTTTGTGTGACAAGTGACGACCTCGTTGGCAGTTCTTAAATACTGACACTTCTTGTTACATGGTTCCTTTGCATATCCCTGTTTCTATATATACGTATATATGTACGTACGTACTTATGTCCTTTGTATAAATGAAATTTTTTCATTTTCGTGTATTTTTTTTTTTGAATCAAGAAAGTAAAGACAAAAGATAGAGAGAAAAAAAATGTTGAACATGTCTGTCAAATTATTGGATTTTATTTGCAAATGTTTGTTAGAAACTCACTTATTGCTTCTGTACTTTGGTTTAGACAAGGCATCTTCATTTTTTCTTTTTGGTTGAATTTCTTTATTTTTGAAAGTGAAGTAAATTGAGTTGATTTATGAAGAAAAAAAAAAAATGATAAAAATGTTCCTGAAAATATTTGTTGATTTTCTTTAAATTTTTCTTTAAATATTTGGCAATTGATAGACGGCAAATAGTACCCCAAAAAAAATGTGATAGAATCTACTCCTGTTATCAGTAAAATTTTGTGAAAATTCCAATTTAACCCATTCGCTGCCAAGGACGAGTATACTCGTCTTTGAGAGGGTATCCCGCACTGCCAAGACGAGTATACTCGTCCTACTTTAAATATATTATAACATGCAGGCTTTTGAATTAGCAAATTTTTTTTGCCACAAACATAATATAAATATTTAAAAAACTTGAAAAATACTACAAATAAATTTTTTTACAAAAATAATACTTTATTTCTTACTTCTACTAAAACGTACGCAAATACGAAAAAGGATATCGAGTCCTTCTGCCTTCCTATTGCCAACGACGAGTATACACGTCTTTGGGTTTCTGCTTGTAAATGATTGTGTATGATAATGTATGTTCTCTTACCAAGAAATAACAGGGTTTTGGTAAACAATAACACTCACAATACAAATGGCAATGGTAATGACTTCATATAATTTAGGCTTGGCAGCGAATGGGTTAAGCTAAGCGCAATATGTAAGCCCAATACATAACATACATAAGTGTTCATTACAATCCTTCAGTCAGGATTACGAGCCTAGCTTCTTACACCACTCATGTTGTGTGTTAATTTCATACATGAGTGCCAAGATGACATAACAGTTTAAAGTCGACTTCGAACAACAAATTTTTGAGAAACTTTTCATGACAATTTTTTATTTACTCTCAGATTTTTTGCCAGGAATCTGCTGAGAGGAAGTCGACTAAGAAATATTTTTTCAAATTTCGTTTTGATGTCTGACCTGGGTTTTGAACCGTGGCCTTACGTCTAATAAACCAACACATTACTTACTAGACCACGGCGAATTCAATGTAAGCCCAATATACGGTGTTTTTAAGCGCATACATAATTGCTCATTACAAACCTTTAGTTAGGAGTACGTCCCTAGCTACTCACATCACTTACTATATACATAGTTTGTATTAACTTTTTAAGGGAAATATGCAATCAAGTAGAGCAAGAAATCCTAAGAAAAGGTGTTATTTAATCATTGTTGTGTTTAATTTTTGTTTAAAAGACTTTTTCTTTATTATTTTCCAGCGAAGACGAGTATACTCGTTTTAGTTGATCTTGCCACTCCTCTACTGCTCTATGTATACAAATTGATTACCATATGTTAGTGCCCTTCTCTGGGCACAGTTTACTTGGGCCCTGTAAGATTCCATTGTAACACGGATATTCATACACATGTACATAATTGATCATTACAACCCTTCAGTTATGATTACGACTTAGCTACTCACACCACTTATACTGTGTGTGTTCATTTTTATACATGAGTGTCAAGACCTACAGTTTAAAGTCAACTCCGAACAACAGATTTTTGAGAAACTTTTCATGGCAATTCCACACTTCCTAGGCTTAAATTTAAATAAAACAAAGTGTGTGTATGAGACATCATTGAAATGAAATAACACCCTCAAAAGTTCGTTACGGTTCAATGGGTAGAGCAAACCCAAAATATTTAATTTTTCAAGACATGGATGCATAAATCATGCTGCATATGGACGATGTTGTGTTTGAGGACCACTGTGGTTTGTGGCTTATTCACAGAAGCCTGCGTCTTAAGGCAATCCGACAAGAAAATGTCTAACGCGTTCCAATCGCACAATATCGTTGACCAGTTCATATCACCTCCACCTAAAATGATTAGATTCTCAAATCGCTCACACAGAATATCTAATGTGACATGAGCTGTGTGAAAAAAATTTATTCAGGAAGGATGAGCAGTTGAAAGGTGTAAAGTTTTTAGGAGAGAGTTCAACGACTTCGAGAATTGTAAGAATCGTGAACACAAATGTAGAATTCGTATTGCTTTTAGGGTGTCTCTGTTATCTAGTAAGTAGTGTGCTAATCTAGGAGTGTGCAGATTCTGGGTTTGATTACAACAAGGTACTCTAATCTGATATACCACATTTTGCCAAAATTTCCTGAATTACAACACAGTGCACCCCTAAGTATTTCTGTCAGTTAAAAATAGGTATTTAGAGCATCTCGCTCATCGGCTTATTATTTTTCTGTATTTCATTAACTAAGCTTTTGCAGCTAAGCAGCTAACTAAACAGCTATGTCAAGTTCTAGGGCGATAGAGTTGCCATACACAATTACTTGGTGACATACATATTGGAGACTCTAGTCTGTTACACAAATTTGTGATTCATTTAAAGAAGAGCATGCTGATGAATACTATGTGGAACGTAACACCGTTCTGTTAAGGCCACATGTCATTGGTGTACAGATCATCTAATTTAGGTTTAAAGAAGTTGAAAATTATCACCCTATAGGCTGACCGCTGACAGTGATGGGCTGTCCATCATCATTTTCAAAGAATTATGGAACGATGAAGATGCCACTCCACATTGAATTTTTCAGGATGAATTTTACGATCTTGTGTGTTAAGTGGATTGGAATTACTCTACATTTCACAATTTTCTTAGTTCACGTACATATGCCCTTACAAATGGACCTCATGGTCGAAGATAATTGTTCAATTAAAATTACGTGCAGGTGCACTCCAATAACTGCAGTGCCCATTTAGCAAACATTGTCCATGTTTATCTGCCTATTGCAATTTGGCAAAACCTACTGAATGTCGCCGTAGTCTAGTAGGTAGAGTGTTGGCTTATTAGACGCAAGGCCGCGGTTCAAACCACAGGTGATACATCACCAACAAAACGAAATTTGAAACAATATTTAATCGGCGACTTCCTCTCAGCAGATTTCTGGCAAAAACTCTGAGAGTAAATAAAATTCCCATGTAAAGTTTCTCAAAAACTTTACTCGACTTTAAACTTTAAATCACTCACGGACAGCATGTGTGGTGTGAGAAGCCAGGTCGTAATACTGACTAGAGGGTTGTAGTCTTTAATTAAGTAAATAAGTATGTAAGCTTTTGAGTATTGAAAGAGAATGGAAACAACAATTCACAGTAAAATGATAAGGATCTTGTCAGAACAATCTTTCAACACTAGAAGAAATAAATGAAATTAAAAACAAATTGTACTGAAGACATTTAAAGTCCAAGAAGAGCTTTAAATCTTTAAAAGTATCAAAAGAAGCTGAAATATGTTCTTAAAGAAAATAATATAAAAAATGTTCGTTAAGTTGAATGTCTCATCTCAAAAGGCTTATTTTCTTGTCCTAACATTTTCAATATGAATCAATTTCTCAGTCTCAGTTCTAAAAAGAAAAGAAACAAAACGAATCAAAAAAAAAAAAGAAATACGATTTACAAGCAACGAAACGTACTAGTTTTTGGTGCATTTGCAAATGCCATGGAAAAATGCCTGCTGACATGTGTGTACGAGTAGTATGTATAAGGAGCATTGGCATGCTAAAAAGGAATTCCATATTTTCCCACCCTTTTGGAAAATAGCAAAAAAAAAAAAAATAACCGAAGAAAATCTTAAGTAAACGTCAAGAATATTTTGTAACAATTTTAGTTTTTCTTTTTCTTAGCCGGATTTTGTTTTTTTTTTTGTATATTTTCTTTCTTTGTGTGTCGTCCTTTGGCTCTGGAAACGTCCTTCTACCAATAACAACCAACATTTACATTTATATTCAGTTAAAGTATTTTCTCTTATAATAAAAAAGAGAACTACTGGTGCTGCTGCTACTGCTCCTGCCGCTTGTAGTGGCTGGCTGGCTGGCTGGCTATGGCAGTTGCAACCAATTCCAATTCCAAATGGAATATTTACTCTCCTTATAAAAGATGTATTTATGCAGCACATATGCCAAGTTAAATTGAAAGGATAATTCGCCCTCAAAACAGCACAACAACAACAGCAACAGCACTGTCTAGTGCTGGGAAACGTTCTGTTGGGAATTTATATTTTTTTCGTTTCAAAATTGTGAGGGCTGCCTTGGGTAATAGCGGAGGAATTTGTGGCATGGCACGTAAAACAATGTTGGATGCAGTTTTATAGATTTTTCACGTTGCAGAGATGAATTTATTGAAGCTTCTTAAACACTTGAGAACATTTTATTAAAACTAAACACATAAGATAAGTTTCTTTTGGATTTTTCGAAAAAGATTTACAAGGACTATTAAAGAAAAAAAGATTTTTTTCTCGTTTCGCAGTAGGAGTGTAAATGATTTATGATTTTCACACGTAAATAATCACTTGCAAGACTTTCTTCTTAACTACTCCTGCATATTTTAACACTCCATCGAATATTCAAAGAACACTTAAATCAATTAAATTTCATTAAATATTTGCCTTCGTGAACATCCTTGGAGCATCGAACATCTTAGGAAGATCATCAACTCCACTTCTTACGTATGCGTAGCTCTCGGCCAATAAATTTCTTCGTCAAAACACTCAATACATGTATACAGAGGATGTTGTTTCTAAGCAAAAACTAATGAATGATAAACCTGCCAGTAAAAGACCTACTGCAGCGAGCTTAGCTGCCTATTAAGCTGGAAAAACTTTGTTGAAAAAACTGAAGCAAATCGCAACGTAATAAGAAGATAAGGGAAATGCTTTTTTACACTTCTTAGTACCTTCAGCATCATGGAATTCAATAAACCATGGGTAGTCCGACATACTTGGTTGACGAATTTCAAAACTGCTGTGTCCAACAGTGGACAGCGGGAGTATCAGGGAACTATTTGAGTTCGACAAGAGAATGGTTCGCATTCTAATAGGAATTCTAACGTGACACTGCGCTATTGGCAATTTCGCTGACAAGCTCGGTCTAACCCATCAGGATTATTGCAGAAGCTGTCACGATGTGAAGGAAACGGAATTGGTGCCTCACCTTTTGTGCGAGTCTCTTCCACTTTAGGACATACCGCTCCTTTATTGCAACATAGTCATATCTCAAAAAATTAAAAATTTGTAGTTACTTAAGCAAAACTGCTCTTTTAGACCTTCTGTACATGTTGAAAAAAAAAATCAATTTTATATCCCAAGCTGAACCGAAATTATAGCAATTAGAAGTTAGGCAATTAGATCATAGGACTTATGTCTTGAAAACTTAAATCGCATTTTGCCAAGTTCAAGTTTTTTTGAGATATGACTATGTTGCAATAAAGGAGCGATATGTCATCGGTTCTTGAGTCACAGAACGTTTGAAGATCTGGGCATGATGGCGAACGTGTCACTAAGGAAACTGGCGGTTTCATCCAGAGCTTGGGATGGTTCAAACCCATCACAAAAGGATCACGAGAAGAGGGCTTACCTTACACTGAGTGAGACAATGGACCACCAAGTAAACTTGCCTGTGAACGGTAAGCTACCTGCTAACAGTCCTTCAGTCAATTTAACGATTTTACTTCTCACACTACTGTATCTGTTGTATCTGTTAATTTTATCCATGACTGCCGGGACCTAGAGTTTAAAGTCGACTCAGAATGACGGGTTTTTGAGATACTTGTCTTGGTAATTTTATTATTTTCTCTTAGAGTTTTCGCTAAAAGTCTGATATTTTTTCATATTTCGTTTGTTTTGGCCTCACGTTTAATAGGCCAACACACTACCTATTTGACTACGGCCATGCAAGAGCTAACACAAGGGATTTTCCCTATCCTCTTTTAAATTAATGCCAACAAAGCTAAAGCTGAAGGCATTTGATAGCTAATGTATGTGGCTTGACTTTAAACTATGGCCTATTGAATTGAAGCTGACTCTGATTTGCTTGCCGATAGTTTCTTTAGACGGTCAAATTATTAACTGCACAGGTTGGAGTTGAAAATTGATCCCCCAAAAGAATGTCTACAATGGATGCTCTCGTTACAAACGACTCGACTGGTTAGATTTTTCAAGTTTAAAAGAAACTTGATTTCAAAAGAAGCAAAAAGAAGTTTACAAAAAATAATGATTTTTCGTTACGGAAATATGGAGTGAAGTTCAGTCAGTCTTGTGTGAAGACACGGTGTGTTTGAAGAGAGTAATCGTGGTTTGAAGATCTCCGTTACAAAGATCTGTCGAACAATTGTCTATTATTTGTTATTGTTTATGCAAAGGGTATAAACAAAGGCCAGTCAAGGTAACGATTTTACTTCTCACACTACTTATGTTGTGTCTGTTAATTTTATTCATGACTGCCGGGACCTACAGTTTAAAGTCGACTCACATTGACATATTTTTGAAAAACTTTTCTTGGTAATTTTTTTGTTAGAGTTTTATTTTCTCTTAGAGTTTTCGCCAGAAATCTGATGAGAGAAAGTGGCCAAAGAAATATTTTTTCAAATTTCGTTTTGTTGGAGATATCTGACCTAAGGTTTGAACCAAGGGTTTGCGTCTAAGTAGCCAACACACTACCTGCTACTGTAGACTACGTAGAAGATGATTTATAACTTTTAAGTATGCTCTGGACCAGTGATCTGTTTGCAGTTTATAAGACAATTTAAATTATTTTTATAAGTCATATACAGCCTAGAGTAAACTATTAAGATTTTGGTTATAATCAAATTATATTAAATCTATTACTAGGCATTACTTTTATTTGTTTTCCTTTTTTTTTTTTTTTTGGTGGGCAAATACTCCGGCCAAATATGGATGAGTAATGCATGTAGTAATGGAAACACGTTCTCGTATAAATTCTTTTTCGTGTACAATTTCTTCAATTATCCTTTGGATTTTGTTTTGTTGCCTTAAAACCATTTTCTATATGTACTCCACACACATAAATACTGGCTTTGAGCTGAATATGTGGCATCCGCATATGTGTTGTGTCGCATGACTTTGCGGTGGCATCATGGCATATATGCAGCATTTTTTTTATTCCTTTTCCTCTCCTTCTTCTTCTTACACTGGCTGTTGTGGTATTTGCCCATTATTACTTTAGATTTTCATCATCGTTATGTTTTACTACGTGTTTTATTGCAAAGGATTCCAAATCTCTCTCTCTCTCACACTCGCATTTCTCTTCGTTTGGCAAAGGTTTTGTTGTCCTTACTGGCATTGCAACATATTTCTTTGCTACCACACTAACGGAATGACAACACAAGGAAAAAAAGAAAAGGCAGAGAGAATATGTTTTATTAACCGGAAATTCTAGGCGAATTCAAATACTACAACACAGTCACAGACTCAGTAAGAAATTATAACCTTAGCCGTCTATTCTCTATGAACTCATGAAACATTTTTGTAGCAGAGCGTGTGTATAGAATTAACCGGCAACGGGCACCTACAAATTGTTTGTATTTTTGGTGTCAGCGGCTCGTATTTTTTTTTTTTTTTGGGGCAAATAGTTGCCAAAAACAATTTTTCTTTTTTATGAAATGAAATTATTTTCCTTTTTTTTTGTTGGAGATACACATACATACATACTTATGCGAGGATGCATTGTAACTGGTTTACATAAATGATACAATTTATATGAATCGTGTACAGAATTGTTGTTATTGTAGGGGTCATACCCTTTACTTATTTTATTTTATTGTGTGCATTTTCTTCATTTTGAAACTTTAAGCAACAAAATGAAACCATTGCAATAAAAATCAAGGCTTTAAACTAGGCTTTAAAGTTATCAACAGGGGAAATAATAACTCTTTGCGTTTCGTTTTGATTAAAATCCTTTATTATTCGCACAATCCGTGTGCCACTGTTCACAACTTGATGTAAACAACAACAATTGCCTTCCTTTGCTATTCCTTTGTTTACACCCTTTGCATAAACAATAACAACTACTAGACAATTGTTCGACAGATCTTTATAACGGGTCTTCACACAAGACTGACTGAACTTTTACTGACCCCGTTGCCTACTTTGTCTTGCCTTTTACATATATGGCAACATATATGGTTCATACTGACAACATTGAATCCGTGCAGAAACAGTTTCTGTTATTTTGTCTTCGTAGCCTGCAATTTGATCCTTTCAACTTGCCGCCATATACGAGTAGACTTGCCTTTATAAAGCTGCCAACTCTTAAAAGCCGTAGATCTATGTTAAATGTAACGTTTGTCTTAAACTTGATAAAAGGAAATGTATGTTCTGAATTTTTAATTATTAATATATCTTTTAATGTTCCGTCTCGTCTTACACGTTATTTCTGTCCTCTTTCCGTTAATGTTTATAGGAAAAATTATGCCAAGTCTGATCCGCTAATGAGAATTTGTACTGAATTTAATAAACTTTATTCTTACATTGACTTTTCTGTAAATGTCAATACTATTAAATGTAATTTAATTTCTTATTTAAATAATAATTATTGATTATATATTTGTCTAGTCTGTAAAGATATTATATCTATAGACTTTATTAAATAAATAAATAAAAACTCTTGAATAAGCAGTCTGTTGAATGTTCTGTAAGGCGAATGTTCGTGGCTTTGCTCACTCGAGATCTCTATAAATGTAAATATCGTTGTTTGTGTATTTTGTTTACATTAATTCTTGTGGAGTTTGTTGGTACATTTTTGTTTACCTTTTTCCCATTTTTTTTTTTCTAGGATTTATGACATGTAATAGTACTATTTTCGAATGAAATTTCAAACCCGAATGCATCTGGCCAAAGTGAAAAAAAGTAAATTGACGAGGTTGTTTGATAGAACATCCAGATTGTAACCACATTCACTTCGACTGACTGACATGCCTCTGCACAATGTGAAAAAAAGTAAATTGGCGGGAACGATTGATAAATCCTCCAGATTTTAATTCCATTTACGTCCAATATGTTTAGCAGATCATTACTAATATATACCGGATATCGTTGTTGCAATTCTATTAGCCATAACTCTACTCAAAGAATTTTTGTGTTATCGGAAGAGAGTGCTCATGGCATAATACAACATAAGCAAAACAAAATGGGAGACAGATTTACTTACCTAATTTTGTCAATACATACAACCTTTTAACCAGAATTACAACCTAGCTTCTTACACCACTTATGTTGTGTGTGTGTTTGTTTTATCCATGAGCGGCGGCACCTACAATTTAAAGTCGACTGCAAATGATAGATTTTTGTAAAGGTTTTCATGGCACTTTTATTTACTCTCACTCTTTTTACTAGAAGACTGTTGTGAGAGGAAGTCGATGAAGAAATATTTTTTTTGTATTTCGTTATATTCGAGATGTCTTAGCCAGGATTTGAACCACGGTTTTTCGCCTAATAAGCCAAGACACTATCTAATGGAATATGGCGTCTTAAACTGAAATTAGGCCTTAAGTGACATTCATCATGTTTTCCCCTATATGAGATCTATTATGCTGCTGGAACTCAGAAGAGTCCATCCCAAGGACAATACTACCTCTTCTCTTAATTCTAGACCTTTCTGAGAGCATAACTTTGAGGTATTTTAACGATTTGATCCTGTTTTGTCTGAAAAACAAAAAAATCTCAAAAATCAAGTGGAAATTGTACTGCTTTAGGACATGTTGGTACTTATGCCGGTAGTTTAATTTAATTATTTTTTAAATAGAATCCCCGAGTGCAACTTGAAGTGCATATCAATGAGCTACCTTCAAGCATTATATCAATCATTACCACAAACTAGATTGATATGCACTTTAGCGGAATTTCTTTATGATAAATTTAAAATATTCTAATAAAGAATTTCCATAACTGATGACAATAATTACACAGAACAACTTGTATTAGTTTTTGTCATTTAAAATTAAAATAAAATCACAACGCAGATAAAGACTGATGTAGAGAGTCAATCATATGCACTTGTCTATCCATCACATGGGTTTTCCATTTTCCATAAGTGAAAAACAATGGAGATAGAGAGAAACAGTCTCATTTAATTACAATACAATTAGAGTTTTACACCATAAACGATTAACGCTTAAATGATGGTCATTCATGATCGAAAGTCTGTAATTGAAGATTGATGCCGCAAAATAATTTAAATTGCAAACGACGATGATGAGTGGAAAGATTCCAAAGAAAAGATCAGGAAAAATGATGATGCTGCTGCTGCTGCTATACAGAAAGAGATGAAAACTGAAAAAAAAAATATTACAAAGTCGCTGGTTATCAAAGAAATTAAAAATTTTAAATGCAAATTGATAAATATTTAGCCAAACGGTACGATAAAACTGCATGAACATGCAAAATCATTTCAATTAAAAGAATATGCTATGATTGGCATTTGTTTTCTTTGTTTTAAGCTTCCCACAATGTTTTTTTTATAGCAAGAAACGAAGAAACGATATTCAAAAATAAGTAAAAAAAATGTCTTCTCCATCATAAATAAAGGATTTATTTTGAAATTTATTGTTTCAGCATTTCAGCATTCAGCCCGTATCATTCCCAGTATCAGTTCATTTAAGTTAAACTCTTTCATGTTACATATTTGTTTCGCTTTTTCTTCTTTTTCTCGTCTTTTTTTTTTTAATATTAAAATATCATTAACAGCCCATTGCCACTTCGACAGGGGGTCCCCATTTGAGTCTGCCTCGCAAAACGACAACTGTTAGAGCACCAGGCATTTGCTTACGGTATCAAGCCACCTTCACCCTTTTTTTTCGAATGAAATAAGAAAAATTGCATACAAAATCATAAAAACATATTGCCTGGGTGTGTGTGTGTGTATGTGTGTCAGTTTAAATAAAAATCAAACATTTACACAAACGAGGAGAAAAAGGAATGACAAAAAAAAAATATTCTTTCAAATGCATGTACAAGAGACATCAAGATGATACCCCAACGATTTGTGTATAAAAAGAGTGGCGCTGGCGCCTTTTTTCGTTTGGCAAAAAATTACTTCAAAAATTTCATTAAATAAATAAGAAAACACACACATACATACACAAACACACACACACAGAGAAGAAAACTATAAAAAATTATATAAGTATGTGGACTTACATAAATGTTCACAGTGGTTTGCATGGAATTTTTTTTATTTTTTGGGAAACTTTTCATGACAATTTCTATTTTACTCTCAGTGTTTTTTGCCAGAAATCGGCTGAGAGAGGAAGTCGCCGCGGAAATATTTTTTCTTATTTCATTTTTTTTTAGAGATGTCTGACCTGGGGTTTGAACCATGGCTTATGTCTAATAAGCCAATACACTACCTACTAGACTAAGGTGGCTTTATGTCACAATGTCATGTGACATATGTCACAGCTTTGCGTGACTTTTAAAATGTACACAGACTTTTATTTAATTTCCGATAATTCTCCCTCTTTTCCACTCTCCAGAACCCAATTTTTTAGTGCCCGTTCTTTGCCGTAGACATACAATCCAAGAATGATGCAACCGCTATTGTTAGGGAGATCAGTTCAGTTCAGATTTTGTGAAAAAACTTAGGGTGCATCAGAACATTAGCAGATCAACACACTGAAATGTTGCTTGTGCGGCTTGGAAAACCCTGAAGTAATTGCGGAAAAGCCTTGGAATCAAAAAAAAAAGGGATTGTTTGCTGTGCATTATAAGCAGAAGCAGCGTTGCCATTTGCCAAGTTTTCCTTTTTTTTTCAAGTTTTTTGAAATGCGAAAAAGTTTTCATTAAATTTCTTTTCTAACAAAACAAGTTTTTTCGACAAAATTAAATTTAAAATTTGTTTCAATAAATTCAGTATTAAACAGGAAATAATTACATTTTTAAATAAAATATTGCGTATTTTATTAGTCCCGGACAAAAAACGCAAAAAACACCAACAGAGGGCAACGGACTCCGGAATTTCCTTTAAAAATGTTGGTACTTTTGTAGAAAACAAGTTTTTTTTTTCCAGAAATAAAGTTAAAAAAAAAAAAATCTGGCAACGCTGAGCAGAAGGTATGTTTGGATCGTGCCGAGAGCCATAGCGCTCGGCAATAAGAAAATTTATTTTTATTTTTTTTTTGTCTCGTATTAAACGTTATGAACCTGACAAAAGTGTCCAGTTGCTTGGGTACGCTAACGATATTGTTATCATAGGTACGGTGACCATTATTTCCAAGAGAAAAAAGCGGACAAATATATAAAATTGAAAAACAAAAAAATTCATTTATTATAATTAATATTTTATATAAAGACTATATAAATTATATAAATACAGACATAAATAGGTACAAATAATATACACAAACTTAACTTTATACCGGATATACATACTTATGTGTATAAATTTACTTCTGGCATTTCTCTACAGCATGTATTTTTTTAAAGTATTGAGCCTGTTAGATAAAAATGTTTAAAGTTCCGAACAGTCCCTTTAAAAATTGCATTTTATGGTCAGAAGAGATTCTAAAGTTTCTAGTCCCAATTGAGATTTTCGGGAAGACCAAATATTGTTAGATATAGAAAAAACTCTTTCTGCTGCTGCGTTAGACGCTGGCAAAGCAAATGAAAAATCTACTAATTTCAGGATGTTTTTATAAGGAATATTTTTCGTTTCGAAAAATTTTAAATTTTCAACCCACTTTTTATCGGGATTTAATACTGATTGTTTCCATATTTCTATTTGTTCAGCATTTGTATAATTTTTTACATAAGTGAATTCATCAAAAAGTTCGTTATTTATATTTAAATCATTTCTTATTTCTGTTACCTTTATTAACGACTTTTGAACTGAAAACCAAGATGAAATTGCATCTAACAATTTTGTACGTTAAGTCGTAAAAATACTTCATTATGACGTTCTATTAACTTTGATTAAAATTCTTTGAATATTATAGCCGCTTCAGGCATTGAATTATGTTGACTTTCTAAACGCAGTATATATTTATGGAAGACACTACCTTGACTGTGTATAAGTAATAACCAAGACATAGGAAAAGGATCATTAAAAGAATTAAACAATATTGTTGGGCATTTTTCTTGTTTAAGAAAGTACTCTTTCGTTTTTACCGAATTAGTGAAAAAAGTGGACAAAAGCGGACATTTTGGTAAATAAATACTTTTTAGAAGTTACGTGTGGTAAAATAGTGGACAAATAGCGGACGCAAAAAAAAATAGCGGACAGGAGGTTAAAATAGCGGACTGTCCGCTATAATAGTAGACGGATGGTCACCGTAATCATAGGACGTACCAATAGAGAGCGAGAGTCAATAAAGATATAGGTCTGGTAGTAAATGAGGGCAAAACGATGTGTATGTTGTCGACAAGTAGAGACATGCGGAGTATTACATCCGAGATACATACATCATTGGTCATTACAACCCTTCTGTCAGGATTGCAACCTAGCTTCTCATACCACTTATGTTGTGTGTGTTAAATTTTACACATGAGTGGCGAGCCCTATAGTTCAAAGTCGATTCCGAACGACATATACATACATACATATTTTGAGAAGCTATTTTCATGCCAATTTTATTTACTTTCGGAGTTTTTGCCAGAAATCTGTTGAAATTTTTTTTTTAGATTTCGTTTTCTTCGAGATATCTGACCACTTTGAACCGTGGCCGTACGTCTAATAGGCCAACACAAGACTACGGCGACTATGGCCAATATATTAACGCTGTCAAATCAAGAAATCCATAAACAAAAATTTAATCCCGGGAGATAAACGTGTCGAAAATGTTATTGAATCGAATTATAAAAGAAGACTTGAGAGTTGGTGGCCACTGACTTGCATTTCTGCGATCGAGGGATCAAGAAAGGTTTTTGGTTGCCGTTTCTTTCACTAGATAATCATAAGACGTACCAAGTGAGATGTTACTATTCCCTTTAGCATTATTGAACGAGCATCAATCAAGATAAGTTTGGCAGTAAATGAGGACAAAACGAAGTATATGTTGTCGACAAATAGGAACATATGGTGTATTGAATACCAGATCATGGCCGGTAACTATACGTTCGATGTTGTCAGTGAATTTACTTATCTTGGCTGCGCCGTTATCAGCAAGAATGATGTCAGTCTGGAGATCAAGCGTAGGATTACACTTGCCAACAGGAGTTATTATGGTTTCAATATGCAATTGAATAGCAGAGACCTCTCTCGTACGAAGAAACTTATACTCTACAAGTTGCTCAATCTCTCCGTGTTTCTTTATGTCGCAGTAGTATGGACACTATTAAGCATCGATGCAGCAGTCTTGACTGCAAACGACAGAAAAGTTCTACGTAAGATTTTAAGTTCATTGGGAATTGGCCATGATTTCCTCATTTGATCGAATAATGAGCTGTAAAAGCTCCTCAACGACATGGAAGCTGTGATACACCAATATAGAGGCTTCTCTCGTACAACTAAACTTATACTCTGAAAGTTGCTCAGACTCCGTGTGCTTCTTTAGGGCGTAGAAACCAGGACGCTGTCGTGCACTTAAAGAGCAGCCTGGACAGCATTCGAAAAAAGGCTCTTCGCTAGATCATCAACAACATGGACGTTGTCATACACCACTACAGCAACCTGGACAGTTTTTGGGAAAAAAGTCCTTCGTTAGATCTTCGCTTCAATAAGATGATTTCCGCATTTAATCCAACAATGAGTTGTATGAACTCAACAAAAACATGGACATTGTGCACATCATTAACATCGAACCTCTGCGATGGCTCGTTAATGGCATTCGGATGGAATAGCATGTTCCGGCGAGAGTACAGTAATCGGCAAAAAAGTCCAGTGTTAGATCTTCAATTCAACAATGAATTGTATGAACTCCTCAACAACATGGACATTGTGCAATGCATTAACATTCAGCGTCTGAGCTGGCTCGGCCTCGGTTGTTCTGATAAAAGATGATGTTTCGACGAGACGGGTATTTGATGCGATGAAAGCTGGCATAAATATCTTGTCTGCGTTGGTTGGACCAAATTGAGGAAGCCCTGCCATCGATTGATGTGACCAATTGGTGAAGACCAGCAAGAATCAGAAACGCTTGGAAGGATGCGTTAAGGCAGGCGGAAAATTTTTTTTAATTATTTAGAATTTTTCCATTGGAAGTCGCCGTGGTCTAGTAGGTAGTGTGTTGGCTTATTAGACGAAAGGCCCGAGTTCGAATCCCAGGTCCGACATCAAAACGAAAATATGAAAATATTTCTTCGTCGACTTCCTCTCAGCAGATTTCTGGCAAAAAATTCTGAGAGTAAAAATTGCCATGAAAAACTTCTCAAGAAAAATCTGTCGTTCGGGGTCGACTTTAAACTGTAGGTCCCGCCACTCATGTATAAAATTAACGCACACAACACGAGTGGTGTGAGAAGCTAGGACGTGAATTCGACCTCCGGGTACTGTACTTGTCACAATTGACAAGTACACATCTTCTAACCTAACCTAACCTAATCTAGAATTTTTCCATCACCCTTTTAAGATTTATTATCAACAATTTCTTCTGTAATTACATCAAGCCCATGTCACTGTACCGGATCATATTTTCATCTGCAACATTAAACACTCATGACACTGACAATTAATGCTGGCGTTGTCTTAAAAAGCGTTGCAATCATCAGTGAACGACATTTCCAATAACAAATCCCTGGCATTGTGATGCTCTGGCCTAAGAGCTTGCAAAGAGTTGTGGGTCCAAGCGCAACTTCCCCCCTCACTTGAATTATTGTTATTATAGGACAACGTTGGATTGGGTTTGAGTTGGTTGCTGCAGAAGAAACAGATAAAAATCACAGTTGTTCGTTCATTTGTATGTTTTTTTCTTTTATTTCGAATGATAAACTGCTCATTTACACACACTTAAATTAAAGGGCAACAAACAAACAATTTTTTAAATATACAAGTGTTAGTGGAAGGAGCAGAAGGGGGATGGATGGATGAAATGGAAGAAGAGTAGCAAAAATATATGATTTTAAGTAAATCCTTATATTTCTTCTTCTTCTTTGTTGTTACATGTGTTTCGTCGAAAGCTAAATGAATAAGAGTGTAAATTATACATATTGTTGTTGTTGTTGTTGTTGTAACACAGTATCTTATGGCATGTTTGTCTACAGTATTAATATTGTATCATACTGTAGGAATCAGTAGGAAATGAAAGCGAAAAAATAATTTTAATTGCTCCCACGACTTTGCTTTTTCAATATGTTGTGTTGCACTGAAAAAGTATAATGTTGCAGGGATTTAATACAACAAAATAAAAAACAAACAACGAAAAAGAAACACAAGTTTATTACCACTGAGAAAATGTTTCCAGCAGTTATGTTGTATGTTCTGGCTGTTATTGCTGCTGTGACCAACAGATATTTTAATGAGTACAATTGTTGTCATTGCTTGTTTCGCTTGTTGTTGGCTTATCTCACTCTCTCTCTCTCTCCCTCTCTTTCTTTGGACTGATACATCTTGTTGGATTGTGTTTGACCATTACATTTTAAAGCGTATTAATTTCACCAGCCTTTATCCTGGTTTGCTCTGCTTTTAGTGTGGTGTGGTGTTGTGTTATGTTGTGTCCCCAACATTTTGATTAATTGTCGACATTTAATTATGTACATTGTTCATGTTGTTATTGTTATTATTGTTGCTGTTATTGTAACATATTTCTTTTTTTTTTTTTTGCAGTAGAACCCTTTTCTTTTTTAAGCTAACATTGTGTATTGTCAACTTAATATCTTGACTCATTTATCGCTTTATGAAATTATGTTGATGATCATCATATTTGTCTGTTCTCCAATGTTTTGTCTCTCTGTTTTGTAGTTTACATATGCTGTCATTATTTTCTCTGATTTAATTTAAAGGCTTAAAAGAGATGCCAGATTTAAATAAAATCAAAATTAAATGTCATTCGAGAGCAGATTGTTTAATAAAAGTCTACGAAAGCCTCTTATTAATTATCTTAAATGCAGCGGCTAGTCATATATAACAAACATATATACATACATACATAATTGGCCATTACAACCTTTGCAGCCAGGTTTAAGACCTAGCTTCTCACACCCCCTATGAATGAACGAATGAAAAAATATTTATTCGGAAACTTTCTCTCAGCAGATTTCTGGCAAAAACTCTGAGAGTAAAATAAAAATTTCTTAAAAAAAAGTTTCTTGAAAAACAAAAAATTTGTACTTCGTAGTCGTCTTTAAGCTATAGGTTCCGCCTCTCATGTATAAAACTAACACACATAATATAAGTTTTGTGAGAAGCTAGGTCGTAATCCTGACTGACTAATTATATACGTATGCATGTCCAGTTTCTCATTTATAAGGTAAAAATATGCAATAGCCGAGTACTTACTGCTTAATTGAACCGATTAAAGGATTTCGACCTGCCTTAACACATCCTTCATGGTGCCTCTGCTTCTTGCTTGCCTTCGCCAATTGGTCACAAAATCGTTGACAGGTCTTCCTAAATTTGGTCCTTTCAACGCAGACAAGGTCGTTTTCTTTGCCGAATTCTGCTAATCATCGCATCAAATACACGTCTCACCGGAACATCCTTTTTCATTCGAACGACGTGGTCAAGCCAGCTCAGACGCTGAATGTTAATGTACTACGCAATGTTCATGTTCTTAAGGAGTTCATACAATTTATTGTTGGATCAAATGCAGAAATCATTGTCAACTCTTATTGAAGCGAAGATCTAACGAAGGACTTTTTTCCCAAATACTGTCAAGGTTGCTATACTGGTGTATGACAACGTCCATGTCGTTGATGAGCTTATTCAACTTATTAATGGTTCAAATGCGGAAATCGTTGCCAATTCTTAATGCAGGTTTTCTGTTGAATACTCTCAAGGAGCGACTTTCAGAGTATAAGTTTAGTTGTACGACAGTAGCCTCTTCTACTCAATTTGTTATTGGACCATAATAGCACTTGTTGGCAACAGTAATACTACGCTTGATCTCAAGACTGACATCTTTGTTGCTATTAACAGCGGAGCCAAGATAAGGAATTCACGGACAACATCGGAATCATAGTTATCGGCCGTAATCGTGGATTCAATACGCCATATGTTCCTACTTGTCGACAACATACACTGAGCGCCATAAGTGAGTCAACACATAATTTAAAATTTTCTATTATAAAAAATATACTTGTAGCTCAACAATAATTGAATTGTTGTTTTTGTTTTAACATTTCATAAGTAATAAATAAACGTTTTTATTTTTGGAACTTTATTCGACTATTCTCATTTACTTTTCTCGCTATCCTAAGAAAATGAATTATTTCAGTGGTGTTTACTCACTTTTGGCGCTCAGTATATATTTCGCTTTGTCCTCATTTATTGCCAGACGAATCTCGATTGACTCTTATTCAATTGCGCTGAAGGCAGCAGTAACATGTCGCTTGTACTCCCAGATTGACATCATTTTTCCATTGCCCGGCTGCGGCTCATAAAAAATAAACAAATTCATTGACAACATCATTATCGGCCGTAATCTGGGATCCGATAAGCCGGAACTAAACTACTGAGCTCCTGTGTATTTGAATTTCTTTCGATATCTTGAGTGTTCTGTGCAGGCGTTGAACAAAATACTGAACTTAATTGCTTGCCTATACAAGTGGCTATTAAAACTGAAATTATAAATTATATGTGGCATCTTTACAAATCTCATACGTTTTATCAGCAGTAGGATCAATAACGCTACCATCACCATCATCGTCATCGTCATCGTCAACATTATACTCCTTTAACGCTTGTGTTTGTGTTTGTATGCCATTGTAGTGTGTGAGTGTATTACGATGACCATTTTCAGTGCAGTTCAGTTCAGTTCAGTTCTGTTTAAGTTCTGTTTCGGTTTCTTATCAGATTTTTCCATTTAATGAAACATAAAATAAAAGCATGAAAAAGGATTTATGCTCCCCTCTCTCGCTCTCTCTCTCTCTCTCTCTCTCTCTCTGCTGGCCATAAACATTAACACAACTCCTCTGCTGTGTGTATGCATGTATGCATTTCGATGACTGCTTAATAAATATTGTATGTGGGAGATCATAAACTTTATAATTTATGGTTGAAACTCTCATTTCAGCTCTCAATAGTTAATTAGTTTTTGATATACGACCCGTTTTAATGTTCCAATAATTAACTTGGTTGGCTTCCTATGTGCCATGCCTTTTTACGCGTGATACTTAAATTGTGAAATAAATCTGTACGACGAATATTAAAAATTAAAAGGAAATTAAATTTTATTTTTAAAATTTTTTTATTTATTATTCTACGTGGGACAGATTGAAAGCTTCTGGAATGAAAGAAATCGTCATCATTAATTTGAAATTAATTGGAAATAAGCTTGAAAGTATAGATTAGGGTCTGTGAAAGCAGTTAAATTTAGAAAAATTTTATTGCAAAATATTTGAATTTATAAGTGTTTTGGGGCGATAACCAGAGATCAGCAATGAATCGTTTTTTCGCTACTTGATTTCGCTACAATATTGAAATTTAACTATGTACTCGTGATTCATTCGTACTCACTACAACGTTGATTTAAAGGTACAGGTTGCAATGAATATGCATACAACGATGACATCAAACTCATACCATTCGAAATATATTTGATTCATAAGCCTACTCATTCAGATTCATAACTTTAGACAAATACTTTTAATAGTTATAAATGATTCGAGTATTCGTACGCGATTCATACTTATCAGAGATCAGCAACGAGTATTTAAAACGATGAGTAGATTCGAGTCATACTTATAATTTCAGCTACTTATACGCATTCATACTTATTTTAATATCATACTCATACTACTCATATTCAAAGTTAGAAATATTCATCATACTCATACTTAACAATACGCACGATATTGTTGATTTCGACTCTCCATGATTCAACATATACACGAAGCACAAAATAAGTATGATTCGAGTACGAACACCACAATACTCGCTAGAAGGTTGTGTGTGTGCTTTGCTTGCTGTCTTTGTCTTTTCTTTTCTTTTCTTTTGTAAATGCAACAATAACTACTACTGTAAATTTTGATGAATGATTCGAGTGACTCGTATGAATCAAACAATGAATTGAATGTTGTGAGTTTGATGTCAACGTTGTACTCATACTCATTGCAACCTATACTTATAAATCAATGTTGTAGCGAGTACGAATGAATCAGAGTAGTTGAATTTTAATACTCTTGACTCACTCATACTCAAAATTTCATAAGTACCTATGAGTAGTGAAAATACGATTCATTGCTGATATCTGATACTTATTTTGTGATTCTTTTATATGTTGAGTTATGAAGAGTCGATCACCAACAACATCATACGTGTTGTTAAGTATGAATATGATGAGTACTTCAAACTTTGAATATAAATAGAGGTTTCATAATATTAAAATAAGTATGAATCCGTATAAGTATCAGAAATTATAAGTATGATTCGATTCTACTCATCTTTTTGAATATTCATTGCTAAGCTCTGGCGTTAACCAGCTGTTAGGAAAATTATCGACACAATACTGAGAAAATTTAATGCCCGTCTAAGACTGAAGCATTTTTTTTCTGTAGAAATGTGATCTTAGTTGGAAGGTTGTAAGTAGTCGAGTGACTGTCATTATTATTCTGATGACAAATATCAGTTAAAGCCGTGGATTAATGACAGCAAAGGGAAGATTTAACGATTTAACATGCAATTATCGAAAGAGTAACAAATAAGGGTATCAAGTCGTCGTAATGTATTAGGTAGTGTGTCAACTTATTAGACGTGAGGTCACGGTTTAAACCCATGACTGTCAGATGGCATTGCAATATTCTGCCCTTTGTTACTCCTGTTCCAATCTGTTAGTAGTTATTCACCCTTTTGTTCTGCTTTCATAAGACAGGAGGGCTTGCCAGTAAGACCGTGAGTTTATGAATGTAACACTGGTGTTCAGATAAAAAATGAATTTATTTTCCAACATTGTCATAGTCAAACGTTTCTCCAATATTTTTTATTTCTTCTTTAAAATTAAACTCAAAGTGGTCGTCAAAATAGGTATTTATTGGTGACATTATTTCATGTTTAATATCAAATTTCTTTGGAATTAGAACGCCAATAGAAATTTAGTGTCACCAACACTTATCTTACTGGGTGTCGTTGGTATTAAAACCTTCAAATTTCTTTTCCATATCGCTATACTTGTTGTCCAGTTAAATTTTCTAATTATATTGGTTTTTGACTTGGATATCGCCCTCTTCAACAACCCCAACACCCATAGTTTCCTTTACAGCACCTTTAAAATTTCCTTTCAGCACCCTTAACTTTCTTACTTGCCGGCTCTATTATAGCATTTAAAGAGGCCAGTCGCCGTAGTCTAGTAGGTAGTGTGTTGGCTTATTAGACGTAAAGCCAGGGTTCGAGCCCCAGGCCAGACATCAAAACAAAATACAAAAAGTATTTCTTCGGCGATTTCCTCTCTGCAGATTTCTGGCAAAAACTCTGAGAGTAGAATAAAATTGCCATGAAAAGTTTCTCAAAAAATCTGTCGTTCGGAGTCGACTTTAAACTGTAGGTCCCGCCACTTATGTATAAAATTAACACACACAACATAAGTGGCGTGAGAAACTAGGTCAATAATCTTGACTGAAGGGTTGTAATGACCAATTATGTATGTATTATAGCATTTAAAGAGGCCCGTAGTCCAGTACGCAGTGTGTTGCCTTATCAGACATCAGAGCCCGTGGTTCAAGATCGATCTCAAAATATTTTTATTCTCAGCAAACTTCTGGTAAAAAAAGAAGAGTAGAATAAAATTACCATGAAAAGTTTCTCAAAAACCTGTCGTTCGGAGTTGATTTTAAACTGTAGATCCCGCCACTCATATATAAAATTAACACACACAGCATAAGTAGTGTAAGAGGCTAGGTCGTAACCTGACTGAAGGGTTGTAATGACCAATTACGCACATAAGTACGTCCACAGTGAGCTCGATAAGTATACATATACAATGTATATGCTTACGAAGAATAGTTGCTTATACTCTTATGTGCTATAGTAACGAATCACAGTAAGAAAGCAATATTAGCCTCTATTGGCATCAGATTTTTAAATGATTGTTCCTTATTGGTTAGTTTCACCATCACAGTACCATCATATCTCTTTTACCATAGAGTGTACCATTTCAATGGTGCCTTGGTGACTTACTTTACGGCATTCTGTTCTTGATGCCAACAATAAATCTGATGTTCTTACATCAGGGGTTACCAAAAATTTTTTGGTTGTGTATTAGTGAGTAAGAGAGAGAAAATAAATTGAGAGAATTGATTTATTTACAGCCATAGAAAAGTGTTAGTAATATACGTTATTTTGATTTTCATTTTATCAACATACATATGTAAAGCTATCTATCTTTGGCTCAATAATTTTAGATAAATAAAAATAAAAAAATAAAAAATCATTTTTTATTAATAGAGAAAAAGTAAGCATTCCAAAGCATTTAAAACAATTATACTATGCGACAAAAAAAAAAAAAAAATTGAAATACGCCTAGCGTATGACATAGTGTAGTGAGTTTTGTTGAATAGAACTCAAATTTTTTTTGTATTTCTCGAACCTTCCAGCGTTCTTTTATTTGACAAAAGACGATTTTTAATCTTTTCACACAAAATTATTGATTACCCAATAGTCCGACGACCCAATGTAGTCCGACGGGCTACAGTTTTGTCAGACAGTGGAAGAGACTGTATAAATTTTGTATTGTAATTAAGCCTATGCCAAATTTTTTTAATAATTCTTTAATAAAAACGTCATCACTAAATGGTCTGCCCTTTTTTACAATTTCCAAACTTATTAATCTTGAAATTTAAATTTTCAATTTAGGAACTAATTTTCTCTTTCCAACCAACCTTTTAATTTTTCTAAATAAATTGTTTTTTGTCTATTAAAAAACTCTTCCCTTTCCTTATCATTAAAATTATTAATATGAAAATGGTAACATACAAAATGTCTTTTAAGAACATATTCCCTACATTCCTTAAATGTTTTATAACATATAAGCCATTGAATATTATCAAAAGCATCTTTTAACATACAATATTTTTTGAGTGTCATTCTGAAAAAAATGGTAAAGCATCCGCCGCACATATGTTCTTGTCGCAGTCTGATCGACAACTAAATCAAAAAACACAATAATGCGTGTGAGTTCTCTCTGCACAATTGTGCTATGAAATGGTATTCACTGTCTTACATCATAATTATAATTTCTGTACCGTAGTAATTATTATTTTTTCCCCTCTACTCTTTCTGAATTTCAACCTATGGAAAGTAAATCATAATTTTTATTTATATTTACACGGACAAAGAAATATTTCGTATAAAAATTGGATAAATTCCCAAATAATTTTATTAATGACTGTTCGGGGCACAGTATTTACTTTGTCAAAACGATAATTTCTAATGCATTGTTTATTTCAAACATAAAAAATAAAAACAAATCAAATGAATAAATAATTAAAAAAGTATTGCAAAACATGATATAAAAATGTCTCCTCACAGGGTATAGCATGACATGATAAATGCATTGCAAAGAAGTAAAGAATAGTTGACAGCGGTAAAGTAACCAACAGGCATTAAGGCCACATATATTTAGGGAAACAAACAGAGGCACAAGGCAAAACTATTTGATGAGCATTTTATGGAAACTAATTCGTACAAATAAAATTAAATTTATGATGACCTTTTTAATTTAATTTTTTCAAAAGGAAGAAGAATAAAAATGGTTACTTTATCATTATTTTTTTTTTGCGTAACCGGTTACTTTAAAAGAACCAAATAGGAAAAGAACTAAAATACTCGTAAAAGTTATTTATTTCGTACATTACAGTTTAATAGTTATTATGCCTGATACTAGTATATCATCCTCTGTATATTATTTAGTATTTGTGGCAGTTATTCGATTTCTGTACGGAACCTGGAGTCCTCTCTGTCTTACACACTTGTTATTAGAATATACCACAGTATTCTCACCACTCACCGGTCGATACTACAATGAGTCTTTTCAATTCACATTTATTAGATCAACTCTGTATTGGTTTTCTAAATCACTTCTTACGCTATTTTCCAACACCGATGATCAAATCCTTTATATGGATAGCCAAAGCTATCTGGCTTTCCGACTTCAGTCTGAATACCACAGGTTTGGTATTTGAACTTACCCTGTCCTTATCGTACATTGATATTGTTACAAGTAAACCAACAAACCATGAGTATGAAAGAGAAGGGGATAGACAAGTAAGCGAGAACGCAACAACAAAGAATGCAACCAAAATACGCAAACAACAATGAAACTACGAGAGTTCTCGAGAAGGCGAAAACACGAAAATCCTAATTCAAGAATGTTCTTCAGACTGTTTACGTGACGCGTTGCTTGTGAAGAGAACAGTCGTGGTTTGAAGATCGCCGTTGTAAAGATCTACTGAACAGTTGTTAGTGCTTACGCAAATAGAAGTGTAAAGAAGGATAGCCAACTAAGCAAATTATTGTTGGATACATTAAGTTGTAAACGGTGGCGCACAAAAGTAGTTCGAACAATAAAGAGTTTAATTGAAACTAAGCACATAATTGATATTATTTTGTTTGCAATCAACGAACTCATATTTTAAACGCTTTTAAAAAGGTAAAAACGTAACAATATTTTTCTAGGCACCATTTCCTTGACAATACGTAACCGTACTCTTTTCTATAACATATCTCAGGAACTATGAGAAAGAGAATTACTTGTCTACAATTCTTGGCACTTCATAGTCTAAGCAATGAACCCCTACTGTTTACTGCAATCAGTCACTGATGTGGATATTTAAACTTCGATATCGGCACCATATCCATAATGTTAATTACTTAGCACAGTACATGTATTTACTTGCTTAATTCGTCTTTACATCACCTATGTGGGAACATGTGTATCCACAAGTGGCGAGACCTTCAGTTTAAAAATGACACCGACCGACAGGTTTGAGCTACTTTTCATGAAAGTTTTTGCCAGAATATTGTTGATGGGAAGTCGCTGAAAGCATTATTTTCTTCCATTTCCTTATGTTCGAGCTGTCAGTGCTAGTAGTTGAACCACGTTGGCTCTCGTCTAATAAGCCAACACAACACCTATTAGACTATGGCAACTTCAGGGCATTATTCGTTTAATTCGAATCACTTTATACCTTTCGTTACCAGCGCCGGATTTAGCCGGCTTACACAAAACGCCTCGTGTGTATCAGCGCCGGATTTAGCCGGCATACACAAAACTCCCCGTGTGTATCAGCGTTGGCTTTAGCCCGCATTAATTCACTCAAAAAAGGAGAGGCAACCTCTCGAACAACTAAAAATTTGAATGTCCACTCTTTTTCGAACGGTCCACACCAATTGATTCAATGTGATGGTTATAGTGATTATGTTCTTCACTATCCGTACACAACATTGCGTAATTTAAAAATTTTTTCGGTGGATTCTCTGTACCAAAATGCGCTTATTGCGACCGCAGTAAAAAAGTAATAGGTAATAGGTGAATTTGGTCCTCCTTAGCTTTACAAATTCTACCAAACAACTTTAAAAAAATTGTTATCACTACATACATACGTATTGTTATGTTTTAAACTTTTAAAAAATGTTTGAAATATGATCTCGTAGATTGCAATAAAAATAAATTTATGTTCAGTTTTAATTAAAATTCTTTATTGTTTGCACAATTCTGTGTGCCACTGTTCACAACTTGATGTAAACAATAACAATTGCTTTGTTTCTTATTCTGCTTTACACGCGTTTGCGTAAACAATAACAATTGTTTGACCGATCTTTATAGCGGAGATCTTCAAACTACAATTATTCTCTTGACACGCAACGCGTCTTCACACAAGACTGACTGAACTTTTACTAACTCGTTGTCTGCTTTGTCTTGCCTTTTATATCGCACGGTAAACACTTTGATGAATGCTCTTGAAGGAGAATGACTTCGCGTTCTCGAAATCTCTGTAAATGTAAACATCGTTGTTTCATTGGTGTTTATTCTGGTAATGTTTGTTGTTATTTCTTGTTTACTTGTTTATCCCCCATTTTTTATACTGATGTTGTTTGCTATATTTTTGTTTATTCGTTGATCATGTAAACAAGTCCATTGTTTTTGTTTATCATTTTAATGTTAAACGATGTAACACCATTTCCGTTTTCGTATTATTTGTCATTACAACTCTTTAGTCAGAATTACAGCATAGTTTTTCACACTACATATGATGCGAGCGTTAATTTTATGTATGAATGACGAGACCTATCTATAGTTCATAGTTGATACCGGACGACAGATTTGAGAAATCTTCAAAATTTGTTATTATCCCCTTTAGATAATTTCCATATTGAGTTATAATTGCCGCTAAGACTCTATTATTTGCAGTATCCTTAAGCGAATACAACTGTTGGCACAGAGAATATATTGTCATCACTAGACAACCATGAATATAAATATGGCAGGAGGACAAATACAAATACAAACGTACAACCAACCATGTTGTCGTTTTACAAGTTATATAAACATTGTTAATGTGTTAAACAACCAAAAGTGATAAATTGCGCGGCATGAATTAATAGTTGACAATACAATTCCAACAGCAGCAGCACCAGCACTACTAGTAGTAGTTGGAGTTGTGGTTGTAGTTGTAGTTGTAATAATATAGTAACTCTTTGGGATGCAACACAACAGCAGAGATATGAATGGACTTGAAATATTTTATAGCGAAACAGAAAAAAAATTATTATAATGAGGATGTCTATAAAAAATGACAACAACAACAGCAACAACATTAAAATACTTTATGCAACATCAACGACATCAACAGAAGCATTATCAACAACAACACCAACAAACACAAGGGCCGAGAGATAATATTTTTATTGTGTAGCTGTGATGAGACCAACCATCATCATCAGCAGTAGTACGTACGAAACACAAGCAAGAAGAAAAAGAAGGAAAAGGAAAGAAAACAGTGTATAGCACAGAATATATAAACGCCCATAATGTAATGGTAAAATAAACATTTCGAAGCAAAAATCAACAAAAATTCAAAAGAAAAAATAAAAAAACGAGGAGAACTGGCAACAAAGATTATGAACTACAACAGCGTATTAAGCTGCAACATTTTGTGGCAGCAAAAAAAAAAAAAAACAAACAAAAAAAAGATTGCTTTAACCGTAGATCGAGCCTTAAAAAAACTTCATAATTCTAGCTTTTGTATCACTTTTGATACATACTTGTAGTACATAGTATTTTCACGATTATCGATAGATTTTGTTAAAAAATTTTAATATTTTGATTTATTTTAATTCATTTTAATAAAACTATTTTATATTATTATATTTTATTATCACTTTTATGAAATTTACGCCAAAATTTTTGACATGATGTACGTTGCAGTATGGTTTTTTACGTAAAAATCAAACACTTCATGTCAGATTGGTTTTATTTTTATCAAAATGGCAATAATTTGGCATCTAGCATCCTTGCTTTGTGGCGATTTATAAGTTTCTAATTATTTAGATGGGGCAGCTTATTGTCACTCGCATCAGTAACAGTCTCAATTGAGGGCTGGCTGAAACCAAATGGTACAAACCATTTTTATATTTCGTTAGAAAAATTTGTTTTCAACGTCATGTGTAAGTAGTTGCTACGCACGTAGCATGTACATGAATGTAAAACTGCCAATTCCGTTTCGGTGGACCGCATAATTTATATCGACCATAAAATTCAATTAGTTACTAATCTAGAGGGACAAAATTATTGGGATTATTAAAAGCTGAAAGACTTTCAGCTCATTTTTAAAAAAGGCGTAATAGATGTAAATTTATCATTATTTCCGAGTAGCACATTATCAAACCGAATGATTCTGTTATCGCATACGTTCGTAATATTATCCTTCCGTAATATCAATGAAATAAAACATAGGACGAAATACTTTTTTATACTGTTTGTCTATCACGTGAGATAAATATGACAAGAGCAGTAAGAAAGACTCTACAACATTTCAAGAAACTGCTGCGAGCAATCTGCGTGAAAATTGTGAGTATTTTCTCTTTCCAAACTACTAAAGTTAGTACTATATTTGGCTATAAACTACTGATTGTAACGTTTGTTGCTCCCAATACTTTCGTCAGTTCATAAGACGAGCTTCTGTTTTCGTCTTCTTTAGAGTCTCCAGCAGCAGGAATATTACATAAATACATATATAATAGGTCATTACAACCTTTCGTTGTAAATGGGACATAACTGACCAGAGGTTTGAATCTTGATCTGACATCTAATAAGCTAACAGGCTACATACTAGACTACGACTACTACCGTCAATATCAAGGATATATCATGAAGAGAAAATTCAACCTTTTCACTTTCCTCCAACACTTATCTTTCAATTCCTTCTTAAATACCATAAATAACGTATTATTTACGATAAAACTTCACAAAATCTTTTTAAACCTAAAAAAATTACTTACACAACACCAAAGAATCGCTAAGAAAGTCGTATGTATCAAAAATGATACAAAGACAGAATTATGAAGTTTTCGATTTTCTTCACCCCTCTTTAAAATTTTTTTTTTATTTGTTTTAAAATAATGACAATAGCAATACTAACGAATTCAAAAAATATCAGGTGTCTAACTTTTTCTGAATTAAAGTTATATAGTCTCAAAAATTGAAATGTATCATTTTTGATACAAAGCTTGATCTACGGTTAAACCAGACTAAAAAACAAAATTAAGGCAAATAGCCAGCCAATACCAATAAAATTTCTAGGCAACACATATAAATTTAATGTAAACGTATGCGTTTGTATGTATAAGTGTGTTTGTATTTGTATTTGTTTTATAACTTTGGAAAGGCGGCGGCAATATGAAAATGAAATGTTAATATTGATGCTTCTGCTCCGGCTTCTAGCAAATGAACGCACAAGAAAAAAGAAAAAAAGAAACTGTGTTGAAATTTTTATGCCAACTTTAATGAGAACCCCCCCCACCTCCCCCATAGAAATGGAAACTTTTCGATGAAGGTCAATATGGAAGCCAAAGATTATAAAAATTTCGAAAAAGGAAAGGAGGACTACAGCTGCTTTCCCAAAAATTATTTTTTCTTCCCATAAATTTTTATTTATCCTTCATCAGCCTCTTCATTTCCCATTGGGTTGGTTTACTATAAGTGGGTAACAAACAGCCTTTAAAATAAATGCATCAAGTTCAAGTGCATAGCTAAACTTCAATGGAGCATTTAGTGTTCCTTTTTTTTTATCATATCTTCGCTAGGCTTATACTCTTCTTCTTTTTTGAATACACATCCGCATTACAAAGCGACCATAATGTTGATGATGTTGATAATGATGGCGTAAACGATAATGTTGACTTTCATTATGTTTTCTATGCTTTTATTTTCATCTCTAGTGTTTGTTTTTCTTGTATTCTTAAAGCATGTTAAACCAATAAAGAAAAAATAAAAATATAGTATGACTTTGATTATGAATGGCAAGAATTATAAGCAAATCGAAGTGAATGAATATGGATGGCAGCGATAACGCAGAACAAAATGTATTGCCAACTACTTCCCAACGATGTTTTTTATGGGTAGGAACTGTATGCAGTTTGATGGTTTGGATATTAATTAATCGATAATTGATATCAGAAATTGAAAACAATAAACCACAGAAATCGATGCATGCGTTCTCCTAGAAAACCTTGGCTATTTGGAAACCTACATGAAATTCAATTATTTGAAAAGGCAAGTAGTTTGTGAAATCCAAAAGTCTATGAAATCCATCCAAAAATGCTCCTGCCAACAAGTATTTGTCAGTTTACATACATACATATAGCTCTTCAGCCAGGATTATGGATCTAGCTTCTCAAACAACTTATGCTGTGTGTGTGTTAATTTTATACATGAGTAGTGGGACCTATAGTTTAAAGTCGACTCCGAATGACAGATTTTTGAGAAGCTTTTCATGGCAATTTTATTTAGTCTCAGAGATTTTGCCAGAAATCTGCTGAGAGGAAGTCGTCGAAGAAATATTTTTTCATATTTTCGTTTTGATGTCTGACCTGGGATTTGAATTTGGGCCTTACGTCTAATAAGCCAACACATTACCTACTAGACTACGGCGACTAAAACAATTTTAAGCCACAGAAATCGATACATACATACGTTCTGCTAAAAACCCTCGGCCCTTTGGAAAACTGTTTGAATTTTTATTATTTTAAAATGCGAACATAGGTCGGTGAAATTCATCCAATTTTCCGCCACATAATTAAAACAGTGAATATGCTCCTGTCAACAAGCATCTGTCAGTTAGCTTGTGTCAAAATTTTAACAACCCCTTTCACTTAGTTTATGTTTGACCAAATAATTTGAAAGAATGGAATTAGTGAGTCATTCAAACTTAGGCTACGATTGATAAATACACGAGGAACTTTTGGGAAGTTTTACACGCACGTAGAGTTACTTACATTCGAAACAATTAAAAATATTGGTGTTCTAGCATTGACCCTTGTAATGTGGTACGTAACAGAGATCAGCAATGAATCGTTTTTTCGCTATTCATAAGCACTTTTGCAATTTTGAATTTTTGCAGTCAACAATATTGAAATCTAATTATGTATTCTGATTCATTCATACTCACTACAACATTGATTTATAAGTACAGGGGTTGCAATGAGTATGAGTACAACGTTGACATCAAACTCATACCATTCGAAATAGGTTTGATTCATAAACCTACTTAGATTTAGATTCATAACTTTAGAAAAATACTCTTATAATACTTATAAATCATACGAGTGACTCGAATCATTCATCAAAATTTACAGTCTTAGTTGTTGTTGCATTTGCAACATAAGAAAAAAGTCATATAAGCAAAAAAAGACTGAGCAGCAAGCAGAACAAACACACAACCTCTTAGTGAGTACTTTAGTGTTCGTACGGGAATCATACTTATTTTGTGCTTCGTGTATATGTTGAGTTATGGAGAGTCGAAATCAATGTCATCATACGAGTTGTTAAGTATGAATATGATGGAGTACTTCAAACTTTGAATATGAGTAGAGGTTCCATGATATTAAAATAAGTATGAATGCGTATAAGTACTAGAAATTATGAGTATGATTCAATTCTACTCATCTTTTTGAATACTCATTGCTGATCTCTGGTAGGTAGCTTGGTAGATGTGGCTGTACGTCAAAGGCGGTTGGATGCACACTTAGGGCCCATTGTGATACCAAAGTTTTCCATTATACCCTACTACCCTGGTACCGGAACCACTAGCTGCGACTCAGACTGTTAATGTCAGTTAATATCAGTGCGAACAGTTCCTCTAAATTGTTTACATACTAGGCACCAAGAAACCTTCTTCTCCTTTGGAGTTTATAACCGTATGCCTTCCATCTAGTTTTGGTTAAACTTTCTGCGCCGTTTTGTCCATGTCCGAAGATGTCCATCTATTATTAACGAAATCGGCGATAGAATTGTTAATTTTAAGCATGCAGGCTTTGAGAAAGACATGACAAAACATGATTCCTTAGGAAATTATACTCCGCTTACATGGTACAGTGGCTACAATTTTGAATGATTGCTTTGATATAAGAGAGTTCCATATTTGGCGTTGTTCAGCCTCAATTTGGGCGAGTTTTTGCACTGTTTCGTAACCGGTATGTGAATCTACGAGAACAAAACAAATGTACATCAACTTACTTACTTAATTTGGTTATTACATCTCTTAAGTCAGGATCACAACCTAACTTCTCAAGTCACTCATATTGTGTGTGTTAATTTTATCCATGAGTGGCGATTTGAGAAACTTTCCATGACAATTTTATTTTATTCTCATAGTTTTTGCCAGAAAACTGATGAGACAATGTCGTCGAAAGATAGATTTTTTTCATATTTTTATTATAAAAAGCCAACATACTGACTGCTGGACTACGGCAACTTGACATATATCATACAGCAGTAACAGGGGATTTCTTTGGGTGTATAGGCTCGCTCCAAAAACAGCTGAAAAGACTTTTTCTTCATGCGTAGCTCATTCTTAATTCGTTCTTAAGCAGTTCTGTTAATTTTATTTCCTTCCTTTTTTCTGCTTTTTAATAATTTATTGTTTCACTTGATGGTCAAAATGTAAAAAAAAAAACGTCTTTGCGTAGGCTGTCTGTTGGCTAGTCTGTGGGACAAGTCTGAATAACTTTGCTGCATAACTAACTGGCATGCGTATGTTGCGAGTGTCTGGACATACTCCTTCATCATTGTAATGTATTTCGGTTTCTTTAACTTGACATTTTTATTATGTCTGCCAATATATTTTGGTTTCAGTTTTTTATGTTGCAGTTTTTTTTCTTTTTCGTTGAATTTTTTAAGATTTTTTTTAATGATAATAAAATTGTTTCCAAATAACCACATGCATACATATTTAGAAGGTTTAATGGGAAACTAAAAGAAAATTTAAAAATAAAAATTAAAATTTTTAATGAACAATTATTAATAAGTTTAGAAGAGTTATGAATAACAAGATTAAAGTCAACACTTTGAAAAGTCTTCCGAAGTTTAAATCACCAGTTAGTGAAGTTTAGTCAGTCTTGTGTAAAGACGCGGTGTGTTTGAAGAGAATAATCGTGGTTAGATGATCTCCGTTATAAAGATCTGTCGAACAATTGTCTAGTGATTGTTATTGTTTATGCGAAGCGTGTAAACAGAAGAATAACAAAGAAAAGCAATTGTTGTTGTTTACATCAAGTTGTGAACAGTGACAGACAGAATTGTGCGAATAATAAAGAATTTTAATTAAAACTAAACACAAATTTATTTTTATTTTATTTGCAATCTACGAACTCATATTTTAAATGTTTTTAAAAGGTAAAAGAAATATTTCTCAGTCTTCAGCAAAAACTCGTTAGAAATCGACTCTTAACTGTAGATCCTGCCACTCCTGGATAAATTTAACATACACAACATGGGTGATGTGAGAAGCTAGGTTGTAATGCTGACAACCCTTTGTAATGACCACTTAAATAAGTAAGTTAATGGGAGTGTATGTAACCCACGGCATTTGTTCCACCAAAAGAAAACATTTTTTTTTTGGAAAACTTGAATTTTATGTTGAACGTTGGTCGATATCTGAGAGAATATCTAGAGAATATCTGAATGACATGGACGCAGCCAGTTTAGACGCGATATTATGTTGAGAGACATTAACAAGAAGAACTTCTATATTTTTTGTTCCTTCACTAACATTGTCTCAGTCTCAATAATCAAGTTTATCTTGGTAAGCATTTTATTGGTTTACTCGGCTTCTAGTTTACATTTACATTGTTATATTTTTTGCTTGAGCTTCATTACATTTTTTCAGCTAAGGAGGTCAATATTCAAGGATTTCTGCGTGAAAATATTTTGGGTTGCTTCGTGTAAGGAATTTTACTACTTAAGTTGTATTCATTACCAAAAAGCGGCGCTACTTGATCTTGATATGCTACACATTGTTTGTATTAACTTCTAGGGAGAGTCGGGCATCTACTACTGAATGTAGTACTTATTTGTAATTAAATCTCTTAGGGCCATTATTACAACTTGCCGTTAACTAAAGGGAGGATTTTAAAGGGCAGATAAATTGTTTTTCATTATTATGAGTACCCAATAAGATAGAAGTGAGCGCTAAACAAAAGGGAGGATCATCCTGCCGGTAACTTTTAAAGTTAAGTTATTGTTTGAACTTGCCATATTATATATTATTTTCAATATGGCAACTTCAAATTTAAACAAAATGATCATACATATACAACAAAAAAAACGAAGCCCCTCGTTGCCACTGTGTTAAAAAGAACTTGTTTAATTGAGCAGTTTTATCGACATTGCTCCGGCACTGCCATATTTTTGGAAAAGTTAATTTTATTTTATCTGTAAGTTGAAATAACGAAAATATGTTAATGATAACTTTTCAGTTCCCTTTGGCTAAAGGTACCTTTAACTAAACCCAAGTTTAACGGCAAGTTGTAATAATGGCCCTTAATTTTTTAAAACTATAAAGAATCGTGGTGGGAAGTTATTTGTCTTCTGCTGTAATCGTATCTGGAATGGTTGTGTTTGTGATCAGTCCTTTGACCAGTGAGAAATTGGTTGTCTTTGTGGATTGTGTGATTTTCAGTTGTCTGCTGATATGACAATGGAGATCGATCTATATAATTTGACAGCAATCAGACACTGGATGCCGTACCATAAGCAGGTTACACAGAATTCCTTACTGCACAGAATTGGATACTGTAGCCATTTTCATATGAAAGATATTTATAGTTGCAAATGCAATCAAATACGAAAGCCTAATACCCCATTTACAACTACAGCGAAATCTAGTACTTATGAGATTTCGAGCCAAATCTAGTTGATTTTAACTAGATTTCCCATACAAAACAAAATCTACTTATTTAGTAGATTTCGGCAAAATCTACTCAAAACCCAGTAAAAATAGAAATGCAACTATGTGTTTTGCCAAATAGTACTTAAAAATACTTCGCTGCGCAGGACAAAAATGACAGTTCAATTTAAAAACATGTACCCATTCCATTCTGCTAAAGGGTCCGACAAATAACTTTTTTGTTTGAAAATGCTTTAAAAAAAACCAATAAATATTTTCTCAAATTTCTTTTTTTATTTGAAAGTACAATCCTTCCGGTTAATAATGGAAAATAAATGATTATGCGTTCTCTCTTCGCTAAGTGGGCCTGCGATCGACTTACAGAAGATGCCGATTTTGGCAAAAAAATCATCTTTTCAGATGAAGCTCATTTTGATCTTGGCGGGTATGTAAGCAAGCACAGAAAACCCGCACGCATACATTGAAAAGCCGACGCACCCAAAACGAGTCACTGTTTGGTGCGGATTTGGTCCAGAGGCATAATTGGGCCACCTCGGCGCTGCGATTTGACACCGTTGGACTATTATTTGTGGGGTGCCGTCAAAGATAAGTGTTACGCCGACAAGCCAGAGACAATTGACGCTTTAAAGGACAATATTCGTGAAGCCATTGGTGAAATACAGCTGCACACAATCGATAATGTGCTTAAAAATTGAACCGATCGTGTAGGCTACTGCATGGCCAGCCGAGGCAGCTATTTGAATGAAATTATTGTTTGGTATTAAACTAAATTTAGAAATATTATTATTTTCTTTTAAATTTCAGTCAGCTGCTTTTGTTATTAAAATGAAATCTTGCTACTGTCAAATAAATCCAGTGTAAACGATCTAGATTTTGATCAAGATTTGAAATCTAATCTACTAGATTTCGCTGTAGTGTAAATGGGCTATAACCAGGAATTTAATATTTTAAGTTCTTAAGATTTGATTTTTATTGTTTTTAACATGAAGTTGAAGCTTCAAGAAATAAAATCAATTGCAAAAAGGTAAACTTCTTGTCCCAAAATTTGCTTATTGCTCAAATTTGTTTATGTCTCAAAAAATTTACTCTTTATGGAGCGACTTAAAATATAAAGTTAGAATTAGCTGAACGTTTACGGAACGTATGTCCTGTTAGACTGCGTAAACGTTTAGCTAATTCTACCTTAAGTGATTGTAAATACCATACAAGTGACTGAATTGGTAAAAAGAATTGGTATCATGGACTTTATCGTGCCTCAAATGATGTTCTAAAAATTACGCATCCTGATTGCCTGTGTTTGGCGTTTCTTTAAAATTTAATTTTTTTTTATTCTAAAGATTTAAAAAGTTTTCCAAACACTCAAAATCTTTACTAAATTATTGACATCGATGGTCTGAAGCGTGCCAAATTACGGTTGAATTACTGTCATAAATGTTGTGAATTTTCCTAGTTTAAGTTTTATATGATTTAAGTTCACATGCTTTTCTAAACTATGATCTTACTTATCAACTTTCAAATTCTTTTTAATGTCAGATGGGAGTAGAATCATTCCCAACATGGTAGACATATGTACATACGTACATATTTTATGCTCAAAAGTTTTGTTTATTTAAAAAAAAAATCGTCTTTGCAAGAAAAAAAAAACGATGGCCTTTTGCAGAAACACTTTCAGACATAAAATTCTTGAAATAATTCACTTCATCCCAAGGTTTGTCTGTCTTCAGTCAGGAGACAGAAAACATTGTTTGCGATCCTTGAATTCTCTGGCCGAATTGCTAAAATTTATTCCCACGATTTTAAGTGTGTTCATGTAAAAAGGAAGTTGCCTAATGATGACAACCCAAAACAAATACTGGTTAATACGTATGGACTAGTTAAAACAACAAAAACAACAACAACACCAAAGGTACGAGTATATTGGCAGTATCAGTTAAAATAACAACAAGCCAAAGATGAAATACATTAAACAAATGGTCTCTAACGCAGTTGGACTGTAACTCTCTGAAATTCTATATTAAGAATCGTATTTTTTTTTTCTTGATTCCTTTTTCTCTCCTTCTGCCTGCCTTTGCAGTTATGTTCTGGAGGAATAGGAATAGTCAGAATACAGATACGAGAATGCTTTTCTAAACGAGTCAAGTAATTAGTAACAAGTCACAGTCAACATAACGATGCCGCTTTATCAAATCACTGACGAACAAGTAAGTAGAAGAAGAAGACGAAGAGTTTTTTTTTTATTATTGATTTTTATTTTTGGTTTTGTAAATGGTCAGCCATAATATTTAAAGGAAAAAGAGTACGAAATGAATAAAATAGTCGTAAAAACGATAAGAGAAAGAGACCCATAACCACAAACTATTAGCGTCAACAAGGTTACCAACCAGATGTATCAGGTACACTCATATGCAAGATGTCCACGGGAATTGGGTGGGTGCAAGAGCAGATTCGTGCACTTGTTTTTGATAAGTAATTCAACAAAGATGTAGAATGTCATTACAACACTTTAGTCAGGATTACCACCTAGTTTCTTTCACCACTAATGTTGTGCGTGTTAATTTTATCCATAAATGGTGAGATCTACAGTTTAAAGTCGACTCCGAACGACAGATTTTTTTAAAAAACTTTTCATGGCAATTTTATTTACTCTTCAGAGTTTTTGCCCGAAATCTGCTGAGAAGAAGTCGCCGAAGAAATATTTTTGTTCGTATTTTGTTTTTTTGGAGATGTCTGAACCGTGGCCTCACGCCTAATAAGCCAATACATTACCTACTAGACTACGGCGACTTCGAGCTCACTATGTAGACATTGGCAGCCTGAGTCGTTTTATCAGAAGCTTCGAGTGGTGCCGGGACTAGGGCATATCGGAAGGCTATGGTTTCACAATGAGCCCTATGAGAATAACGCAGAATAGGATTTGAAAAAAAAAAATGAATCAAATCAGAAACCGATTCTAAAATGCCTACCCCGTGAAACAAGACGATTTTCATACTTAATTGAATAATTTATGTCTTCTTTTTTTCGTTTAACACATTCTTCCAGGAGCCTTTACAGCTTAGGCGCCTTAGTCAGTTGATCACAGCAATCGATGACAGAACTTCCTCAATTTGATCCTTCCGACGCAAATCAGGTTGTCCTCTATGCCGACTTCCGCTAATCCTCGCATCTGTCTTCTATATCAGAACGACATGGCCGATCCAAAGCAGTTGTTGGATATTATTAATGCATAGCACAACGTCCATGTTGTCCTTGTTCCGACACAGACCAGGACTTCCGCTAATCCCCGTATCAAATACCTGTCTCGCCGGAGCATCCTCTATTATTTGAATGACATGGCCCAGCCAGGGCAGCCACTGGAAATTATTAATGCGCAGCACAACGTCCTTGTTGTCCTTGTCCCGACGCAGATAAGGTCTTTCGCTAATCCCCGCCTTAAATACCATGCTCGCGGAGCATCCTCTATCATCCGAACGACATGGCCGATTCAGTGCAGCAGCTGAATATTATTAATACACAGCACAACGTCCATGTCGCTAAGGAGCTCATACAATTCATTGTTACATCGGATGCGGAAATAATCGTCAACTTGCACTGGTCCGAAGACGTTACGTAAGATTTTTCACTCGAATACACTCAAGGCTGCTGCATCGAATACTTAATATTGTCCGCACTTCTGCTCCATACACAAGCACGAGAAGGATGAGCGACTTGTAGAATCATACGAAAGAGAGGTCTGTGCTGCTTAATTGCCCATTGAGACGCTAATAGTACCTGCTGGCAGTAGTGATCCTACGCTTGATCTCCAGACTGACATAATTTCTGCTGGTAATAGTGGGACCAAGAATAAGATACAAAATCAGTGACAATATCGAAAGTGTATAGTTAATGGCCGATATCTGAGATCCAATATGCCGGATGTCCCTACTCACTACTGTCTGACCTATCTTGATAGACTCCCGTTCAATAACGCTAAAGACAACAGTAACATCTCGCTTGGTACGCCCAATGATGTCAATATCGCCAGCTTACACAAGCCACAGTACACTACATAAGTAGAGTGTACAACAGAGTACTCGCCGTAGTTTAGTAGGCAGTGTGTTGGCTTATTAGACGTGAGGCCTCAGGTCAGGTCTCTAACTACAATGAAATGTGAAAAATTATTTCTTCGGCAACTTCCTCTCAGCAGATTTCTGGCGAAAACTCTGAGGAGTAAATATAAAATTGCCATGAAAAGTTTCTCCAAAAAAATCTGTCGTTCGGAGTCAACTTTAAACTATAGGTCCTGACACTCATGCATAAAATTAACACACTAACTAGGTCGTAATGCTGATCCCAAGAATTTTAAATGCTAATTATGTTTGTTCCCTACAAACGAGGGAACAAATTTTATTTTCTCCCATTGGAAGTATTTCGTATAGGCTGGGGTTTAAACTGTCATTTTTATGGGATTTTCTGGTTTTCATTGGATAACATTTTTGCGTGGTGGCTTCTAAGCCCTACGAACAACCCAAATTTAACGTCCAGAGGATTGGACTACGCTGCGCGTATTAGTTACTACCTAGCGGGTGCTAGTATGTCATCCAGGAGGGGCCACGAGGAGGCTGCGTGTCAACTTGAATACAACAAGACAAGTATCGTCCTGGAGGTAGCCACATTGACCACAGTCAGAAACTTTACCTTGTTTGCATGCATCCCATCCCTCCCTAAGGAAATCGAAGAAGCCCTGTCATCGATTGGTGTGACCAACTGGCGTAGACGCGCAAGAATCAGAGGCGCCTGGAAGGATGTGTTACGGCAGACCGAAATCCATTAATCGGGTTGTTAATGGCAAATTAAGTAAATAAGTAAGTAAGTATTTATGGTATTTTAACCTAAACTTTACGAAATTATTTTTTACCTTACCTAATATTACTAGTAGAATATGCGTTGATGTCACTGTACATCATATATGAGCAAATATATGCATGTATGTATGGGTGCCTAAATAACGTTGTGGCTTTTGGTGACAAAGTGTTTGTGTGTTGCACGGACGCAACATATTGGCAGGCAACTTGTACCGCTAATATGCACGCCTACTCTCCGGCTAATGATGCGACTAACAGAGGCTCAAATCGCCAAATGCCAAACACAAATCGAATGGAAGGAGAAAATTTACAAACGAAAACTAAAAAAGAAATTGAAACAGAAACCAGCAGGCAGGCAGGCAAGCAAGACGGGCAGACAGACAGGAAAACATGTCGTCGTCATTGTTGTTGGAAATATTTTGTTTCTTAGGCTGGACAACAAGACATTATTTTTCCGTTTGTTGTTGCAACGAAATGCCTGTTGTCCGCTGATATATAAAGCAGAGCATTTTGCATTAGCGACATAATTTATCACCCATAAGCAAGTTATTTCAATGCACAACATCCATGTGGTTTGTTTGTTTATTTTATATTTGCAGCAATGCAGTGGTGAATAGCATTGCTGGCTGGTTGGCTGCCTGGCTAGCTGGTGGCAAAGCACCTGTACAACTGAAAAAGGGTAAGTGTGGGTAACAACAGTCTGCTCGTTTTACTAGCCAGTTAAGGCGGTTGTCGTTCTCGTTGTGGTTGTGGTTGTTATTTTATTTCGCCTGTTGGTTGCGTGCCAATGCGTAGAGATATTTTTCAATATTCATAAGATTCTCACAAAAGAAACGTTTTTTTTTTTTTTGATGTCTGGTTTCTGTGCTATTGCTTGGGAATACTGGACCACGCTTAAGATGTTGCTGCTGTTGTAGCTGTAGTTGTAGTTGTAAATGTCTCCGTTATAGCTATTTTTCTTAAGTTGCTGTGTTGTGTTGCGTTGCTACTTTTGGGAGCAACAAGTGCAATTATTGGATATTTTAAATATTCAATAATTGCTTCTATTCATTCGCTCGCAAAAGGAAGTGCGTGGGGAGTTTTGAGCACATGTGGTATTTTTATGAAGGAATTACTTTTTATAGACACAAATATGAGTTTCTTTTTTTTTGCATTTTTTTCAATGGGAATATTATTAATGAGGCAGCTATTTAGGAAGTCTTGTTCAAATTATTCTAATGTTTGTAAATAAACATTCTGTCCAGTTGTGGCAATTTGTTTTCTGCAGAAACTACAACAGAAATACTTCAAAGCTTTCTTGTTTAATTGAAAAACTTTTATATTTTAATAAGATATTAATTTTAATTTAAAAATTAATTATAATTTAAACTTTATCAACGGAATAAATCAAATTGTTTCACTAGCTTTTAATTGCCCTTATGTATGTTATGGACTTATGGCATGAACAGAATACGACTGTAACATCACGGCAAAACCCTGCATAAAATGTGGATTCGTAACAGAGATCAGCAATTAATCGTTTTTTCGCTACTCATAAGCATTCATGAAATTTTGAATATAAGTGCGTCAACAATATTGAAATTTAACTACTCGTTACTCATTAATATGCACTACAACATTGATTTATAAGTACAGGTTGCAATGAGTATGCGTACAACGTTGACATCAAACTCAAACCATTCGAAATACGTTTGATCCATAAGCCTATTCATTTAGATTCATAACTTTAGAAAAATAATTATAATATATACTTATAAAAGATTCGAGTGACTCGAATACAAAGTACTACCCTATCGTTTGGTGATTTTGAGTACTCTGAGTGAAAACGTTGTCAAAAATAAAAAATGCAGAATCCATCTCATGAATGCATTTACCGATGCCTATTTGAATAGAAAAAATGGTCGTATTCTGTTCTACATCAAGACGTATAAAAAGAGTGCACATAGCTTAACATTCCCCATGAATTGATAGCCACATTAGACAAGACTACTGCCTGGTGGAGTATTAAAAATAAAATTTTTTAATTTTCAGGATGCTACACAGAGTCAATAAGTGTAATTTCGTGATCAGCACCACGGTGTCTGCTCCTGAGTTGCATTATTGCCTTAAAGGTTCCAAGTAGGTATTCTGATGGTTCATTCTCATCATCACAAAATCCACATATTGAATGGGAGACGATCCCCATCTTGAAAAATTGTTCTTTTGGTCTGCAGTCCTCTGGCAAAAAGCTGTTTGCTTATATACATAATTGGTTGATACAACTCTTCAGTCAGGATTACGAACTAGTTCATCACACTACTTATGTTGTGTGTGTTAATTTTATACATGAGCACCGGGACCTACAGTTTAAAGTCGTCTCCAAATCATAGACTTTTAGGAAACATTTCATCACAATTTTTATATACTTTCAGAGTTTTTTTTCAAAAATCTGCTGACCAGAAGTCGCCAAAGAAATATTTTTCATATTTCGAAATGTCTCACCTGGAGTTTGAACCGTGATCTTACGTCTAATAAGCCTCTTAAGGCTGTTTACTTATCTCATGTTATTGTTGGATAGTCTGATGGGTGATTCAAACCTCCGTCTGTTGTAATAAGGCACCATAAGTTTAGATTGCTCAAATCTATTTGGAAGAGTCTCTGGTTCTCTCCATCTTCAGTTTCACTGATTATACCCTTCGAAATATCTTTTCCCATTCCCGAAACGTTCTGGTCCTTAAGAAGTGTGAAAGCTCCATCTCTTACAAGCTCTTCCGCCTGCTTATTACTGCGAATTTCCACGTGACCTGGAACCCGGAGACGACTTTAAACTGTAGGTCCCGCCCACTCATGTATAAAATTAACACACACAACAAGAAGCTGGATCGTAATCCTGATTGAAGGGTTGTAATGATCAACTATGTTGTGTATGTAGGCTTTCGCTTGGACTTGAAATATTTCTCTTTGTGGCTAAAAACTTCCAACATCACCCACGTTGTGTGTGTGTTAATTTGATACATGAATGGCGGGAACTACAGTTTAACGTCGACCATGAAAGATAGATTTTTGGGAAACTTCTCGTGGCAATTTTTATTTTTGTCAGATGATTGCTGAGTGGAAGTCGTCGAAAGAAATAGTTTTTCATATTCTCTTTTGTGTTCGAGATGTCTGAGCTAGGGGAACTACAGCCCCTCGTCTAATAAGCCAACACACTAGCTACGGCGACTTCAGTTATAGCGATTGCTAGTTGTAGGATTTTAAAATCACTAATCGGCAGCGAAATGAATATTTTGATATGATCATGGATGTTATTAACGTACATAGTCCATCAACTGCGTAAGCGCATGGGGTAGTTCTGCTGTGATTTTCTTATGAACATCGTCTGAACGCGTACACTCAAAGAAAAAATACGGTTAAGGTGTTCAAAAGTTCCAAACAGTATGATTTTACGATTGTTTGCAATTCTATTATGATTCTTAATAAAAAATCGGAAAAATATTACGAAATTATTACGCCAAACATTAACAAATGTCCGTGCAACATGATAAAAATAAAATAATTTATCTCCACCCCCTTAGTAGTTTTAAATACTTCAGACTCACTGATTTTATGATTTTCTGCTGCGACAATATTAACTGAGAAAAACCGAACGTTTTTTTTTTTCAACTTAAAAATTGTCATAAAAACCATTCTCCTGTCAAACATTATAAATTATCATACAACAACAACAACAATGGCAACAACAACATAAAATAAATGAAAACAGAATCATTGATCAGGTTTGTCAGTAAAACTGACAGACAGTCAAATACATGAACATGAAAATTTAATAAATACCCTCGTATACGTATATAACGTATTATCTCTCCATCTCTGCATCTCTATCTTAGATTATGATTGTGTTCATAAGAAAATCAGTGAATTTATTTAGTTTTTATGTGAATTGAAACTATAAAACAGTTTAAAACAGTTGACTTGGAATACATTGGGTAAAAAAAAAGTTAATCACACACACACACACACACACCATTCACATTTTGTTAAAATATTCGATTGATAACATTTGTATTCGTAAATGGCAATTTAATAGCTGCTCATGGATAATCGGTTACTTGTGGCATTCGACGGTAGACAATAGAATTTTATGGCTTTTAAAGCACTCGGGATTTTTATTGAGTTTCTACTGGCAGTGTTGCTCAAGCATTTTTTTTATTTTAACTGCCCCTATAAAACATGTTCCATAGAAGATATTCAATGAAGGCATAGCACAATAGCTTTGGGTACACTATACACTGCCAATATACACAGATTAAGCGGAAAGAACAAATAGCAGCCGAGGTAGTTCCAAAAACTGTTTCGTACCTTTTAGGAATGCAACTCGGCGATAACTTGACGGGTATTGGTTTTCTAATGTAAGGGGAATATCAATGTAAACACGGACTTTAACGTAGTGGAGTTACTCTTTTTGGAAATTTCTTTCGCAGTAAAAACAAAATCGTTAGTTCTGTGTGGCGAGTGGCAGTGTCTTGTTGAATCTACATACCGTAACGTAACGTAACAGATTTTAACGTAATGAAATTACTCTTTCTGGAAACTTTTTTCGCAGTAAAAACAAAATCGTTAGTTTTGTGTGGCGACTGGCACTGTTTTGCTAAATCTACATACCGTAACGTAACGTAACGGATTTTAACGTAATGAAATTACTCTTTCTGAAAGCTTCCTTCGTAATAAAGACAAAATCGTTAGTGGTGTGTGCAGGCAGGTGGCACTGTCTTGTTGAATCTGCATACCGTCCACCTCATAATCTTCTATTAAAGAGCACAAATGTCTGTGATTGTGATCATACAACCATAATGCTTTGAATTATCCGAGATAGCTCCTACAGAATCATTTTTGAAAAAAAAACAGACCCGGCTTTTCTTTGGAAATGAGTTCATCGCTGAAGAAAATTTTGTTCAACAGATCAGCGCTGAAAGCCTCTTACTTTAGTATCCCATCAGCATATCTACGAAGTTATAAATGGTCAGCCGATATGTCTTAATGAGGTTGCGAATACCCTGAGTCTACAAAACGATGCGTTCATTGTGATGATGCACAGGATTGGCCATATATTTTTTGAGAAACTTTTCATGTCAATTTTTATTTACGGAAGCCGCTTTAGGTATATTTTTTCATATTCTGTTGTGTTGGAGATGTCAGACCTGGGGTTTGAACCATGGCCTCACGTCTTATGAGCTAATACACTACCTACTAGACTATGTCGACTCATATTGTGCTCAAAACCTCAGAGTGCTTCAAAGATGGTCTAAGATAGGATTGTCAATCAGGAAATTTGCTGCATATTGGGCTGAAATAGTATGAAATCATCTACAGTGAGCTGCTTCAGGCAGATGCAACTCTAAAACCGTCTACTTAGAAGTGAACCTGGCTTAAACATTAATAAAGCTTATGGTATTTACCGGACTTGATCGTAATCTTATGTATGTTGAAGTCGCCTTAGTCTAGTAGGTAGTGTGTTGGCTTATTAGACTGAAGGCCCAAGTTCAAATCCCAGTTCAGACATCAAAACGAAAATATGAAAATATTTCTTCGGCGACTTCCTCTCAGCAGATTTCTGGCAAAAACTCTGAGAGAGTAAATAAAATTGCCATGAAGAGCTTCTCAAATATCTGTCGTTCGGAGTCGACTTTAAATTGTAGGTCCCACCACTCATGTATAAAATTAACGCACACAACATAAGTGGTGTGAGAAGCTAGGTTGTAATCCTCACTGAAGGGTTGTAATGACCAATTATGTATGTATGTATGTATGATCGTAATGTTATCTCGATCACAGTGGCCATGCTTACAGGTCATTGTGTTATGAGATGACACGCGCAAAGAATGCAGCTCCCATCTAATGACTTCTGCCGTGGATGCAGATCTGCTGAGGAAGAAGAGACTTTCTTTGTCAATGCCTATATTTGGTTACTTGGTCATATTTTTAACGTACAGCCCTTGCGCTGACCAACTTTCTCTTTTTCTAGTTTGATGGAACTTAGTCAGAAAAGGGACTGCATTTACCTGCGGCCTTACAACGGGCCGCTATGCACTGAAAAAAATATCGTAGGTATTATCAACTAAAAAATTTAGTAAACCTTCAACGAAAAATATATTCAAATCTATAGATTTTTTATTGAAGTCTACACAAGTTTTCTTCAAGTCTACATACATTTCATTAAAAACAAAGATTTTACTTTAAATTAACTAAATAAGTTTTATATTTAAAATTCATTTAAGTAGAATCTGTTGACTTGAAAAAAATTTTGTTGAAAATAATAAATGTTTTGTTAATTTAACTAAAATTTTGTAAAATTAACTAAATCTACTATAAAAAAAATAACAAAAATCTTTAGTTATTTTTTAGTCATATTGAATAATTATTTTTTGTTAATTTAAATATGATTAGTAGAATTGAAGAAAATTCGTTAAATTTACTATGGGGATGTAAAATTGAAGAAGTTTCGTCAATTTAACTCCTTTATTGTAGTAAAATTGAAGAAAGAAATTTTTCAATATGAATAATTTACTAAATTTGTATATTTTTACTAAAAAAAAGACGTAGATATGAACAGACATTTTTGTTAGCTGATATATAACAAAATTTCTTCAATTCTACACCCCTTTTTACAGTATTTATGGAAATTTTTGGTTCAGTGTGCATGCTCAAGTGAGCTTTTGGTACCAAAGCTAACTCTCCGACTTACCTGCCTAGACTATTGACTTCTGAAAATTTATTATCTGAGTTTTCTTGTTAATAGGAACAAGAGCTGCTAGGAAACGTGTTTTCAAAAAAATCTCATGAGATTCTTATGCTCAAGATCCAAATTATTGGGGTCTAACCGGATATCTAATAACTCGTGATGGCAAATATAAAACTGGTTTATCAATTCCTAAAGGCGTTTATAGGTCGTCTCGAACTTATCATGCTTGCTTCCAACTCCTCCTCCCCCCCCCTATATTTATTAATTTTTAGAATTTATTAGAGATTAAATTCAATTGGCATTGAATTGTTCAAATTGTTGTTATTGTTGTTGTTTTGTACGTGTTTTTTAACTGCTGCTGCTCCAGAGTATGAATGAATTCACGGACTAACTGGCTGACTTGAATAATACAAAGTATTACAAGCCAGTGAATGTCTTGCAAGTGCGTTCGCACAGTAGATAGGCATTAGAAAGAAGAAGAAAAAAAAATTGTAACAATCGCTGCTGCCCCTGGTAAATACTTACAAAATATTGTCATTTATTTATGCTGCCAATTCATGGCAATTCATGACAATTCATGCGTATTGCTATGTACGTTGTGGCCTGTCATTGCAAGTGCATGGCCGGCCGTATGGACAAGAAGAAAATTGCAAATCGATTATACAATTTGAGTTGTGAAAAAAACAAAGGAATTCAATAGGCTCCAGTTCCAGAGATATGTACATACGTGCAACTGTAAACGTAATGTCACCTACGTACACAACGGACGCCGCCGCTGCCACCACCACCAATGCTTTTCAGACAGACGCGCTAGAGAATCTAGGCAGCTTCACAACATTCCAGCATAAAAATGTTGTTTAAAGGTAGAAAAATTCATTGAAAAACATACAACAAAAACAAAAACAACAACAACAAACAGAGAGGAAAACTTGCGTTAATATTTCCAAGATACTCCAGCAAAAAAAAAAAACAGAGAACGGATAGACTTTTAAGCGTTCTTGTCAAGTTGTGCTCTCGTATTTTATGCGTTTTGTTCAAGCTTGCGTTTGTTGTTGTTTTTTCATTTTATTATGATGATTTTCTATCGGGTTCGCCATCAAACGATTTTTTTTTTCAACTAGTGCTTATTTCGTGAATGGTAACACTTTATCCTTCCGCTGAACGAATATTGACCATCAAATGCGTTTTCGCTTTGCTAAGTGGGCCTGCGATCGACTTACAGAAGATGGCGATTTTGGTAAAAAAAATCATCTTTTCAGATGAAGCTCATTTTGATCTTGGCGAGTATGTAAACAAGCAAAATTGTCGCATTTGGGGCACAGAAAACCCGCACGCATACATTGAAAAGCCGACGCACCCAAAACGAGTCACTGTTTGGTGCGGATTTTGGTCCAGAGGCATAATTGGGACATTTTTCTTCGAAAATGAGCAAGGAGTGGCCGTTACAGTCAATGACGATCAAAAAAAAAAAAAAACAAAAAATTAAGAGGAGGATATTGGCAACATTTGGTTTCAACAGGACGTCGCTACGTGCCACACAGCCGAAGCTACACTCGATGTTTTGCGCCCTGTTTTTGAAGATCTCATTATCAGCAGCAGAGCTGATGTCGTTTGGCCACCTCGGAGCTGTGATTTGATACCGTTGGACTATTATTTGTGGGGTGCCGTCAAAGATTAATTTTACGCCGACAAGCCAGAGACAACTGACGCTTTAAAGGACAATATTCGTGAAGCCATTGGTGAAATACAGCTGCACACAATCGATAATGTGCTTAAAAATTGGACCGATCGTGTGGGCTACTGCATGGCCAGCCGAGGCAGCCATTTGAATGAAATTATTTTCCATTATTAACCGGAAGGATTGTACTTTCAAATAAAAAAAAGAAATTTGAGAAAATATTCAGCAGTTTTTTTTGAAGCATTTTCAAAAAAAAAAAAGTTATTTGGCGGACCCTTTATATATATTTTTATGTTGTTGTTGTTGCTTTACTAACCAAAGTGTTTGAACAAATGTTTATCATTTCAAATTTTTTTTTATGGCCTGTATTTTTATTATTGGTGGTTATATGTGGCATCTTTTTAAAAACACTGGAGCCGTCAGAAAAAGCAGACAAAAAAAAAACGGAGAAAAAAAATATGGAGCACCTGTCATTTGACAATGAACGAACAAAAAAAAAAAAAACGCATGCGCATGCTTACTTAAGTTCCTGAACAGGCCACGCCAGAAATTTTATATTTTACTGCGTAAGCGTCCGTTAGTTACACAGTCCTTGCGTCTGTTCTGTCGGATTTCTATAGCCAGCGTCGTAATTCATAAAAATGCTTGACAAACTTGTTTCCCGAAAACAAACATGCATTGCTCGCTCGCTCCTCTCCATCATCAGTTGCAAGGTGGTTGTATGGTGGCACTAAAAAGAGCAGAACCTGAGTAAATAAGTGAATATTATTTTTCCTGTGTTAAGGTGTAGTGATGAGGTTATAGTCCTGCTATTCATGGAATTGAAAATTGTTTTTGTAATGAATTTTAAAAGTCACCAAAGGTCTACTGCTTGTGCTATCAGCAGGAGGAGCAAAAAAAAAATAATTATTTGCAGACTAGCAGTGGAAGAAAAAACAATAAAGAAAAGAATGCGAAAAAACAAATTTCTTTAACCAAAAAAAAAGCAAAAAAAAACGATTTTTTTTTTTGTTTCAGAAATATTGGCATACGCTTGTAATGAAATGACCACACAATGCAAATTGAAAAGTTTTAAAAGTCAGAGTTTAAGTTAAAGAGCACACAGTAAACTGTTTTTCTTCATTATGGTCTCTGGCTAATGAATCTTAATTGCAAACAAATTTTATCGAATTTGCAGCAGACATGGGGTATTTTAATAGTTTCAACACAGTTCGAAGGTTTATTTCAAAAAAAGCTTTCAATACTTTATTGAAGGTGATGTTTTTGTCTATAAATTAAGGGACTTTATTTCTAATCTAATACAGTAACATAGTACCAATCAGAGATCATCAATGAGTATTCAAAAAGCTGAGTAGAATTGAATCATACTCATAATTTCTGATACTTATACGTATTCATACTTATTTTAATATCATGGAACCTCTTGCGCTCATATTCAAAGTTTGAAGTCCTCCATTATATTCATATTTAACCACATGTATGATGTTGTTGATTTCGACTCTTCATACCTCAACATTTACACGAATCACAAAATAAGTATGATTCGCGTACGAACACTAAAATACACACTAAATGGTTGCTCTGCCTGCTGTTCTGTCTTTTTTGCTTATGTAACTTTTTTCTATTGTTGTAAATGCAACAACAACTAAGACTGCAAATTTTGATAAATGATTCGACGAATCACTCGTATCATTTATAAGTATTATAATAAGTATTTTTCTAAAGTTATGAATCTAAATAAGTAGGCTTATGAATCAAACATATTTCGAATGGTATGAGTTTGATGTCAACATTGTACGCATACTCATTGCAACCTGTACTTATAAATCAACGTTATAGTGAGTACGAATGAATCACGAGTACATAGTTAAATTTCAATTTTATTGACTCACTTATATTCAAAATTTCATGAGGGCTTATGAGTAGCGAAAAGACGATTGATTGCTGATCTCTGGTGCCAATACTAGTTTCATTTTTCAAAGAACAGCGTGGCAAAGCTTAACTGTCGGAATGTAGTCTTCATGGTACTTAGCAGTCGGGATTGTTATGTGTTCTCCTTCTTCTTTAATCGTGGATTTCAGTTTTTGGGAAAAAAAAGCAGGCAAGACATACAGTGAATATGTTCACTGAGGTCGTAGTGTGTTGGTTTATAAGACCTGAGGCCACGGTTCAAACCCTAGGTCAGTCAACTCGAACATAGCGAATTGCTGAAAATATTTCTCAGTCTGTTGAAAAGTTTCTCAAAAGTCTATCATTCATACATACATAATTGGTCATTACAACCCTTCAGTCAGGATTATTGACCTAGTTTCTCACACCACTTATGTTGTGTGTGTTAATTTTATACATAAGTGGCGGGACCTACAGTTTAAAGTCGGCTCCGAACGACAGATTTTTTGAGAAACTTTTCATGGCAATTTATTTACTCTCAGAGTTTTTGCCAGAAATCTGCTGAGAGGAAATCGGCGAAGAAATACTTTTTGTATTTTTGTTTTGATGTCTGGCCTGGGGCTCGAACCCTGGCTTTACGTCTATTAAGCCAACACACTATCTACTAGACTACGGCGTCTATCATTCATAGTCGACTTTAAACTGTAGATCCTCCCACTTATATACAAAATTAACACTCACCACATGGGTGGTGTGAAAAGCTAGGTTGTTATCTTGGCTAAAGGGTTGTGATAACCAATTAAGTAAGTCTATACCCACAGATTGTAGGGTTTCTATATATGTAGCTTGCCATGTGAAAATATATTGGATTGTTTCGTGTAATGCGGTATGAGAAGCTAGTTCGTAATTCTGCCCAAAGGGTTGAAATGACCAATTACGTACGTGTGTACGTACGTATAAGTGGCAGGAATTACAGTTTAAAGTCAGCTCTGAACGTTAGACTTTTGAGAAACTTTTCATGGCAATTTTATTTATTATCACAGTTTTTGCCAGAAGACTGCTGCGACGAAGTCGCCGAAGAAATACTTTTTCATGTCCGCCTGCACACAGACTCTACTAGACTACGGAGACGACTATAAACTGTAGGTCCTGCCACTCTTGTATAAAATTAACACACACAATGTGGGTGGTGTTAGCAGCTAGGTTGTAATCCTTACTTTAAGGTTGTAATGTACGATTGTGCCCTTGGTTTTGGACCGTAGTATGGAAGCCTTTAACAATAATTCATAATATTGATCGCGTGTCTATCCTCCTCCCTCATCTTATTATTATGCTTTGATGCTGAAAGGGTCATAAGATGCTGAAGTTGCCAACAGTATCTGTTGAAATGCTGTTCTCGTTCTACTGAGTATAGTGGTGTGGAATTCTACTCATTGAACTCTAATTGGGAACCAATGGGCATTAATCAAATGTTTATTTGAGTGGCATTAAGTATTCTGTATAAAATCCAAAACAATGATTAAAATTTATTCATCTGCATCGAAATTTGATCCTTTATTACTCGATTTTCTGTAAATCACTTTGACATCTATATCACGTCATGCGTTTTGTAAAAGATTTCATTGGGAAATGCTTCGCAACGATATTTAGTAGTCAAAACGAGCGAAGTAACCTAGAGGGTTTCCCTTCTAAAAGAGGGAACATTCTGTGGTACATAGGAAGAACCGATAGTGTAGTATTCCGCGACTATAAGAATACTTGCGTGTGTCTTCCCACCAGAAGTCCATACCATTGATAGAGGTGCTCAATTTAAATTCGACTGAGAGTGGAATGAACAAGATATAGCAATGCAATCTAACAGCCTGGCCACTATCTGTATATTCTGCTCTAGAGAGGTTAACTCATAGGAAATATGATTAGAATTTGGTGGGTAACAGCTCATAGGAGAATTCAAGGTAAGGAGCAAGGGAAGCTTTCACACTGCTGAGAGGTCAAAATTCTGCTATGGAGTGGAAAGAGGTGTTTAGAACGGCTTCATGAGCAAAAGGGAAGAAAAAGAAAGAGCAAAGACTCTGTTTAAGGCAAAGAGATTTGGAGAAATCTAAACTTTTGGCGATAAACTGCAATCAGAGAAGATTTGAGACATGCATCAGGCTATCCAGGAACAAGCTGAGGTTAGTAAAAATATTTTGACAGGCCACTGTAGACTCGCAGTATATCTGTTCAGAATAGGGATTGTCTCGAACTCAATAAGTAGATTCTGTGATGGGATGTGAATGAATCATCAGAACATATACTTGGCAACTGTAACGCACTAACCCTAGAGAAAAAAACATGAGGAATAAAACATTCATTCATAACCCATACATAATTGGTCATTACAACCCTTCAGTCAGGATTAAGGCCTAGCTTCTCACACCACTTATGTTGTGTGCGTTAATTTCATACATGAGTGGCGGGACCACCTACAGTTTTAAGTCGACTCCGAACGGCAGATTTTTGAGAAGCTCTTCATGGCAATTTTATTTACTCTCATAGTTTTTACCAGAAATCTGCTGAGAGACAGTCGCCGAAGAAATATTTTTTTCATATTTCGTTTTGATGTCTGACCTGGGATACGAACCTGGGCTTTACGTCTAATAAGCCAACACACTACCAACTAGACTATGGCGACTACAAAGAATAAAACATCTGGGTATATATCATGTGCTGGGCAGGGAATGAGCCTTGTTAGCACCGGGCAGTACTCTGAAGTTTTTCAGAATCTGGAGGAAAACGATTCGTTATTTACACCGTTTCTCCTTTTAATTATTGGCCCATAAGGTAGTATTCAATTGAGATTGTGTTGTATGTTATTCCATCAGCCAATGTTGCTTACTATAGTTTCTTTTTTTTATATTTCAATTTCATTAATTAAACCAAAATTTTTTTATCATTTTGTTATCATTTCCTTAAAGACAGTGGAAATCTCATAAAATAAATCAATTCATTATCTTTCATACCCCCATTTAGTCTAGACGAACCACCACTATGAGGGAGTACTGCAAACAGCAATTGGTTTCTTATTGAAATTCAGTATTTGGAATTCATATATGCATCCGATCTGTGTGCACCATGTTTTAAAAAATTCTAATAATTTTTTTTTAAATTATTTTCATGCAAATTAACGTTTTTTTTTGTTATGAACTCTGTCAGACATGGAATCTCTCTAAACTGTAGGCCTTAAAAATTTTTATACTCGTTTTTGTTTTTCTTTTTCTTTTCTTGTCTTTAGTTTTCTGATCTCCTGTGTGTAGGGGTATTAATTTATAGTTTTTCTTGCAAAAACGTAAAAATAATCAACGAAAAAAACTAATTTGTCATGCGGCGGTGATGAACATGAAATATGTTCGAACGTCTCTGAGTCTATGAGACGTTTTTTCTTTACTTATTTTTCTTTCTTTGCAGTTTTCAAAAGTAACTGCAAACTGAAATGACAAGAAATCCAAAAAGATCGTTAAAAAAAACTGCTAAACGTTCATTCAGTCTGCATAAGTAATGTCTGTCTGGTACTGGCTTGGCTTACTGCTCAGCACCAACACCACCACCACCACCACCATCATCATGATCATCACCACCTTCTTCTACAGTCGGGATAAAACTATAAGATGACTGGTGTCTATCAATGCGGGGCGTCGTGTAAAAGCCATTGTTGTACGTTAAGTCAGGATGGCAGTAACTTGTTTGCAAATAAAAAAAAAAAAACATGGCCTCAAAAATATTGTGTACCTCTGTACGCATTATGTTTAACAAGTGCTGCTGCAACAGCAACAGCAGCAGCTAGCCACCAGCCATCCAACAATCCAGCCATTCAGTCCGTCAGAGGCAAAGAAAATTGCCAATTGCATTGCATTGCAGTTGATTGTAAACTGTTACGTTTTGTCCTCGTATTAGCAATTGAACTGGTTACGCATGCGCGTAATACTTAAGGCTATAAAAATGCAGTTAATGCTACTTTATATTGAAAAATGTTTTTCAATTTTTTTCTTCGCTTCTTCTTCTCTCTACTGCTGCCTTGCCTGCTTCATTATTATTAAATAACAGTGTCCGGGCGCATTTTTAACCCAACTAACCACCAACCACTAGCCACCAACCACCAACACTAGCATCAATAAGAACAACAACAGCAGCCGCATCATCTTCATTATCATGTTCTTAAGCTTTTTCTAGAGTCATGTGCAGCAGTAATGTGTGGTGGCATAGCAGCAAGCATTTGAGAGCATAACTGTAGGCTATGGTTCATTCATTCACTAAGTAAAATAATAGCTATGCTTGAATCATATCATACAATATTATTATTTATTTCAAAGTGGACTAATTGATAAGTGTATGCACAAAAAATTATATGCTGCCAGGCTATTTCTTCTGGTAGCTATTGATTTAATTATTATGGTGGCTTTGTTGCTGCACACAGAAAATGGCCAAAACTTTTGCTTACATTGAAGGAAAATTGAAGAAAATTGATTCTTTAATATTGGTTTACAGGAAATGACATTAAAGGAGGACCTCTAGCGGAGGTTTCCTTAAGGATAATCTGTTGAAACCAGCAGTTTAATCGTAATACATTATATACAGGGTGCTGATATATAATGCAACAAAGTAAAGCGCTATATTTTTTAAATTTTTTTTTAATATTATTGCTCAAAAGCAAAAAATGTTGGAAATAACATCAAATTTTAGAATCAGTTTAGATTTGTTCGAATTGGCCACCTTTGGTACGAATTATGGCCTTCAAACGGCCGACAAACCCATCACAGGCTGCACGAAAGTGGCTCTGCGGTATTTTGGCCCATTCCCGGCGAAGCGCCGTCTTGAGATGTTCGACACTTTGGTATTTTTTAGTGAGAACCTTACTCTCCAAAATGCCCCAGGCGCAAAAGTCCAACGGATTGAGATCCGGAGATTTTGGTGGCCATTGTGCGGTAGAAATGAAGCGAGGAACCTCCGTTTTAAGCCATTCTTGGTTAACGCGTGCTGAGTGCGGCGGTGCTGAGTCCTGTTGGTATGTCCATGGTCTGCGGCCGAAATGTTTGTGTGCCCAGGGCTTCAATACTGTCTTTAAGACATTTTCCCGATAATATTCGGCATTTATTTTTACCCCACGGTCGATGAATACGAGCGGGGAGCGACCATCGGCCGTTACGGCGGCCCACACCATTACCATCGGCGGCGCTTGAGTTCTGGTGGCCAATCGCAGGTGTAAATTTTCAGCTGACCTCTTTGGCAAGTAAACCCGATCATTTTGTTTGTTCACAAACTGCTCAATTTCGAATGGCTTCTCATCGGAGAAATCCAAATTCGGTAACTGGCCACTTTCGTGCAAGCGAAGTAACTCCTTGGCTCTTTCCAGTCTAACGTTTTTTTGTCCATCGGTGAGCTCTTGCACTTTTTGGAACTTCAATGGCTTTAGTCCAAGCTCATTTTTCAATATGTGTTGCATCCGTTCTCGCGATATGCTCAGCTCACGAGCAATTTTTCTACCACTGCGGCGTGGATTTCGACCAAATCCGGGGTTCACTTTTCGGATCATTTCTGGTGTTGTTACCGTTTTTTTCGTCCACTTTTTGGACGCGAGGCAACACTGCCAGTATCACGGTAACGAGCAATGGTACGAGAAACAAAAGATTTATTCACATTTAAATGCTGGAGGGCTCTAACGATAGCCACCTGTGGTTTTCCAGCCAAATATAAAGCAATCACACTATCACGCTTGAATTCAATCACGAATAACTTTTTTTCTGAATGCAATAGATCAAAATGCTTTTGTAAGCCTGTAAATAATAAAATGAACTGTCACTGGAATAAATCTGTCAGCTGTCAGACGAGCGGTTTACAAATGATAACAACCTGAAGTTGGTTGCAATACATATCAGCCACCCTGTACAAAGGCGAGCACGTTATAGCGGCGTCCTGTACGACATTGTAAAATAAGAATAGGCTGATAAAAATCTTTACTTACTTAACTTACTTAATTAGTCATGAGAACCTTTTAGTGAGGATCACAACCTAACTTCTCACACCACCCATGTTGTGTATCTTAATTCTGTACATGAGCGACGGGACATACAGTTTAAAGTCAACTCCAAAGAGTAGAGTTTTGAGAAGCTTTTCATGACAATTTTATGTTTCTCTCAGAATTTTTTTACCCGAAAACTAGAGAAAGGAACTCAACGATGAAATATTTTTTCACATTTCGTCTCATTCGAGATGTGTTAGCTGGGGTTAGAAACACGGGTTAGCATCTAATTAACCAACTCATTACCTACTAGACTACGGTGACTTCAATAATCTTTACTTTTGATAAATTCGTCTCTTATAAGATCTAAACTTAGAACAAGAGGTACTCGCTGAAGGAGTACTAATATTTTTCCATGGCATTTAGACTGTCGCCATGCGAATTCGGTATTAGAGTATATCGTATGGTTTATTCACATATTTACAGACAGTAAAGCCGCAATAAATCCCTAGCGAGTATGTACACCACATCTAAGATTGTCCAAGAATGCCAGATGTCTCTAGAGGAGATAACCAGACATTCATTTGGGTTCCTGTAAACGGGACATCCCGGGTAACAACAAAGTCGATGCACTTGCTAAAGTTGGCGCCACGGAAAATTTAAAATTAAATTTTTTTATAAGATAGGGGCTGCTCTGCAGAGAGCCAAACAAATGGTTTCACAAAAACTCCATGCATTGGCAAAGTTAAGATGGGATAATGAACTCAGACAGATGAGATAATGAACCCACTTATAGAGGTAGGTAGGGTGGGTAGGTACCACCACTTGTAGTGACACCAGAGGGGATAATGAACCCACTTGTAGAGACACCAGGCAGATGGGATAATGAACCCACTTGTAAAGGTAGGAAGGGTAGGTAGGTAACACCTCCATTCATTGGCAAAGAGGGGATAATGAACCCACTTGTAGAGACAGAGAGATAGATTTGGCCAGGCATGGATATATGCAGAACAGAATTTGCACTGTAACTAACAAGATACCATGTACGGAACCTTGTAGCAGTGAAAGCAGGATACTGGCCTCTAGGTGTTCACGTCTAGAGACAGGGTATACCTCATTACAACTTCTATAAAACCTGCAACAACGAGAAAGAAAATGAGAACACAGAACATTTTCTGTACCATTATCCGTTGCTTGAGAACCAGAGAAGTGACAAAACATATTTAGCCAAGGCAATTTAAGATAAATTTTTACTTTCGTAAGACTCTCGGAGAGATACCAACCATACATATGTACATAATTGGTCATTACAATCCTTCAGTCAGGATTACAACTTAGCTTCTTACACCACTTATGCTATTTGCGTTAATTTCATACATGAGTGGCGGGACCTACAGTTTAAAGTCGATTCCGAACGACAAATTTTTGAGAAACTTTCCATGGCAATTTTATTTACTTTCAGAGTTTTTTCCAGAAATCTGCTGAGAGACAGTCGCCGAAGAAATATTTTTTCAAATTTCGTTGATGTTTGACCTGGGATTTGAACCGTGGTCTTACGTCTAGTAAGCCAACAAACTACCTACTAGAGATATCAACCAGGAGCTATAATTATTCTGCAGAGTAGATAATAACAATTGGATCTTATAGTACCCATGCAAGTTACGTTAAGGGAGGCGGCTAGCAGTTTAACCTAACCTAGCCTTCCTTTTCCCATTAAATCCAGGGCTTCACTGATGTTCATTAGTTCCAAAGCAATGGTACTGAGGCGAAGCTCTTTCAAAAAATTAAGCACTCGCCCATGGCTGCTTATGTCCATAGCATTGTGCTGTTCATCCGAAATTAAAAAATCTTCTAAACATACCCAAATTAAGGCCCCTCTCTCTCTGCATAGGGTACTTAACAACCACTCCACCTATGTATATATGTACATATGTATATAGTTAATGCATCATTGTAACCAGTTAGAGAGACATATAGACAAATAGTTACATTTAATGTCTCTCTATATGCTAAAATCCTTGATGTTATTTTTTTCCTCCGGCTTAATTGTAGTTCAAGTCTATTTATTGAAATCATTTCAATTGGTAGTATTGCTCCTGCTCCTACTGCTGCTGCTGTTGCAACTACTACAACTACTTGTTGCACATATTTCTTGTTGTACTTTGCTTTTTCCTTTCTGATGCCAGCCATATAATTTAAACTCCAATACAACAATTTATTGCCATGTTGCCTACCACCTGCGCATCGTTTTATAATGTTTTATTTGCCAGTGTTTGTAGGCTGACTTGACTCCACTCAACTTGACTTGGCTTGACTTGCCTGGTTGGCTTTGGCTGCGTGGCTGGAGTGGTTGAGTTGCCTGAATGTGCAATGAATGTAGGTATGTGTCCACATAGGTTTTGTTGCAGTTGATGATGTTTATTTGACTGATTGCTGGTTGTATTGCCTGTAACTACTATTCCTTCTTCCACTACTTGTTCTTGGCGTCCGGTTTCTTTTAGTAAAGTATTCTTCAATTCCGCGTACATTATAGATGAACTTCATTCAATATTAATAAAGAAAATTACAAGAGCGTGGGACATGTTAATTAATAAGAAAATTCTTCAATGTTTTCCTATCACCACAATATCTCTTGTTGTTGTTGTTCGATTTTACAGGAAAATAAAGATAAAAACAGAAAATAAATGTGACTTAATAAGTTTATACAGTAGAATCTAATTACTAACGAAACTTCTTATAATTAATGTGTTGGTAGCCATTAAAGAAGAGTTTTAAGACAATTTCTCGGTAGTCATTTGACAGTTAAAAACTTTCAATAGAAGAGAATCAAGTAAGACAACAACCGGCACTCAGTTATCACAAGAAATCTAAATATTGTTAACAAGCAATTGCTACTTTTGAATTTCCTCTTCAAATATGATTTGTTATTGAAAAAAATAAAATGGTAGTCTTTTCAAGAAAGACTGTTTGCAGTATTGCAGCAATTGCTGGTATAATCCTCAACCGTATAAAGTATAAAATACTGACATAAGGATCACATACTGCGAACCATAGTATATTGGTTCGCATTGACTTCGACCAACAGACTTAATCTCCACCATTTATTTTCTCTTTGTCGACTTCAGAATTGAGTTTGACATCGTTAACAGTAATGTCATATGGAAGAGAAGTCAGGAAAAACTATAGCTAGGCTATGTATGACGTGCGTCAGAGGTGTATATACATATATAATCATTCTTGCTGTCGCTTAGATTTTATGGTCTTCAATAGACAACAATACAGGCACCTGATGTTGTCAGAAAATTTCTATGAAATGGGGCCAGAGATTTGGCACACCAGATCGCCAAGAATATTGTTACGTTTTAACGTTTTAACGTTTTAAAAACGTTTAAAATATAAGCTCGTATATTGCAAATAAAATAACACTGTATTTGTGTTTAGTTTTAATTAAAATTCTTTATTATTTGCACAATTCTGTGTGCCACTGTTCACAACTTTATGTAAACAACAACAATTGCTTTGTTTGCATGCATGCATCTTTGCACTCTTTTACGTAAACAATAACAATTACTAGCCAATTATTCGACAGATCTTTGTAACGGAGATCTTCAAACCACCGCGTCTTCACACAAAACATGCCGCGTCTTCACACAAGACTGACTGAATTTTTACTGACTCCGTTGCCTGCTTTGTCTTGCCCTTTATATGGCAACATAAACGATCTGATAAATGTTCTTGAAGGGGAATATGCATGGCTTCGCCTTCGCGAGATCTGTATAAATGTAAACATCGTTGTTTCATTATTGTTGTTTGTGTATTTTGTTTACATTTATTCTTGTAGTGTTTGTTGTTGCATTTTTGTTTACTTGTTTATCCTTTTTTTATACATTCATGAAGACAGACTAATAGGGAACCATATAGAACTGATCTTTGTACTAGTACGTGTCGTATCATACCGACGCTATCGATAGTGAAAATACCACCTACAACATGGTGGCATTATACAAACGTAATTGCAAACATAGTTGGATGACTGAAATGAAATGATATAACCGCGTAGTATCTTGAAGCACAACAGAAATGTTGAGCACTAAATCGCATATATTATGTTCTATCACAAAGACCCTTCTCTAACGGGTTTGAGGCAATCTAAACTTTTATTGACAACGTAAAATAGCAGCTATCCAAAAATTACCTCAGTTTACTAACCCATCTTTTGACAGGGCACTGTAAATTATTGAGGATGCCAATATTACTGAACACATAGATTCTGTGATGATGAGAATGAGTCATCAGAACACATTCCTGAAATCTGTGAAGCACTAATGCATCCCAGATGGAAACAGGAAGTGCTGTGCAGGGAATTATGCTTGTTGACACCGAACATCAACCTGAAGTTTGTCAGGGTAGTAGTGAAAGACGAGATCATCCATCATATGGTTGAACCGACAGATTACAAACGTACAGCGTTTAATCGCCTACAAATCGATTTGAGATTTTGAATAATTATGCATCGGGTTTGGCAACAAGCTCTTACTAGAATGTCCTGATAGTATTGTCAGGTATGCTCTGAAGAGATTCGATTTTTAATACCTATCACTCATGTACTTTACAAGACTTTAGACATGATTAAAGCATTCGCAATATTCTAATGGATCGCTCTCGTTCTTAGGTGTCCTCTGACAAAAGATCTGAGGTTCATTAATTCTCATGAAAAAAGATTCTCAAATTTCTCGTTTAGAGTCGACGTTTAACTGTAGGTTCCATCACTGATGGATGAATTGATGCACCCAACATGGAGAAGCTAAACCATAATCCCCGACTTTCCCATTATCCTAGTCATCTTACTGACTTACTTACTTAATTGGTCATTACAACACTTTAGTCACGATTACAATCTAGCTTCTCTCACCACCCATGCTGTGTATGTGCCTTAGTTTTGAGAAATATATTAACTCTCTTGAAGTCGCCGTAGTCTAACAGGTAGTGTGTTGGCTTATTAGTCATAAGGCCACGCTTCAAACCCCAGATCAGACATTTGTATTTTGTATTTGTATTTATTTGTTAAATTTGAATTTCTGATACAACAAGACATAATATCTTATAATTTAAAGTACCAGAATCTGACAAGTTATATACATCAAACGAAACTATGGAAAAATATTTCTTCGGTGACTTCCTCTCAGCAGATTTCTGGCAAAAACTCTGAGAGTAAAATAAAATTACCATGAAAAGTTTCCCAAAAATCTGTCGTTCGGAGTCGACTTTAAACTGTATATAAAATGAACACACACAACATAAGTGGTGTGGGAAACTAGGTCCATAATCCTGACTGAAGGGTTGTAATGACCAATTATTTACATATATGTATGTATATTTTCTCTCAGAGTTTTTGTGTTGCCAGAAGACTGCTGGGAGACAGATCAAGAGTCAAAGAGATATGTTTTCATACTACGCTTTGATCGAAATGTCTGCGCTGAGGTTTGTGCCACGGCCTCACATCTTATAAGCCAACACAGTACTCACTAGACTACGGTGACTTTCTAGCCACTTTACACATCAAATTCTGCCTTTAAAACGCCATGTCTAAAAGACACAGTAAATCATGCTCTTTCACCAGATCTTTAATTTCAAAAGGCCCCTTTAATTTTCGGTTGTTGTTTTTTTTTGCTACAAATATTTGTTTTGCCATTTTAATTAAAACTATTTACTGTCAGTGTTCTTTCTAACAAGGACTTTTGTTTGTTTTTGTTTTATTGGTCCTAATTTTAGAGACACACCAAAGAAATAGAAAAAACACCTTAAAAATTGTTCTACAATTACTTTAAAAAATTAAAAATTAGAAAAAAAAGATGACAGCCTTGCTGTTTTTGTTTTGTAACTTAAAACAATAAAAAGCAACACATTTGAAGTGCAGCTGTTACAAACTCTTTTAAAACATTCCCCGTTTTTTGTTTTTTTTTATTTGGTATTTTTCTTTGGCGATTGCAATTTTTTCCTTTTTTTTCGTGTCTCTTTATGAAAACAGAAAAATTCTAAACAAATGAAAACGAAGACAAAATAAACGTACAATAAGACACGTTTTTAAAATACATGGGGCAATAATAAAAATTGTTTTTAATAAAACATTTGAGTAACGTGTCATCCAAACTAACAAAATTCTGTTTCATTTACTAAAAAAAACCCAAAAAAAAAGTAAAGGAATGAAAAACAAAAATGCGAAATATTAACAAAACAGCAGCCATGCATAGGTCTTGTAATGCCCTGCACAATCAGGATGTATCATCATTACGTTTACGACACATTTACTAGAGATGGCAGAGTAAGGTAAGTAACTTCGACCTTCTGTTCGGTGTAGTGCAGATCAAGAGTCTCTGGTGGGAATCCAACCCACAACTCTCACGCTAATAGCCTAACACATTACCCACTAGACTACCTGGGTACTCAACTGGGCATTAACTTGAAAAGAAAGTTAAATGTAAAGCATTGACCCCTAAGCAATGGATTAATTGAGACCCATACTAAACTCTCTGAGTGTGAAAATTTAGATAATTACGAAGGTGGGTCAATAAATCCATGACCATTGAATTTTCTAACTCTTAACTTCTTTCTGTCGACAGAAATCAGTCAAGTTTTGCTGAAGATTTATCATTACTGAAGATTTACATTACGAAGGTGAGTCAATAAACCCATGACTGAATGAATTTGAAGTGAATTTTCTAACTCTTAACTTAAACAACAACAGTTCCTATCAACAGAAATCTGTCAAATTTTGCATAAGATTTGTCATTGTGGATGCCTTAAACAGCTTATTGGATGCCTTATTGTCGACTATCGCGAGATTTGAAAAAATGATGGAAGCATTCAGTCAATACAAGACATAAGGTAGAATTAGCCAAACGTTCACGAAAAGTAACGAAACATACGCTCTTTTAATGCATAGGAAAATAATGCAAATGCTTACCAAAATTCTATTACGGTTCCGTAATTGCTTTCATATTTATGCTTTTCATATTAATATTACGTTCCGTGGCACACATACACAATTGGTCATTATAACCCTTCAGTTAGGATTACGACCTAGCTTCTCAGACCACTTATTCTGAGTTTGTTAATTTTATATAGGACCTACAGATTAAAGTCGATTCCGTACGACAGATTTTTGAGAAACTTTTCATGGCAATTTTATTTTATTCACAGAGTTTTTGCCAAAAATTTCCTGAGTTACCTTCCGTGTACGTTCGGCTAATTCTAGCTGCAGTATCAGCTTTAGGCTGCACTATCAGTTTCAATAGCAAAAGAGCACATACTTACGTTCTTGGCCAGATCTACATAGGTGTTCATGTCATTTATGTTGTGTGGGATAATTTTTCTAATGTCTGCTTCGAACAGCAAAATTTAGAGAAAAGTTTTCACGGCTTTTCCCGTAAGGCTGTTGTGAAAAGATGGCCGAAAGAAATTTTTTTTAATGCTTTTTCTTTCAAGATGTCACAGATGAAGCTTGAACTCGGCCAAAAATTTTACTTACTAAACTACAACGTGTCCAATGGGTCAATTTCGACCTCCGGGTATTGTACTTGTCTTAACGGACAAGTACACGTCCTCTAACCTAAACTACAACGACCACAGTAATTTAAGAATTTTATTGTACCCGAACGCTCAGAGTACCCAGTTGAGGTCATAATAAATGCATACATACAGTGGCTCCCACCTTATTTCAACCAGCACCTTTAAAAAAAAATTTAATAAGAGTTTATAGAATATGTTTAAAAATTAAACAAAAAAGTTTTTTTCAGTCTCAAATTTATGGGCAATTTGTGATCAAAACTTCCGCCAACACCAGATTTCGAACAAGAATGACCTTATAGCAGCTCTGAAAAAGGAATAGGTAAAAATAACTCCCCAAACCACTAGAAAGTGGAATCAATGCAAAAAAGGCTGAAAGCTGTAATTAAGGAAATAGGAAGTCATACTAAATTTTGAAATTAAAACTATTAGTTAATTAACCGTTTAATTGTTTGTTTATAGTAAGTGGTTGAAATAAGCTGTGACGAATTGGGTTCCTATATTTTTGGTTTTTAGTTTGTAAGTTTTTATTTGAGACTGAATAAAACTTTTTTTTCTTAATTTTTAAACATATTCTATAAATTCTTATTCAAATTTTTTTAATATCTTGTTTCGTTTCGAAATTATGCGAGCTTAATTTTTTTTAAAGGTGCTGGTTGAAATAAGCTGGGAGCCACTGTACATACATAATTGGTCATTACAAGCCTTCAGTCAGGATTACAACCTCGCTTCTAACATCCCTTATATTGTGTGTGTGTTAATTTTATGCATGAGCGGCAGGACCTACAATTTAAAGTCGACTCCCAAAGACAGATGTTTGAGAAATTTGTTCATGCCAATTTGATTTATTTTCCGAGTTTTTGCCAGAAATATGCTGAGTTAAAGTCGCCGAAGAAATATTCTTTCATATTTCGTTTTGATGTTTGTCCAGGGGTTTGAACCGTGGCCTCATGTCTCATAAGCCAACACACTACCTACCTGAGATCAGCAATGAATCGTTTTTTCGCTACTCATAAGCACTCATGAAATTTTGAATATAAGTGAATCAACAATATTGAAATCTAACTATGTACTCTGATTCATTCATACTCACGACAACATTGATTTATAAGTACAGGTTGCAATGAGTATGAGTACAACGTTGACATCAAACTCATACCATTCGAAATATGTTTGATTCATAAGCCAGTCTACTCATTTAGATTCATAACTTAAAAAAAAATACTCTTATAATACTCATAAATGATACGAGTGACTCGTATCGTTCATCAAAATTTACAGTCTTAGTGGCTGTTGGATTAAAAAAAAAAAGAAAAAGACACATAAGCAAAAATGACAGAGCAGCAAGCAGAACAACCGCACAACCTTTTAGTGAGTATTTTAGTGTTCATATGCGATTCATACTTATTTTGTGATTCGTGTATGTTGAGTTATGCAGAGTCGAAATCAACAACATCATACGTGTTGTTAAATATGATGATTACTTCAAACTTTGAATATAAGTAGAGGTTCCATGATATTAAAATAATTATGAATGCGTATAAGTATCAGAAATTATGAGTATTATTCGAATTTACTCATCTTGTTGAATACTCATTGCTGATCGCTGCTACCTACAAGACTACGGCGACTTCATAATACCCGAAGCAATTGAAAAATTCTAGTTATTTTATTAGTCATTTAACAACCGAGTGTTGTAGCTGTAAGCATCTAGCGTAGCTCGTATGATCACTTGTGATGAAGAAGTCTTTTACAAGAGTGCTTTTATTATTTCAAACGCAATATTCACAAGTTTGGACAACATCTGGTAATCGTGGATATAATGTGAAACGATTAGAAACATGAACGATTAAACACAAGTCAGAATCAGAGAGTTTCTTGAACTGCATCGCCTACAAGTAAGTTTAAGATGGATTTGTTAGCCAAGGCGTTGAAGGACAATCATAACATCCAATAATTTGGAACATGATGCAAGGTAAACCAACGTTGCCACTCGTTTAAATTGCTAGGCGTAGGGACAAGCCACGCACGGAAAACAATGAAAATAACGTAACAACAAACCCAACTAAATATTCTATTCTTTACGTATTATTTTCTTTCTTTTTATTAATTCACATCCACATATGCCACATTTGTATGCAACACTTTACATGCCGTGTTATGTCGCCTCTGTGTTAAACGTAATAACAGCCAGTCAAAGACAAAAAAAAAAAACAGAATTTTTTTTTAAAACGCTTTCAAAAAACTGAAAAAAAAGAAAGAAAATCTTACTAAAAAATTTGGAACAACGTGCTACAAATATCATTTATTTGTTTTTATCGTTCCTGGTTGTTGCAACATTTTCAGGTTTGTTGCAGCATTACGTTACGTTTCTTTTTCTTTTGCTTGTTTGTGTAGTCAGTCTGTTCACTAATTAGTACTTGTACGACGTATACGCTGTACGTTTAATGTTGTTTGTTTTTGTTTTTCTTTCGTTTTTTTTTTTTCTAAGTGTCTGGCGTTCTATATGATACCTCTGCCCCAAAAGATGGACCAGACCAGACGTAGGTTCGTTCATTTATGAGTTAGTTGGTGCTGTTGAAAAACACCAGCGCCACCACCATCATCATCATCATCATCATTATTTACCGCCAGCGTACATTTGTTCTTGTTTTGTAGTACGTTCTACGATGTGGCACTTTGTCAAGACGCTCATTATAGTGACAAGAGTATTGCGTGGAGTCATTCTAAATATGAAAACTATATGGGAACAGCAGCACTAAACTAGAAGCGTTAAATGCACGATGCAACTTGCCATAGATCCGTTTGCATATTTGCACTCACTGCTGCTGTTCTGTATTGCAACACACCAGAGGAGCATATTTGAAATTTTGTCACAGTAATTGGACAAATTAATTTGTGTGGTACATTCGTGTTTACATCTCTAGAAAAATGGCTAGAAAAATGGTTTTTAATGTGATTCGTAAAAAAAAAATTTTAATTAAAAAAAGTCCGAAAAAATTGTGCAACATTATGTTAAATGATAAGAATTTTGAATAATGTTCTGATGAAAATATCATGAAATATTTATGTACGTGCAACACAGAGTCTTCGATCGATGTCATTATTGAAAGACTTGATCGCAGTGTCATCTCGATCACAGTGGCCATGCTTACAGGTCACTGTATTATGCAGCTCACATTTAAAGACTTCTGCCATGGATGCAGATGTGTTGAGGAAGAGGAAACTTTCTTTGTCAATGCCCATCTCTTGCGAAGTGCAGATATTTGGTTATTTGTCTCCCCAATCCTTATCAGCTTGACGGTGCTATCATCCATTGATGTCAAGCATATAGCTTCATTCATCAAACTTTCGGGCTGCTTTTTCAGCCTGAGGTAGTCGTACAGCCCTTGCGCTGACCAACTTCTTTCCCAGCTTAGTGGAACTCGGTCAGTACAGGCACTGTGTCTACCCGTGGCATCACAACGGGCTGCTATGCGTGCTCAAATTTGCTTTTGGTGTCAAGACTACCACTCCAATCTACCTACCTACCTAATATTGAAAGAACTACTTAAGAGACTTGACTGTAAAGGAAGTTGACTTGGATGTATCCATCCACCTTTCAAATTACTTCTAATAAGGTTTTCCAAAAGGTTTGAGTTCTTCCAATCAAATGCCATTTACTTACTTAATTTCGTCATAAAAACTTTTTAGTCAGGTTCACAACCTAGTTATTCCTACCACCCATGTTGTTTGTGTTAATTTTATCCATGGGTAGCGAGACCTACAGAACTATAGATTTTTGATAAACTTTTCATGGCCATTTGATTTACTCTCAGAGATTTTTTTCACAAAATTTACCAGTTACTTACCAAATTTGGTAATTACAACCCTTCAGTCAGGTTTACAACCTAGTTTCGCCTGCCACCCATGTTGTGTGTGTTAATTTTATCCATGAGTGGTCCTACAGTTTAAAGTCGACTCGAACGACAGACTTTTGAGAAGCTTTTCATGGCAATTTGATTTACTCTCAGAGTTTTTGCCACAAAACTGCTGAGAAGTAGTCGCCGAAGAAATATTCTTTAAATTTCGTTTCGTTTGAGATAATTGAGCTACGTTTTGAACCACAGTCCCCCGACGGCGACAGATTTTTAAGAAATTTTTCATGGCAATTTGATTTACTCTCAGAGTTTTTTTTTTGCCATAAAGCTGTTGAGAGATAGACGTCGAAGAAACATTTTTCATATTTCGTTTCGTTCGAGATATTTAAGCTGGAGTTTGAACCACATTCCCCCGATGGCGACAGACTCTCAGTGTTTGTTTTTGCCATAAAACCGTTGAGAGATAGTCGCCGAAGAAATATTTTTCAAATTTCGTTTCGTTCGAGGTATTTGAGCAGGGATTTAAACCACAGTCCCCCGACGGCGACAAATTTTTAAGAAATTTTTCATGGCAATTCGATTTACTCTGAGAGTGTTTTTTCCCATAAAATTGCTTAAAGGAAGTCGCCGAAGAAATATTTTTCAAATTTCGTTTCGTTTGAGATATATGAGCAGGGGTTTGAACCACAGTTCCCCGAAGGCGGCAGATTTTTGAGAATTTTTTCATGGCAAATTTATTTACTCTCAGAGCTTGTTTTTGCCATAAAATTGTTGAGAGGAAGTCCCCAAGAAATATTTTTCATATTTTGTTTCGTTTGAGATATATGAGCTGGGGTTTGAACCTAAAACCGTCGACGGTGACTTCAAATGCTGCATAAACTAAAATTGTTATTTTAACTCTATAGCTTCTAAAGCAAATAACAGCAGAAGAAATCCAAAATATTGTTTTTAACTCCTCCTGCCCTCCAAATTATTAATTGCCACCTATCGTTGCAACCCAAAAAACCAATAACATTTTCCCCCCTTCGTTACTCCATACATCCACTTGATCTTTGAACATCTCTTTACTGCAATTGCAAAAGTTCAATAAGTTCAACAGGCTAAAAGCATTTTGCAACATAATGGGGTTCCAAATAACAACTGGTAACACCACTGCCACTGCACTGCACAACACGAGCTACAACTACACCGATCTGAAGACTATAATCAAGCCAAGAGATGATTGCAACACCCACAAGTTGTTGAAGAAAATACAACACTTGTGGCATCATCATAAAGGAAAACTTTTTTTTTTTTTAAGGCAACCTCGTCTGTCTGTCTTAAGAAGCTTTCAAGCAGTTAAGCTGCATAGAAAATTTTCTTTACAATGTTGGCTAGCTAACCTCTACTCTCGTGAGACTTAAGTAAAGAAACGCCCTATTGTTTGGCATCGAAAGTAAGAAGAGAATATAATTTATAATGCAACTTCTATTTTATTATTTGTGGCAACAACAACAACAACAAAATAACAACAACAAAAATTCTATGCCAAAACCATATCCTAAGAAATCATGGCAAAAATTTTTCTGCAGTTACGCCTGCGTGTCCATCAAATGTGAAATACATTATCTCCGGTCGCTGAGACTACGATGACTTCTTTGGAAGACATTTCAAGTTACTGGAGCACAGCAAACGGGGCACATAAAACAATAAAGGCATCTTTAAAACAGCAAAATATATTCGATTTGTATTCAATAAAAATGAAGAAAAAAAAGAAAAACTTAAGAAAACAAAACAGAAATTGAATTGAATTGAATGGAAGGAAGGCTTTTGGAAGCACAAAAAAAAAAATACGAAGGAACGCTGAATATGGTAAAAGAGACGGAATATTTTTTTGATCTCAATTTTTTTTGTTTATTGCCACGGCTTATGGCGAATTCTAAGGCACCTACATACACATACATAAGCCAAAAAGAAAAGAAAAAATTTTAGTTTTGCTTAGAAAATCGAAGAAAACAGTAAACAAATCGTATAGGACCTTCGAGGTCAGAATTTGTCATGAACTTTTTGAGGATATCTAACACATCTCATGTATTATTTTTAAGACATCACATGACATATCGATGATGTTTTCGATCAAACGTAGCAATTATTTCACAAATACAAGTCATTTGGCTGAAAATGATAAATAAAGAATTCACCAAACATTTGTTAACTGTGCCATTGGATCCGTTCGCATACGTTTATACTGAAGCAAAAACTTCGATAACTTTAGAGAGCACTTAGGGTCTTCTTTTATTCTCAGGTTCTGCCTATCTCTCAGCACTACTTACATACATAACATAATTGGCTATAACAACCCTTTAAGCAGGATTATGACCTAGTTTCTCACACCACTTATAGTGTGAGTGTTAATTTTATACATGAGTGGCGGGACCTACAGCTTGAAGTCGACTCCGAACGATAGATTTTTGAGAAACTTTTCATGGCAATTTTATTTATTTTCAGAGTTTTTGCTAGAAATCTATTGAGAGGAAGTCGCCCAAGAAAATGTTGTCATATTTCATTTTGGGGTTTGAACCGAGGTCTTACGTCTAATAAGTCAACACACTACCTACTAGACCACGCCGACTTCATCACTAGTTTTGTTGATAAAACTTAACCTCTATTTAAGGAAATATTCCTAGTTGTATTTTGTCTTCCAGTAAGCGCTTCCTATCTTCTATCGCCTTAAAACAAAGTTTGTGTGAGACATCTTAATTACTTAATTGGTCATTACCACCCTTTAGTCAAGATTACAGTCTAGTTCCTCACACCATTCGTGTTGCGTAAGTTATTTTTATTCATGAATGGTAAGATTCGAATGACAGATTTGAGAAACTTTTCAGAGATTTTGACAGAAGACTGTTAAGTGGAAGGCACCGAAGTAATTTCTTTTTTAACATATTTTCTTTATTCGTCTGAGCTGGGTGTAGAACTACGGGCTCTTGTCTAATAAGCCAACACACTACCTACCGGACCACGGCGACTTACTATGATAAACCTTTTATAAGCTTGAAACTGATACTTTTTATTCGTTTGAAAGAATTGTTCGTATCATAATGCGTTTGAATGTCAGCCCCGGTTTCTGTGAGTGGAATTGATCCGACGTGGCCAATATCCTATGACTATAACGTATAAATCAGACTGAATTTGATTTTAACACCAATGCGGTTTGTGCCTACAGCTACGACTTAAGAAAACCCGAAAAAAAATCTATGCCCTTAAATCGCTCGTGAATAATATTGTTACGAAAATGGAAATGGTGTTGTTAAAATAATAAGCAAAAGCTCCAAAAACAACACAATGGACTTGATCACGCATAAAAACAAAAGCTCCAAAAACAAAACAATGCAGTTGTTCACGTGATCAACGAATGAGTAAGCATATAGCAACAAAAACAATAGGGCTTGTTTACAAGATCGATGAATAAACAAAAATATAGCAACAACGTCCGTGTATAAAAAAATATAGCTGAAAGACAAACAAACAAAACAACAACAACTCTGCCTGGACGGAAGTAAACAAGATACACGAACAACAAAAATGGAAACAAGTTGTTTACATTTTTGGATTTTTCCCGAAGGTCGTCATCATCCTTCAAGGGCATTCATCACACTGTTGATCCAGTGATATAAAAGGCAAGATAAAGTGAGCAACGATGATTCAGTTAGAATTCAGTCAGTCGTGTATGAAGACACGTGATTCTCGGAGTTCGAGTTAAGTTAGTCGTGTGACGACGTCGCGTTAAATTGAGTGAGAATTCAACCAGTGGTGTGTGAAGATACGAGATCGAGTTATAATCCAGTCAGACTTGTGTGCAGACAAGTTGCGTGAAGAAAACGGTTGTTAGTGTGGTGCTTACAAAAAAGGTTGTGAGCAAAGAAGAATAACTAACAAGTGTTGTTGCTTATAAAAAAGGTTATAAGCAGAGAAATATAACGAAAAGAAGCACATATTGTGAAAGTTATCGTTGCATAAGTGGAAGAAGTTCGAACAGTGGCACAAGAGTTGTGCCGATAATAAAGAATTGATTGAAAAAGAAACACAGACTTATTTTTATTTTATTTGCAATCTACGAACTCATATTTTTAACGTTTTTAAAAGGTAAAAACGTAACAATATCGAATAGGGCATGAGCTATATGGCACATAGCGTTGTCCTGTTGGAAACCGCATTTTGTTTTTGTCTAGATTATCCAATTCAGGCCAAAAGAAGTTGGTAATCACATGACAGTAATGCTCGTCGTTGGCCGTGGTGAACTGGCCAACGTCTTTTTTATATACAAATTGACAGATGACGTCACTTGTCCTGACTTCTTTGGAATGTAGTGTACGCTTTTGGTGGTTGTGTGAATTGGTGAGTAGTTGACCCGAATGGGATCAGTGTCACTATTGCTAAATAAATTAAGCGATGTTCTATACATATATACATACATAATTGCTCATTACAACCCTTCAGTTAGGATTATGACGTAGCTTCTCACACCACTTATATTGTGTGTTAATTTTACACATGAATGCGGGGAGCTACAGTTTAAAGTCTCGATAGATTTTTTGAGAAACTATACATGGCAATTTTATTTACTCTCAGAGTTTTTGCTAGAAATCTGGTGAGAGGAAGTCGCCAAAGGAATATATTTTCCTATAGCCTTACGTCTAATAAGCCGACACACTAGCTACTAAACTACGGCGACTTTATATTCTATGAAACACATGTAAACATATGTTGCCTTCGGAACCGGATCAATTAATTGAAGAATACGGTGGGTATTTGACCTAAATTGGATCAGTATGACTACAACTATTTTTTGAAGATTTCCTTTTTATCACATCTTATGTAATTTTCTATGTTCATATCAATTCTGTTACATTTCATGCGACAGGCCTCAAATGCCGCTTTTTTTAAAGAAGTTTTTTTTTGCAATTCAAAAAAAAAAAATTTTTTAAGAGAATCTGTATGGAAACAAAAGAAGTCAAAGAATGTAGAAGTGCTATAAAATAAAAATTGAAGGTGGCTATGGCGGCAGCTTTTGTGTTAAAATTGTATCTCTTTTAAGATGTTGCATTTGCTCTGCAACTGTGGAAGGAAGAGGCTGCTTTAAATGTGAAAATATTCTTTACAGATTTTCATAACTATGGATTGTTGTTGTTTTCTTTTTTTAATACTATTTGCGCATATTTAAGGCAAACAGCGGTCAATTCCTTTTTATTCACTTTGAAATCAAAAATTTGTTTTTATTTTTTTTCATAGAAAATATTTTGGATTTCTAGCTCATGATCACGATCATGTAGAAATAATGGAGAGCTGCACTTGCTGTTTATAAAGGAAAAATAAGAAAAAAGTGGAAAAATTGGAACAAAGAAATCTTTTATTTTTTTTTTCCAATTTCTAAGACAGATTTAAGAGAGCACGTTCCCCCGGTACAATGTTGCAATCATTGACAGCTTTATGAAGAATTTATTGCGAATTATATTCGTGCAACAAAATCTGCGTCAATAAATTTACGTTTATTGATGCCTTTCAGTGTGGATTGATGAAGTGTGCCAAAGAATTGAGTTGTTTTCGTGTGTTGAAAATGAAAAATTTTTATTAATTATGCTCCCAAAACAAACAAATGATGAATGCATCATGAGTAAATATTTTTAAAGACGACAGGTGCTGACTGTGTAACTTTTATTTTTACTGTGGTGTTTTAATATTTTTTTTTTTCATTTTGTTTTTGAAATAAAGTCTTTATTTTATTTTGTAATTGAAAATAATTTATGTGTTGTTTTTAGTTGCTTAATTTTGTTTTTATCCCTCTCGTATACTTTGAAAATAATTTACGTTGTCTAGCTTTTAATACCAGCATAATTCCTTTTGGTTGGTTTGGTTGGGTTGGCCATTGTTTATGGCGTTTTTTGTCGTTCCATTATTTGTCGGCGGCTCCCTTTGTGGCGTCGGTGCAATTAAATTTGATTTACACAAATGCGTGTATGTTACTTTATAAAAACTAAAAAATATATTTAAAGATTAAGAAATCATACAATTTAGAAAATTGCTTAATACCCTACACTAATACTTAAATGTACAGAATAGCTCCCCCCCCCCCTAATAATTATTCTAGAAAAGTAAATTGAAACAGAAAAAACAGAAAAACGATTAAAAAATTATGGAAATAACGTATCAAATTGCAATAAAGCAAGATTATGAACAAGATTACAGAAAAGAAAAGAAAAAAAAAAAACAAACAATAACAAATCAACAGTGACGTTCTAGAAGTTGACAGACGGAAAATTTAAAAAGTATAAATAAATCAAAATATAACTTTGCCAGTCATTTGTAATAAAAGGCACGATGTACTAACTCCTTAGAGATTTAATGGCCGCTCTACTGTCGGTAAATATGCGCATATCACCATACGATATAGTTTGATTCCGAATTCGCACACACGACATAAGTGGCGCGAGAATCTGGTTCGTAATCCTGACTGAAGGGTTGTAATGACCATTTATGTTATATTATGTGTGAGTTCGGTATTTTCTGCAAAGTTGATAACACAATGCAGAATAACGTTAAGCAACTTCTGCAGTTCTGTTTAGGTAGGAATGGATCTCTCCGAATCTTTTGCTGTCATACGAGGTTTCAGACAAGTCGAGCCCTTATCATGCGACCTTTTCAACTTCATGGAGAGTATTTTGCGAAAGGTAAGAGGGCATTGCAATACCACTATTTTCCACAAAGCTGTTCAGTTGCTTGAGTATGCCGAAATCATTGATATTATTGGGCATACCAAGCGAGATGTTACTGCTGCTTTTAGAGCTATTGAACAGGAATCTATTAAAATGGATCTGGCAGTAAATGAGAGCAAAACGAACTATATGTTGTCGACAAGTAAGGACATGCGGTGTAGTAGCGATATGCAGTATATTGAATTCCAAATGCCACGATCGATAATTATACTTTCGATGTTGTCAATGAATTTGTTTATCTTGGCACCATCGTTACCAGCAAAAATAATGTCAGCCTGGAGATCAAGCCTAGCATCACTCTTGCCAACAGATGCTATTATGGTTTCAATTGGCAATTGAGTAGCAGAGACCTCTCTTGTACGAAGAAATTTATACTCTAACAGTCCCTCACTCTCCTGTGCTTCTTTATAGTAAATATTCATGGATACAATTCGGCTCCGACGCAGAAGCCTTAAAAGTATTCAAGAAAAAAGTCTTGCGTAAGATTTTCGATCCACAGCGAGTTGGCAATGATTTCTGCATTGAATGCAATAATGGGTTGTATGAGCTCCTCAGCAACATGGATGTTGTGCAGCGCATTAACAATATTCAGCGGCTGTGTTGCAGAGATCAGCAATGAGTATTCAAAAAGATGAGTAGAATCGAATCATACTCATAATTTCTGATACTTATACGCATTCATACTTATTTTAATCACATGGAACCTCTACTTATATTCAAAGTTTGAAGTACTCTTCATACACCATACTTAACAACACGTACTTCGACTCACCATAACTCATTATATACACGAAGCACAAAATAAGTATTATTCGCGTACGAACACTAAAATACTCACTAAAAGGTTGTGAGTTTGATCTGCTTGCTGCTCTGTCTATTTTGCTTATATGTCTTAACAGTATTATAAATATTTTTCTAAAGTTTTGAATCTGAATGAGTAGGCTTATGAATCAAACATATTTCGAATGGTATGAGTTTGATGTCAACATTGTATGCATACTCATTGCAACCTGTACATACTTATAAATCAAAGTTGTAGTGAGTATGAATGAATCACGAGTACATAGTTAAATTTCAATATTATTGACTCATTTATATTCAAAATTTCATGAGTGCTTATGAGTAGCGAAAAAACGATTCATTGCTGATCTCTGCTGTGTCGACGTTCGGATGGGGAACAATGTTTCGGCGAGATGGCCATTTGATTGGTGCGAAAAGCTAGGTTGTAATCCTTACTAAAGGTTGTAATCCTGACTATAAATTCAAGAATGTTATTGTGTTATGAGTGATGTTTTAAAACGAATGGATTTAGAAAACTATTTACTTTTCCTTTAATAAAACTTGTTAGGAAATCATATGACAATTGATTGCCATGCCAAGCTGAATAAATAAAACTTTTTCTTTTTTTTCCTTTGTTAGAAAGTCTAGTTTCACTGCTGTATTGCTGTACAGAATGTACGATTATAACCCCAACTTATTGACATGCTAAGATATGTTGCCATTATTTTCAAAGTAAGTTAACGAAAACAGTTATTTGAGAAACACAGGCACACATTTATTACCCGCGCCAGTCTCACAGAGTGAGGTGTTGGTCTTACAAAAGAGAAAAAAATTCAAGAAAAAAAAAAAGGAATTCAGCGATTAATAGCTTCGATAGTGATGCAAAGATAGCAGCGTTTAACAAAATTACTTTTAACACTCTTGAAAACACTGAATTTGTTTCATCTTCTTCTTTGACTGGCTTTTTTATTTTTTTTTGTTGAGATCAGCACTCAAATTGAATTTTTCACATGTGGAATGGGTATGGGTATGTTGCCATATGCAACAAGCAACAAAGAAATCCAATAGCAATTGGCAATTTCCAACGCATTAAATTGAAACAACTCCTACAAGTCCAGAATAAATGCAGGCCAGCCAAACATAACACAACGGTATTGGCATTAGCAGCATCAGCAACAGCAGCAGCAACAGCATCAAACAAGCATGTTAAGCAATTGCGGTATCATTGCAATATCATCAATTGTTGTTGTTGTTGTTACTGTTCACTAACATGCCGCTGAAAAAGTTTTCGATTCGATATCAAACCGTGCAGTTTAGCGAACAAAACATTTGAGCACAGAACATTTAAGAGCTCCTCTCCCCCGAAAACAAATATATCGTAGCTGTTATACACATGCCACTCTACTACGGCATGCTGAAGGAAAAGAAGGAAAGAAAAGATACCGATTAAGTGTACAAGGTACGAGGTATGTACATATGTTGTGGCCCCCAAGATGCTGGGGGTGCTGTAGCAGGGGATAAGGCAAAGAAAGCAATAGAAGAGAGAGAGAGAGAGAATTTCGAATTTCGATGATGCAAGTACATGTCTTGATAAGCAAAAATTAAATAATTTTACACTTTAGTTGGATTGTTGTTGTTGTTGCTGTTGTTGCAAGTATTATTGTGTGCGCCGCGAAAAAACGATTATCGTTGTGCGATTGTTCACAGTCTTAACAAGCTCTCAATCTCTTGACGTACATAATTGGCCAAACATACATATGTATGTGTGTGGTGGTGGTGGCCGGCCTATGTCGGCGGCAAACTGCAGCATCATCATTTCCACGCGAAATCACATTTTGGAGTCAGTAATATTCGTTGCAAATAAGCCTCAGCAGGCTTCTTATAAAATCAAAAAAAAAAAAAAAAAAACCCAAGAAAACATTCCTACACCGCCTGCCTGCCTGGCTTTTCTCTGTGTTTTGCCTTTGTTGCGGCTTCCAACTTCTGTATGTCGGCAGTGTCAGTCGATTTGTGCTCCCGATTTTTAACAGTTTTTTTTTGTGGTTGTTGTTTTTGTTGTTTTTTGATATTTTTGCCAAATAATATCTTGGCCAAATGCCTGGCTTTTTAAATTTTAACTCCTTTTTTCTCTTTTTATTTCGTATGTTTGTTGCAATGTGTTGTAGAATTTTGCCACAAATTGTTATTGCTTTAAAATCTCTGTACTCTCCTCTGTTGTCCCTCGTTTACTTCTTTTCATCTAAAAGAATTTCAATTGTAGTTACGCTTCTATATGTGTTTGCAAGTTGCTTAAGCCGCCTTCTCTACATACTCTTACATATGCCACATGCTCGTATTTTAACAATTTACAAACACTACTCGTACTCTCGTACTCCCGTACATTGATTGTGGCGTTGTTCAAGGATGCCATTCATTTATCGCTTCTTTCGCTTTCATTTCATTCCATTCCATTCCTTTGAATGTGTGTCTGTCGTTTAATAGTGGAGGAGTAAAATAATTGACAAACAATCACTTGGTGAATGTTTTTTAAACGCAATATACCCGTACAAGTGAATTGTTTTCCTTTGAACCTGGTTAATGTGCCGCTGCTGTATAAACAATTGTGGGGTGAGAATACTCTGTACATAGTGTTACTAGAAAGGAAGTTAAGATTCTATAGAGGTATGTGGCACTTGTAATAGGAGATACAGTGGGTTATATACATATTGTTACGTTTTTACCTTTTTAAAAACGTTTAGAATATGAGTTCGTTGATTGCAAACCAAGTAAAAACAAATATGTGTTTTATTTTAATTAAACTCTCTTTATTGTCCACACTTCCTTATGTGCCACTGTTCACACTTAACCGATACAACAATAATTGCTTGCTATTATTCACACACAACTATTGCTCGCAACCGATATCTTCAAACACAACTATTTAGTTCACACGCAACTTCACTCAAGACTGACTCAATTACAACTGACTCGTCGTCTGCTTTGTCTCGCCTTTTTATATGTCCGCAAAATCAGTCTGATGATGGTTCTCGAAGTGGAATGTTCTGGGTATCGCATTCTCGAGAATTCTTTTGCGACTACATTGTTTGTTGTTGCGTTTGCTTATTTGTCAGTCCCTTTTTCTCTCATACTTGTTGTAGCTGGTTTATTTATAATCAGTTCGATGTATGCGTTAGTGTGTATTTGTGTCGTGTGTATTGTGTACGCATTGCCTCATGGTCTTTGTATGTATTTGTAGCTTTTGTTTATCGTTAATGTTAAACGATATTAGGTCGTTTCGATATGCGTAACAATATATAATTGATCATTACAACCCTTCAGTCAGGATTACGAACTAGTTTCTCACACCACTCATGTTATGTGTGCTAATTTTATACATTAAAGGCGGCACCTACAGTTTAAAGTCGACTCCAAATGACAGATTTTTGAGAAACTTTTCATGGCAATTTTTTATTTACTCTCAGAGTTTTTGCCAGTAATCTGGTGAGAGGAAGTCGTCGAAGAAATATTTTTTCATATTTCATTTTGTTGAGATATCTGATCTGGGTTAAATGAGGGACTATTGTCTTGTATATAGAGAGGTCAAGAACGGATCTTGCAATAGAATCAGAAGTTCTTAGTCCCAGAAACTATCATCCCATGGAGAAGCTCAAAGCGAAACTTAATGCCATGGCAAGATGTATTCAATTCAACTTGAATAGGAAGTACTAAAGGCAGGACAGTCAGTCAGGCCGACATTCGAGCACTTGGTTCTTATTCGGTTAGAACTAAAATAGTATGAAACATGAGTATTTTCGACAAAGAGCAAGCAGGCGAACTTGCAATGCAGAAAGCTTCCGTTGTTGAGCCATTCTGTGTAGTAGAGGCGGATGTTTGGAAAGATATGCTCAACAAAAGACGGAAGAAAAAGTTAGGCAAAGATTCTTCTTAAATCAAGTAGTTTTAAGACAATCAAAACTTTTGTTGAGAAATTACCAAAAGAGGAGATCTTACTCATGCGTCAGTCTATTCAGAAATAACCAAAGGTTGACAGGTCGCTGCAGACTCAAAGTAAACTTGTGGTGGTTGGTTCGAATCACACAGTATGAATTACACATCGGAATACGTTCTTTTAACATGTTCAACCCAGGTTCAACCTGGGTGCATACCAAAAGCTAGGTAGGGAATTATCATTAAGGACATTCTGACTTTTGTCAGGGCAATAGGCTTACCGGAGCTATTATATGGACTTTTTTCAAATTTAGAGGAGAGTACAATAGGTAGAGGCACCTTTGCATGGCAATTAAGGTCTCCAATGACATTACGTTTAGGACTTTCCAATATTACGTCCTTACATACATACATAATTGGTCATTACAATCCTTTAGTCAGGATTACGACCTAGCTTCTGACACCACTGATGTTGTGTGTGTTAATTTTATCTATTAGTGGAGGGACCAACAGTTTAATGTCGTCTTTGAGCGACAGATTTTTGAGAAACTTTTCATGGCAATTTTATTTACTCTTAGAGTTTTTGTCAGATGTTTGCTGAGAGTAAGTTGACGATGAAATATTTTTTCATGTTTCGTTTGGGGTTTGAACCGAGGCCAAGCCAACACACTACTCACTAGACTACGGCGACTTTACTTATCAAAAATTGTTATTTTTTCTTAAAATTTTCTTCAAACAGAGTACCAACTAATTAATGGATGCCTGAATAAGAGATCAGCAATGAATCATGAAATTTTGAATATAAGTGGGTCAATAATATTGAAATTTAACTATGTACTCGTGATTCATTCATACTCACTACAACGTTGATTTATAAGTACAGATTGCAATGAGTATGCCTACAATGTTGACATCAAACTTATACCATTCGAAATATGTTTGACTCATAAGCCTACTCATTCAGATCCATAACTTTAGAAAAATACGAGTGACTCGAATCATTCATCAAAATTTTCAGTATTAGTTGTTGTTGCATTTACAAAAAAAAAAACAGACACATGAGGCAAAAAGGACAGAGCAGCAAGCAGAGCAAACACACAACGTTCTAGTAAGTATTTTAGTGTTCGTATGCGAATCATACTTATTTTGTGATTCGTGTGTATGTTGAGTTATGGAGAGTCGAAATCAGCA